>CM053591.1:150068830-150082678 GCA_028646515.1 Pseudochirops corinnae | reverse complement strand
TGAATGGTACTGGGGGGCGGCTCGGCCCCGCCCCCCTCCGCGACTCGGGCCCCGCCCCCGGCCCCGCCCCTCCCCTCCCGGCCGCCGTTACCAGAAGAGGCCGTTGATCGCGGCGGCCGAGATGAGGCTGTGCAGCGGCCTCTCCCACACCAGCAGCCGCTGCGCCGCCGCCAGCACCGCCTCCCAGCCCCGAAGCCGCAGCCACAGAGCCGTGGCCAGCCGCCCCACAGCCTCGGCCGCCGCCTTCTCCTCCGCCTCAGCTGTCGCTTCGCCCATAGCCAGGCTGAGACCCAGTCCCACGCCCAGGCCCAAGCCTGAGCCCGGGCCCAGGCCCCCACCGCCGCCGCCGCTCGCCATGGCCCAGCAGCAGCCGGCCGGAGTGAGCCCGAGCTGCGCGGCCGCCGCTGGGGGCGCGTCAGGCGGAAGGGGGCGCACGTCGCAGAGACCGCCCTGGGGGCCGAGGGCACCACGTGACGGAGGCGGCCGCCGAGCGCGAGCTCCGCACGTGACCGGGGACCAACCGCCCCGGGGGCGGGGCTGAGCTCCCGGCGCGTGCGCGGCCAGCGACCTGCCTCCCGGATGTAAATCCCGGAGAGGAGGGGAGTTGATCAATCTGGACTTTGGGGGTCTGTGAGTTTGTACCCATCTAGGCGGAACTCTGGGAGTTTCCGACTCCCAGAGATATTACGGGCCTAGCTTTTCTGGGGGTAGGAGTATAGGGACTGGGGAGAGGGGCGCTTCAACACTGTCAGAGCCGCGGGTTACATTCCAGGTGAGCCAGGCTAGGGCGTCAGGGGCCAGCAGCGGCCTCTGGTTCTGGGGAGTTACTTCCGCAGAACCTTCGTGACACGGAGCTCCCTGGGGCCCCGGGCGCCTGAGGGCCGTTGAGGTGCTTCGGGGAAAGGGCCTAGGCGCTTCGGGGCTCACATGGTGCAGGTCAGCTCCGCCCTGTCAACTACGTTATCTAGGGCCCACCCCCTTTCTCCTCCCCCGGGGTGAAAAACAAACAACAGCGAGTGACCCACTTAGGTGCCTCGGGCGGGCGGATATGGGCTACACCCTGGTCTCTGCCCTCCCGTGTAGTCATACTACGGGGTGTCCGACGCTAACCGGAAGATCTTGTGATGATGTTGCCGAGACTCATAAACAGTTTTACTAAACGCAGCCTGATCTCCCCAAACACCAGCGCGTCCGTTTTGTTTATTTGTTTTTGCTCACACCCAAACTTTTCTTGCCGCGGCTAGACTTTATCAGCTAGCAAGCATTAAATGCATTCGACTAATTCATCAAGCATTAAGTGCATACTATGCGTCTAGCAAGGTGCTAAGCACTGGGATTAAAAAATGAAAGCATTTCCTGCCTTCCAAGAGCTTCCATTTTAATGGAGAAAGCGTGTACGTCCACATACACCTGCTACATATAGCTGGTGCAAAGTGGCCTTAGTGGAGGGATCGAAGAAAGGAAGGCCAACCACTGCAGACGTTTGAGCTGAGAGCAGCCGGCAGCCGGCCGGGGATGCTAGAGGAGGAGGTGAAGGGGAGAGCATCATCGTCTGTTTCCCTCCTGGGACACGGAAAGAGTCCATAAAGTCTTGGAAACGCACTGCCCTTACAGGTTAGGGTACCCACGCGCGGGCCGACTTGACGCCTCGCCCCTTTTTTCCGCTCCGGAAAGTCGAAAGCGGGGGAGCCCCCTCGCTCCTCGCCCCGTCCCACCCCCAGCAGGAAAGCCGGGGATTGGGGGAGACCAAGCCGTGGTCCCGCCCACCCCGGACGGAACCGGAAGCGTGGGCCGCGGAAGCTGCGCGAAAGCCGGCACCGCCCCGCTGTTGCTGTCTGACGGGGCACAGAGGAGGGCATCCGGGGCCACCTTTCTCCTACCTGCCTCTTCCCCAGGTGGTGGCGGCGGTGGGATGGACCTGTCCGGGCTCCTGCTGGACGAGGAGGGCGCATTCTCACTCGCTGGTTTTCAGGAGTTCACGGTGGGTCCCGCGGACCCCGCAGTCTGTCCGGGGCGCGCCGGGCCCCGCTCCTCGGCTGCCGAGCCCTCTGCTTTCGCTGTCGGGGTTCTGACGAGGCCAGAGCCTCTCGGGGCGGCTGCTCCCGCCATCAGGGGTCTCTTCCCGGCAGGGTCGGTGTACGTGAGGCCGAGGCATTGTAGCCCCACATTAGAGGAGCGAGGAATATTAGCTGGGCCCCCGAACTCCACCTTCTCGCATTTGGGATGTCCGAGGCAGCCTGGGTGCCGTAGGAAGAGGGAGCCCTGGAATGAGGCTCTGGATTCGAATCCTATCGAAATGACCTTGGGCCTGCCCCTAACCTCCCGTGCTTCAGTTAGCTCATCTCTAAAGTGAAACGAGAGGGCTGGACTGTGGTTTGAAGTTCCCTTTTAGTCCCAAGTCAGTGAGTCTAGTTCCCTTAATACCAGAGTCCAAGATGCGGGAGCAGGCCACTCCTCTAAGGGAGAGCAGCAGGACAAATAGATACTGGGCTTTATTGAGGATGAGTTGCCGTCGGGTCCTGCCACAGATAAGTTGCTAGTTGTGTGAGCCTGAACAAGTCACAACTTCTCTAAGCCTCGATTTGTTCATCTGTCCTAATGTAGATAGGAAAGCTTCCATTCTCTAGGGAGTAACCTATGTAAGTAAACCTTTGCATACCTTAAACATAAACCTATATAAATGTCACTTGTCCTTACTGTTAAGAGTCGCAAGTGTGGTAATCTGCCTAGAGATGGAGGTATGTATTGTCTCTTGACCACCATGATTTTTCTTTTTCCACATTTTTTCCTGTTTCAGTTTCTCCCTGGACATCAGAAACTTAGTGAGCGAGTCAGGAAGCGACTTTACTATGGCTGGGACCCAGATTGTGGCCTAGAAGAACTGTCCAGTCCTGTGGCAGGTGAGATTTTGTGTGTGGGCCAAGGAGACACAACTGGATAGTAGGAGATTAATAAGTATTTAACAAATGACTGATATCTATAACAATATTTTGTCTACATGTGATAAAAGTTTTGGATATACATCTTTGTGTGTGATCCAGTATTAAGAAGGATCTTAAACTTTAGTGGAAATTAGATTGTCAGGAGTTGGATTTCAGCTGAATGATCCCCTTGGCCCCTCCTCCCCCATCTAGGAGCTGATTTTCACTGTTTTGACAGCCACGTATAAGAATTTCTTTTCCTCAGTGTTCTTAGTACTATACTTGTCTGTTTGCCTGTTCTCTTCTGAGAATGTAATCTTGATGGATATCGTGATGTCTCGTACATCAAAGTGGATTAATCTTTAAAGTCAAATGGGTAAAAACCATTTTTACTTTGTTATGATGTGTGTATGAGGCCATCTTGTCAATACACAGATTTCTGTAGCACAAGGTTTAATTTTTCAGGATTTGGTTGACTCTCATTCTATGTCCCTTCTCATTATCAATTTGTCGGTGAAAACTACCCATCTATTTAAAGCTAAAATTTAAACCTAGTAAAGATTTGTGGAGTGTGAAGGAAGAAAATTATTTCACTATGGGTTATGATTATCTTTTGGTTTGGTATGTAGTCTCTTTTTTTCTTCTTTTTGGAGGGGGGAAGGTAGGGCAGTTGGGGTTAAATGACTTGCCCAAGGTCACACCGATTGTTTTTTGTGTTAAGTATTTGAGGCCAGATTTGAACTCAGGTCCTCCAAACTCAAGGGCCGGTGGTCTATTCACTGTGCCACCTAGCCACCCCCTTTCTGGTCTCTTTGTGGTTCTATCCTTAAGGTCACTGACAGATCCAGCAATATGTCCATGTATGTTTTGCTTTGAGAATTAAAAGTGGGGTTGGTAGAGAAGGAATGCTTTCTTACTCTTGTCTTTATTCTCTATAGACATTGCTGTGGAGTTGCTCCAAAAGGCAGCCCCCAGTCCTATTCGCCGGCTCCAGAAGAAATATGTATCTCATGTGTCCCGGTGAGCCCAGAATTAAGTAGAGTGTGTTTGGTGGGATGGGGGCTAACAGGGATAAGACAAGCTCATAAGGAGGGCAATGGATAGGTCTTAGATGAAGAACGGGAGGCTAGAATAGATAAGTGAACAGAAGGAGAAGTGACTGTGGGCATAGTCCTAGGGACTAATGCTTATTCCTTTCCTAACCCCCAGGGAGGCATGTATCTCTCCATGTGCCATGATGTTGGCCTTAGTTTACATTGAACGACTTCGGCACAGAAACCCTGACTATTTACAACATGTGTCATCTTCTGACCTATTTCTCATCTCTATGGTGAGCCCCCTACCCTCCTCAGTACTGTTTCTTTCTTGGGCCTTTGTCCCAGGTCTCCCTGTATTTTTTGTCATCTCTGTGGATAAAGGTGTCATATGGGTTACTCTAGTGACAGTATCTCTGATGCCCTTGCAGATGGTGGCCAGTAAGTACCTGTATGATGAAGGGGAAGAGGAGGAGGTCTTCAATGATGAATGGGGGGCTGCAGGAGGTGTGGCTGTACCTACCCTCAATGCACTGGAAAGAGGTTTTCTGAGTGCCATGGTGAGAATCTATTTCTTTTCTTGGCTTATTTCTGCTTCTACCATGATTAATATTGAGCAGCTCAACCCCTCCAACCACCATAAGTAGTACTATAGTGAAACTTTCTTATATTCTTTGCCCATTCTCATTTTACCATCCCATGTACATGTAAAATCAGTTTTTAACAATTAAAAAAAAAGTTTTGTGTTCCAAATTTTATCCCACTGTCTCTTCTCTCTCCCTTTTCTATGGTGCCAATCAGTTTGATATAGGTTATACATGTGCAATCATGTAAAACATTTCCATATTAGTCATTTTGTGGAAGAAAACTCAAACTAAAAAAGGAAAGAAAATGGAAAATAGTATCCTTTGGTCTGTATTCAGGCAATGTTAGTTCTTTGGAGACAGATAGCATTTTTCATCATGAGTAAGGCCTTTGGGATTGTCTTGAATTATTGTATTGCTGAGAATAGTCAAATCATTTATAGTTGTTCATTGTACAATATTACTGTGTACAGTGTTCTCTTGGTTCTGCTCACTTCACTTTGTATCAGTTCATGTAAGTCTTAATAGGTTTTTCTGAAATTATTTTGCTCATCATTTCTTATAGCATAGTAATATCCCATTACATTCGTGTACCTCAACTTGTTCAGCCATTCCCCAAATGATGGACGTCATAATTTCCAATTTTTAGCCACCAACACAAGAGCTGCTATAAATATTTTTGTACAAATAATTTGGAGCTTTTCCCTTTTTTAAGTCCTAGTAGTAGTATTAGCTAGATCAAAGAGTATGAACGTTCCCCATTGCTCTCCAGAATGGTTGGAACAGTTCACAATTCCACCAGCAGTGCATTACTGTCTCAGTTTTCTCAGATCCCTTCCAACAGTTATAATTTTACTTTTCCATCATATTAGCCTATCTGACGGGTGTGAGATGGTACTTCGGAGTTATTTTAATTTGCATTTCTCAAATGTGATCAGTAGTGCTTTAGGATAGTGTTTTAGAACATTTTTTCATATGACTATAGATAGCTTCGATTTCTTTGTCTGAAAATTGTCTACTCAAATCCTTTGACCATTTATCAGTTGGAGAATGACTTTTTTCTTACAAATTTGATTCCCTTTTCTGTATTTTAGAAATGAGATCTTTGTGAGAGATACTTGTAAAAGATTTTCCCCCCAGTTTTTGACTTTCCTTCTAATTTTGGTTGCATAAATTTTGTTCGTGCAAAAACTTTTAAATTTTATGCAGTCAAAATGCTCCATTTTACATTTTGTAACATCTATATCTTGATTGGCTCTAAATTCTTCCATTCTCCATATCTCTGACAGGTAAACTATTCCATTCTTTCCTAATTTGCCTATGGTATGGTATCGCTCTTTATGTCTAAATCACGTACCCATTTTGACCTTATTTGGTTATACAGTGTAAGATGTTGATCTTTACCTAATTTTTGCCGTATTGTTTTCTAGCTTTCTCAGCAGTTTTTAATCAAATAATGAGTTTTTATCCAAACTAAGTTACTATGGTCATTTACTACAACATATTTTATACCTAATCTATTCCACTGATCCACCATTCTATTTCTTAGCCAGTACCAGATAGTTTTAATGATTACTGCTTTATATTACAGTTTGAGATCTGGTACAGCTAGACTGCCTTTCATCACTTTTTTTTCATTGATTCCTTTGGTATTCATGAGCTTTTGTTCTTCCAGATGAATTTTGTTATGATTTTTTCTAGCTCTATAAAATAATTCTTTGGTAGTTCAGTTGGTATGGCAGAGAAAACAGATTTATTTGGATACAATTGTCTTTTTATTATATTGGCTCAGCCTATACATGAGCTTATTAATATTTTTCCAGTTGTTTAGATCTGACTTTGTGTGAAAAGTATTTTGTAATTCATATAGTTCCCATGTTTGTCTTAGCAGGTAGATTCCCAAGTATTTTATATTGTCTATAGTAATTTTAAATGGAATTTCTCTTTCTGTTTCTTGCTGCTGGACTTTATTGGTAATATATAAAAATGCTGATGATTTATGTTGGTTTATTTTATATCCTGTAACTTTGCTAAAGTTGTTAATTATCTCAGCTAGTTTTTTAGTTGATTCTCTAGGATTTTCTCCTGTTTATTTTTGTTTACCTTTTCTGAAGTTTTTGTATTTTTCATATAAGGATTAGCTCTCATCACTCCTTTTAATGACCAAAGCCTTTGGTGAATAGGAGTATTAGTTTTAAGAAAAATTTCTATCCCATGTTCTATTCTGATTCATGATCCTTTCTCTTTTTAAACTCTAGGACTGGAGCCTCTACACTGATCCTCGGGAGATCTTTGAGGTGCTGAGTTGGCTGGAGGGGTGGTAGGTCCAGAAATGCTGGGGAGGAAAGACTGATGGGGGGAGAGGGAGGAGGCTGAAGTATGTAGGAGTGAAAGCCCCTGAGGGGTGGCTAGATTGTGAAACGGCAAACTCAGTAAAGCACATGACAGTTATAGAGTTTCATATCTCTAGTGCCTTCTGATTCTTACATCTTTTACCCTGTATCAGGTATGAGAGAAGGAAGAACTTTCATGGCAGATTTATTTTAACTGTTGTATGGTTACTGAAAAATTTTGGATTTAGTTTTTAAAACTATGTTTTAAGTAGCCGCAGGGACTATAGATTTGATAGGTCCCGTGGATACCTGTGTAGAATGTTGTCTTTAGCACAATGGGAGATGTTGGTTGGGGCAAAAAATTCCATTTTGCCTGGACCTTTCAAGACACATTTCGTCTTCTGTCAGTGTCGCTGAGCAGCAGGGTCGACGCCGTGGCTGGTATACCTACACAGACTTGTGTGTGCTGTTGGAGCAACGAACCTGGCAATTGGCTTTGGGCTCATTGTGCCAACGTCTGGCCAAGGTGAATGTGGTCATAGGAATGGAAGTTGGATAGAAGGAGGTGTGACTAGGAGGTGTCTTGCGGGTGGAACTAAATTACTTTTGGGGTAGAGTAAGCGTAGTAAGAGCTAGAAGAGCCATAGAAATTGATAGTACTTTGGTGTCTAAGCAGAGATTGGGTTGGAGGGACACAGCCTTAGGAGAGGGTAGAACTCTTTTTTGAAGAAATGGGTAGGTATTGATGAGGAAACAGACCAGGATACATAAGGGAGGGTTTTTGGTTTGTGACACATGTTTTTCTCTCCTTGACAGCTGGCCTGCCTGCTAGCCTTGGCTTATGTGAGCAGTGTAGCTGTGGCGGTGGCCTCTGTGACTGTCCTGCACCAGACCTTGGGGTTGCATGACACTCTTCCACCAGGACCCCCTGATGTTGGTTGTCTTACCCCCAAATGCCCACCGGGGCCTTGTTCTCTGTCTTCAGCTTCTGTTCCACAGTTCCTACCCCTTTCTGCTAACACCTCCCAAAATCTAGTGGGGGAAATGGGCCTGCATTCACTGTGGGGGAGTCTTCTGGCTACACTGAGTCTTTCTCCATTGCCTCCAGCACCTTTACCAGGCACCCCAGTTTTTCAGCCCTGCCCCCTTTGTCGGCAGCTCCAAATAGATTCCCCAAACCACTATGCCTGTCAGCGTACCAACTATACAACTACAATGACGCCTCTCAGTCCCTGGTATCCTCCACCTGGCCAAGTCCCACTCTGGCCCTGGAGCCCTGTAGCTCCCGTCCTCCCCCAAACGCAACAGTGCTCCTTGTTTGGTGCTATGGAGCTGGCCCGCCTCAAATCCTTTATTTTTCCAGGATAGATAGAGACTCTGGAACTGTGCTGAGGGGAGTTAGGTTGCCCTGGGGGACTTACAGGATAAAGTTTTATCCATTGGGAAAGAAGAATTTAAAAACATGATTTAGATTCTCTCTTCCTTTCTGGATCCTTTGTTCTCTTTCCTCCAAGGGGAAAGGTAAATAGAGTTGTTGTGGCAGTGGGGTGAAGAGTATGTTGTCTGTCTTTGTGGCCTTTGCCTATGACTCTGTGGCTAAGTGCCACAGAATTGGCTTTGTGATGTCACTTGGAAAGGTTTCATCCTGGTGACCTGTGTGATGTCACATGTAAAAGGCCAGGGGGAAGACTTGCCCACCCTTCTGTGGCTTTCTAGAGTTGATAATGATTTTTGCTCTTGTTTCTTAGGATGAGCCGGCAAATATGAGAGTAGAGGGACAGTTTGAGGCTGGTCTGTGTGAAGTCCCTAGGGCTTGAGTGCTAGGGGATGATAGGACCAGGGAGCTAGAGGGTGCTCGGGAATAACATCAAGGGAGGTTGTGGAGAAAGAGCACCTTTCGAGTCAAAATTTAGAGGGCTCTTAGCCATTAGCCTCTGTCCTCCAGTGCCCCCCTGCCCATATATTTTACTTTTTGGTGGTACCACTCCCCTGTGTCTCTTCAGGTCTCTGGCCCCTGGTTTGTACTTGGTTGGGTTTTTTCCATGCTTTTATAGAAGAATTTGAGGTTTCAATAAACAGTTTAAGTTACGTGGCCTGGACTCTGCTTCCTGCGCCAGCCCCTGACCACATCCAAGGCTTGAATTCAGACCTGTAATTAACATGTTTTTCAGCCCCTTCATTTCTCAAACCTTTTTTCTGTGCATCTCTCCTAAGCCTCCAATTATTATCATAGATTTTGGTTCCAGTTTCAAAATTATTCCATGATTCCTGTATCCCAGTGGCCCTTGTTCTTTTATTCACTATTCCCAGTCCACCATCTCTCTTTTTTGCAGTTGAGGCCTGGAAGGTTGTAACCATGTCCTTTGACTGTTGTCTTAGTTGCAGGTTTGTCACTCATTGAAAATGAACTTGACCCAGATTTCAACTCAGGAAGATGAGTCTTCCTTACTCTAGGCCCAGCACTCTATCCACTGAATCACCTAGCTGCCCCATAGAATACTATTGCTCCTTGAGAAATGTGAAGGAGGTCATTTTAGAAAAACTTGGAAATATTTATGTGAACTAATACAGAGTGAAAGTATATAAAACTAAGTATTATTCAGTAACAACATTATAAAAAATAACTTTGAAAGACTTAAGAACTCCAATCAACATAGAGTCCAGCCACAATTCAACATGATGCCTGATATGACATAGTATTCACCTCCTTACAGAGAGGTGATGGCCCTAGGGTACCAAAGAAGTCATACATTTTTTGGATGAGGTCAGTGAGGTAATTAGTTTTGCTTTTACTATACCTATGTATTACAGTGGTTTGGAGGGTGATTAATGGCTGTTTTGGAAAGCTGGAATGAGTGGGTACTTTTGGCATCAATGATGTTTATGGTGTACCATCCACACTTTCCTCCTTCAGGGGCTAGGGCTTTGGGAAGGAGAAGACCAAGGTATTAGGACCTGGGATTAGGAGGGACTTGGCAGAACCAGGTCCCCCAGTTAATAGGTGATGGAGTTTGCTACAGAGCTGGTCAAAGGTGAATGTTCCACTGTGCTGCTGTACATTCCCCTCATCCCTTTGCTTTGCTTCACTGCCACTCCAGTCCCACCCCAAAGCAGGCAGCTGATGCCACTCGCTTCTGACCCCTTCTACTGGATGCCCTCCACCGTGGACTAGAGCAGTGAAGATAGGATTGAGACTTGGAGTGCTGGCAGTATGAACAAACCTATTCACCAGCCCATCCCGCTCCTCTCTCTGACTCCACAAATGGCTCCCCAAAGCCCCTCACCCCAGGCCTGGGATTCTTTCTGTGGAACCCCTTCCTGGGGCCTCAGCTGGCTCTTGGCTGTACAGGTAGGAGGAGGCATAGACAGAGCTTTGTGTGTCTGAGAGTTTGGGGGGGGTGGAGAATATAATTTCTTGGGGGAATGGTATTTGAGAGTCTTTTCTCCTATCCCCTTCTGCAGCACATTCTGGTCCAGGCCTCTTTGCTCTGTGTCTCCCACCTGCTCCTGCTTCATAGTCTTCCACCAGGAGGACTTTCCTATCCCCCTGGCCAGCTCCTGGCTTCCAGTCTCTTCTCTTGTGGTTTGTCTACTGCCATGCAAACCTGGATGGGCAGCAGGTGAAGGGGAAACAGGGAGGGCAAATTGAAGAGATCTTGTTTGGTGGGGACAGTGCCTTTAGGGAGGGAGGTTCCCCTCACCCTACCCTAGTACCCAGTAAGCCTTTTGTACCAGCATACTCTATCCTTTTCTGCCCACTGTGCATATAGGCTGCCTGTGGTCCAGGCCCCATCCTTTGAGTTTCTCATTCCTGCTTTGGTGTTGGCCAGCCAGAAACCATACCAAGTTACCTGGGCACCTAGAAACAGTGAGCATTGGGCAAGGGCATGGGAAATGTCATTCAAAAACCTCTGCAAGGTGGGAGAATTGAAGGTGGGTTACATATCCATATTGGTTACAGGGGAGTCGGGTTTGGGGGGACAGAGGATAGAGAATCCTGAGTTGGGTTAGGTACTGTTAGTTGGCACCTCCAGGCAGCAACAGTTGGTCTCCATCTACACAGATTTCCAAGTCCTTATATTAATTCCCTCCACCATCCTTTCCCAGGTTCCCATGCACTGAGTCCATGTATGGGAACAGGCTGCCCTACACTGGGAAGCTGGGATGAGTCTCTCAGAGAGGTGGGTATTCTCTCTTTTTGAAAGGTAGAGGTTGCATATGTGGGATCAGGGGAGGGACAGAGATAGGTTTTTTCCTTGTTCTTTTTACTAAGGTTCCTGGCTCTGAGACTGTTTCAGGAAGAAAGGGACAGGGGAGGGAAGTACTAAGGTTTCTGGGGTGGAGTCACCTTCCCAAGATTCAGGGTGCAGCTTCCATTTTCCTCCCTTTTCCCCAACCCTATTTCTTTCTACCTCCATTCAGGTGTCAGGTGCCGTGCTGATGTCTGGGCTGCTTCAGGGAACATTAGGGTTGTTGGGCGGGCCTGGTCGATTGTTCCTTCATTTCGGGCCTCTGGTCCTTGCCCCCAGCCTGGTTGTGGTAGGGCTTTCAGCTCACAAGGAAGTTGCACTGTTCTGTTCTGCAAACTGGGGCCTTGCATTGCTGTACGTGAGTCTTGCCAGCAGTGTGGACAAACTTGAGCTACCTTGCTTCAATAAAGATCTGGGGAAGGGCAACTCTAGGAATTTTAGTAAAACTTTTTTGCCAAAGCTTTCCAATATTTCAACCCCCACAATTGATTCCATTTCCAATGAATCATTTCCAGTGATAATGCCTTACTACAACATTACTTCTCTTCCCTTCCCCTGTGGCCCCCATTCCACTCCAACATTGCTCAGATTCCCTATATCTCCTATGGTGGTGTCTCCCTCTCTCACATTCCCCATTCCCTCATGGTACCCAATTCTCATAGTACACAAATTCAAATCATCCTTTCTCCCATACCATGCCCTGTGCTTTACTGTGATGGCTTCCCTTCTTCCATGATGCTAAAGAGTCTCTCTCCTTTAGGTCTATCCTACTTATAGTTGTATGTTCTCAGCATCTGGGATCCTGCCTGTTGCCTTTCTGCCCACTGCGAACTTCTGTCCCTCCAAATCACACCTATGTCCCTGTCTTCCGCCTCTTCTCGGTATGTGGAGGCCACCAGTGATTGGAATTCCTCGGAAGTGTGTCCTCAGTCATCCTATATGTCAGCTTCCTCTGTTCCTGCAGGGTGTGAGCTGGGTTTGGGGATTCTATCCTGTCTCAGTCTTGTCTCATACAGGTGCTGTTCCCTGTGATCTGTGTTTGGATCCTCTCTGCTTTATTGGGTCTTAGTTTCACCCCACAGAAGCTGTCTGCCTCTGACATCACCCCATGGCTGTTGCTGCCTCGCCCAGGTATGACTACCCAGACTGCTTCCCCCCCCCCAGTCTAGTCCCTGTCCAGTCACTTACACATGAATGTTTTCAGAATCAGGATCAATCAGCATCTATTAAGTGCCAGGCACTGGGCCAATTGCTGGGGCTACTAAGAAAGGCACAAATTTACCCTTGCCTTCAAGGAGCTTACACTCTAATGGGGGAGACAGTACATAAAAAGAAGCTGAAGGGGGTATTATCATGCAGTCATGAATCTGGGATGGGAAATGATCTCAGGAGGTGTGAGTTTCTGAGCCGATTTCATCTTGTAGCATGATGAATGTCTGGAGATGATGAAATCCCAGAAAGTAGTAGTTCTATTTCTCTGAAGTCAATGTTTGATGTATTCTGTTTTTGGCTTAAGGCCTGAGTCTCCTCCAACCTTTTAGTGTCAGTGTTTAAGACTTTGTGCTGGTGGGAAAAATAGTTTTTGTCACATGAGGATAAAAGACAGTTCTGGAAACAAGTCCTCACTTGCTGTTTTGGAACAAGTAGATTCCCAAGACTCTAGGCAGGGAGTAAACAGGACCAGGCTGGGCATTTCAGATTTGCTATCCCAATGTCTTTCCAGGTACATGGGGTTGGCCCAAGTTGACCCTCCGGGGCCTGGCTGCCGGCACTACCATGGCACTGGCATCTTCTACCAGCTCCTTGTGTTGTTATGCGTTGTGTGGTCGGCTGCTGCAGCTGAGTCCTCCACCTTCCTATGCCTGTAATCGAGGCCTGGCTTTTGAGGGCCTGGGCAGCCTGCTGGCTGGGCTCTTGGGGAGCCCTTTGGGTATTGCCTCCAGCTTCCCCAATGTGGGCACCACCAGCCTTACCCAGGTATAGACCTTGGAGCTGGAAGGTGAACAGAGGTTTCCTGAGGGGGGCAGGGGACGTAAGGAAATGGATCTAAAAGTTTTGGCTGCGCAACTGAGCCTCTATCCTCCTATTTAGGCTGAGTCTCATAGAGTGGCAAGGCTAGTCAGCCTATTATGTATAGGGTTGGGTCTCTCACCACGATTGGCACAAGCCCTCACCACTATCCCGCTGCCAGTTCATGGTAAGTACAAATCCTTGCTGTGAGTTTGTCTGCTTGACACCTTTTAAATTGTTTTCCATTCCTCATCAAAGTTTTCTAGATGAGTCAGTGATACAAAGGAATGGGATTTAATCTTCTCACTTCTGCTTGTCCTGGGATTTTGCCACCTTTGGTACAGGGACTTGAGCAAGCTTTCTCTGCAGGTGGTGCACAGCTTGTCACTATACAGAACTGTGATATGTACCACCTTCCCAAAATCGTTGGCCTAGTCCAATGCCTTTTCCCCTAGTTCTCTTGTTGTTGGGCCTCTCTTTAGCATTTATTACTGAAAAGCCCCCATTTTGCTCAATCCTCTCTTCCTTTGGCGTCTTTGACATTGCATGCTCAGTTCTACCATCTATCTGACTGTTCCTCCTGGGTCTCTTATTGACTCCTTCCACCCCTTAAGTGTATTTTGTTCTTGGCTGTTCCTTCTTTATACTATTTCCCTTGGCAGTCTTATTTGCTGTCATAGCTTTAATTATTACCACTGTGTGGCTGATTTTAAAAT
>CM053591.1:150057720-150068730 GCA_028646515.1 Pseudochirops corinnae | reverse complement strand
TGAGGAACTGTATTAAAGGGTCGTGGCATTAGGAAGGTTGAGAACCACTGCTTTAGAGGAAAAGGAGGGATTCTAAGACTTGGAGATGAGGAAGGAGTTCAAAGGTGTGGAAATGGAATTTTGTGAGGAAAACCCCCACAGTTCAAATTCTCTCAAATTTATCTCCTTAAAACTTAGACATTCCCCCCTCATGCTACCTCTATTTCTGTTGATGGCACCATCCTCTGAGGCTCCTTTCATTCCCATTGAAACCACCTCATTACCTCTTGGGGAGGTGATTAGTAACTGGTTTTCCTTCCTTTGTTCCTTCCCCAACCTCCCACTTTCATCTTTCACAGAATTTCCCCAGAGTTTTCCTAAAGCATCATTCTGGTCATAGTGGTATTTTGGCCTCTCAGATATCCCTTTATTCTAGCATTCAAGGATAACCCTTCTCCATCTGGCCTCAGCTTTCCTCTCTAGCTTCCTTTCATGCTATACTGCTTCAGATCTTCCATATTCCAGATAGAAAGGCATGGGATTTCTCATGCTTTTATGGTTTGCATTGTAGAAAGAGTTCTGGACCTGAGTGAGAATTTGATTTCTATCACTTATCTCTGTGACCTTCTGGACAAAGCATTTCATTGTTCAGAAATGTTTCATTTAGTTAGTTTCCTTGTCTTTAAAATGAGGATGTCTTCACTGCCTACCTTACAGGATTGTTGTGTGAAACTTTAAATGCTATGTAAATGTGTTTGATGGTGATAACAGTTTTGCTCAAACAACTGTCCTCTGTGCTTGGAATGAACTCTTCCTCACCTCCAACTATTGAAATTATTATTCTCCCTAAGGGCCAACCAGTCTCAGGTAGTCAGTTTCTCCATGGAGCCTTCCTCAACAGACCAGCTGGAAATGAAATTTCCCTCAGCTTTCTCATCATACTTTTAGACCTTTCCTTTCCACTTTTTGCATTTTGCATTTTATTATGGTTATTTGTATATATCTTTATACCACAGTGTTAGATTGTAACCTCCTTGAGAAAAGAATGTTTTCTTATTTCATCTTTGTATCCTCAGTCCCTGGTACAATGTTGAAATGAATTCCCCACCTAGGTGCTGTGCTGGGGGTGAACCTGTCAGTCATTTTGTCTACTGGCTTTTCCTACTTCTACTTTTCGGACATTGACTCAGGACGTAACGTCTTCATTGTTGGTTTTGCTGTCTTCATGGCATTGCTGCTACCTAGATGGCTTCAGGATGCTTCTGTTCTGAACACAGGTGGGATGAGTAGGAAGAGGAGGAGCTCTCAAGTAGAGAGGGCTGGAGGGCTCCTAAGTCTCCAGTCCTTAGGTCTCTCCTCTAGGCTTCAGTCCAACCAAACCAGGTCTTTCATAGGAGAGGAAGTTGGGGGCATTTGGAATTAAGAGAATCCAGTGGCCTGGAGGGTGTTTGATAATTTAAGGTCCTGGGAGCCCAGAAGCAGAAAATATTGAGGAGAGCTGGATGGTAGGAGGTAATGGAATTGGTGAATGGAAGGAAAGGAAGGGGAGGATGCTTGCTCCAGAAGCTTGCACTTTTTGGTACTAACTGATCTTGGGCAAATCAATTCATCTGTTTAATTTCCTCATCTGTAAAAAGAGGGGACTGGACTAGAGAACAGCTTGTATTTATACAGCACTTTACCTTTTACAAAATGCTTTCTTCACAGCAACCTTAGGAAGGTAGGTAGTGCAAGTATCCTTCCCCTCTGACAGGTATAGAACAGTAAGGTGTAGAGGTACTCAAGATCGTTCGAAGAGTAGGACTCTGGAGTCTGACTTGGAGACTTTCACTCTTCCCTAAGGCATCTCTGACGGTTTATGATTCCTAGTCTAGTGATCAGGTCTGGCCCTATGGGATTATCACTCCAGCTTTACCCCACTGCCTAGGTTTGAGGCCAGTGGACGTGCTGCTTTATTCCTTTCTGGCCGAGCCTGTGCTTCTGGCTGGCCTCTTGAGTTTCCTCCTGGAGAATACTATCCCAGGTGAGCAGAAATGGGGGCCAGGACAGCGGGAGAGCGCGGGCTTTCCACGGGAAGAAGTGACTTGCTCTTCTGATCTTTTATCCACGAATGGCTTTTCAGGAACTCGGTTAGAGCGAGGCCTGCCCCCCCAGAAAGAGGCCCAGACCCCTGCGAAGCCCAGAAAGGATGCTTTGGAATATGAGCTGCCCACCCTCTTCCAGAATCTCGCCTCCTTTCTCCCCCAGCCCCTACGATGCCTCTGTTTCCCACGCGAGGACACTGGGCGTGGGGAGCAGCCAGAGCATTCAGAGCCAAGAGAAACTACCGACCTGCTGCCCAGCTCAGAGGATCTGCGCCCCAGCCCCGGTGCAGCTAGGGCTGATTGACGACCCCTCCCCACCTGGCTAGGGCTGCCCCTGGAGTCCTCGTTAGGAAGGGAGGGACCATCCCCCTACTTTGGCTTCTTCCAGCATCTCCCAAGGTGGGTGCCGCTCCCGGAGTGGACCGGCAGGTGGAGGATGAGGAGGGTCTCCCCCCGCCCCAAGACGAATAAATTTCACCTAAACCCCCAGAGCTGGTTTGGAGACTCATCAGTTCTGCCAAAGGCAGCTCCTTAACGCCCCTTTTCTTATCTGTAGCTCCAAAAGCCCCAGGATCAGGACGGAGTTGTAGGGAGGGGTTGTAGGGAGGGGTTCCGCCCCACCCGGGAGGGGCGTTTAGGGCCACGCCCACTGGGAGAGGTTCCTCCCCCTCCTCTTGGGAAAGAGTGCGTACGCAGGGCGGGAAGGGCCCGAGGCAATGACGTCACGGTAGGAAAGGACAGGCCAGAGTGGGAAGAGAGAAAAGCTGGGAGGCTTGGGCTGGGGGCGCGTGACGTGAGGTGTTAAGTTGCGTGTGGTAGGGGGTAGGGTGGGTGGAGACGAAGCTTTTGTCACGGGCAAAAGCGAGAAGGAGCGGGATCTTGGAGGTACCGGGTGGGGGTGGGGCGGGGCTAGAGCAATACGCGCATGCGCAAAGCAGCCCCAATATTCACGTGAGCCGGACGGGGGCGGGCCTGGTCCTCAGCTTGGACTCCGGGCTGCGCATGCATCCTGTTCGAGCTAGAGGAGCGGGGCGGCAGTGCCCTCCAGAGGCCGCGCAGTCAACGAGCTCCTGGGAGAGAATGGACTAGGCCGCGTTGCTGGGCCTGGCTGCCCCCTGGCGGTGGCCTAAGGGAATGAGCTTCTGTTAGGAGCGCGGGCAACACGGGCTGCGTCCACCTGCCGCGCGCCGCCTGAGCCAGTCGCGGGCTGAGATGCCGAGGGGGCTTGGTTCCTTCCTTCCCGGCCATGACCCGACGGGGCCGGACTAGGCGAGCCACGAGGAGCCTTCCCGGGATCTTAGTAGATCAGAGGCGGGGCCGGAGGCTGGCTGGCGCAGCGCGGTTCCCCGAGCCCCGGCACCTGTCTCCCCGGCAGGTGTCTGAGCTTTCTAGGCTCTCAGAGCTCGAATTCTCAGCATTGAAGAGCCCAGGCCCACCTCCTCTCGCAGACGAAGAACCCGAGGCCCCGAGAGGGCAGCTTGACCATCCGCACCGCGGCCCGGTGCCGGGGAGACTTAAACAGTACCTCCTTTCCCGGCGCCCCTCCTCGGCTCCAGACACCCCATCCCCAACCCTGCTCCTCTCTTCGAGACCCCTGCGGGCCCGAGGCTTCTCCCAGCCAGAGTTCTCGAGATTCGGTCACGTTCTGAGCTGGGAAAGCAAATACACGCGAACCTGTGCGTTCTTCTCAGGGGCATAGGCGTGCATTGAAATGATCAGTGCATAAAAAGCACACAGCCTCTGCAAATAAAGAGCACCATGCAATAATAAGGATGCCTTCGTCTCTCTACCAGTGATTCCCTAAGAGTCTTATGCCAAAGCCCATTCTGTGCCAAGTAATGGCACTAAGGAATGGTGGTTATAATTACTCACGAGCACTGGGTGCTGAAAGATTCAGGCTCCTCCTGAGGCAGGCAGCAGTATTTATGGGACAAAGTTGAGTCGGGAGTGTAGCATGGCCAAAAATGGAGTTTGGTTGATGTTCTCTAGGAAATCAGGAAGGATCCGTTCGGTTCCACAAACTTAAGTCAGGCTCTGTGCTCAGTGCTAGGAAGGACAAAACCAAAGATGAAATAGCCCCTGCCCTGCCTTCTACTTCTACTCCGTTTAGGGAGCAAGGGAGAAAGTTCTTGAGAGGATGGGGCTGAATCAGTACCTCCAATAGAGGTGAAATGAGAGTTTTGAGCTTTTTTTTATTCTTAAATCTGCTTAATATAAGTGATAGCTCTGTAGGGAATAAATAGATACTTTTGTCTTTTTTTTTTAATTGGGAAGAGGTTTGAATATTATGTTATTAGGGGTAGAAATACCTGGTTATTGGCCTTCCCAGTACAAAGTTGGATGAATGAATTTTCTCTTGCAGATGGAAGAACTGGAGCGTGGTCTGTTGATCCAGCCGTGGGCATGGCTACAGCTCTCAGAGGACTCACTTCTGGCCAAAGCCTATATCACCACGAGTAAGGGCTATGCCCTTCTTCTCTCTGACCTCCAACATGTGTGGCATGAGCAAGTCGACACAAGTGTGATTAGCCAGAGGGCCAAGGTAAATGGGAATGATAGGAATAGTTTGTTCTCCACCTAGTAAAGCCCAAGAGGGCATATCCACAAATTGGTTCATCTGCTTTTGGATTGCTAAGGAGAATTGAAGAGTTAATGGGACATAATAGAAAGAACCCTGCACTGGAAACCAAGACATTTGGGGTTTGGTCCTTACTCTCCTGCTAACTACCTTTGTCACTTTGAACAAATTATTTAACCTCTTTGATCCTCAGCTTTCTCATCTAGAAAATGGGACGATTGGACCACCTCAGTGCTGAAGTCTCTTCTGTCACTGACATTCTATGATTCTGTGTTTTTTGTAATAATTCAGTGTTAAATTCTTTTGCTTGGTTTTAAAGGCTCCATACATCCTGGTGCCACCCTGCCTTTGCAGTCATGTCTCATGCTACTTACTTTCCCATATGTTGTATGCCTGCCAAATTGGGCTTTAGAACCAAGGTTTGAATCCCAACTCTGCCTTCTGCCATACATGTGACCTTGGGCAAGTCGCACTCTCTGGGCTTCAGTTTCCTCATCTTTAAAATGTAGATTTGAATTATGTGGCCCATACGGTCCCTTAAATCTCCAAGTCTATTTGTGTTTCTGTCATCTCCCTTAACTTTTCTGCCTCCTTAGATTTGCTTACAATGTTCCTCATGCCAGAAATGTCATCCCTTTCCTTCTCCTATTTGTAAAATTGCCTACCCATCCCTTAAAGCACAGCTGAAATGCCACCTCCCCATGACAATTTCTCTGTTCTCCCCAGTCAGTAATGATCTTTTCAATTCAATAAACATTTATTAAGTGTCATTGTATGCAAGACACTGTATTACCAGTGAGGGATAGAAAGAAGAAACAAAACCATTTATTGTCAAATGAACTTATATTCCCCTGAGAAGATAGAACATGGGCATTTAATTGTTCATACTTCATCTACCCCATCCTACAGTAGAATTTGAGGAGAAAGAGTAGTCCAGCAGCTGAGAAGAGGGAGGACAGCTTTCTGGAGTAGTTAGCACCTGATGTAAGTCTTAAAGGATGATAAAGATTCTGAAAAGGAGAACATTCTGCCTTTTGGGGAGGTTCTGGAAATAGCCACAATAGTCCACTGTGGTGGGAACATGATGTATATGAAGGGGTTTTAATGTTAAATAAAATCAAAAGTTTATGCTGCGACCTACCTAGCAATTGTGGAGGATCTGAAAAGTCAGTTTGTATTTTATCTTAGAGACTGTTATACAGAGGCACTGAAGATTTTGGAGGAGATCAGAACTGTGCTTTAGGAATATTACTTTGGAAGCTATAAGGATTAGAGGTAGAGAGAGAGAGACTAGAGACAGAGGCCCCCAGTTAGGGTGCTATGATAATAGCACAGGTCTAGGGGGGAAATGATGAGGAGCAGGGTTGTGAAGAGAGAGAAGGGGATGGGCAGATGCAAGACATGTTTTGCAGGTAGGATTGATAGGATTTAGTGATATATTGGCCATCAGGTGAGAGAGAAAGAGGAGTCAAGGATGACATTACAATCATGGGGGCCTATGAAGTGCCCTCAGCACAATTATGAAAGTTTGAAATTGGAGCAGGTTTTAGGGAGGAAGATAAAGTGGGCTGTTTCAGACGTGTCAAATTTGAAATCATGTTGAACGATGGAAGTAGCTAGCAGACAGTTTAATGATCTAGGACTGCATTTCAGAGTTGGATACATAGATTTTAGAGTCATCTGCATAGATGATAATTGAACCCGTTGGTTTAGGAGATAGATCACTAAGGGAGAGAAAAGAGAAAAGGATCTAGGACTGATCCTTGGGAAACACCTGTATTTAGGGAAGTGAGACATAGCAGATGCTTCAGTAAGGGAGATTAGGAAGAATCATTGGGCTGGGTAGAGGAGAGTCATGGAAATCAAGGGAGCAGCAAATGACCAGGAGCAGGACGTGGTCAGTGGTATAAAACTGCAGAGGTCAAGGAGGCTGAGAATTGAGAAAAACCCATCAGATCGTTACAGTTAAGAGTACTGATAGCTTTTAAAAGAGCAATTTTGGTTAGTGCAGGCTGATTCCCCAGTGGTGGGATCAGAAGCTAGAATGAAAGGGGCTGAGAAATGATGAAGTTAGTGGGTGAAGGGCCATTAAAAATGACCCCCTCACATAAGGCCAATCACATAAGAATAAGAGTGACCACCTTATTAGATTTGGAGCATTGGCTTAGGCCATCCTGTTCTGTTCCTGAAGAACATTCCACAATCTCTGCATCTCTCCTGGTATTTTTACAGGAACTGAATAGACGACTGACTGCGACTCCTTCAGCCTTCCTCTCACACTTGAGAGACCTCATGTGCACCTTGTTGGAAAGCCCGGATGCTCCCAGAAGGGCCACTTTCTCTTGGGAACGTATGCCAGAGGGATTGACGCTGCGCATCCGGAGTGAGATCTCTGGTCTACCCTTTCACTGGAACTTCCAGTGTGCCTTGGCTAGCCCTTCCCTGGTGAGTGAGGAATGGGAACTAGGCCTTTAATCTACTGAATTCTTCTCTTGTTGGAGGAAGGGATTTTTTATTGTGAAAAAACATCAGGAATATTTTGCCTCCACCTCTCTAAAACTATTTTCCTTAGAAGCCTTCTGGCTAGGTGAGAGGCAGACTTGATTTTATTTTTAACTTAACAGCATCACTTTATTGTAGAAAATAGCTTACAGATTGTTACACATTTGCTCCCCAAAATCCAACTTATGGAAGAATACACAGGTACAAATGGATAAAACAATTCTTTCTCATAAATACTCTTATGAACTACATATGTTATATAAGATTCAACTCTATAGCAAGATGTATACCAAACATGAGAACTTTATTTTTGGACTATGTGGATATTACTAAGCTTGTCACTTTTGGGGCAAAAAGGAATTTTTCATTCAGAGCCCCAAAATGGAGGAAGATCCTAAAAATGTATCAAAAGCACTTATACATACTGGTTTTGCTAATCTAGTTTGTGCAGAAATGTTTCCATTAGATTCATAGAGTTGACTTTAGGAGAGACTTGTCCCTTGGTCAATTGACTGGCTGTCTGTACCTCTTCAGCAGGCTCCTACTTTTTGTGAATTGTGAAAAACTTTTGAGACAGTTCAGGTGGGTCAGATTTATCCATGATTTTGGACTTTTCTTTCGGTTAATGATCCCATCAGTTTTGAAAAGGGAATGATACAGACATACAGGCTGCTTTAAATCTCCCTGAACTCACAAAAGTGATCAGCTTTTAGACTGGCAGCCTGGTATATGAAAGAGACTTAATTCTTGGCTAGCAATTCTTTCCACCAAAGGGGATTTGAATTAGATTGATAGCTTGCATTTCTACAGCTTTTTAAGGTTCACAAATGAGTCATTTGATCCTCCTCACAACAACCCTGAGAGGTAGGTTATTCTACAGATGGGGAAACTGAGGCTGAGCAGTCAGGATGCTGGAAGAGAGGGCACACAGCTAGTGAATGTCTGAGGCTAGATCTCAAGCCTAATGTTCTGGCCCCAGCACCACTTTCTTATCCTTCAGTGAGTGGTGACCTCACTGATGTGCACAGCCCTTTCACTGGTATAGATCGCCATCTGTGAATTTTCATCCGTGTACTTCTTGTCTGTGTTGTTTCATTAATTTTCCACAGAGTGGCTTCCCAGCGTCCTGGAGGCCTTCCTTAGGTCTTTTTATATTTCGAGGATACCATCACAGGCAGCTATGTGGTACAGTGGACAAAGAGCTGGGGTCAGGATAACCTGAGCTCAAATCTAGTCTGTGTGACCCTGGCCAAGTCACTTAGACCTCTGTCTTACTCAGTTTCCTCAGTTGTAAAATGGGTTGTTGTGAGGATTACATGAGATAATAATTGTAAAGCATTTATTACAGTGTCTGGCACATTGTGGGTGCTTAAGAAATGCTTTCCCCTTTCCTTTCGTCAGGGAACTTGAGGTACCTGTTTTTTATTACTTGTTTGTGCTACATCACTGGTTGCTGCCATTTCCAGTCTTACATCTCCTCAGTGCTAGCCCTTCTATTTTGTCTTGAGAGTAGATAATCAGGGTGGCTAGGTGGCTCAGTGAATAGAGCACCTGCCCTGGAGTCAGGAGGAAGTGAGTTCAAATCCGGCCTCAGACACTTAACACTAGCCCTGTGGCCTTGGGCAAGTCACTTAACCCCAACTGCCCTGCCTTGCCCCCTCCAAAAAAAAGGGAAGTAGGTAGACATTGAAAATATACTACATGCCATAGATACTCATAGATGATATGCAATATCTATATGTGTGTGTATAGGCAACTCTGGACTCAAATCTATGTACTGATGCAGTTCAGTGGTCAGCAGCTAGGTGGGGCAGGGGGGAGAGTGCAGGGTCTGGAGTCAGGAAGACTCCTCTTCATGAGTTCAGATCCCTTGGCCCTATTTGCCTCAGTTTCCTCATCTGTGAAATGAGCAGGAGAAGGAAGTGGCAAACACTCCAGTGTCTCTGCCAAAAAAAACGCTAGATGGGGTCACAGACAGTCGGACATGACTGACCAACAAAAATCCACTGGCTTCATTGACTGTCCCACTAACTGCGTGTCATCATCGGGCCAATAGGCATTTTTAGGACGTTGAGCTTTTCCTGCATGAATTATCAGTCCATTTCTTTTGAATAATCATGGATTTCATTGAGAATGTCAGCCCTGTGTCATCAGCAAGCATGATGTCACAGAGGGTCTCACTATCTTTATGTCACCTCCCCCTCCCATCTCTGCTTTGTGCCCAACATCCATCGTTAAAAGCGCAGAACGTTTCAGCCAGTACGTGCTTCTGTTTCATGCCTCACTTGACATTGCACAGGAACACACGGAGCTAATTCTATTGGGCAGAGAATCTTGCATTGGGGAGAGCTTTTAAGATATCCAGCATTGTCAGAGGATAGTTAAAGAGCAGTGAGCAGAGCGGGGTCCTGTATTTTCCCCTTTCAGGTGGTGTAACTGTAAAGGGGGAGGCACTGGAATGTTGTCAGGAAAGCTTGCCTGTTCTCTTGTGTTTTCATTGTGAAGACTCCCAATACACATGCAGTTCATTCTCATAAAGATTTTTAAAAATATGTAAATATTTTGGTTATCAGTTCTTTTTGCACACGCACACATGCACATGTGTGTGTGTCTGTGGCAATAATTTTTTTTGGTTTTGTTTTGTTTTTGCTTTTTGGAGAGGGGAAGGCAGGGAAATTGAAGTTAAGTGACTTGCCCAAGGTCACACAGCTAGTTAATGTTAAATGTCTGAGATCGGATTTGAACTTAGGTCCTCCTGACTCTAGGGCCAGTGTTCTCTTCACTGCACCACCTAGCTGCCCCTGAGTGTGGCAATTCTTGATGCGCTCTTGATCATCTTTCTGGGGCATTACTTTTATCTGTGATTATCCCTGAGTTATCTTTTTTTAAAGTATCGAATAACTACAGTTAGATTATGATCAGGAAAATATTTTAATTTGTATCCATGTTTTTGCATTTCTCTAAATATTGCTCTTTATGACATCTTCCTATAAAAACCCCTATAAATGTTTATAATTAATAATAATAGATCTCCTTCACTCAGCATTTGTCCTAAGCACTTTCTGTGTGCAAGATGCTTTGCTTATTAAGCTTTAATCACAGAATAGGCTTTGCCTCAGTCAAACTGAGATCTGTTAAGGACCTTAGCTTGAAAAGGCCAAGGATCTCCACTGCATCCTGGGACATCTGCACTCATCCTATCTATGTCTAGTCACTGGACTCAGATGACTCTTGAGTAGAAGGTGAGGCTGGTGACTTTACGCAGCCCTCCTTCACTTAAATCCAATTTAATTGCATGTCGTGGCATCACCTTCCTCATATCATAGTCCTCTTTGAGAACGACAGACAAACAGCACTAGGTGCTAGGGTCACGTTCTCTGCTGAATTTGTAAATTAATTAATGTCCATATTCACAACTCATCCATGCCTGCTCATCCTGTGCTACTCTTGTCCACATCTCCTAGGGAATTTCCTTTTTTTTCTTTTCTCTTTTTTTTACAATTATTTCTTAATTTTCAGCATTCACTTTCTTTTTTGCTTTTTTTTTTTTTGGAGGGCAGTTGGCATTAAGTGACTTGCCCAAAGTCACATGGCTAGTAAGTATGTCAAATGTCTGTGGTCGGATTTGAACTCAGGTCCTTCTGACTCCAGGGCTGGTGCTCTATTCACTGCCCCACCTAGCTGCCCCAGCATTCACTCTTTTTTTTTTTAATTTTATTTTAGTTTGCATCATTCATTTCCACGAGATTTTGAGTTACATATTTTCTCCCTATCTTTCCCCTACCCACCGCCCCAAAACAGCCATCCCAGTGTATCCCCCCTCCCCCAATCTATACTCTCCTATGTCTTCCCCCCTCACCCCTCTGA
>CM053591.1:150038745-150057220 GCA_028646515.1 Pseudochirops corinnae | reverse complement strand
CCCCCCCCCCCCCCCCCCAGCATTCACTCTTATAAGATTTTGAGTTCCAAATTTATTTCTGCCTTATCCCTCCCTCTCCCTCCCCAAGATGGCAAGCAATCAAATATAGGCTATACATGTACAATCATATTAAACATATTTCCGCTTTGGTCACGTTGCGAAAGAAGAATCAGAACAAAAGGGAAAAACCATGAGAAAGCAAAAACAAACAAAAAGAGTAAATAGTATACTTTGGTCCACATTTGGATTCCGTAGTTCTTTATCTGGATGTGAATAGCATTTCCCATCATGAGTCTTTTGGATTGTTTTAGATCATTGTGTTGCTGAGAAGAGCTAAGTTTATCATAGCTGGTCATCATACAATGCTACTGTTACCGTGTACAGTGTTTTCTTGGTTCTGCTCACTTCACTCCATATCAGTTCATGTAATTCTTTCTAGGTTTTTCTGAAATCTGCCTGTTCATCATTTCTTATGGAATAATTGTATTCCATTACATTCACATACTACAGTTTGTTCAGCCATTCCCCAATTGATGGGCATCCCCTCAAACCAGAGTGTTTTCTATAGATGGGATCGTTAGCAAAATGCAAGAGCCCTGAGTCTCTTCCTAAGTTGCATTGCAGTGCTTTCCTCAGCTTTTTAAAGATTACTTCTCTGTTAGGCATGCATTTCCTCCAAGTGTACTTGGTCTGGTTAATACTTTACAGTTTTCCATTGCAATAAGAACATGATCATTTCTTCACACTCATTCTCTGATAAGCCTTGCTGTAAGGGCTTGGAATTTTGTTTGGACTGGTCTTGTTGTTTCATTGGTGCTGGAACCTTCCAGTGAGAAAGCTCCTTGTACCACTGTAGGACAGCATCTCCTTTACAACTTACAGACTTAAGAGAGTTGCCTAAAGCACTGAGAGGCTGTGGCTTGCCCAGGTCATGTAGTATGTGTCAGAAGCAGGACTGGAAACGACATTTTCCTGACTCCGAGGGTCTACGCTACCTCCTTTTGGAATTGTTAGGAGAGAAGAAATAAAACATGCGTAGTATCAGCTATGAATTGGTTTATGACCCAGGGAAGGCTGTAATTTCAGAAATTTCCAATCCTGTAGCAGTTCTATAACGTTCCTTTTCTGGTCAAAGTTTCTGTAGTTTTTTCATAGATGACACAAGGGGGCACTGTTTGCTCACCTTAGGAACTCAGCTAGTTCATTCTGTTGCTGGAAGTTGATGAGTAAAGCAGTTGTCCTTTCATGGATGACATGGAGCATGAAGAATGAGTGAGACTGCAGAGGGGACTCCCTGAGGGGTCGCCTGACCCTGTAGTGTTTGAGCTGAGAGAGCAGTAGGGAAACTTGTATAAGGAAAACCCTGTTATTTGAATGTATACTGATCCATAGCATTTAATAGTGCCGAGGCAGCTTTCTAGGGGAGCCAGGAGACACTTAGCTGTGTCACTGTACAGAAAAACCTAGATGTCATAAGTTAGTTCACATAGTTGGTGGTTGGGGTATGAGGATAGGACCTATATTAGGTACAATTCAGTTATGCCAGTCATGGGAGAGCTTTGGTCAGTTGGAGAATTAGTCTCTCCAAGGCAGGGGTGGGGAACCTGTGGCCTTGAGACCATATGTGGCTCTCTGGGTTCTCCAGTACAGCCCTTTGACTCAGTCAAGTCACTTTGACTCAGTTATTATTACCTTTATTTTATGGGAAAGGAAAAAGAAGGGTTAAAATGACTTGTTTATGGTCACACACACACACAGTGAATCGAGAAGGTTCTGAGATGGTCTTTGAACTCAAACCTAGACTTGGGAGTTCAGCATTGTCTCCACTATTTTATGTCTTCTGCTAGACTTTTACAGTTTGCCTTTTTATCTTTTTCTATATCTTTCCTCTCATTCTGTGGTTGTTTCTCATCGTTTTGTTTGGACTGTTTAGTCTCCTTTCTCTTATTCTGTGCTTTTGTATTAAGAATTTTAGTTTAAGAATTCCTGTCTCTTTGTAAATGACAGCTAACAGCCCAATCTAGTCCATTTCATATCTGAAAAAAAAAAATCCCTTCTGCTGAATACCTGACAAATCCTCATCTAGTCTTTGCTTGAAGGCCTTAGTGAGAAAGAATCTGCTTCCTCGGGAGGCTGCCCAAATTTTAGATAACTGCAATTATTTTTTAGGAAGTTTTTCCTAACATCAAACTTTGATTTGTCTCTGCAAATTCTTCCTGTTGTTCATCACTCTTGCCTCTGGGGCCAAACAGAATAATCTAACCTCATTTTCATTTGACAATACTTAGGTCCTTCATGGACAGTTAAGTTGCACAGTGGACAGAGTACCTGGAGTGAAGAAGACTCATCTTCCTGAGTTCAAATCTGGCTTCAGATACTTACTAGTTGTGTGACCCTGGGCAAGTCACTTCACCCTGTTTACCTCAGTTTCCTCTTCTGTAAAATGAACTGGAGAAGGAAATGGCAACCCAGTATCTTTGCCAAGAAAACCTCAACTGGGGTCATGAAGAATCAAACATGACTGAAAATAACTGAATAACAACAAAGATGCTTCAGGATAGTTATTGTGTTCCTCCTAAATCTTCTCTAGGTTAAACACCCCCAGTTTCTTTGACCAGTCCTCATTTGATGTAGCCTTGAGGACCTTCTCCATTTTGATTGTCTTTCTGTGGACATTCCTCATGCCTTGGAGCAACTAATCCTGCGACTGACCAAAGCTCCCCAATGACTGGCATAACTGAATGTGCCTAATATAGGTCCTATCCTCATACCCCAAACACCAACTATCTAAACTAGCTTATGATATCAAGGTTTTTCTGTACAGTGACACAGCTAAGTATCTCCTGGTTCCCCTAGAAAAGTGCCTCCGCACTATTAAATGCTATGGATTAGTATACATTCAGATAATGGAGTTTTCCTTATACAAGCCTCCCTACTGCTCTTTCAGCTCAAATACTATAGGATCAGAGGACCTCTCAGGGATTTCAATGTTCTTCCTAAAATTTTGCTGCCCAGAACCAAACATGGTGTACTCCAAATATGGCTTTATTGGAGCCTAGCACAGTAGAATTTTCACCTCTTATTCCTGAAAGTATCCCTTTCTTAATTCAGGCCAAAATCACAATGTTTTTGGCTGACATACTGAACTTTATTCATCTGGGGTTTGTATTTTACTGTTAGCCTCAGGTCTTTTTCAGACAAACTGCTATCTAAAACATATCTCCTCCCTATCATACTTATGAGGTTGATTTTTTTGAATTCAAATATAAGACTTGACATTTATTCCTATTAATTTTTATCTTATTAAATTCAGCCTAATGTTCTATCTTTTTGGATCCTGATTCTGTCATCAGTATGTGCATATCCAGTCTGCAGATTTGATAATGCTAGCTATGCTTTTATCTAAATCATTGATAAAAATACTAAACATCACAAGAACATGAATAGGTAACTTGTTTTTTCAGTTATAATTTTTTTTTCAATTAAGCATTTGCTTTCTTTTCCATGCGCTCTCCTGTACTGGAGAAAAAAGAAATGAAAAACAAAATTCTTGTAACAAACTTGCATAGTCAAGTTTCTATATCAGCCATGTTCAGGAACTTGTTCTCATTCTGCATGTTGAAGGTAGCATCTGTCCGTCAGGAAATAGGTAGTGTGTTTCATCTTCTGTTTTCTTGTATAATGGTTGGTCAACTTGATCACGCTTATATCTTTCGAAGTTGAATAGGTACTGGGATTTTTTCAATGGAGACCTTTCCTAGTTGACATAGTACCATGAATGATGACTTTTTGAATCTGTCCATTCAGCCAGTTCCGAATCTGTTTTATTATATTGTTGTCTAGCCCTCATCTCTCCATTTTTCCAAACAAAGTAGTATATGATACTTTATCATATGCCATGCTAAAATCCAAGTAGATTGTAGGATTGTTCTACCATTTCAGTAACACTGTCAAAAAAGTTAATAAAGTTAGTCTGGTATGACTTACTCTTGTTGAAGCCATTTTGATTTTTCTCTGATTATTTCTTCCTTTTTCAGATGTTCATTAACTATGTTTTTAAAACTTTAACATAATGTTAAAGAATTTTGCCATAGGTTAAAGTCAAAATCACAGTCCTATAGTTTGCTGGTAATGTTTCAGGGTTTTTTCCTTAAATGGGGCATTCCTTGTTCTTTGATACAGTACTGTTGTAATTCTCCTGTTCTTTATTTTATTCCTTCCTTCCTTCCTTCCTTCCTTCCTTCCATCCCTCCTCATTTCCTTTCTTTCTTTCCCACAATTATGTTTCAAATATTACTGGCACTGCCTTAGCAAACAGAACCCCACTTTCCATACTCAAGGGTGTTATTCATCTGGATTAGATGATTTATATTCATCCAGGACACCCAGGTTCACCCTTCTTATCTCTTTATTTGTTTTGGGTGTCAACTCCCTGCTAGCCATTTTTTGCTCTTTCTAGACCAAAGGTCCTTCTCCTTTGGCAGAGGAGAAAACAGAAGGGAAATAAGAGTTGGGCCTTTTCCCTTCTCCCTGTCTTGTCTGGAGGCCTTGCCTTGTCTGATGGAGGCAGGGGGCTTTCCCTTTAATCCTCCTTCCCCCCATAGAGCCAGGAAACCCCCTTTTGTTACCCTGAGCTTTCTTTGACAGCCTCAGCCCATTTTGAGCTTCATCACTCATGACAGTATTATTTTTAATCTTATTTTTATTGACCTTTTGTTTTTTTTAGTATCTTTAGTTCTGAATTTATTCCTTCTCTCTCTCTCTTTCTCTCTCCCTCTCTCCACCTGCTCAACATGCCTATCCCTGGGAACAAAGATGTTTAAAAGGAAGATTAATAAAGCAGTTTAGTAAAACCAGTCAACTCTTCAGTCATGTTTTAATAGTGTGTACAATATTCCATACCTGTGGTCCCATATCTCTGCAGAGAGAGGAAGGGAGGTACATTTTCCCTACTCTTCTCCATGACTTAGCTTGGTCATTATAATTGCACAGTGTTCGTTTTCTCCCCATTGTTGTTTTTTCCGTTGCCGTTATGGTAGCCAGTATGTCTGTGGTTTTTCTGGTTTTGCTGAGTTCACTTTGGATTAGTTCAAAGTCTCCTTCCCATACTTCTCTAAATTCTTCATATTTTTGTTTATAGTATTCTGTCACATTCCTATATCATAATTTGGTTAGCCAGTTCCCTTTTGATGGCCGTCCACTTTGTTTCTAGTTTTACTACCAGAAAGGCCTGCTATGAATATTTTGTTGTCTATAGGACATATCTTTGTATCTTTACCTTCCTTGAAATATCTTCCTAGCAGTGGAATCTCTGAGTCTTGACTACATTCTTAGAGTGTTTTGTCTCTCTTTGTTCCTTGCCCTTGCTTTCCTTTTCTATATATATTTTAACAGAATACAAGTTAGTCGATGAGTTCTTTGTATATTTGTGTTGGCCTCTTCGGACAACTCCTTTTTTCTCCCCTCCTCATTGGAATTGTTTCTCTTTTTATCTTTAGAATATGAGATCTTCCCATCTTTCCTGGACTGTGGTTAGTTCATGGAATCCTACCCATCCTTCCTCTTAACCTTTTGAAATGTGCTCTCCCCAAATCTAAAATCTATGTTATTCCATGCCTAGCTTTCTCTCTTTCATATTATAAACTCTAATAGGGAATAGTCACTTCCCCAAGGATCCCAGCATTTCCATCTCAACAATTTATTCCTCCTTGTGAGTGACAGTGAAATATACATAGATTTTTCTGTGGTGGACCTGTTAAATACATTTTTTTTTTCCTTATAGAGCTCTATAGCTTATTAATTTTTTAAAGACCAAATCTGTGATTTCTTTTATGTAGGAAGCTTCAAGTGCAGAACATCCTTTGCCAGTGGAGATTAATACCTTTTTCTCAATGTATTGTCTTAGAGTGTTGCCTTGGAGCCCTGAGAGAGAGAGAGAGAGAGAGAGAGAGAGAGAGAGAGAGAGAGAGAATATCCTTTGCTCAGCTTCACACAGCTAATAGGTGTCAGAGCTGTGACTTGACCAGAGGTCTTCTGACTCCAAGGCTGGCTCTCTGTCCACTGTGTCATTTTGTCTCATCCTTCCTAAAATGTGTGGCCACATTTGAACTCAGGTTCTCCTGACTCCAGGGTCAGTGCTCTATCACAGTTCGCCACCTACTTGCCCCAAATAGAGGGTTTTAAATGTGGGTTGACAAGGGAAGAGCATAGTGGGACTGTCATAGGACTCCTAAGAGTGATGCTTCTTTTTAAAAAATATATATATATAAATTTTTATTGATATCTTTAGTTCCTTGTTTTGTTCATTACCAGATTTTCTCACAGTATCCCTCCTCCTTCCCCTCCAAAAGAGCTGTATCATATAACAAATGATATTTTTTTAAAAAGAAAAAAAAAGAGGAAGAAGAGAAAAAAGAATCAGCATAACTAATCAATACATTTAAAAGTCTGAAAATATATGCAGAGTACTACGCCTGTGCACCCAGCTCTGCAAAGGAGTGGGTTGGGAGTAGCTTCTTACATTTCTTCCTTGGGGTTGTGCTTGGACTTTGTAGTTTTACAACATTCACATTTGATTATTTTCTAGTTATTCTTTCCATTTCCATTAGTGTAGTTGTCGTGTATATTCTTTTCTTGACTCTGCTTAGGAAGCTGTGCCTCTTAATGCAGCCTAATATCACATAACTTTCTTCACTGTCATATCATTTCCTTGACTTCATATTGAGCTTGTGGTCCATTGATCCCCCAGATTTTCTTTCAGAAGAATTCTTCTCTAGTTATATGTTCCCCATCCCCATCTTATGCTGGGAAAATGGATTTTTTTCTTTTTAAAAGCCAGCTATAAGACTTTGGATTCACTGAAGATGTTTTTCTCTCCTCCAACTTACCTCCTTCTGCCTATCTTTTTGTCTCTTAGATACCTATATTTGGACATATGACCTCCATTTGAAATTCAGCACTATCAAGGCAGAATACCCAATATGTCAATTATTGGCTAGCCAATCTTGGAGCAGGGCTACACATGTTAGAGTTGGAAAGGATTTTAGAAATATTGTAGTCTTAACCTCATATTCCCACACATTGCATTTGTGTGTGAGTGTGCGTGACTTCATGAGTGGGTGTATTGTACAGATGAGGAAGTAAGCCCAAAGAGGTCAAGTTACTTGCCCCAGGCCATGTAGCTGGTTGGTGGCAGAGCAAGGCCCTGAACATTGGTCTCCTGAATTCCAGTCCATTGCTCTTTCCTGACCACGTTGACTGGGACCCTAGGAGTGGCTGCTTCATCTTGCTTCCTTGAAGGCATTACAGCTTTTGAGCTCCTTCCCAAATCAGATCAGTGAGCTTGTTTTCTTAGCACTCATTGGCTAGGTCTGAGGATAACAGGCTTCTGGCTGAATATGATATAACTGACCCACTCAAGTCAAATGTACATTTCAACTGTTTTTTCATTAGTGATATATTTCCTATGGTCCTCTTCTCAGCAGGACCGGTCACTTGCATCTGACGCTTAGTAAGTCTTCTTGGTGATGAAGCTTATCCATTGACAGTATATCTTCTTGGGATTGGAAATGGAGCCTGTGACCTCAGAAGAGCTAGAGGAGGGAAAGATGAAATCATCGGATCATAAGCTGATAGGAATAGAGATGGAAGGGACCTTAGAGGTCATCCAGCCCAACCCCTAGGTTTTACAGGTAAGAAAACTGAGGCCAGAGAGGGGATGTGATCAGCCTGGAGTGCTGCGGGTAATGGCAGAGGCAGGAATAGGACACTCTGGACATCTGACCTTCATCTGAAATGGACACAGCCAAGGCAGAGTGGGGAGGATGTTGCTCTCCAGTAGATCAATTGTTTTTAGTAAAAGCACCTGCCATGGTGCTGGGTACGTAGTAGGCACTTTAGAAAAATGCTTGTTTCCTTCTCATTCCCCCTTTCTAATAAATTCTAATAAACTAGGAACAAACAGCCTTCCAAAGAGCTAGAAAGGCTAAATTGGCCTTGGCTTACCTTTTCTTTGCCTTTTAAAGTTTGTGATGCTGAAATACAGTATCTTGAATTTGCCACGTACAGCTAGCTAAAGGCCAGTTACTTCCTTCTGAGATATTCTGCCTACCATTTCTGGCACAAGATGGATAGATGGTGGTACTCTTTTTTTTCCCCCCAGGGCAATTGGGGTCAAGTGACTTGCCCAAGGTCACATGGCTAGTTTTTGTGTTAAGTGTCTGAGGCCAGATTTGAACTCAGGTCCTTCTGACTCCAGGGCCGGTGCTCTATTTTCTGTGCCACCTAGCCGCCCCAATGGTGGTATTCTTTAGCATAGTATTGGCTACTCTGTTATCTCCTGCTGTGGCTATTTAGAATACGATTTCCTTGGTGTGGGTACTTATTCCTCCCGTAGACTGCAGATCCCTCTATACCTTCCTTTGTTGCATAGCTCTTATCGAGATTCTCCCACAGATCTATAAAGGGTCTATCCAGTGTGTGAGGCGCTTGTCTCAGTCTTTTTTTTTAATCTTGTTTGTCTCTGTGCCACTTGCATTATCTATTTGTTGTCCTTTTTTTCGGGTCAGACGTGCCCTTGATGATATTTTTACTTCTATATAAGCAAGTGATTTTGGTAACACACCATATCTTGTTTTGGACTGCTGTGCTGTTGTTGTACTGCCCTTGGTGTTGTTTATAATTTTATTTCTCTCATGATTGTTATGTTCTATCATTTGCAACCCCTTGGGAGAATATTGGTGTTAAAAAGATGAACTTGTGCAGTGGGGAGCAGTGTGAGATTATTCAAAGCCTGACACAGTTTTCCGAGTGCCTTTAGCACCAATTCTTCTTCTTAATTTCTGGCTCAGCTCGTGCATCTCCAAGGGTTCAGCTGGGTCATAGAAGGCTTCTTTGTCCAAGATACAGGCATTGCCCCACTTCTGGCAAACTCTTAATAAAATGTTTGTCTGAATTGAATCGGATGAAGTGTTCCAGGCTGTCCATCCAGTTGCTTCATGAGGCAGCTGGGTGGCTCATTGGATGCAGCACTGGAATTGAAGCCAAGAAGATATGAGTTCAAATCTTACCTCAGACAGTTACTTGCTGTGTGACCCTGGGCAAGTCACTTAGCTTTTCTGTCTCAGTCTCCTCATCTGTAAAGTTATAGCATCTGCCTCACAGGCTACTTGTGAGGATCCAGTGAGCTATAATATATGTAAAGTGCTTTGTAAACCTTAGAGTACCCCGCAGATGTTAGTTATTACTGTGCCATAGTTTAGATAACACATATTTTTCATTCATTTTCGTTCACTTTGTTATTTTTTCTGCAGATAACTGTATTTTACCTATTGCCTATTTCAGTGTTCTGAAGTGTAATGCAATTAGTATAGTGTCATTTGCTAAAGAGAGCTTTTGGAAAATTTACCATCAATAGAAAATCATTTGTTCATTTAAATGTTCTGCAAGAAGCCTTCTATGACCCAGCTGAACCCTTGGAGAACATTTTTTTTTTCTTAAACCCTCCCCTCTTCTGAACTTCCGTATTTCTATTGAGGGCATTCTTGTCCTTTGAATCACCTGGGTTTGCCTGTCATCCCTGACCTTCTCCCTCTCCTTTATCCCAGGTATCCATTCAGTTGCTGTATCTTGTCATTTCCATCCTGACAATGTCTCATGTTTGTCATATGGCCACTGTCCTGGTTCAGGTTCTCATTAACCCATTTTATATATTGCATATATCGTGATAGCTTCCTCCTCGGTCTTCTTGACTCACATCTCTATGTTGCAGCAAAAGGGATTTTCCTTTAGTGCAGGGCTGATCACCCCACTCCTTTATTCGGTTAACTCCAGCAAGTCCCTGTTGTCTCTCTGATAAAATATAAGCTCCCCTTTTCAGTTTTTAAGAAAATTAGTCTGATCTTAACAAGTTAGCATTTTGACATGCAAGGTAGAGCAGACAGTGAGGGTTATGTGTGAAAGGACAGCTCTCTTATGTACGACAGAGGTGTCAAAATCATAGCTGCCCACAGAACTCCCTCTGGGGGCGGGGGGGAGGAGAGCCAAACTTTGATAAAACGTAATTGGGCAATGTGCAACAACATGAATAAAAATACAATGTGGCAGATAATGTTAATTTGTGGTTTTCTAAGTCATGATCTTGTCCACAGGGATCTGTTTCTGCTTGAGTTTGACATCACTGATGTAGAGCTTACTTTTCTTTTTTAAGTATGCAATAAATTGAAGAAATTTAGTATCATACTTTCAAAGTTGTCATGCTCATTTGTGTTTTCTTCTTAACTTCTGTCTGTTTCTTTCTGTGCACTTTAAGACCTTATGACCTTATTTTTGGAGGGGAGGAACAATACTATTGTGAGCCCCTCCTCCAAACCCTACTCTCCATTGGAAAAAAAGGAAAAAAGAAAGAAGAAACAAAACCCTTATGACATGTTGGTAGGTATAGCCAAGCAAATAGCTCTATACTTTTGCCAAGTCTAAAAAGGCTTAGGGGCCACTTGGTGGCACAAGTGGATAGAGTGCTGGCCCTGAAGTCAGGAAGATTCATCTTCCTGAGTTCAAATCTGGTCTCAGACACTTACTAGCTGTGTGACCTCGAACAAGTCATGTAGCCTTGTTTGCCTCAGTTTCCTCTTTTGTAAAATGAGCTGGAGAAGAAAATGGCAAACCACTCCGGTATCGTTGCCAAGAAAACCCCAAATGGGGTCATGAAGCGTCAGACACAACTGAAACAACTGAACAATAACCAAAAAAAGCATGCCTCTGTCTGCACCTTGACAATCAAACTCTTTTCTCCTGGGAGGTGTGTAGTATGCTGCGTCATTGGTCCTCTATCGTGGTTCTAGGTCATTTCATTAAGTCTTTCCAAAGTTGTTTTTCTTCATAATGTTATTGTCGTGTCAGTTGTTCTCATGGTTGTTTTCAATTTGATCTGCATCAGTTCATATATTTCTTTCCAGGTTTCTCTGAAACCATCCCTTTGTCATGTCTTATAGCATAATGATATTCCATTATAGTCATACCATAATTTTTTTTTAGTAATTTCCTAATTGATAGGCAACTCCCTTATTTTCCATATTCCTTCAGAATTGGAATTTGTTTCATTTATGACTAATCCTTTCCTCTTAATCTCTCTCATTTTTCTTACCTGTTACCCTTTTGATTTTTTTTACACTTGTCTAGAAACTTGGGGGTACTTGCCTTTGCTTCTTCCCTAACTTCTTTCTGTGCATTCTTCCCTAACTTCTTTCTGTGCATTTAAGAAAAATATTACATCGACTTTCTACTTTGATATTATTATTAATAACACTCCCAACTCTCCTAATTAAAAACAGAAGGAAAAAATAGTCATTATAATAAAGAAAGTCAAGCAACAAGAATCCACACAAAAATATATGTCTCAGGTATTGGAGGAAGAGACTGTGGGAAAATAAGTATATTAATGCCATGCTGGTGGAGATGTGAGTTGCCTTAATGGAAGGCAATTTGGAGCTCTGCCCCTAAAGTTTCTAAACTGTACATATCCTTTGACCCAGCAATACCTCTACCAGGCCTATACTTCATAGATATCAAATCAAGAAGAAAAGGACCCATTATATGCAAAAATATTTGTAGCAACTTTTCTTGCAGTAGCAAAGAACTGGAGACTAAGGGGGTGCTCATTAACTTAGAGACTGACAGAAATGAAAATAACACATGAAAATGATAGAATACTGTTGTTTGTTGTTCAGTTGTGTTTGACTTTTTTTGACTTCATTTGGGTTTTTCTTGGCAAAGATATTGGAGTGGTTTGCCATTTCTTTCTCCTGCTCATTTTACAGATGAGGAAATTGAGGCAGACAGGGTTAAGTGACTTGCCTAGGGCCACACAGCTAATAAGTGTGTGAGGCCAAATTTGAACTCAGGAAGATGAGTCTTCCTGACTGTCAGCCCAGCATTCAATCCACTGAGCCACCCCACTGCTGTATAGAATACTATTGCTCCTTGAGAAATGTGAAGGAGCTCATTTTAGAGAAACCTGGAAAGATTCATGTGAACTGATACAGAGTGAAAATACTCAGAACTAGGTATTATACAGTAACAACATTATAAAAAGAAACAGCTTTGAAAGACTTAAGAACTCCAGTCAAAAGTGTTTGGCCTCGATTCCACACAATGCCTGATATGACATGCTGTTTACCTTGACTGAGAGGTGATGGCCCTAAGGTACCAAAGGAGTCATACATTTTTTGGATGTGGCCAAGTGATGTAATTAATTTTGCTTTTACTATACCTATGTATTACAGTGTTATTTTTGTTAATTGAAAAAATAAAATACAAATTTAAAAGTATATCTCTTTCTGCACCTTGTATTCATCGTTTCTGTCAGGAGGTGAGTAAATACTTTCTCCTGGATCCTCTGGAGACACAGTGGACCATTCCATTGATAGAGTTCTTAAGTCTTTCTTTTTTATCTAGACATGCAGTTCATTAATTTTGTTCTTAAGCCTTATAAAGGTGCTTTTGTTTAGTTTTGTTTTTACAGTGTGGCTGTTGTTATATAAATCATTCTGGTTTTATTCACTTCACTCTGAGTTAGTTCATACTACTCAGGTTTCTCAGAAAGATCCTCCCTTTCAGTTCCCAGTTTAGGATCAGTAAGGTTGTTTTCCTTGTGACTATTCCCTTCTTCTGCCTTTCCTCCCCCCATCACTGCTTGTTTCCTCCTGTTGAGTTTGATGTATTTTTACACCTAACTTTATGTGCATGTGTCAACCCTTCTTTGTCTAGTTTGGGTCAAAATGAGGTTCATCTAATGCCCACCCCTCCAGTCCTTCCCATGTGTTTGTGTCCTCTTCTCCTGTACTCCTTTATCAGAAATATCATGTTCTACCCCATTCTTCCTCCCAGGCTGAGGAAGTGCCTACTATGCACCAGGCATTGCACTAGGCACTTTTTACAAATATTATCTCATTTGATCCTTATAACAACCCTGTGATAGAGGTGCAGTTATATTCCCATTTCACAATTGAGGAAACTGAGGAAGACAGGTTTAAGTGACTTGCCCAAGGTCATACAGCTAGCAAGTGTCTGAGACTAGATTTGAGCTCAGGTCTTCCTGACCCCACTGTACCACATAGCTGCCTCTAATGGTATCCTTGAAATGTAAAAAGACCTAAGGAAGGCCTCCAGCACACTGGGCAGCCACTCTGTGGAAAATTAGTGAAACAACACAAACGAGAAGGATACGGGATGAAAATTTACAGATGGTGATCTGCACCAGTGAAAGGGCTATGTACATCAGTGAGGTCACCACTTCACTGAAGGATAAGAAAGTAGTGCAGGGGCCAGAGCGCTGGGCTTGAGATCTAGCCTCAAACATTCACTAGCCTCTCTCTCAAGCAGTCTGAAGCAGGATTTGAACTGAGTCTTCCTACCTCCCAGCCTAGTACTCTCTCCCATGTCACCATCACTGTGTGGTAGTATTATGGTGTTGGGTTTGGTTGCAAGGCCATCCTTGGGTCAGTTGATATAGCCTTAATGTCAGTAATGTGGTGAGGGAGAGAATGGGTGCTGGATAAGCTCAGAGTAGGCATCAGTCCAGGTTTGTTTTTGTTTTTTTCATTTTTAACTTCCTTTGGATCCATAGAGACAGCTCAAGATGCTTTATCTTTGGATCATAGTTTCTGTTTTGGAGAGGTTTGAGAGGTTGTGGAGATTAGAGAAAGTATCTAGTGCTCCACCTTGTTGCTCCCATGATCTAGAAGCCCTCTGGTGATTCTTAAATTCTCTCTACTTAATGTGTTTTTTCATTCAATTGTTTTTAATATCAGATATCTTGAATTTTCTTGTATTTTTTTCAGTCTTTTGATTTTGTTCTAATATATCTTGCTGTCTCATGGAGTCATTAATAGATTTCTGTTTGGTTTGTTTTAATTTTCAGAGAGTTCATTTCTTAGGTCAAGTGCATCATTCTTTTCCATCCTATTTTTTTCTCCAGACATCTCATTTCATTTCATTTTTTAATCTCTTGTTTAATTTCTCCTAGGGTTAGATATAGTCTTTGTGCAAAGTCTATTTTTTTTTCCTATGAGTCTCTACTTGGAATTGTTACAGAGTTTTAAAAATTCTTTTTGGAAATCTCTAGATAAACAATACTTTTTGATACTGTTTGATGTGTTCTTTGATTTATTCATCTCTAACAGCACATAGTTCCTGAATTGGGGCTTTGTGCCAGGACCAAGCTCCTCTACCTACTGTGATTTTGGTTAGAGTTGTTCTTTTGGGGTGGAGTGGTTGGAACTGATTCGTTTTACCATGGGTCCCTGGGTTCCTCTGACATCAACCTCTGAAGGTTAGACCCTGTTGAATCTTTAAGGTTTAGAAGCTGGTCTTTAGGGCCTTCTCTCAAGATGATTCTAGACGTTGGCTGTCCTGGGCTGAGTGCTGCTGTGCTGCTCTGGTCTCCTGAAATGCTATTCTGGTCATTGCCTACTGCAGCCGCTCTCCAATACTTCCAGTAATCCTATGCTGGGGCTTTCTCACCACTCTTGGGCTTTCCTGGGGGGGGTCTTTCACTCACTTTTACTGCTTCTGGACACAGAGCTCTTTGCAGGCTACAAATGACCTTGTCCATCTTTGGTCCTGCTGGGAGGCTTCCCTGTGATGGGGCTAGTGTTGTTGTCAGGTTCTTTCCTCCTTCCCTTGTCCTTCTGACTGACTTTTAATGCATTTCTGAAGTGAAAGAAGTCACTCTTTGGAGTGAAGAGGGGTTGGGTCAGGGAATGGACTTTTAATGAAATTGAGGACTTCTGAGCATTCCTGATAAAATATTACAGTTGAATAGAATCCTTAAAATACAAACTCAGTAGACGTCTGCCAAGACAGCTGCCTGAATGAAGGCAGATTGCCCAGCTTCCACATAGCTACTCCACCGAAATCCTGAAATTTGCACCAGACCGGATAATGATCAAGAAATCCAATGTGAAACTACAGTAAGAGACTTCTTCCACTTCAGAACTGCATAAGGGGTGAGTCAGAAGGACAAGGACAGCAGAAAAGAGCCCATCAGCCATGCCGGCAGCTTGATCTGGCAGTATCACTTGAGCATTTTTCACACTTGCCAAATTCAGTTCAGTTCAGCTCAACAAACATTCACTGTTATAGGCAAAATGACTGGAAAGGGAAATTGAGAAGACTAGAAAGAGGAAGGGACACTTAGGGACCAACCATTTCCTCAATTCCATTTTCTGGATGTCCTCTGTACTTCACTGTGCTGTGCTTCACTTCCCATATCCTCTTAAACCTTCTTTGTCCGAGGTCAGAGACAAAGAGGCAGAACACTGAAGGAGGCACATCTCCTGGGGAAGGCCAGGTCTTTGGGAGGAAGCTTCAGGCAAGCAACTAATAGCTCTCTGTATGGACATCCCTTTGTAGTTGGCTTTGTAGTTGAGACTTTATTGAATATCATTTGTACCTGACGTAGGGGACCTTAGGCCCTGTATGTGGCCCCCTAGGTCTTCAAGTGCAGCCCTTTGATTGAATCCAAACTTCATAGAACAAAGACCCTGAATAAAAGGATTTGTTCTGTAAAACTTGAACCCAGTCAAAAGGCTGCACCCTAGGACCCAGAAGGCCACATGTGGCCTCAAGGCTGCAGGTTCCCCACCCATGGAACTCTTAGTCCTCATATTTCTTTTCTCAATGGCACTAGACATGACAGGACAAGTATGACCACACCCCAGGTATCCTTGGGTATCCATCTCGACTTGGGCCAAGGAATGCCTTGATGAATAACAGAAAAGTTTACTTAATTCAGTACTTTAATAATACAGGGTTTTATCAGTGTGGTATTTCCCTCTACCACTATGAATTGTAACCATTCCGTGACTTAAATAGACTATTTTTAAGAGTTCCCATTGCTTAAAAACTTATCAGCTACAGCTAACCTGGTGAGGAACCTCTCCAAAGTGGTCCTGTTCTGAAGAACCTAGTATAGAAGTGGTACCATGCTTGAAAGACTTTCCAGTTTGTTAAGGCTTACTAGAACTTTCACTCCAGTGGTGTAGCCTTTGCTAACCATTTTAGTGGAGATGTAGAAAACATCACCTTTTTCTCCCTTTTCCTCTTTTCTCCTCCTTCCTTCTCCTCTCCAGCCAAGCAAAGATTAATTCAAGCATGTCTTCCAGGTGCAGAAACTGTGAAGAATAGGACTTTCTGTATGCTGATTTGGTAATGCCTCTCTTTCTCTAAATATTGGATGCATATGTCAAAAACTGAATGATATCTTAATCCCATCCTGCTCACTATCTGAATTCTTTCTGGCTGCTTAAAGTATTTTTTTTCTTTGATTTGAAAAGATTTTTGACTATGACAATCCTGGGAGTCTTCATTTTGAGGTTTTAGGAGTTGACTGGTAAATTATTTCTCTTTTTACTTTGTCCTCTGTTTCTATGAGATCTACTTGATTTTCTTTTTCTTCTTTTTCTTTCTTTTGAAGCCTTTGGAGCTAAGTGACTTGCCCAGGGTCATACAGCTAATGAGTAAAACTTGAACCCAGTCAAAAGGCTGCAACCTAGGACACGGGTTTGAGGCTGGATTTGAACTCAGACCCTCCTGACTCCAGGGCCTGTGCTCCACTGTACCACCCCACAATTAAACAAAATCTGACCATTGAGATGGCTTTGGAGTGTGAATGGTACAATAGCAAATACACAGAATTGCATAAATGAGGGGGATAAAGCTTTAGTTGCATGCCTGATTGAATAATTTGTTCCTTTCTCTTTTGTTTTTGAAAGCACTTGCAGATTTCAAATTTCTCCTCAAAACTGCTACATCCTCTAAGTTTTGATACACTGTCTTATTATTGTTATTTTCTTTGATGAATTTTTTTTATTGTTTCTATAATTTTTACTTTGACCTGCTAGTTCTCTAGTATTTTGTTAGTCTCCCATTGCCTTTTATTTCTCTTTATGAGACTTTATTGAATATCATTTTTATTGCACTGTGATCAGTAAATGATATTTACTGTTTCTGCTTTTTTACATTTTTTGAGAGGTCTTTATGCTCCAACACATGGTCAGTTTTTGCCAAAGTGTCATATACAACTGAGGGTATGTACATTCTTTTATTTTTCCATTTAGTAATTTCTAGGAATCTATCATCTCTAATTTTTCTTTTTCTTTTCTTTTTTTTATAATCTCTAATTTTTCCAACATTTGCTTCTGGTCCTTAACTTCACTCTTGTGTATTGTTTGTTAGATTTGTCTAGCTCTGAAAGTACTACCTTAAGGTCTCTTTCTGTTATAATTTTATTATAGTTTTCCCCCTACAATTCAATCAAATTTTCCTTTAAGTGTTTAGATGTTATCCTTTTAGAAGTATATATTAAGAATTGATATTAATTCACTATCTATGGTGCTTTTCAGCATAATCTAGTTTTCCTGGTTATCTTTTTTTGCTGTCTATATTTACATGTAACCTTAATATGAATTGTTAATATTCCTTTTTTGAGTTTAGCTGAAGTATACCCAGGCCCCTCATTTTAACTCTGTGTGATTCTTCTCATTTTAAGTGTTTCTTGTAAACAACATTGCTGGGTCAAAGGTCAAAAGGTCACTGTAATAACTTTTTGACCATAATTCCATATTGCATTTCAAAATGATTGGATCAGTTCACAATTCCACCAGCAATGAATTAGTGTTAAATTTTTTCCACATCCTCTCCAATATTTGTCGCTTTTCCCTTCAGTCATTTTGGCTAATCTGATAGATACAAAATGAACAGGTTCAATTAAGATTTCTTCAGCATTTAAATATGCTTTTATTTGCATAAAAAGTTTTTATTTTTTATAGTTTTGTTTATATAGTTCCTGGGCTTGTTATGGCAGGTGTACTTCCAGGTATTTTATGTTGTCTAGAGTTATTTTAAATGGGATATCTCTTGCTACATCTTCTTGCAGGGTTTTGTTTGTGATGCATAGGAATATTGATAATTTATGTGAATTTACTTTCTGTCCTGCTACTTTGCTAAAAATTATTGTTTCAACTAAAGGTTTAGTTGAGTCTTTGGGATTTTCCAAGTATGTTATCTTATCATCTGCAAAAAGAGGTAGTTTTATTACCTCATTTCCTATTCTGATTCCATCTATTTCTTTTTCTTCTCTTATTGCTAGGATTTCCAATACAATATTAAATAATGATGGTGACAGTGGGCATCCTTATTTCATCCAGATCTTACTGGGCAGACTTCTGGCTTATCTTCATTACAAATAATGCTTGCTGATGGTTTTAAATAAATTATTTTGTCAATTTAAGGAAAAGTCCATTATACCAATATTTTCAAGTGTTTTTTTAAATAGAAATGGGTGTTGTTCTTTATCAGAAGTTTTTTATGCATATATTTATATAATCTTTTTTCAACTTTTGTTATTGATATAATCAATTATGTTAATAGTTGTCCTTATGTTAAACTATCCCTGCATTCCTGACATAAATCCCAC
>CM053591.1:150012010-150038245 GCA_028646515.1 Pseudochirops corinnae | reverse complement strand
GCATATATTTATATAATCTTTTTTCAACTTTTGTTATTGATATAATCAATTATGTTAATAGTTGTCCTTATGTTAAACTATCCCTGCATTCCTGACATAAATCCCACTTGGTCATATTGTATAATCTTTGTAATATAGTGTAATTGTTTAACTAATATTTTATTTGTCTTTTGAAAATTTTGTTTCCTTTCCTTTATCTAATGGGCAATGGCTATTATTCATATACATATACACATATATGTACATATATGTGTATATGTATATATGTGTGTATTACCAATTTGATTGGTATGGAATTAAAAATGTAAATTAATTTTGATAGTATTGTCCTTTTTATAATATTGACACAGCCTAGCCATGAGCATTGAACATTTCTCTGGTTATTTTTTACTTTAATGAGCACCTTATAACTAAATCTATGCAAGTCTTTTGTGTGTTTTGGGAGGTCTAGCCCTAGTTATTTTATGTATTTTGTAGTTATTTGGAATGAGAATTCCCTTTCTGTTGTTTTTGCTTGTGTTTGCTGAATATTAAATAGAGATGCTTTTGATATTTGAGGATTTATCTTGTAGCTTACAACTTTGTTGAAAACATTGTCTCAGTATCTTTGTTGACTCTCAAGAATTTTCTAAATAAACCATCATATCATCAGCAAATAAGGATAATGTATCTTCTTTTTATCTTTATGCCTTTAATTTCTTTTTTTTGTCTTTTTGATATTCCTTGAATTTCTAGAACTGTGTCAAGCAATAGAGGAGAGTGAGCATCTTTGCTTTACTCTCATATTTATTGGAAAAGTTTCTAGTGTATATCTGTTGCTAGATTTTTATTTTAATTAGATGCTTTTTAAATTAAAAAATAACTCTTTATACCTTAGAGAGTTTTAAAGCATAACAGAATGTTGTACTTGGTCAAAAGCTTTTTCTGCATCTGTAGAGATGGTCATGTGGTTTTGGTGGTTTGGGTTTTTAATGTGATTGTGTTGATTTTGTTTTCCTAATGTTGAACCATCCATATATACATCCCTGGTGTAAATCCCACTTGGTCATACTGAATGATTGCTTAGATAAATCACTGTAATCTGTTTGACAGGATTTTGTTTAAAATTTTTAAATCAGTATTCATTATTGATGTTGGTCTTTGGTTTTCTTTCTGTATTTTATCTTTCTTTGGTTTAGGTATTAGTACTCTGTCTCATAAAGGATTCTGGTAGAGTTCTTTCTGTCACAGTTTTTGATAATAATTTGCGAAGTATGTATACTAACTATCCTTTAAAAGTTTGAAAGGTTGCTTCTGTGAATCCATCAGCAATAGGAATTTTTTCCTTTGGTAGTTCCATTACAGTTAGATCTATTTCCTTTTCTGAGATTGGGTTATTTAAGATTTTCTCTGATCTCCCGATAGTTTGGGTATTTTACTTTTTTGAAGGTATTCCTTTATTTCTTCTGAGTTTTGTGAGTATGAAATTGTACATAATATGTCCTAATTATTCTCTTTTTTCTTCTGGTTTTGCTATGATTTCACCTTGTTTATTTGCTATTTTATTGATTTGATTTTCTGCTCTCTTTTTAAATCAGATTAGCTAAGGTTTTATAAATTTTATTAGTCTTTTCAAAGAACCAACTTTTCATTTTATTTATAATTTCTATGGATTTTTGTTTCTAATTTATTTTCCCTCTAATTTTTAATGTTTCCTCTTTTGTGCTTATCTTAGGTTTGTTTATTTATTGGCATTCTAATTTTGTTCATTATTATTTTCTTTTAAATAGTTAATAATTTTTCCTGTGATTTGATATTTAAGTAAATATTTTTATTTGTGTTATGATCAGTAAAGCATGTTTTAAGAAGTTCTACCTTTTTACATTTGTTTGCAATGTTTCCGAATCCTAGTAAATGGTCATTTTTTTTGGTAAAGGTTCCATGTGGAGCTGAGAAATATGTATGTTTTTTTGCTGTCCCTTTTAGATACTATATGTCTTTTAAGCCTAGTTTCTCCCCCAATTTGTTCATTGCCGTATTTTCCCTTTTGTTTATCTTTCTGTTAGACTTATCCAAAACTGAGAGAGGGATATTGAAGTTTCCTGTCACTATGGTGTTAATGCCTATCTCTTCTTGTAGCTTAGATAATGTTTCCTCTGTGGTTTGGGATGCTAAGACACTTGATCATATAAGTTTATTACTGATCTTGGTTGGTTGTCTATAGTTCCTTTCATCATAATATAGTTTCTTTGTTTATCCCTTTTTATTTTTTTGAATGTTTGTTTTTGCTTTGTCAGATAGCACGATTGCATGCTCAGTCAAGTTGCTTTTTTGGCCTCATTTGATGCAAAGTGAATATTTTTCCATTCCTTCAGTTTTATTTTGTATGTGTCTTTGTTTTTTAAATGTGTTTCTTATAAGCAACAAATCATAAGATTTTATTTTCTTATCCAATTAGTCATGTATTTGTTTTATCAGCATGTTTAATTCATTCACTTGTAAAGTTAGGAATTAGTTTTATATTTTCCTCCATTTTTCTCTAATATTGTTTTTTTTTTTCTCCAAAATAGTATCCTCCTCTCCCCCCTCTGTTATAAACACAGAACTTAATGCTGTAAACAGAATTCCTCCAGGTACTTTTACCTTAATCCTTTTAAAAGTTCTTTTCCCACTTGTTCTCTTTCCCTTACTCAGATCCCTTCCTTACTTTTGCTATCCTTTTCCTTTGGAGTTTTCTTATTATTTCTTTTTCTTCTTTCTTGATTTTATTATTTCTTTTTTCTCTCCTGTTATATAATTATCCCCTCCTCCCTTTTTTTCTTTTCAGTCAAGTAGATTCCCTCTTCCTCTCCTTCCTTTCAGCTAGTCCTGTTCATTAGTTGTTTAACTTTAATTTTTGGTACCCCTTTCCCAAAAATATTTTTTCACTCTCTTTGTTATTAATCCTTTTTTTCTGTTTACTCTAGACCAGGGTCAAAGCCACATGTGGCCTTCAGGGTCCTTAACTGTGGCATTTTGACTGAGTCGAAGTTTTATAGAACAGATCTTATTATTAAGGGGATTTGTTCTTTGAAATTTGGATATTCAGTCGAACTTGAGGACTTAGGGGGCCAAATGTGGCCTTGAGGCCAAAGGTTCCCCACCCATGCTCTAGACTTTCATTCTTTAATGACTTCATTTATCTGGTCTCTTTCTTTTCTCTGTGTTCCTCATGAAATCAAAACTTTCAGGGTATCCATTCTAAGTTTTGTTTTCATGGTGCTTTCTGCCAGTGCCTTGTGGGACTTATATACCTGCTTCTTTCCCATTGTTCCTCACTCCCAAACTGCCAGTTATTGCAAAGGTCAGAAAGGACACTGGCCCATGGTAAAGCCCCTTCTCCACCACATCCCTGATTATACAGACCATCACTGATCTATGCCCTACCTTGGTTAGCTTTTTCCCCCATTTGCCTCAAAATCATGCTCCTCTATTCCCCCAGGTACCAGTTGTCCCCAAGAAGTCTGCTCCTCCTCTCCTGAGGTTTTCCTTTCATGTGCTCTCATGCTGTGATGTAGTCCCACAAAAAAACAAAAGACCCCCAAACATTGATTCACTTGTAGGCAAGACACCAGGTTCTGTCCATAAAGCTTCTGTCCCACCACTTCCCTGTTACTTTCACCAGCCTTCTGCCTTCACACCTGTCTCCTTGTCTGCCTTTAGGAAGAAGTCTTTTACTGCTCTCTTTTCTGTCACTCCATTGCTGTTGCTGTATTTATTCACTCCACCTGCATTTCTCTTGTTTGAGGGTATATGAGAAAGCAAATTATCTCTTCACTTCCAGTTTTCTTTCTTAAAATGTTTCAAATATCTCTTTATTATTGAATGTCTTATTTTTTTTCATTTTTGGTTGAATTCAGATTTGCAGAGTAAATCACCCTGTACTGTATCCTTAGTTCCATTTTTCTCCAGAACACATTATTCCATTCCGTCCTACCTTTTTGGTGGGTACAGAATAGTCTTGACTTCCTTTCCTTTGTGTTTGAAGGTCTTTCTCCTGATGGCTTGTAGAACTTGATTCTCAATTGAATTGTTAAATTATGTATCTTGGAGTTTGCTGCCTTGGTTTTTTTTTCCCCCTAGGGAGTGATCTATGAATTCTTTCATTTTCTGTGTTCCTAAATTCTGTATTATTTCCTGCATTATGGTCTTAAGTTTTTTTGCCCTGTCATATTGTTCTGAGAGGCCTATAATCCTTACATTGTTTCTACACATCCTGTTTCTGAGATCGTATGCTTTGCTCGGAGAGCGAACATATTTTCTTTTGACATTGTTTTTTGCTTCTCTTTGTTAAGCTTGTCCTTTACTTCTGTGTATTTGCATTCCCAATCTGTAGTTCTCTTTTGTTGCCATCTGTTTCCAGATTTTTTATTCTGACATTATTTTTGCTGTGCAGGCCATAAATTCTGCTCTCGTAATTCTAATTTCTCTTTTAAACCACTCAAGAGCAATATTTTGTGGTTCCATGTTCTTTGTATAGTCCACAAGATCCTTTGTATCATTGAATGTTGGATCATTTTCAAAAATGTTTTTTTAAAAAAAAACCAATGTTTACTCATATATGACTGAACTTGTTTACTGAATTTGGAGGCCACATTTCCTTCTGTTGTTATCATTTTCCCTGTTGATTTATCTACTTGCATTCAAAGCTAAGTTTTCTTCTTCCTGAGATCTTTAGTAATTTCAGGGCTTTTCCCCCTTGATTTCGCCCTATTGTTTGCTTTCTAACTGTTCCCTCTAATGATAGTTTCCTTGGAAGCTGGAACTCAAAATATGAGTCTTCTCTCACACTAGGCAATTCATTCTTCACTAGCTTAGATCTCTTCCCCAAGTAACTTTTGGGGGACAGAACTGGCCCCAGCTGGATGCTGAGCTCTTTGCCTGAGGTTTAATGGAGTGCTGCATATATCCACCCACCCAGTGTCCTGTCCTGGTGTCCTGTCCCTCTCCCTGTATTCCTCAGTTCCATACCAGCAATTTAGAGCTTTGCATCCCTAGTACTATAGGGTTGGGATCCTTTCTACCTCCCCTCCCCCATCTCCATTTCTCTGATCAGGCTTTTTCTCTGAAGTGATACAGCATTATCTGTCTGTCAAAGGCCCAAGTAAACGTAGCCTGGTGCTTGGGGTTCCATGGCACTGAAATGAGGGAGTGAAGAGAGCTGAGGAATAGAGTTGTTTTTTGTTGTGAGTCAGTCCTTGGGTCTACTAGTGAAGCTTCACGGCTAGTAATATGGGGGAGGGGTGCTGAGTGAGCTCAGTCAGTGAGTGTCAGTTCAAGTTTTTAAATTTTTTTCTGACTTTTTTTTTTGTTTAATTCTGAGTTTCCTAGACCATGAAGACAGCTGAAGTTGTTTTATCTTTGGTGCATAATTTCTGTTTTGAAGTGGTTGTAGAGGTCTTGGGGATCAGAGAAAATGTCTGTTCCTCAATCTTGTTGCTCATGTGACTCAGAAGTTGTCTCTTATACTTATTAATTTGAATGAATTCCTTATAAGGTTGCTGTTTTTTAGAAGAAACTTAATAAAATAAGGATGTCAAAGATGCAGAAAAGCATAGAAATAGTTGAGGTTTATAGAGTATGGGTTTTTGATCCTAATTTAAATTATCCATAGAACAGATTGGATAGTGCAGTTTAAAGACATCCCAGGTTCCGATTCCCTTCTTTCATCTTAATTTTCCCCTAAAATTCTCTTTTTCTGATCTTGGGTTTTCCCATCTCCCCTCTAGGGGAGTGGCTGGGACAAGAGACAAGCAAGATTGACTACTAATTGACTAATGGGAAATTCTGACTGGAGAAAGAAACCATTATACTTTGCTAGTAGGACATTTTCATATTAAATTCTAAAGATTAGAGAAATACCCTAGCAATATCTTAACATCTTGAGGCCTGAGATCTTCCTTTACCCCTTGTGAAGGGCTGCTGATCTCTTGATGGCAAACTGGTTACTTTAGCATAGGATTTAACTATTGGCCACCAATCTTTAAGCTTTGTAGCCTTTATGGGAACAGATTGAAAAAATTAGGATATCGACCTTGATCTCAAAGGACCTTGGAACTGCTTCCAAAGCTAAAATGGTTCCTAATAACTATCTAGATACAACATATCCTTCAAAGTTCTCAAACTGTTTTCCTCTTATGTTTCTTGTTTCATACTATATTGTAGCTAGCACTGTCCATTTTAACCTGGGTGATTTTCTTGCAGGTTCTTTCACTCTTGTATCTGAGCCTTTGTTTGTAAATTCTTGATTCAATCTCTCTTCTCTTTACTGTACGAAATCCTTCTCTTTAAATCACAGCTTATGTTCATCATTTCTAGGAAAACTTTCCTTAGTATTTCTACTCTTTCTTTAATAAAACAGAAAAATTCCTACTGTTACTCCTAAAACTTTTATAATTATAATTGTAATTCTATTTATGTTGATTTTTTGCTTACCTGTTTTGTCTCTCCTATGAGGTGCTAAACTTCTGTGTATATTCCTAAGCCATCTAAGTCTGAACACACACTACCTGGCGCAAAAAGTCCCTGTGGCTTCCTATCACTTCTAAGATCAAATATGAACTTCTCTCTTGAGCATTTAAAATCCTTCACAGGCCAGCTCCATACTTCTTTTCTAGACTTACTTCATTGTACTCCCCTTCATGCACTCAAGATTCGCTTCTCAACGGCCTCATCTCTTTTGCTTGTTCAGTGTTTCATCTCCTCTCTCCATCACTGCTCGCCTCATTCCCAGGCTTGGGATGTACTTACCCACTTTGGCCTCTTACTCTTTTGCTTTCTTAAAAGCTTAGCTCAAGTATCACCTCCTGCTGTAGGCTCTTCTGATCCCTTCGGTGTCTAGCACCCCATACCGTGAGATTACTGTGTCTTTACATTGTGTTAACAGAGATATATTCTTGTATGTCCCTGGCCTCGGACCCATACTGGTCATGATCCTGAGTAGGTCGCTTACCTCCTCAGCCCAAGGCAACTCTTCAACATTACAAATTGCAGAGGTAATGCCAGGCTGCATTGAAGAAAGAGTTTCCTCTCCTGGGAGTTCCCTGTACAATAAAATCTATCCCTTATATATGGTTTTTATTTTCCCCTAGAATGTAAGGTCTTTGAAGGCAGGGCCCATTTAATTTTTGTTTCCACATCTCAAGAACGTTGTCTGGTGCCTGGCACAGAGCAGGCACTTAATAAATGATGAATGAATTTGCAAGTGAGTGGAGAGCATTTCTGCTCTTTTAAGCCTGTTCCTCAGGTTATTATTACAATACTTGAGGGAGGTTCTGTAAACAGTTTTTAATGATAGACCTCTCTTTTTTCAAAGGTTTCCCAGCATCTCATACGCCCTCTGATGGGCATGAGTCTGGTACTGCAGTGCCAGGTGAGAGAGCTGGCTTCTTTGCTTCGACTGAAGGATGCAGAAATTCAAGACTATCAAGAGAATGGAGCCGTACTGAGCCGAGGTTAGAGGGGATTAGTTGGGATGGACATGTAGTTTTAGGAGGGTGAGGACTGCAATAAAGAAGAGGGAAGAACCATTTGAAGTTAAGAATCAGCCCTGGGCTGACCACATCGAGTTATCCATAGGGAAGGAAAGGTACTGGGTAATGAGTAGGAATTGGAAGTTTGGTGCTAGGCCAGAAAGTTCTTTTCTTGGCTCTGAGCACTTGGCTGAGGCCCAGGTGGCTGGCAGGGGCAAGAGCTGAGTCCAGCCATGCCTGGACAGTTGTATGAAAAGCCTTTGGAAAAGTGCCAGTAGTCATACAACTTTGGCCTAGGATATCACAAAATTTGGGTATCAGGAAGCCTGTGGTCTCTAAATCTCTCCCCCAGGAGAAAAGGGGATGCTGTAACAGACACTGTCTTAGGAATCATTTGGAGAAATGAATGGCCTGTTCTTTTTTCTAGGACATCTCTTATCCATCTCTCCTCTCTTTTCCTACTGCCACCACATTCATATAGATCCACATTACCACTTTCCAGGCTTTCTAAAAAGTGTTTCTACTTCAGTTCTCTCCCTTCCAACCCATCCTTTATACTACTGCTAGAGTAATTTTTGTTATGATTGGTTCATTCTTCTGCTAAAAAATCTTCAATGATTGACTATTGTCTAGGAAGTAAAGTCCAGACTTCTTTGTCTGACATTCAGGACCTTGCACAGTGTTACCACTTTATCTTTCTAGACATACTTAATAATTTCCTTCCATGCATGCTGTGTTCTTGCCAAACCAGTCTATTCTCTGTCCTCCAAATACATTCTGTACCTCTCTTGATTCCCCGTCCCCTAGCCCCCAAATATTTTTGCTCATTCTGTTTCTTGTGCTTGGAATCTCTTCCTTCACCTTCTTCACCTGGGTTCCTACTGACATGTTAAAGCCTAATTGAAATGCTTCCTCTTCCATGAAGCCTGATCCTGTCTTAGTAATGACCTCTTCCTGTTAGACTAAATAAGGCATTTTGTACACGGCTAACTCTAATGCATTTCTCATGTAATAGTGCATGCTGTCTGCTTGTGTCTCCTCTACCATCTAGACTGTAAGTTCCATGAGGGCAGAAATCCATTAATCAACAAATATTTATTAAGTGATATTGTGTGTTAGGTTCTGAGAAATAGAAACACAACAAAGGAAGCAACCTCTCCTTACGGTGAGCTTACATCCTGATGAGGGAGACAGCAAGCACATAGAAAAATGTAGACAGCATGAACATAAAGTCAGTACCTTTTATATGTGTGTGCTCACACACGTGCACAAAAAGTTAGATACAGAGTGATTTGAGAGAGGTGGTTGGGGATCAATAAAGGCATTCATGTGGAAGAGAGTATCTGAGCTGTATCTTAAAGGAAGAGGACTTTCTGAAGCCTCAGAGGTAAGGAGTGAATGCATTTCAGGACTGGGAGGTGACCAGTACAGAGTTGGAGATTGGCAATGGAGTGTCATGAGTGAGAAAGAATCAATCAAAAAAATGCCAGATGTTGTGCTAAATCATTATTATGTTTATTGATCATCATTATAATATTGCTCTTACTCTGTACCATGCACTAGATATTTTTAAAAGGTTTAGTTCCTACTCTCTAGTGGGCTCCTAATAGATTATTGATTGAATGAATGCACAAATAATCCTAGATGGACTGGATCTGTGTGCTTTGCTCTATAGGTATGGATCCTTAGGCTCATTTCTTCCTTCTTTTCTGATTACAGATCGATTGAAGACAGAACTATTTGATGAGAATGCTTTCCTGGAGCAAGTCATGACAGAGGTAGAAGTTCTGCTATTTCCTTCCTCCCCAATTAGCTTTCCTTTCCTATCTCTTCCTGGGTCACTGATTAGGGACTATGATCTTCCTGATACTTTTAGACTTAAAAGCCTGTAATGAATCAAAGAACCTTTTCCCTGAAAAAGTCACTCACAAAGTAGCTAATTTAGTTTGACAGACATAGGTGGTAAGAGACAACATTTCTTTAGGTTTTTTTTACCCCAAACCCTTTATTATTATAGCACCACAACAAAGATGTTGACTGCATGGCATTGAAAAGCCTTTTATCTCTCACACAATGATTAAAAACCTTTGCTTTAGCACTGTGACAAGGAGACTGTTTATGTGGTGTTATATAGTAGATGTGTTCCTGTGTTTGAGCTAATGGCACCTAGGAATGTCCTGAGTGGTGGCTACAGCATTCTAGTCTGCCCATCTCTGGAGGTTCAGCTGACTTTGACTCAGTCAAGGTTCAAAGCCAGGTGATTCACATGTCAGTGACCTCTTGTTGAATGGTTTTACTGGGCCAAAGTAGAGCTGAGTGTTTACAGTCTTCGTAGGAGCTCTGGCAACATCCATCTGGTCCTTTCAAACTTTGTACTTTACCCCTTTGTTGCACAGTTCATGCCAGGCATGTAGGAAATCCTCATTAGGCTAGTGCCAGTGTAGCCTAATAATTCAGCTGTGTGAATTCCAATCTTTTTTTAATCTAAGAAGCATTTATTAAGTGTTTACTCTATGCAGGGCACTCTCCTGAGTATTGGGAACATAAAGACAAAACAACAATCCCTACCCTCAAAGAGTTTACATTGGACTGGGGCAGGGGGGGGGGGGAGGGGGGTTGATGCACTGTGTATATACATGATAATTTGAGGAGGAAACCAAGAACTATTACAGTATTTACCCCAGACTCTACCCTTGAAGTACCATACAAATTAAGATGGTAGATGTCAAGTAGATCACAAAAGGCTTCACGTGGGAGGTGGAGGTGGAACTTACAATGATGAGCTGTTGGAATAGTTCAGGTAACAGGTAATAAAAACCTAAACCAGCATGGTGGTCTAGGGCTAGAGTCTGGCTAATCAAGGCAGGAAATGCCTACGTGCCATTCCCTGACTGATGAAATAGAATATTAGTATGTTACAAGCAGAGTAGCAGCATAATGTATGTGATAAGTATTGGGTGTCACAGACCAGTTTAGTTAATGTTCTCAGTATACAAGGACATGTGTGTGGGTAGGTCTGGATGTCCTATAAGCCTCAGACTTATGTAAAGTTTGCAGAATGTTTCTTATCAAACATTCAGGGAACTCTGTGGCTTTCTCTAGTCCTTTGGGAAACTAACTTTTTCTATGACTTATCTTCAATTTATTCTGTATGGTATTGTGAGGGTGGAGGCTGGAGTGAATACTAAATTGGGATGTTGAAGAAGCAGCTCGGTGTGGTACCAGTTGTCCACATCCCTTCAACTTCGATTAATGTAAGAGGAGGTCATGGTGGGGGAAGTCTTTATTCCCATTCAATAACCACCTTGTTTTAGTCAGCAGACTGGCTAAATACTGTGTACAAGGGAGCTTATATAGGAGTGCAGAACAGATAATAGGGGCCTGTCAGGAGTTCCTGCCTAGGTCTCCATTAATAGATCTACACTCTGCAAAATGAAGTTTTTCAAAATCTTTCATGCTTTTTTCAGTACATATTGAATTCCTTCTTTTTTAGCTTTTTTCCACCTTTTAAATGCATTATACAATAAGTACTTATAACAAATAGTTCTTTATTTTTCTAACTTGTATTGTCTGCATAGAGTACACAGTTTAACACTATATACCAATGAGATATATATGTGTGTTTATATATTTATGTATATGTATATATATATCTATATATATATATACACACACACTGCTGTTTTTTATGTGTGTGTGTGTAAAATAATTGTCTTATTCACTGTTACATGTGTTTCTTATCACCTTAACTCAGTGATAAACTTCTTGTTCACATACATTGTATTTATACTCTGTGTCACATAATGCTTAGCATGGTGCAAGGAATATGACAGGTACTCAGTAAAAACCTCCTGATTGACTTGGAACCCATTCTGCTCTGATACCTGCTTCCACCTCCCCCCACCCCCATTTCCTTTTCTCCCTTGGGGTTGTTGTCAATTGGTTAAATGGTGACCAGAGGTTTCCTTCTCTTGCCCTCTAGAACCATAGATGGCTCAGTCTTCATTGGAAGATTTCATACTGTAATGGAAATAGTGCTAGACCTGGAGTCAGGAGACCTTGGTTTGAATCATGAGTCTAGCATTTATAAGCCCTCTTATGGGCAGGGTTCTTGTGAGGAGAATGCTTTGTAAACTTAAGGTCACTGCATAAATGTCACTTAAACTCTTAAAATCAAACTTGGCCTACTTTGTCCCCCTGTGCCAAGTACTTTTCTATTCCTTTGGCCACAAGTATTCATTAAACTTTTCTAGTGTGAACGGGATTACACTGACAGTGTCTCACCTGGCAGCTGGTGCATCCACTATGTTTTTCTACCTAGGTAAGACTTGCCGTCTGAGCTGCCTTCCCATCTGAGTCTCTCAGTTGAATGATGCAGGCAATATTCTGGTGGTTAAATTAGAGCTTGGGCATTGGGTCTTGTGTGAAATGTGTGGCTGCATGGCCTGTGGGCAGGCAGTGTGAGATTGAGAGTTAGAACTGTGTCTGGAACCTTTTCCTCAGCCACTTCTCTCAGAACCTTGGTTTTCCCACCTGTGACATTTGAAGCATGATGCTCGTCTCTGTCCCCCTTTGGGTAAAGGCATATAGGAGTGGAGAGAAAAGGCCTATGGAATCCATGGACCTGCTTGGAGAAGGGGATATTACCCTTCTAAGTTCTTTATGCAACACCAATATTTCACATTCATAGAATCTTAGAGTTCGGAGGGGCCGTATATAATTTAGTCTAGCCTCTCTTCATTTTATAAATGGGGAACCGAGATCCAGAGAGATTAATTGATTGTGTGACAATGTCCTACAGTTCCTTAGTGTCAAGTTTAGACTTAAAATCCCTGACTCTAGATTCCTAATCTAGTGCTCTCTGCATCATGTCCCATCCCATATGCTTTATCTGAGTCTTGAACATTTCTGAAGGCTCTATGGGAAGGAGAGTGTCAAGGCCAATGAAGAACTCCCATGGCCTGTTAGAGTACCCTGCTATGTATCTACTGTGGCATATATAGCTACTTGAACTGGAAGGTTTCTTTGAGCATTATTTGGTGGTCCTATCATGACCACCAAATACTCTTCTTGCAACTCCTGCAAACAGGACACAGTGAGGTCAGGGGGTCACCCAGGGCTGAGCTGGGAGGATGTGCCATTAAAATAAGCAACATTGAATAGGAAGATAAACAAACTGTGGACAGAGAGCTCTAAGTGAAGGATGGGGGGCCAGGGCTGACGTCAGAGGGTCAGGGGGTCAGTAGCTGGGATCTGTGTTTCCTGAAGGGAGTTGAGTTGGGCAGGGGGCCAGAGAGATGATGTTCAAGGGTAATAGGGTGGGCAGCCTTCTTTGGAAGTCACCCTGGGTGGGGGAAAAGAATTTGAAGGTTGAATAGGGCTAAGTTGGGAGCAATAACAAATCTTCAATTTGAAACCCATTGACCTTTACAAATGACAAATCTTTTCTCTTTCCTTGCTTGGGTTTCTTTTCTTTTTCTTCTTTTTTTTTGTGATGGCCCTTTCCTCTCTTCCCTGGGATGCTTTATTTCTCACTCTCATCCCTGGTCCCCTGATCACGGGCCTGATTAGAGGGAGCCTGACAGCCTAGATTCCAGAGGAAAACAAAAGAGATGGGGATGGAGAGAATGGCAGTTGGCAACAACTCATATGGGACATTTCACAAACCTGGGAGCTAAGAGGAAGCTTCAGGATTGGGAAGAGGGCTAAAAAGGTAGGGATGGTTAATGTCTGAGAAAGAGCAGAGCTGGACAGGAGCTATATGCCTAAGGGAGTTGGGCTAGAAGGATGACAAGCTGACTAGGCCTGCATAGCTCCCCCTCTCAGCTGAGTCCCTCAAGGCAGTTCCCGCCCCTTGGCCCTCTCTATGCATCCTCCTTCCCATCTGGTTGCCATCAGGCTGTGTGGCTGCTGGCGGGCTCCTTATTTATTTATCCCAGCATAATGGGGTGAGGAGGGAGCTGGCCCAAGGTTGGCATTCCGGGGCCGTGCCACAGAGCCACAGGCGGTTTGCATGGGTGTGTGAGTCACTAGGGCCGCATGCTGCTCAAACCAGACGTGGCCAAGCCCAAAATAGAGCTCCGCCCTCTGCAGCTGGCTGCCCCTGGCCAGGGACCAGCCCTCAGCACTGGCACTAGGGCAGCTTCATGGACTAGGTTTCTCCAGGGTGGGGGTCCTGGCAGAGGTGTTGACGTTAAAAAGCCTTGCCTTCCATATCCCTGCCCCAAGGATTTTCAGTGTAGTCATCAGCTCCCCATTACAGCACTGATTCACCTTGTTTAGTGTAGTACCTGATCCTAGATCATGATGGCTCTGGTTGAAATCCACAGGATTTACCTTCTCAAAAGAAACTCAGTCTCATTTATTGCCTCTTTGGTGTCAACCCCTGTCTTCACCTTTGGACATGTGGTAGTGTTCCTCTAGGGCCACAAGGACCTCCCTTAGTTGGCAAAGAGGAGCCCACTTTTGATACTGAGGACTTGGTATTACTCTCTTCCCTAAATTAGAAGGGCTAGTTTAACTTAAACGTTGTCTAGCGTCCATGAAATCTTTGGTTTGGTTTTCTTTATACCTGTATTGTCACTTCTGTTCCCTTAGGCCTGGCCATTGGAGGATCTTCAGTTTTCAGTTGAGGTGTTTTATAAACAAATTTACCATTTCTTACAGTTTCTTTTCTATTGATGTATTTTGTTTTGATGCATAGATATTTTTTGACAAATACCTACACCGATCCCTTTATTAAATACATTCCTTGACAACAGTTTAATTTGTCATTAACAAAAAGGAGCAGGGACGTGTCTTTTACCTTTGGGAACATGATACTAACATTGACCCTTGTGTTTGACTGAAGCTGGGTCGCCTCTACATGTTGACTTTATTTACATTGTTACAATTGTGTACATTGTTCTTTAGGTACTTTCTTCATTGCATCACTTTACATAATTAAGTCTTCCCATGTTTCTCTGAATTTTTCCCGTTTGTCATACCTTACAGCACTATATTTCATTACATTAGCACAGTATGATTTGTTCACTGATTACTCAGTTGGACACAAGTTTTATTTCCAGATTTGTATCATCATAATCGTTTTTCTATCAAATAAAATGTACTTCTCATGAAAACTCTAGATAACATTTCAAGATTTTCTCTGGGATTAATTAGGATAAGTTTGTGTTAGTCCATCTAGGTCAGTTCTACTCAGGCATCCATAGCTGACCTACTACAAGAATTATACCCTTATAAATAGAAGTATGTATAGAATGATTTTACATATATATATATATATATATATATATACACACACACACCTGTTTGTGGCTAATGGTGGCCATCTCTTGGACAAGGGAGAAGGGGAGAAGGAAGGAAAAAAGAAAAAAAAAGAAATTTACATGATAATTTTTAGTATATTCGAAAGGAATAGCAAGTTGTGCTTAGTAGATTTGCAGTTTCATGTACAATCATCTTTTTTATTGTACTGTATTATGGAAATGCTTGTTTTATCAATAAATTAAAAAATTAAATTAAATTAAGAGTTGTATCCTCCATGGAAAGGGTTAGTCTAGTGAATATGATAATGGATAATAATACGATAATAATTTCAGGTTCCTAAAAAGACTCCCTGTATTACCTTTGGTGAAATTCCTGTCCTTGGTACTTTCAGGTTCCCCTTTGTAAAATGAGTGAGTAACTGTGCCTCCCTGCATCCTTTGGTTTCCCACCTTAATTATCAGTGACAATTTCTTTCTCTTTGGAATAAAGATACAGACATCTCTCTGTAAAAGCGAGAGTTGATCTAACTTTGTGTGTTTTCCTGGTCTCTGCCCTGGACCCTCTTCTCTCTCCACACCATCTCAGGGATTTCATTAACTTCTGTGGATTCAGTGATCATTTCTGTGCACACAATCCCAGCGTCTATGTGTCTGTGCTTGATCATTCTTCTCATCTTCTGTCTTGTATTTCTTGTATGCCTGCTGGACACTCATCTTCCTCTGGACAGCCCATAGACATCTCAAACCTGATATGTTCATTCTGTGCCTCTCCTTTGTCTTCCCCTCCCAGATTTCCTTTTTTCTTTTGAAGCCACCATTTGCCTTCCAGTTTCTCAAGTTCACAACTGTCAGAATCATTCTATCTTATCTGACTCCCTCCCCAACCCCTCCCTGCCTTGCTAACAAATTGCCAAGCCTTGTCGGTTCTCTCCCTAAAGCCACTCCACCGTCCATCCCTTCCTTTTCAATTACATGTCCATTACTTAAGTTTAGACTTTCATCCTCCCTTGCCTGAATTATTGCAGTGACTTCCTAGCTGCTTTCCCTGAATCCACTTTTCCCCCTCTACAAGGTGTCCTCACTTCTGAAAGCACAGGTCTGACTCTGACTCCATAGCTTAATAACTGCAGTGACTCCCTATTCCCTCCAGAGTAACTGCAAACTCCTCAGCCTATTTTTTTTTTTAATGGTCCTGCCAAAATGACTTTCCCTCACGGCTCTTCCCTAGTGATTTTTTTTCTTTGTACCCTCAGCCCCAGCACAGAACCTTGGTGTGTGTGTGGGGGGGGGGAGGGTGGTAAGGATGTATATAGCCTACTGTATACAAGGCACTGTGCTAAGCATTTTTTACAAAAGTATACAGTAGGTACTTAATAAGTACTTGTTGACTGATAGAATGATTAAGTGTGATGTCATGGAAAGAGCCATGAACTTGGAGTCAGAGGAGCCCTTGGTTCAAATACTGCCTCTGAAACTTACTAGTTGTGTGACCATAAGCACACGAATCATTAAGCTCTCCGGGCCATGATTTCCTTATGTTATAAAATAGAGATGATAATTCCTGTAGCACCTACCAACAGAGTTGGTAGAGATGATGTTTGTAAAGCCCTCCTGATTCCACTCCTCACTGTCTAGAATTTTTCTACCTCCTGGCTCTCTCACTTTGGTGATGTCTGTGCCCTGGAGCCCTCTGTTCTGACTAGTTAGTCTGACACAAACCACCATTTGTGAGGTGCCCAGGACATCTTCCTTTCAGCCTTGGCTCTCCTCAGTCTCTGGAATTTTCCACCTCCTCTCCAGCCTCCCTGTTCCTCCTTGGGTACCCTTCTCACCCCATCATCTCCTCTCCTCCCATTTTCCAGGTACCTTCTATTTATTGACTTCTTCCTGTGGAATGGGAGCTCCTTGAGGGTAGCAACTGGCTTTTTTGCTTAAATTTGTATTTCTAGTGCTTAGCACAGTGAGTGGAACATAGGAAGTACTTAAATACCCCTTTTATCCACCTGTCTTTATAAATCTTAAAGTGATACATAAATATTAGCTATTGTTACTTCATTGGCTAACATATTGGCATTTTTCTCATGGAGATTAAATTTATTATGGAGGGACCATCGCCAGTATCAACAGATGATCTTTACTGAGCACCTTTGAGGAGTAATAAACACAGTGGGATTATATTTTTTGAAAATTAAATATGCTTGTTCTCAGGGAGTTTTTAGTTTGGGAGGAAAAACAAGCAAATGAACACTGATACTCTGCATTTATATATATCGAATGAGCTAATAATTGTGAAGTGCTTAGTATGGTGCCTGGAACATGGTGAGGACTCCATAAATATTAGCAGTCATTTTTACATAACACATTAACAAGTAACCATCTATATACCGAGAGAAAGAGAAAGGAGGGGATTACTTGTGATGGACTCAAGGTTTGTGCCAGGTTATTTGAGGGATAGCTTACTAATGCTGTAGAGGTACAGATTCTCTTGCTTTCTTGGGTGGTCTTGCTTAGCCTTTTTATTTTTAGAAGGGGAAGGTACTCTAGTGTGGGTGCTTATGAGAAAGGGATGATTGTGTATAAAGCAAAATGCAGCAGTATATGCATTTATATGTACAGTATTTGCAGCAGTACATGCAAAATGCATCATTTTATTTTTTTTAGAAAGGCTTCCTAGGAGAGGTCATGAGCTGAGACTTAAATGGTATGGTAGAAGGAGAGAGGAAACTGAATGTTGAAATAACATAGAGAGAGGGGTCTTAGATGTAGCTGGTGAAAGCCATCTTCCAGTAACTGCCTTAGCTCCTGTTTTCCTTTGAAGCCTACACCGAACAAATACTGTAGGCTAGCTTTCTACCATCTTTTACCTCACATACTCCCCTCTAAATGATGTGGGGGGGAGGAGGGGTGAAGATGACTTTTTTGAAGAGAGGTCACATATCACTTGGCTTGAGGGAGAAACTAGCCCTCAGGGCATTCAATCCCTAGGCGCTGACCAGGATGGAGGAAGGCCTGAGTTGATTGTTTAGTAGCATTCTCAGTTCCATAGTGAATAAAAGTGTTGACAGAACTGAAGCCTGCATCCTCTAATTCAGTGATTCTCAACCCTCTTAATGCTGAGACCCTTTAATACTCGTATGTGGGTGTATCTGCATGTGGACGGACCCACTTGGAGACAGATAGAGGAGTGGTGTCTCAGTTCCTAAGACCATTGGAAATATATGCTTTCCAACGGTGTTAGGCAACCCCTGTGAAAGGGTTGTTTGACCCCCAAAGGGGTCGCAACCCACAGGTTGAGAACCGCTGCTCTAATTACTTTATAATCTTTGGAATTACTGGTAATTCTGATGGGTAAGGGTTTATCTGAAGCCATCATATGGTCCCAGTCTGTAGGGGCCTCCTGATTCTCATGGCTAATACTGTTGAGTGCACAGAGCTGTTACCAGGTTCAGTTGTATTCCACTTCTATGCAGAACAGAAGTCATCATGAGAAGTCCTCCAGGAGGACTGTCAGGAGGCAAGGGGGCAGGGCTGAGGGGCATTAAATGTGGCCATCTCAGGGAACCCCAGTGACTGCCTGAGTTCCTTTCCCTCATCATCAGTTGTTGGAGAGAAGCAGCGCGGGTGCTTTCCTTTGTCTTCATCTTAGGGTTTTTTTTCTCTTCCTAATGTTCTGGAACCTTAGAAGTGAGAGGCATTCTCACATTTTCTGATCATTATCCTAGTGTTCTGGTAATGCTTTAGAGATCCAGGGCTGGCTCCAGTTGTGCTGCCCATGTTGGAGCTGTCCAGGTCTGACCAATAGTTATTGACAGGTTGAGAGCCTCTCCTCCCTGAAGCTGCCCCTGAGGTTTCTGGCTTGAATCAAGTGGCCCTTGTTATGGCCCCATACAGAGTTCAGAATGTCACTTTTCAGTTTGTCCACATGTGTAAATATATGTTTCTATAGATATAAAAATTGAGAGAGTCTGTGAATTGCTTTTTTTTTTCTATACCCCTTTTCATGGGGCAGCCTAATGAGATGCATGTCATTAAAGGGCTGATGTTTTGTGGAATGGGAGCCTTTTAAACTGGATGTGCCTGGCTTAGTCATGGCAAATATTTACCAAAAAAAAAAAAAATAGGGACATACCATATAAAATTAGAGTTCTGAAAATAGTACTGAGAGAGGGAGAACCAAAAAAACCCAGGACAGAAAATACAGCCCAGACTGTTCAGGAGAGAAGGAAAAAGAGAGAAAACGAGAGAAACCTCGGCAATAAAAACAGCATCTTGGTAAACAGACTATAAAAAAAATTGTGACCTGCTTTCTGGCAGCCCTGGCGGCTGGTGAGCGGGCGAAGGTGGCGGAGCCGGCGTCTGTGTGGACATGCGGTGCCCGGGGCGCACGGCTCCCCCGGCTGCGTAGGGCGTTAAATTTAGCCACATAATGATGGGCCTGAAGAGCAGCCTCTTGTTGACCACATAGTAATTACTACCTCGCTTTATGAATTTTATTTTGCTTATTCTGTTTCCTTCTCTTTTGGCACGAAGGCATCCTGGGGAGGGGGAAGTCCCACTCCCATAACCCTCCCTCATATGCGGACCACAGTCTTTGAGGGGGCTTGGGGCCTTAGACCACGAGGGGGAGAGTTGGGTTTTCTGGTTGATCAGGGAAAAGAAAAAGACTTGCTGGTGCCCGAGATCCTCAGCTGATCATTGGGAAAGGCCCATGTGGGACTTGTAGTACCTCCTGCTCAGAGCTTCTGGAGAAAGTGACTGTCCTCAAGACTTTGATCTGGGATGGTTCTTACATTTGGCTTATGACGCTGAGAATTTCTATCCAAAGAGCCAGGCTTCTGGTTATTGTTTAGTATTTGTGTTTTAGTCATAAGTAACTCAGTTCCTTAAAGTTCTCAGATTGATTATCACCTTTCTAGACCGTGGAGATCTTTACTGTGTCTTATATAACAACAGCTATGATGACAGCAGATAGCATTTTTATAGCACTTCAAGGCTTGCGAGGCACTGTATGAATGTTATCTCAGGCAGGTAGTATTGGTCTCATTGCTGAACTAATGAGCCCCAATACAAATAAAGATCTGCTTCAGATTATGCTGCTCTGGCATGGGGACCATATGAAAATGTATTTTTCACTGGAAATACCTTGTTGAGACTTTAAACCCTGCTCTGGGGCCCTGAAGCCTGCTGGACCAGGCCCTATAGCATTGCTAGGATCTAGCAGCATGGTTCTATCCTAAGTGTCCTCCATCACTCTGAGATGCATTATTACTTTGAGAGCTGGCTACATACACAATCATGAGGACAGAGTAGGAAGTTCTTGGTCCCAGGCCAAAGCTGTCTGGTTGGTGTGGGAAAGGAGATGGTTGAAGGGGGTATTGGAGAAGTTGTGTAGGCCAGGCAGTTGGGTCATGAGGGAGAAGTTCCTGAATGGTGACCTAGGCTGTCACCTGTGCCCCCGCAGTGGCTCTTGAACCAAGGAAACAGTGGAAAAGGAAAAGCAAACAGGAGCTGTAGTTGGGGCATTTGGTCTGTCCCTCCTTTACCAAGACTGTCCTGTTTGTGTCTAGGGGGTGGGGATGGCTCCCAAGACCAAGTTGGAACGTGTTAGGGAGAGGCCTCTTGCTGCCCTTATTTTCCCAAAACAAAGGAAGCTCCTTGCATTGCTGGAAGTCGCATGCTTGGATGCCGAGTTTGTTATTGCCTGATAACCCGGCCACCGGCCCCTGCCCTTCTCTTCACCCCATACAGCCTCTGGTGCAGTGTGAGCAGCTTCCGGCCCCTCATCTCAGGCACTAGATTCACTTTTCACCCTGGTCTGGGAGGGGAGTGTCCAGTGGTCTGAAAACTTATTGTGCTCAAGCTGTTCCCAGGTAGATTCAGGGACCAGGCCCCAGTCCTGCACAGAAGTGATAGACAAGCACAGGAGTTATTGAGAAAACTGGGGAAGCCCAGGAGGAATAGTTAGTTAGCCTATTGTTGCCAGGCCATTCCATTGTGGTCTTGGCATTCAGGTATGGTGCTGTACTAGATGACCTCGGGCCCTTCTAATTCTAAGATTCTGTTATTCTGAGTTAGAGCCATGAAGCAAGCCAAGGAGGAGGCCACACTGGCCCAGTGGGAGGAATTACAGCACCTGGGTTTTAGTCCTGGCACTGCCATTACCTCCTTTTGAGGACTTGTGCAAGAGGCCTGACTTCTGTGGGCCTTGATTTCTCAATTGGTGAAATGAGGGCATTGGACTAAATCACCTTCTTTGTCCTCCCCGTAAGCTTTGGGGCTGTGATCTACTAGGGCTAGGGCTACTTTTATAAAAATACATTTTTATTGCTATCTTTTGTTTTTCCATCTCTGCCACTTCACACTGTACCTTGAGGCTGCTTTCTTGATGTGGTATTGGTTACAAACCTGGGTCCCAAGATTTAGGGTGCTTAGGAGTATGTTTTAGAGAGTGGTGGGGGGGAGGGAGAGGTCTTCAGTCTGTCCCGTCCTTTGTGTAGCTGGGCCTGTGCTTTAGTGAGTAGTGACTACATTGCTCTTTACAGTCCTATGTGAGGAGGAGAACCTGGAGTCAGAGCAGGTTAGCATTAGTAGGCTCTTTGGGACTCTGAGGACAGAGAGTAGAGATGGCTTGGGACAGAAATGTGTATCCATGGGTTCTGTTTTATAGGGTTCTGTAGAGGGATTCACACAGAGACAGCAAGAAAACAAGGATGTGAAAAAGAGCTGGTGGAAGAGTGGGTGTGGGAGGCTTACTATATATAGTTTAAAAGGATTGTTATTATTATTGTTGTCTTCCCTGCTAGGGAGAGAGGCATGAAAGAGCAGAGAAAGTCAGACAATACTATCTGGTAAGGAGACCAAGAGTTGAGATGGCTTGGTGTCTTCATGAGGATGGGACTTCTGTAACTCTAGAAACAGGCTTTCCTAAAGACTAATTGGTGTGATTGGCATCTTTGATTGAAGCTCCATGTTGTGTGGCCTGAGAAATCCTGGTCTGGTCCCGTCTCCTTGGGTATATGTTTCAAGATGATAGAAAAGAGCAGTGCAACAGACTGGACTTGTTTTAGGGATGACTGAAGGCAAGGGGTAGCATCAGAGAGATTGGAATAGTGAGAGTAATGATAGCTGCCATTTAGAGAATGTTTTGTGGTGACAAAACACTTGACATACATTATCTCACTGGAGCAAATGAAGCAACTGGGGGCTAGTCTCCACTTTTTTGATGAAGGCTATGAAGAAACTTCATGTTTTATACTGCTTCCTTCTACTCCTTAGAGCTACTTAAAGGACAGAGGATCTCAGTGAAATGAGAATAGGACTGAAGGCTGCTTTCTTGCTTTGTTTTCCAGCTCCATCTCAGACTCAACAGCCAAACAGTTGAATTGTAAAGCTGGAGTCCAATTAAGATGCTAATGTTTTAGGCCAGAGGTTCTCAACCTGTGGGTTCTGTTCAATTTGTAACAATCAAAATACATCCTGCATATCAGGTATTTACATTACGATTCATAACAGTAGCAAAATTACAGTTATGAAGTAGAAATAAAAATAATTTTATGGATGGGGGTCACCACAACATGAGGAACTGGATTAAAAGGTTGCAGCATTAGGAAGGTTGAGAACCACTGTTTTAGGCCCTCTGGGGGGCTTCCAGCCATCTCTTAGCCCCAGTTATCCTTCAGTCCTTTTTTCATGGACAAATGAAGTCTCATTACCCAGTCAGTGGAAATCTGGCCTATCAGCATGACCAGTTAGAAGGTCAGGTTTAGAGCCATTTCTGTGTGTGAGCATTGAGTGGGAGAGGAGCATGACCCTGTCCCTATCACCAGCAGAGAGCAGTAAACTCTGACCATACAGGACCCAGACACTCTTTGTCCAACTGTGTTTTCCCAGTGTCTCCTGGGGAGTGATTCAGGGCCAAGGTGACCGTGGGTTTGGAGCCCAGATGAAAGGATGCCTGGGGACCACAAGACAAGGTCCCTTGTGTGGCAGCTGGCTGGAGAGACGAGTGAGTGAGTGTGTGGAGGTCAGTGACGCAATTCCTGCACTGTTAAGGAGGAGGAGAAGGCTCGTGGTGTGTCTTCTTATAAAGAGGCCTTCACCACATGAAGTAATTGGTGAAGGTGATCCCACCGTGAGTCACCCAGGAAGGGACGCCGTGTGCCGGAGCCCAGGAGGGAGGGATTGTGGATTTCCCTCTTGCTCCTTCTATGTTTTTATGCATAATGTGGGTCGTCTTAGTCACCCAAGCTTCCTTGTCTCAGGCCCATCCCCTGCCCCACAGTCTCTGGCATTTTTGTTTGTTTTTTTTCTCATCTATCATTTTGTTCTTGATTTTCAGTCATTTATCTCAGGTTTACACTCTTGCTTTCGGAAGACCCAAACCACACTTATGTGTTTGTCATTCAAGGAGGTAGTCTTGTGGCTCTTAGCCCAACTTGGTTTTTCCTGGACTTTTGGTTTGTTTTCCTCTTTCCAGGTGGGCAGCATGTACTGGTACTGGAATTTCAAGGAACCCTAGGGGGCCCTTTAGCCTGGGGGTGTCCATCAGTTGAGGACAGCTCTAGTCTGGCCTTTATTGAGGTCTGGGGCTGAATGGAGCTCTGGGGAGTGTCCCTGTAATCAGCCAGCCACCAGCCCCGTGCTGCCTTGTAATAAGGCTGCTCTATATTTGTCCTCTTTGTGTCCTCCTCTGTAATAATGCCATAGCCCTCACTGCTTTCTCCCTTTTGGGGAGATTTTCTGGGTAATAGAAAAATTTGAAATGGTAAGCATGGGAAGTCCAAGAAATTTTTGCTCAGAATGAGTCTTTTAATTGGGAAATTATGTGTGTGTGTGAGACAGAGACAGAGAGACAGAGACAGAAAGAAAGAGATAGAGACAGAAAGAGACAGAGAAAGGGACTGGCATGATGGTGTTAAGCATTATGTGAGGAGTGGGCAGCACATGGGTGTGTGCTATGTGGTTGTAGTAGACATGGAATGAATTTCTGCAGGGGCAGTAATGAGTAGGGAATGTGGTCAGAGTGGGTATGTGTGGGAGATCTATGAAGGTGGATAGTGCGGTGATGGAAAACCCTTTTGAGGCAAATTTCAAACCAAAAAATTTAATACTGAGAACTGAACATTTGGCCTTAGAATAGAAGAATCTTTAAAACTGAGATAATGTCTTCGTCTGATGTCCCAGTTGGTCTCGTTCCTAGCTTCTCCTGGCCTTGGAGCCGCAGTGCCCTATACAACTTGGTTCACATCTTTTACTTCTTTCGCTTCCTCAGATCAGATCCAGGAGAAAGAAAGGGAGAGGGTCAGCATATAGAGAAGTGTTCAGACCCACTCATCTTGCTATGTCTTAGAAGGGAATGGATAGGGCTCAGAAGCAGACTGTTCCTTAGTGTCATGCCCTTCTTTGTGGACTCTCAAACGAGTTGACCTGGCAGGGCAAGGTCTAGGAGCAGTTACTGTGGAGCTGTAGCTTAGCACTCTTAAGACACCTCCCCTCCCCCTCTCTCCCCTTCCCCTTGTGGTACACCCCCCTCCCCCAACTGATTCTATAAATACTTTATTATATGGCACCAGTAAAACTTCAAGTATTTCTTTTTATTAGTGCTACATAATATGGTAATTGTGTGACAGAGCAGGGCTCCTGTGAACAGCCTCCACCCTTTTCCTAGGTGTGGCTTCTTACCGCCAAAGCTTGGGCTGGGCCCACAGGCCCCTCTGTTCCTCTTCAGGGATGCTGCTCACTTGTAGGAGGGGGCTGGGCTCCTTACTTAGGTGGTGCTGAAGGTGTCGGGGCCCTAGAGGGGAGCCAGCTTTGTGGAATGAGATCTTTTTCCAGACTACGACTTCTGCTTCTTAGAAGAACAGCTAGGGCCTTTCCACTATTACTAATCCCTACCTGGGGACACGTAAGCTGCCCTTTCCTATGAGTGTGGCTCTCACGTGACAAAGGAGTGGGTTTTGAACTTAGGCCCAGGGCGGTGGTGCAGAGATTCCTCAGGCCTGCCCTGGCATGAGGAAGTATCTGGTGCATAGCACCTGTCTGCTTTTCTGGATGAAAACCATTCCTGATTTCTCCAGGACTCATGTTCTGTGATAATAATAAAGCCTTTTTTCTGTCTGTCTTCTGTCTCATCCCTAGAAGAGCCTCACGGTCAAACCTGTGTCTTTGGTTCCTGCATCAGCTTACATGTCGGCATGGTGTCAAAGTGGTTGTTGTGGCTGGTCTTACTGTCACTTGTTTGGTATATTTCAGTTCGTCCCTCTTTCACCAGGTGGCCTCTCCAGCTCCCTGGGGTTTTACTCACCATCCTTATGCACATGATTCCCAGGTCTGTGTGCAGCTAGTCCTAGTTCTGGTCCTCACTCCAGTCCTCCATCTCCAGATGCCTGTTAGACATTTCAGTCTGGCTATCTAAGAGACACCCCATACTTGTCACATCCCAAACAGAACTCAGTATCTCTCTTCTTACACCCGTTAACTCCTCCTCTAAGCTTTCCCCTCTGTCGGGTACTTCTGTCTTTCAAGGCACCTAGGTTTGCAGCGTTAGAGCAGCTCCTTCCTTTCCCTCACCCTACATAGCCATTCAGTTGTTCATCTTGGCTTTTCAATTCATTGCTTTATCTCTACTCATATGACTTTTAGCCCAGTTCAGGCCATTATTGCCTCTCTTCTGGACTACTGCATTAGCTTCCTAAAGGTCTCCTTGCCTCAAATCTCTCCCTTCCCTGATATATCCTCCACACAGCCGCCAAAGTGATTTTCCAGTCTCCGGTATGACTATGTCATTCTCTTACTTATTAAACTCTAATGGTTCCCTGTTGCCTCTAGAATCAAATATAAGCTTTGTTTCTTCACAGCCTGTCCCTAGCACACTTTTTTAGTCTCATATGTTACTCTCCTTTCCACGGCATAACCTTGGATGCAGCCAAGCCAGTCTTCCTTAGATACCCGCTAAATAAGCCTTTCTTATTGTTCCTCACACATGGCACTTCGTTGCTCATCTCTCTGCCTCTGCATAGGCTCCTCCTTCCCTTCATCTCTCAGAAGCCCTCATTTCTTTTTTTTTTTTTATTTCTGCAGTTATTTTATTTTTTTATTTTTATTTTTTTATTTTTAAATTTTTTATTATAGTTTGCATCATTCATTTCCACAAGATTTTGAGTTACATATTTTCTCCCCCTCTTTCCCCCACCCACCACCCCAAAACAGCCATATCAGTGTGTCCCCTCCTCCCCCAGTCTATTCTCTCCTATGTCACTTTTCGGTAGGGCAGGATGAATCTCCCAACCGCAGTGCCTGTGTATCTCAAGTTCCAGTTGGATGTAGTCAATAATAATAATAATAATTGCATATATAGACAGATAGATAGATACACATTTATAACATCTGATTATGGAACTCCAGATTCCAGATTCTTTCTCCTTCTCCCTCACCACCCAACCCACTGGAAGGACAAGCAATCCAATACAGGCTGAACG
>CM053591.1:149987543-150011510 GCA_028646515.1 Pseudochirops corinnae | reverse complement strand
AAGGAGATATCTACATTCAGAGAAAGATCTAGAAAGAACAGAGCTTAAATGGAGACTGAAGGAACCTACATGCTATCGTTCTTTTCCATGTTTGGATTTGTTTCTTTTTTCCCGTTGTTCACTTCATCAGTTACAACCCTTCTATACAACCAGACTAATGTCCAATGTGAAAGTATTTGCAGATCCTATACTTGATTGCACCCCACCATGGGGGAGGGGAGGAAAGAGGGAGGGGAGGAAATTTGAAACTCAAGGAATTCTGGAACTGAATCTTGTAAACTAAAAGTAAATAAACAAATCAATTTTAAAAAATAAAAAAAGTAAGTGCTAGCTGTTAGTAATTATTGTTACATTGTTTCCCCTAAAAGAATGTAAACTCCCTGAGGGCAAAGACTATCTCATTTTTGTCCTTATAGCTTCCGTGCCCAGCACAGGTGAATGCTTATTGATGGATAGATGGGTGGTTTTTGTTTTCCAGTGCTCCATCCATAGCTGTTCCTGGTTCTTAGTTACAAGGGTGATTAGTTTCTTGCTGTTTATCTACTGATATGGTGAAGATGTTGTATTGAATCTTACCAGCTTCAGTGGTTGCTCTCAGAACTAAATGTGATTTACTTTCTAGACCTGACTATCAGTTGGGAAGAGAACTGGGACCACTGCCTAAATAGTGGTTTACAGAAGACTACCCACTCCCAGGGCTTTGGGAGTAGAGTTGTATGGAACCCTTTCCTAGCTGCCCTTGTACCCAGCAGCTGAGCTTCTGCATGTAAGCCAGACCCCAGACTGGACCCTGCTCTCCACTCTTCAGTCTTTCTGTGGATGCTTGGGCATCACATCTTTCCACTTGCTGGACTCAGCCAAGGTTAATATTAGACCTAGCTGGGCTGATGTTCCTGAAAGCCACAGGGTGTTGTTAATATTTATGTGGCCACAGAGGCTCATCAATATTCATGAGACCTCTGCATCCTTCCTTCAGGCCCCAGCCTACAGAAAATAGTTATGATTAGAACTTCTGGGGCCGATATAATGACTATGTGTTAACCTGTATACAATGAAATGAAGGTTTGTTGGATGCTGTGAGATGGTGAGGGTAGCCCTTCTACATGGGGGTGTCGGAGTTAATCACAGAAGGCTTCTTAGAGCAAATGATTTTTTAAACTAAGTTCATAGGGGAGGGAGACAGACCATGTCAGGTGTTAGGAAAACTTAAATAGATAATTCAAGGTAGGAGATGGAAGGTCTTGCAAGAAGAATCGCAGATACATTTTCCTGATAGGAGGAAGGGGCATGGGTAGGCTTAGGGACAGAATTCCTAGGTGGCTTTCCATGAGAGGATCAGTCTAAGAAAAATAAAGTGGCATCATTTTCAGTTTCCTTCGTGTCTCTAATGGTGACAGCTCTAACTGAGAGTTCTCCCACATCCTAACCTTCCTTCCTTTGGTAGAAGCCCTTTCCTATGACATCCCCCTTTGCCCCCTCCTTGAAGAATTTATCTTGTTCCTTAAAGGAACAGCATATAGTACAATGTTTTTTGAACAAATGAAAGGTTTATTTTTGAAGAAGGCACAATTGTGATATGGTCTTTAGTTTTGGTGGAGATTTTTTGTTTTTGTTTTTTAGTGAAACTGGTTGGGGAGGGGAGTAGGGAACATGAGAATTGGGAACTGAAAATAAAATAGAACTGAATTTTAAAAAGAGTGAAGCTTAACATGGGGTATTTTGAAATCCTCCTAGTTTATTCAATATCATGCTTGCCTTAGCATTTTGGTCTTTGTGTCTTAAGAAAAATGTGAACAGATAGATAGATAGATAGATAGATATGTATGTGTATATATATATATGTATACATATATAGACATATGTGTGTATATATATGTATATATGTGTGTATATATATATATGTGTGTGTGTATGTGTGTATATATATATATATATATATACATATGTATATATGTGTGTGTGTGTGTGTGTGTGTGTGTGTGTGTGTGTGTGTGTGTGTCCCCTGGCATACAGCCATTTTAGTTACTCCCAGCTGGAAGCCATCTCTTCTTTCCCTTTTCTCCCCAGTGCTTTTTACTCTCACGTTCCTCCTTTTTTTTAGGGGGAACAAGGGATGAGGGAGGCATGTAGGAAACTTCCTCCACTGATGTGTATCTGCAGCTCAGAAGATCACATGAGAATAGATTTAGAGCTGGAAGGGTCCTTAGAGCCCATCAAGGGCAACCCTCTCATTTTACAGATGAGGAACTGAGGCTTAAAGAGGGTGACTTGCCTAGGCAAGTAGTAAGCAACAGAGCTTACTCCCAATCCAGAACACTTTCCGTAGCACTCTACTACTTCTGTGTGTGACTTAGCCTTGACTTTGCCACCATAGCCAGGATGTTATCAGACACAGGACTGAAATCTGGGTCTTCTGACTCCTGTATCTTCAGCTTTTTGTCACCTCTTATTCTCCTCTCATTTACAATATTCTTGTATATGTATCTGTTATCTCCTACTAGGTTGTAAACTCCTTAAGCTCTGTTACTGGGGGAGTTATTTCTGTCTTCTCTCTATGCATTAACACAGTAGTATGGTAGATAGTTGAATGGATGGTTGAATAAATGAATGAATGTGAAATCTTCATTTTCAGAGGACAGCAGTCAGAAGAAACTAAAGGAAATGAGATTATTTAACTCAACAACAAATAAGCAGTTATTAAACACTATGTGTAAGGCATTTGAGAGAAGAAACTTCAGAGGAAGAAAAAGTTGAAGGGTAGTTACAGTAAATCTTCATGTATAAACAATTAAATTAATAGCCATCACCTTTCCATTTTGAAACAGTATATTAACAGTGAAGGGAATTGGTGAATTGGAGGGTGGAGCTAAAAATGGCAGAGGACAGGCCAGGACCCAGCTGAATTCTCCCAACATTTCCTTCCAAACGACTTTAATATAATGCCTCAGATTAAATTTTAGAGTGGCAGAGCTAACAAAAAGTCAGAGGGAGGTATTTTTCAAGCCTAAGACAAATTAGGAGGTCCACAGGAGAGTTCTGTAACACTTGGGTGGGTACAGGTCCGGAGTTTGGCTGGAGCACTAGCAGTGGTTCTTGGAAGTGCTAGTAACAGCAACCCAGAGGCAGCAGCTCTGGGAGCTCTCAATCCAGAGATAGTAAGGAGGTCGGACAATTGGTCAGAAAGAGATTACAGGGGACTTTTTGCTGGTACTGGGTATAGCTGGCACTGATTGGTAACTCTCTTGCCAATAAGCAGTTTTGGGTCACAGTTCCAGGGTGGAGCTTTTGTGACCAGTTACAAGGGAGTGGGTGACCTGATCACAGTTCCAGAGCCAAGAGGAGCACTAGCATTTGTGACTGCAGGAGAGTAGGTGCCCTTCCTGGGTAAAGACCGGAATACAGATCAGAAGAAGAATGACCACACTTCCTCCCAGAATAACACTACCTTGGAAGCACTGAAAGCTTGCAGACCCCCAGAACTAGCTCTATAACCAGCAGCATGAAAAAACCTGAAGCTTAGCATGGTGCCTCATTACCCTCAACAAGCAGAACCCAACTTTAATATAAAGTTAAAAGTCAAGAAATAATCTGAGAAAATGAGCAAACAACAACAACAACAACAACAACAACAAAAACCTGACCATCAAAAGCTATTGTAGTGGCAGGAAAGACTAAAATATAAACTCAGAAGAAGAAAGCAATGTGAAAACAGCTATAAGCAAAGCCTCCAAGAAGAATGCTAATTGGACCCCAGGCCAACAAGAATTCTTGGAAGAATTAAAGAAAGAGGTGAGAATGGAAGAGGAAAAATTTGGGGAAAAAATGAAAGTGATGCAAGAAAATTATGAAAAGAGAACTAACAGCTTGGTTAAAGAGGGCCAAAAAAAAAAATACTGAAGAAAATAACACCTTAAAAAAAAACAACAGAATTGACTTAATGGTAAAAGAAGCACAGAGGTTCACTGAAGAAAAGAACTCCTTTAAAAGCAGAAGAGACCAAATGGAAAAGGATGTACAAAAATTAACTGAAGACGAGAACTCCTTAAAAGGTAGAATTGGCCAAATAGAAAAAGAGGCACAAAAACTCACTGAAGAAAGTAATTCCTTAAAAATTAGAATTGACAAGTAGAAGTTGATGATTCCATGAGATTTCAAGAAACAATAAAACAGTCAAAAGAATAAAAAAAATAGAAGAAAATGTGAAATATCTCATTTGAAAAATAAGTGACACAGAAAATAGACTGAAGAGAGAAAAATCTAAGAATTACTGGGCTACCTGAAAGCCATCATCAAAAAAAGAGCTAGACATCATATTTTAAGAAATTGTCAACGAAAACTGTTTTGATATCTTAAATTCAGAGGATAAAATAGAAGCTGAAGGAATCTACTGATCACCTTCTGAAAGAGATCCAAAATGAAAACTCCCAAGAATATTATACCCTAATTCCTGTGAGCAGCCAGAAAGAAATAGTTCACATATTGTGGAGCCACAGTCAGGATCACACAGTATTTAACAACTTCCACATTAAAGGAATGGAGGGCTTGGAATATGATGTTCCGAAATGCAAAGGAGCTAGGATTATAACCAAGAATAACCTACCCAGCAAAACTGAGTATAATCTTCAGGGGAAAAAAATGTATATTCAATGAAATAGAGAACTTCTGAGTGTTCCTAATGAAAAGACCATTGCTGAATAGAAAATTTGACATTCACACAGAAGACTCAAGAGAAGCATAAAAAAGTAAATATGAAAGAGTAATCTTAAGGAACCCAATAAAGTTAAACTATTTACATTCCTATATATGTAACTCCCAAGAACTTTATTTATTAACATTATTATAGGGCACTTAGAAGGCATCTAAATAGACAGAGGACATGGGTGTGAATTGTTTATGTTGGGATGATTTTTTTTTTAATGTAGAGGGAGAAAGAGAGCTGCACTGGGAGATAGGGGAAGGGAGAGGCAGAATGAGGAAAATTTTCTCACCTAAAAGAATTGCACAAGGGAAAGCAAGGGGGTGGGGATCAGCAATATTTCAACCTCACTCTCATTCGAATTGGTTCAAAGAGGGAAGAAAAAAAGGTATTTATATATATATGTATATATATATTTATATATGTATACATATATGTACATATACACATATGTACACACACATACAGTTGGATATACAAATCTATCTTACCTAATAGAGAAATAGGAGAGGAAAGAAGATAAGAGATATGGGAGAGAGAGATAATAAAAGGGAAGGCAGATTAAGGGAAGCAGAGGTCTGAAACAAAACACTTTTGAGGAGGAACAAGATAAAAAGAGAGAGTGAAAGATAAACAGAAGAAAATAGGATGAAGGAAAATACACAGTAATCATAACTGAATGTGATTGGGATCAGCTCACCCATAAAATACAAGCAGATAGCAGAATGGATTAGAAACCAGAACCCAACAATGTGTTGTATATAAGAAATACACTTGAAACAGAAAGACACACACAGAGTTAAAATAAAGGTCTGGAGCAGAATCTGTTATGCTTCAGCTGAAGGAAAGAAAGGGGCAGGGATACTGATTATGATCTCAGAAAAAACAAAAGCAAAAATAGACCTAATTAAGAGAGATAATCGGGGAAACTACATTTTACCAAAAGGTACCATGAACAATGAAGTAATATAAAAATTGTATAGCAAGGTTTCTCAGATATATAGAGAACTGAGTCAAATTTATAAAAAGGAGAGTCATTCTCCAGTTGATAAATGGTTAAAGGATATGAACTGGCAGTTTTCAGAAGAAGAAATGAAAGCTATCTATAGTCATGTGAAAAAAAATGCTCTAAATCACTATTGATTAAAGAAAGGCAAATTAAAACAACTCTGAGGTACCACCTCATACCTGTCAGAAATTACAAATACTGGAGGGCATAATGGAAAATAGTTACATTAAAGAACTGTTGGTGAAGTAGTGAAGTGGTTCCACCATTCTGGAGAACAATTTGTAACTGTGTGCAAAGGGCTATAAAACTGTGCATATCCTTTGATCCAGCAATACCACTACTAGGTCTGTCCCCCAAAGAGATCAAAGAAAAAGGAAAAGGCCCCATATGTACAAAAATATTTATAGCAGCTCTTTTTGTGTTGGCAAAGAATAGGAAATTGAGGGGATCCTCATTAATTTGGGAGAGCAAGTTGTGGCATATAGTTGTGATGGAATACTATTGTGCTGTAAGAAATGATGAGGAGAATGGTTTCAGAAAAACATGATAAGACCTCTGTGAACTGATGGGAGGTGAAGTGAGAAGAACCAGGAGATCATTGTGTACAGTAACAGCAATGTTATAATGAAGATTGGCTGTGAAAGATCAATACAATGATTCAAGACAATCCAAAGGACCCAAGATGAAAAAATACTATCTACTTCCAGAGAGAGAACTGTTGAACTCTTGAGTGCAAATTGAAGTAGAATTTTCTTTCTTTTTTGCTTTTTTTGTGCTATGGGTAATGTGGAAATATTTTTTACATTATTTCACATGCATAATTGATATCATATTGTTTGCCTTCTTTGGGGAGTCAGGAATGGGGGAGGGATGGGAGGGAGAGAATCTAGGACTCAATTTTAAAAGAAAAGAATGCTTACAAAATAAATAATAAATTAAAACAAAAAGGGATGAAGAGATTAGGTGAGCTGGAACTTTTTGCCTGATAGCCTCACCTGTGAGAAGTTGGACTAGCTGATCTGTTAGCTCCATTTTAGCTTTAAAATTTCACGATCCTAGGATGACAGTAACGTGTTGCCAAGAGAAGGTTGGAGGTCTTTCCAAAACCTTTAAATTCTTAAATAGGTTTTTACCTCTTATCTCTCATTTCCCTAAGACTAAATGGGATGTTGGTACTGCCTGTAGCAAGGGCAATGCCAAATGACCTTGGGAGGTGCTGACCAGCTCTGCAATTTTGAGATCCACCTTCTGTTTCACTTGATTGTGGCAATTTATGTTGAGACCAATCGGAAGCTTCTCCTTCTTTTACAAGGAGACACTGAATAAATGAACAAACAAAAAAGCATTGCCTAAATACTTACTACGTGCTCAGCACTGGAGGTGCAAACAGAAAAGTCAAACAGCCTGTGCTTTCATGGAGACGGTGCATAGAAGGAGCTTTGGCTCCAGTGGTCCTTTGGGGACAGCAGGCAGGCAGATGGTGATGCGGCTCCTTTGCTGTTGCTTTCATTCATAAAAACCATACCCGTTTCCGATGCCATCAGGGCCTTTGGTGGTGAGAACTTTGTTTTCCGTAAGTGTGGCCGCTGAGGAGGCAGGATTGTAGTGCTTGTAGAAGCAGCTGCCAGGACATATCTCCACAAGATTATGGCTGTGGGGGACAGGCTGGAAGCATGGCTGGTGGTTTGGGTGGGGAAAGGGGGAAGGAGGAAGGGCTGCTATTGCCTGGTTTCTTAGGCTTACCTGCCCACTGCTGGTGGTGGTGGTGGTGGGCATTGGAAGGCCACTTCTCAGAAACTTTTCCCTTATACAGTGGCTTTGTGAACTGGGCGTTGATTGATCATTCAGTCAAGAAGCATTTATTAAACACCTGTTATGCGTGTGGCATTTTTTTTTTTAGGTGCTGGGGATACAAACACAAAGAATGAAATAATACCCTCAAAGAGCTTATATTCAAATGGAGGGAGATGAGTACTCACATACTCATATGTGTCTACACATATACAGAGTAAATGGAAAGTGAACAAATGCAGGTAAATACAGAGCAGAGGGTAGTCTGGGAGGGATGGCACCAATGGAGGGTTTCATCTAGAAGATGGTGCTTGAGGTGACTTTTTGAAGAAGAGAGGGATTCCATGAGGCAGAAGCAGAGAGGACGTGCTTTTCAGGCATGGGGGCAGGCCAGTGCAAAGTCAAGGGGATGGAGCTAGAGGACCGAGTCCAAGAACCCAAGGCTGGATCTTATGTGTTGCCGGAATGTAGAATGAGGCCAGAAAGATAGCTTGGATTCAGGCTGTGAGAGGCTTCCAAGACTAAACAGAGGTCTTTCTATTATATCTTAGAGACAGTAAGGAGCCCCTGGAGGTTTTTAATAACTAACATTTCTGTAACATTTTGTGCCAGCATTGTGCCAGCTGCTTCACAATTATTATCTCATTTGATCCTCATAACAATCCTGGGAGATGAGTGCTCTTATTATCCCCAGCTTACAGTCGAGGAAACTGAGGCAGAGGTGAAGTAACTTGCCCAGGGTCAAAAGTGAATAAGTATCTGAGGCTGAATTTGAACTCAACCTTCTTGACTCTGGGCCCAGGGCTCTCTCTACTGTGCCACAGGTGTCCGAGAATCATTGAATAGAGGAGTCACGTTGGCGGCAGTGTGGATGGTGACTGGGAGGAGGGAGAGCTCTGAGTCTGGGAGACTACTTCAGAGGTTGCTGAAAGTCAATAAGGGCCTGAACTGAGGTGGTGACTTTGTGAGTAGAGAGAGGGGTAAGTAGGAAGAAGCAGAAGCAGCAAGACTTGGCCTGCTAACGGGATGTGTAGAGTGAAGTGGTGAAGGTTATGCACCTAGAAGGTTGGAAGAATGGTGATTTTTTTTTTTTATAGAGAAAGGAAAGTTTGGAAAAGAAGTGGGTTTAGAAGGAAAAGAAAGTTCTGTTTTGGACCTTTTGAGTTTGAGATGTCTTTAGGACATCAAGTTGGAAATGTCCATCCAGTCACTCCATCAGCAAGCATTTTTTAAGTGTCTACTGTGTGCCTGGCACTGTGGATGAAAGTATAAGAATGAAGTAATGCCCATTCACATGGAGTCTGTCACTAATGGGAGAGACAGCAAGCACATATAAAGAGATTTACAGACTAAATACAGATATATACAAAGCAGTTAAAGACAAGGTGATTTGGGAGGGAGCGTACTAGCACTGGCAGAGTAGGAAAGGCTTCCTGAAGAAGATGAAAGGTGAGTTGTATCTTAAGAGAAAAGAGAGAACCCTGCAAGGCAGAGGGAATGCATTCCATACATCAGTTCAAAGTCATGGAGATTGGAGATGGAAAGTTTTGAGTGAGGAGCAGAGAAAGCTAGTCTGGCTGAGTCAGGAGTGTTTGAATGGAGTAATGCCCAGTGAGCCTGGAAAGGGAAATTAGGGGCAGGTTGTATTGGGATTTACAAGACAAACTGGAGTTTATGTGTGATCCTAGAGATAATATTAAGCCATTGGAGTTGGTTGAGTAGGTCAGATTTGTCCTAAAGGAAAATTACAATGTGGAAGATACTATTGGAATGGTGGGTTACCTAAGTCAGGGGATACCACTTAGGAGACTGGTTGCAGTTACCTAGGTGAGAGATGATGAAGGTCTGAGCAAAGGTGGCAGCTGGGTAAATGTCAAGAAGGGGCCAAATGTGAGAGAAGGTAGAAACAACCAGGTCTGGCAAATGATTAGATAGATGGAGTGAGGGAGAGTGAGCATTATAGATAATGAGATCATGCCAAGGTTAGGAGCCTGGCAGACTGCAAGGATGGTGGCTCCTTTGACAGAAATAGAGAAGTTTAGAAAAAAGGAAGATTTTTATTTTTATTTTGGTTGGTTGGGCCTTTTTTTTGTGGAGAGATTATTAATTCAGTTTTACATATATTGAGTTTAGGATATCTCTGACATGTTCTGTCTGAATGACCAGTAGGCAACTGGCGATGTGGGACTGTAGCTCAGGAAGAGTCCTAGGACTGGATACATAGATCTGGGAATCTCAGCTTTTACAGACAGAATTTGTACAGCTAACCCCACAGAGTTAAAAAAAAAAAAAACAACACTAGGCACAATGCTTCCAAACCATCTAGGCTGTGCATTCTGGGTATGAGAACAGCTTCCTGTTACAGGGCCACAGATCATAGATGTGTGCAGAGGCTCCACTTACTTGTGATTCATGAAGTTGGATCCAGGCAGAAGCTCAGTGGGGAAAATTAATTGATTTTTCTTTGGGTGAACCGTCCTTTTAGTCCTTACCTCTGATTTTCATTTTCTATAGTTTTCCTTTCTCAATCTTTCATCTTTTCACGTTATAAAACTTGCTGTGTTCTTGTCCTACTGCCTAAATGAGTACTGGTTGTTCATTAGGATAGGTGAGAAACTTCCAGATAATCCTAGGGGATCAGGTTCATGCTATTCATGTAATGGGGGGGTGGGGGATGAACTGACTGCCCAGTGATGTGCTCCCTATCAGAGGTACCCAAAGTGAGGAGCAGAATTCAAGACATCATCCCTCCCTCTGCATCAGGGTGGCACTTATTTTTTTGACACTTTTTTTTTGTAGATCAGGTCATCTGTGTAATATCAAGAAAAATACATTCATCTAATTCAGAAATGCTTTTAAAAGTTTACAGGAAAGACTTAAAAAATATTTCAGAGATGTCTTACCTCTCAAGTCAAGATTAGAAGGAAAAACAGATGTAAGATAAAAAGCAAAACCTATTGACTGGTTTTAGTTGAGGAACAGGTTTCTGGGACAACTGTCCCATATGGTGCAGTAGGACTTCCCCAGTGTGTCCTTTCATATAGGAACTCATTTTGAGCTACATCCCTTTGGGAACAGGTAATAAGCTGGGGAAGGAGTGGAAAGAGGGCTGATCTGGAGTCCAGATCTCAGGTTTGCTACTTACTACCATTATGACCTTTGGAAAACCTATTAACCTTGCTAGCCTTCCATGTCCTCATCTGTTCAATAAGGGAGTGAAGCGAGATAAATCTCTAAGGTTGCTTTCTTTCCACTTTGCTCTCTGACCCTGTGAGATATATATGATCAATTCATGGACTAGTTCCCCCCTCCGCCAGGAGAGGACAGTAGGTGGCGCCAGAACATTACTATCCCTATGGTGCTGATTGTGGTGCTGGGTTAAGAGAAAGGCTTGTTCTTGCTTTGAATAAGGGGAGTGGGCACCAGCTTGTCGCAGTTGTGCGTTCCCAGCTTCTCAGGGGCAGCAACTGGCCTCCTCCAATGTCCCACTCAGGGTCCAAGTCTGGTGGGGAGGGGAGCAGTTCAGGTGTGACAGGGGCTGCGAGACTTGCCTTGGTGGTCTGCTGCCCCACTGTCCAGGGCTGAGCTTTCTGGCCCCCTCCCATCTTGACTTTTTCCTGGGGATCGCTCTGTCTTTTGGGGGTTTGCCCATTGCACTACCTCAGGTTTCATTACGGTGTGGCACTGACCTGTAGAGGTGCCCAGTTCTTGTCCTGTCTGCTCTTTGAAGCTTCTGCTGTGATGCTTGAAGGGGGATAGTATTAAAGAGCTTTTGTGTTTTCTCTGGGCCAAAACAAATAGAGATTCATTTGGATTTGAAGTGGTAAGTTGGAAGAGCTATGGAAGAGATGATGCCTGTCTCACTGAGTATCTAATTGGGGACAGAGGAAGGTTGTGGTGGTGGATTGACCCAGGCTCTGCTACTTATTACCTGGGTGACTTTGGAGAAGGCGCTTACCCTCTCAGTGCCTCAGTTTACCTAGGTGTAAAATGGGGAGCTGGCATAAGGACCCTTTTAGTCCTCTTGATTCCCATGAGGTAAGTAGTGCAAGTGTTATCTTCATTTTACAGGTGAAGAAAATTAGCTTCATCCAGGTTGAATGATTCACTAGTCACATAGCTGATAAGGGCTACAAAAACATTCTCCTGACTCGAGCAAGTGCTTTTCCTTCTTGGACACACACTCACTGCCTTTATAATAATAATCTTATGGGAGGGTGATGGGAAGGACATGATGTGACCTGAAGATTCATCCTGCCCATACAGCTGGGTGCTCCATTCCTGTATCGATCAGGAGACCCTCTCCCACCTCTGTTCTGGCTCTCGTTGCCTGGCCCCCTGCTCTCACCATCTTTCCTAGCATTGTCCCTACCCCTAACCTCCCCACCCCCTCAGTAAACCCGACGGGCTGTCTCCAAACCTCATTCCTCTGGCTGGTTCCCTGGCCTCCCCCTGTCCCTGGGGCAGGTTTACAGGGCTGGGCGGGGCTGTCCGGCTAAATCCCCTGCGGCCCCTTCAGTTCCTGGTTCTATATATATCCCTGTCCTTCTCTGCACGGGGTTTGATATGGGCTTTATGGGCATTTCCATCCGCTTTACAGACATAGCCATCACAGAGGCGTGTTTCACCCGAGAAACCTCAGAGGAGCCGGGCCTGTAGCGGCCCCGTCTGGCCTCTTGAATCAAGGCTCTCTTCTCTCCTTGCCCTTCATGGCTCCCTCCCCCACTGAGCAGCAGAGCCCTGGGGAGCCCTCAGCTTGACTGGCTGAGGATGCTGGACCCCCAGGGGTGAGGGGAGCAGTTTTCAGAGCTCTTTTTCCTACCAGATCAATTTGAAGAGGTGTTCTCTTTTCTCTTCCCCACACTCCTGCTCCCTTCTACCTTTGCACCCATTCTAGGGATAGTTGGGCTCTTTCTGAAAAGAATAATTAGCTCTTTGGTTACCAGAAAGTTTGGACCAAAGCAAATGAAGAGGGAACAGAAATCAGGGGAGACAGGAACAAATGGGAACTCTGGCTAATGGTCAGTTATGACAAATGAAACAACACCACACCACTCAGCCCAAGGGGGAAATGGAGAGATACCCCTGTTTGTGCCACTTTGGGTCTGTGAGGCTAAGCAGTGAGATCCCTTGTAAGCTTGTTGGATTATGGAAGGGGCACAAGTCAGTTTTCCTTTTGAAGCTTCAGTTTTCCCAGCTGTGAAATGGAATGATTGGATAGATGATCTCTAAGTACCTTTTCATTTCTAAATCTTGTGATCCTATAAGAAACCTTTTAAGATCTTTTCTGCCTTTTATGTGGCTTTCCTTTGTTTCTCCTATAAGTTCCCACTATCCTTTCCAGATCCACAGGGACCTGACTGACCCTTTGAGCCTGGGAATTTCCAAGATGCAGGATGCTTGGTGGTACCCAGTGATGGGCTGGCATGTATGTCCCTGAATCCCTTTGCTACTCTTGGGTTTGGGGTCAATTTGCAACCCAGTGCTACTTTTAAACCTTTGTCCTGTGCTGTGTCCTGGGCAGGTTTGGAGACATCAAACCATCTGTGACTGTGCTGCCTGCAGTGGCCTGGCGAGGTGTTTTCTTTCCCTTGTGCTGTTTACTGTTCTTTCGTGGGATTGCAGGTTTCCGTGATGGCGGAAGGCTTATAAAATGAGGGAGGTGGGGGCTATGGCAAGAGTCAGGAGTTGGGACAGGCCAGGCCAGCAGCACAGACACAGCTTTTATAATGGTGCTCAGGGCTGGGAGGCTCGTAAAGGCGACGCAGGCAGATAGGGGGATAAATCATGCAAGCAGTGGGCAGGGTGGTGAAGCCGAGGTTAGGAATTAACTTTGTGTTGGATGAGTCCCAGGTTGTGTGGTGGGAAGAGAGGCCTCTCCTCTCCTTTGCTCTCAGTTCTGCTCCTTGACTCTCCTCCCTGCTTGGCTCTAGCCACTGCAGGCTAGGACATGTTTGCCCTGGCTCTTCCTGCCCCTCCCCCAAGTTGTCTGGACTAAATCAACAAGGGAGAGAGGACCCCAAAGCAAGGGGAGGAGGTTAAGATGCCTGTCAGCATCAAACTCTTCTGCCTTAGTTTGGCTTGGAAATGGGTCCTTTTGATCCCCTTTTCCCTATCTGCTCTAGGACCATTTGGCGTGGCCTTTCACACTATGTGTCCTCAGGAGGGAAATCTAGGAAGAAGGATTCTGCAGCCTTATGGACGGTGGGAAATGCAGAAGAGTCCCTTTTACATAGGCTTTTGTTCACTTTATGTATTTTTGCAGTCTAATTGATGGATCTGCATCCTGAAAAGTAATGCACTTATCTAGATGGCTTCTCTAGAATACTGAGATTTTCAGATGGCTTCTCACCTAGAAGTGTGCTGGCTCCCCCTCACTCCGGTGGTGTTTTGTGGATGTGTATATGGAACTCAAGGAGATGGCCTGGGTGAATGGTAGAAATAGAAGGGAGCACTCTGAGCAGAGAGAGAGCAAGCCAGTAGCAGCTTTTCTCTCTTGTGTCTGTATCTAGGAGATTGATATTTGTCAGCTTCTTCAGGACAAAGAATTTGTTGACTCAGTTTACTTTCCCTCTTGACACAATAATTCACAAAGCAAATGCTTTGGAAATGCTTTGTCCTGACTGCTTTGCTTTCTGGTAGACACGGAGCAGCCCCCCTTCCAGTTAGGTCCCTCCATGTGCCTCTAATCATCACAGCTTTCAAGTAGATGGCTCAGTGCAAACAAAAGTCATTGACCGTTCTTCCTCCTGGGTTCTTTAATAGCATTGCTACTTTTTTTTCTGATTAGGTCCTAATTGAAAACTGGTTGCTTTAGATTTTTCTTCTTCTACTCTGCTTTTTACTTCCAGTGGTGGAAAACGATTAAGCTGAGGTTTGGGTTTTTTTTTCTTTTTTAATATGGCAGAATTCTTTTGGAAAGGCTGTCCCCTGCCTGTTGGAGCCCAGCTCACAAACACCAGCCTTCTCCTGGAAGACGGGGCCTTTTCAAGTGGTTTGCCCAGAACACGTCGGAGGCCCCCAATGCCTGTGACAGTTTCTGTTAATTATAGAGGCTCTTTCCCCCTCTCACATTAGTCAAAGGAGTTTTGTGTGTTTTAACAGCGTTTTCCCTTGGCCTGAATAAGACTCTGTTCAGACATTTCCCAGGGCTAGTGAGTCGGCAGCACTCCCTAGTACCCGGTAGCAGTGTTTCCTTGTTTTCTTCTCTGGGGGCTTCCAAGATTGAGTTGGAGAGATGCTTCCTAGTAGTACATTCAGGACTCAGTTGTTTCTTATCCATAACTGGTACTTACGTCCTCAAAAACTTCTGTAATCAAGCACAAGATAGCATTTGTTCATAGATGCTATCTTGGTCTACTGGTCTTTTTGGGGGTGCTTCTACTCTGTTCAGAGTTCTGTTATAAGAGTTCTGGTTTTCTACTGGATAGGCCCTATTAGCAAATTTTTCTCCATCCTTGGCTTCCATGTCCCACTTTAAAAGTTGCTCTAGCATAATGACTCCTTTTTATTGACTTTTGGGGGAACTTGTCTATATTTCTCATCTTCATCAGTGAGGCTCTTTTGCCATTTGTCAGTCCTACTCTGAAAGCTGTAGGATGACATTTTATCTTGCTTATGATAGGACATTCTGAAAAAACTCTGACCCTGAAATGTGTTGCATCAGGGGACTTCTTAGGAAAATCAGCTCTTGTCATTTTGGCTTGAGGGGAGCAGGAAGTCTTTGAAAAAAAAAAAAAGAATCATTAATTGAAAATTTTACCTGGGACTACCTTTTGCTAGAACAGGCAATCTGAGTTTAACCCTCAAGTGTGTCATAGCATGTTTCAGATTGAATTTCAGGCCGGAAATCAGAAACCCAGGGATTTGGGCCTCACAATTGATGGGTACAGTGACCTTGAACAAATAATTTCCCATCTAGGGTGATTGATAATCCTGTTGTGGAGAGGATTTTCACTGGCTAGCTTAGCTTATTCAAAGCTCCTAGTGTGGGGTTATGTGCAAGAACATTTTGATTTTTAGTTAAGTTGTTTGTTTTCAGATGCTCCCTTTTTTTCTAGCATGGGCACCTTTCTGTTTGAAAAATTAATTTCATTTTATCCCTAGTGATACATTGTAATAATTAAGGTTATCATGTAGAGATAATGGGATGAGCTTGGTTCTGTTTAGAGATGTTACTGTGAATAGTTGGCAGTTTTGTAATGGGACCGTTCAGAAACTTAATTCAGCAAACTTTCTTAAACATATATTTTTGCAGAGCGCTATGTTAGGTGGAGAGTGAGATATAAAGTTTAGATATAACACATGTGGTCACTGTCTTCATGAAGTTTACAGTCTAGTATGGAGATAAAACATAGCACAGTTAATATAATGCCCATTAAGTACATTAGGGAGGTCCAAAATAAAGTACTGTGTGAGGTCTTTCAGGGAAGGTCATTCCATACTGAGGGAGATCAGGGAAAGTTTTATGGAAGAGGTAATATTTTAATTGGGCTTCAAATGATGGATAAGTACTCAACGGGTAGAGAGGGAGATAGGACATTCCTGGCTGGAGATACAACATAAACAAAACATTACAAAAGTGGAATGACAACAGGGCATTTTGGGAGACAGGGTAATTCAGTCTGGCTAGCATACAGTGGAGTAATGATGAGATAAAGCTGGGAAGGCAGGAGGACACTTAATTAGGAAGACTTTGTATGATGGGAAAAGGAATTTGAATTTTACTTGGTAAAACTGTAGGGACCCGTTAAAGATTTTTGAGAGTAGAAGTGACATAGCCAGATTTGTGCATGTGAACAATTAGTCTGAAAATGGTACGAAGTAAGAATTGGAGGAATGGCTAGTTGTCAGGAGGACCTGAGTTCAAATCTGGCCTCAGACACTTAATGCTAGCTGTGTGACCTTGGGCAAGTCACTTAACTCCAATTGCCCTGCCTTCCCCCCTCCAAAAAGCCAAAAAAAAAAAAATTGGAGCAGGTATCTTGGAGGTAGGAAGATCTATTAGGGGGCTGTTGTTATAGTCCAGGAGTCCCAGAGGGTGGTATTGAGGGCCTCAGAATTGATGGCATTGGAAATGGATTAAAGGAGTGGTGCAGAGTGGAAGTCAACAAGACTTTGGAACTATTGGATATGAGAGGTCAAGGAGAGAGAGGCATGAGAGGGAGAAAAGAAGATGTGGGAGTACATGAAGCTTGTCCTGAAGTGTGTTAGAGGCCTCCTGGACGAGTGACTAGACTTGTTCAGCTTGGTCCCTGAGGCAGCACTAGTAGCAGTGTGTGGGAGTTGCAGAGAGTTGGGGTTTTGCCTTGATGTGAAGAAACAATTAGTTATGACTATTCAGAAAAAGAATAGTCTGCTCTTTTCCACTCAAGATTTTACTGTGAGGACCAGAAGGCCTTGAAGATCCCTGCTACTTCATGAGGCTGTGAACAGTACCATTGATCTTTTCCATTAGAAAGAACTCTTACTTTTGCTTACCCAACTCTTCTGGAAATATGCTGCCTAGCTGTGTTGAGCATCAAGTGAGTGAATTGTCTTAACCATTATGACTATTCCAGGGCAAGTCATAAAACTTTCTAATGTTGTCTCCCTTTTTACAGAAACTTAGGGTGCCCTGGTAAAACTGTGAGTCCTCATTTTTGGTTTGTTATGTTTAGTATAGGACCTAAAGGACTATCCAGGAAAAGGTATAATTCACCCAACTTACGTTCTAGGAAGCGGAACTGAAACCCACAAAGGGGTTAGTCATTCTTTCATGATAACATGAAGAAAAACTGATGGGAAAAGAAAAATCTTTTTTTAAGTTTTAATGTTTACAACTTCATCAGCTTGAAATTGCAAACCAATCTATTTAGCTCTAGTGGAAACCTTAGGAAAGAACAGAGTTAAAGAGAAAAGATTGTGGAAGTTAATGAAGTTAAGGTATAAAATAAATTCTATCAGTACATAAAGCTAGGGAAATGGGTCTCTCTTCCCCTTCCCTTTTTATTTTTGGCCCATTGTCCAGCATTTTTTGGGGGCACCTGATGCAAAATCTCTTCTCACTACTGTGTGATCATGGAGACAGCAGAATTGGAGATTCTTCCTAAATTAAAGACAGGGTCTTGTTGCAGATTGTACATTTTTATGACACATTTCACTATATAAACGGTTGTATTGTTATATTAAGGTAAAACATTGAATAAATCAAATAGGAGTAAAAAATTCTGGTTATGTCTTTGGTTAACAATGAGGTTGTGTAGAAAGGGCCTCACCTTGCTCACAGCCTTTCTTTTTTGCCATTGGTAATGTTGTTTGTGTGAACTACAATCACAAGGTATGTAATATAAAGATTGTGCCCTAGAAGGGGTCACTGCTACTTGGCTCTTCTGATTTCTTCAGTGACTTAGGGTCCATTTGTTTCCTTGCTCTGCCTTCAAGCTTTTTATATAATCGGGCAGCCGATCCAGGCAGTATCTTTGTATATCAAATTCATGGACTGTTTGCTCAAGAGAGAACCTGGGAAACAACCCATTTATGGCAAAGTCAGAAGGAGAAGGAATTCAGCTACAGAGATTCTGTCACCATGGGAAGATGTATCCTGAATTGGTTTCAGTCATCAGAATTGGGGGAGTAGCAAAGAGTAACAGCATCGGGACTTAGAGACAGAATGGAGCTGTCCATTCTTGCAATACAGAGCAACAACCAGGTTGAACCTGTGTCACATGGCTGCTTGTCCCCTTAGCCTGCCAGAAGGCAATGCTTGAGGACTATTGCAGGTGATTCTTTCCTCCTCCTTTAGTTCCTGGAGCTCATAGATGCTCCATGCCTAAATGTCAGGACCTGTATAGGATTATTTAGTTGTTTTGGGCAAGGACAGGGTTTAGGTGTGTACCATTGGGTACTTTTGGACAGGATTAAGAAATCTAGGTAGAGCTGAAGCTCTGGTTCCTGGCCTCTCACCTAACCCCTACAGCCTTTGGATGAGTTTTGGGGGAAGAACAAGCTTCCCTTAAGAGTTGTACAGTTAGCGGAAACAAGACCAAGCCATCTTGAATTGAGAGGGAAGATTCCAGCTGCCTTCTTCAGATTGCTTACCAGGTCTTTCACTTCAGTGGCTCTTGGCCTGACCAAGGGCCAGAGTTCAGAAGGCTAAGTTTCCTAGTGCTCTGTTTTCACTCATTTTCACTCTTTTGCCATCCAGCTGGCTCCTTTTCCTTCCATCTCTTTCTTTCCAGCACTTAACTTTTTCTTTCTCTCTCTCTCACTCCATCTCTACTCTCTCTCTACTTGAAGAATCTTTACTCTTTGCACTTTCGTGGAAGTGCTTCCTTAGGAAGCCAGAGGAGCTCCCACCTTCCAGAAGAGTCCCTGCATTTAGGAGACTGTTAAAAACGTCTTCTGTGCCCTCCCCCTCCCCCAAAGTGTGGCCTCTTCCCGTCCTGCCGTCCGGCTGGCTGAGCGCGTGGGGCAGCTGTGGTCAGTCCCATTTATAAAGCTGGTAAATATGGGACCGGTTTTTGTCCCCTCCAAAGGTCAATATTTGTGCAGAGTTTAATTTTAACTTAACAAGCAGTTGTTTTCTGCAGCTGCCCTGGTGTGTTGTGTTGTATGTGCTTTCCTCTTCCCCCTCCTTCTCTCTCTGATTAACTGTATGTGTATATGTATTTTCTTTTTGTTTTAAATAACTTTTTATTTAATATCAGCATATATCAGCATAATTTCCTTCCATATCCTTCCCCCCTTCCAGAGAGCCATCCCATATAACCAGTTGTATTTTTAAGACAGAAAAAAAGAAGGAAAAAATAGCATAACTAACTGATCAACACATTGAAAAAGTCTGAAAATTTGTGCTGCAATATAAATCACACTCATGGGCCTCCCATCTCTAGCAAGAGGTGCGGTGAGGATGGCTTCTCATATCTCTTCTTTTCAGACATACTTGTTCTCTATAATTTTGCAGCATTTATTTTTTATTTTTTTCAGCATGGTGGTTCTTTCTGTTTACATTGTTGTAGGCATTGTATATATTGTTTTCTTTGCTTACTTTACCCTGCATCAGTTTATGTAGATCATCCCATGCTTCTCTCTGAATTCATCATATTCATAATTTTTTACAGAACAAAACTATTCCATTATATTGGCATACTACCACTTGTTTTGCCATTTCCAATCAATATGCATCTACTTGTATCCAGTTCTTTGCTGTCACAAAAGGTGCCACTATAGACATTTTGTGTATATGGGGACTATTCTCTTATTGGAATTTCTGGCTGGAAGGGTGTGGCCATTTCAGCTGTCTTATTTGAATAACTCCAAATTATTTTCCAGAATGATTGTACTGATTCACAGCTCCACCAACAATGCACTTGTACACCTCTCTTCCACAGTTTTTCCAACATTGATTCTTTCCGTCTTGTGTCATTTTTGCCAATGTATAGGATGTAAAGTGACACCTCAGGGTTATTTTGATTTGCATTTTTCTCATAATTATTAGTGATTTGGAGCATTCTTTCATCTGGTTGTTGTTGATAGTTTGTAATTTTCTTTTGAGAATTATTTGACCATTTATCAATTGGGGGAATGGCTTTTGATTTTATGTATGTATTTGTGTGTGTGTGTATGTATGTATGTGTGTATGTATATATACATACACACATACATATACACACAGGTCTTTCATACACACATTTATTTTATAGATATATATCTGTTAATTTGTAAATGTTAACCTATGATCCTGCCCAATGCTATAAAGACAGATTTTGGATTAGAGGACCTGATTAAAATCCTAAATCTGCTGTTTACTGCATTTGTGACCCTGGGCAGTTTCATTTTTCTTTTCTGTATTTATTTCCATAGCATAAAAATGATGTTGGATTATTTGTACTCCTTCTGTCCCTAAATTGTATGCGATCTATGAAATAGGGAGATGTAGAAATCATTGGACTGATGCTCAGGAGGGAGCCTTGGATTTTCCTGCTGGCTCTGCTGAGAACAAACTGACTGTGAGTAAGTCAGCTCTCTTTTGGGTCCAGTTTCCTCATTTGTAGGATGATTCCTAAGGTTCTGATATCTTTCAGCTCAAAAATTGTTTTATTCCATGAAAAAGCAAGGCCTATGCCTCAAGTCTTCTGTCTTACACTCCAGTTCAGCTTTGTTAGGGACTCTTTTGCCATGCCTGGGTCCTTTTCTCTATGTGAGTCTTCATTTCTTGTCCTTTAAATTAAGGAGCATGACTGCCTGTCTCTAATTTTATGAGGATGAATGAGATCCTTTTTGAAGGAACTTTGAGCTACTGTCAGAAAGTATAGAGGAATACCTTGAAGTTGGCCTATTTTCACATCCTTTCTTCTCTTGGAAACATTTAGAATCTATAGTTCTTTCTACTCAGCATTATGTTAGACTGGAAGGCTGAGTCCCAAGAACTGCAGGCCTAGGTCCTCATTAGAGTTATGCCTTGAGGATGCATCATCTCTCCTCCTCTAGACTTGGAGTTCCTGAAGGAGGGACTCTGCCTTGAGTACCACATAAGGGGTCAAGGAAGGAGTTACTTCTTGGTCAAGCAGAAAGGGTTTGTCCCTTCCTGGCCTTCCATTTGGAAGTAGTCCTTGTGGCTAAGGAGGTTTGGGGGTGGTGTTCTTCCTCCTTCTACTCCCACCTGCCGCTGCCTCACAAGCCGCCTCTACCTATGCTTCCCCTCTCTCCTGCCAGACTTATCCCTATACTGGTGAGAGCCTGCTGCCTCTATTGGGAGTTGCTGTGGTGCAGAGACAGAGGGCCCTTGACAGCAGCAAGCGCTTCTCGTGACATCATCTCTGTGGCTCTGGGTTCTCAAGGGAGGGGGCTGTTTTTCTCTACTTGCTCGTTCACGTTGGTGCCCGTCTGACTTATAAACTTTAATGGCCAGTTTTAAAGGTTACTGCCATGGGGCACCTTTGTTGCCAGTTTTAGTTTTTTAATTTGGAAACTTTTTTTTTCTTCTTGTGGTCTTGGGAGGAAAGATTTGGGGCCATTTGGGGCCGGGGACTGGCATTTGTGGGTGAGGATGAGACAGCCCAGCAGCATTCTGGTTCTTGTCCCAACAACCAGAAACTCCAGCACATTGCCCAACTACCCATAGGAGCCCCCAATCAGTGTGGTGGCAGGAGGGAAGGACTGAGAGCTTGGAATAGACGGAAGGGAGAACAACTTGGAGGGGAGGGGTAGAAGAAAAATTAGGACTTGTTGAGGGTGTTGAAGGGGCATGGTAAGGAGTGGTGTTAGGATAGTGTATCTACTACTCTGGAGGGAAGGAAACCTTTCACCTTCACTTAAAGCTATTTTTTTTTTCCTGCTTCTCACTTCCCATGCCTTGTGCTTTGAACCAGAACTTAGTTAAGAAAGGATAAGTTGAATTAGAATGTGAAGAGGGCTTCTTTCGGGAACCAGAAATAGAATTGGTAGAAGATGAGGTCTGTTAGCAGTTTTGCTGTGAGCTAAGTTCATACATAACTGATAGAGGAACCTCATGGGGCTTGATGCCAAGTGAACTCATGGAGTCCAAGTGAACCCCAACTTATGGGGTTCTCTATAACAACCCCTCCCCTTAATTTCAGTGAGGCACAAGCACACCCTTTCCCACTCAGAGAAACTCCCAAATCTCTACCGTAGAGCCAGCTATGTTTCCAGAGAAGTCATTGAGACCCCAAGTCTGTTGGTACCCAGAAAATGTACTTTATAAAACTGTTTGAAATCAAAACTCTGTGGATTTGAAATGAATGTGGCATAGTTTGGGGAAGTGATCCTCTAATAGATAAAAAGTCTTATGGAGTCCTTGTGGTTAAAGCTTATGTGCATGTTTTTCATAGCATGGAGAAGGGATGGAGTGGGAAAATAGGTAAGCAGATGAACAGACACTCTAATGAGCACACATGTAGACATTTGTAATGGGTAGATACACTGATCAGCCCACTGACTGCCATCTCTTTGGGAATCAGTGCCTTTTTTCTCCTTAAATTAGCTGGTCAAATAAGTTAGTAGAGGATTGCTTCTTAGAGCAGCCCAGGGATTTGGGGAAGCATTTGGTACCAGAAAGAGGAAGCCCAAATTCCATGAACAGATGGACCAAGGGCAGATTCTATCAGAAAGTTTTATCTTCTTCAGAATATTTGGTCTTAGGTTCAAATCTTACCCCTGCCTATTTTTTTCTGGGATATTCAGAGCTGGACTTACTTCTTGTTCCCTGAGCTACAGGGTGGAGGAGGAGGTGTGGGGGTTGGCATGGGGCTGGGCCACAATTAGTGACCTGGAAGCCAGGCTGGGCACCCAGAAGCTATAAATAGCAGGCATGAAACTTTCACTGAGCGCGGTCACAGCCCAGCCAGACTAGCCGCGTTTCAAGTGGTCTGGGTGGGATTTTTTTTCCCCTGTTAACCATTTGTACATCTGGTTTCTTCCACATTGGTGGGGAACAGGAGGAGGGAGGGCCATGAGAGGAAGCAGAAGGCCTTCATACAGAGAGTAACTTCTAGATACTCTGCTGGCATGAGTACTCAGAGACTCTTGGGGGCTTGAGTCTCTGTAGGGCCTGGGGTTAAGAGCAACCTTTGTGGTTTCATTAAAGGGAGATCAGAACTTGTGGGAAAGCATGATGTTTGTAAATTAGAGTTATCATATGGGGTCTTAGCTTATTGGTTCATGAGAGGGTATTCTTGAATGGGGGAAATCTTACATGGTGCTACTAAGGGCTTTGAGAGGAGATCAGAGATTCCCATCTCTGTTCTCCAACACAGTAAAACCAATATATTTACTTTTTTGCTTTCCTCTTCAAACTTGCTAACTCCTGTTTTTATGCTTTGCTTATACACTCTCTTCTCATGGAATCCCCCTGCTACTCATCCCTAATACAGCATATGTGGTATAAATCAGTCTAGTTCAACAGATACTCATTAAAGCATGTTGTTGAATGGCCTTCACTGTGCACAAGCTTTGGATTCAGAGATGGCAGATACTTTGTGCTCAAGGAATTTATAGCTGCTGGGGGTGGGGCAAGAAATATATGCAAATGTTATAAGTCACAATATGATTATACACAGAGGAGGGGAAAACAGTATTGTGAGAATTGGATGAGGAAGGGATCACTTTTAGCTGGGGGTAATCATGAAGGAGGTGTTACAAGTACTTGGTCTTCAGAAAAGGGATAAGATGTGGTGTAATGGAAAAGAGACATTGGCCTGAAGTCAGAAATGCCAGATTCAAGACCAGCCTTTGCTACTTACCAGTGATCTGACCATGGTCAAATTGTTGAATTTCTCTGAGTCTTACTTTCTTTTTTTTTTTTTTTTTTTATGTACCACTTTAACTTTTATTTATTTATTTATTTTTTAAAATTTATTTTTTATTTACTCATTTACTTTTAATTTACAAGATTCAGTTCCACAATCACTTGGGTTTCAGATTTTCTCCCCTCCCTTCTCCCCCCCCCCCCATGGTGGCGTGCAATCATGTA
>CM053591.1:149930451-149987043 GCA_028646515.1 Pseudochirops corinnae | reverse complement strand
AAGAGAGATAAAATAATCTCTAAGTTCTTTTCCAGTTTTGTCATCTGATTAATCCTGTGATTCCAAGGATTCTGGTATGGGGAGATATGAAAGTTTTGTTTCAGGTATGGGGCACAGCATATTCAAACATCCTGAAGTGGCAGAGAGCACAGTGACACTAAATTTTAAAAATTCAGTTTAGCCAAAATATAGAAGTCATGAAGAGATCATAGGGTCATGAATTTAAGAGTTGAAAGGGCCCTTCAAAGCTGTCTAGTCCAACCCTCTCATTTCTTAAAATTAAATTTTATTATTTTTCAATTAATAAGCATTTTCTTTTTTTCTTCTGACCACCTTCTCTCCCTTCTGCCCCTCCTCCCAACTCCAGTCCCCACAGAAACAAAGAAAATCCTTGTAACAAATTTGCAAGGTCAAGGAAAACTATGTTTGCCATGTCCAAGACTGTTTGTCTCATTCTGAATATTTAGTCAGTCATATCTCTGTTAGAAGGCAGGTAATGGATGATCTTTGGTCCTCTGGAATCATGGTTGATAGTTTTATTGATCAGAATTCTTAAATCTTTAACAATTATTTTTTACAATATTGATGTTTATAAGTGTTCTCCTAGTTCTACTTACTTCACTCTTTATCAATTCATTTAAGTTTTCCCAGGTTTCTCTGAAACTTTCCCCTTCTCTTTATTGATTTTTATAGTACAGTATATACTACAGTATAGTCCATCATATTCACTTATCATTCAGCCATTTACCAGCTGATGGACACCCACTTTGTATCTAGTTCTTTGCCACCATAAAAAGAACTGCTATAAAATTTTTTTTATGAATAATAATTTTTCTCTTTCTTTGGTCTCTTTGGGGTATAAGCCCACTAGTGCCAGATCCATCATTTTACAGCTAAGTAAACTGAGGCTCAGAGACACTTGCCTATACTTTGCCCAGGTCACACTGCTAGTAAGAGTAAGGGTCAGAATGTGAAGCTAGGTCTTCCTGATTCAGCATTTTTTCTGCTATGCCATACTATATGGTGGATAGAGTAGTATGAAGTAAGATGAAAATGTGGCTTGTAGTAAGGCTGTGGGACCTTGGAAACAGACCAAGAAGTTTGTATTTGGATTACTAGATAATAAGAAGGTACTGGAGGTTCTGAGTAGGGGAGTGTTGTGACCAGATTATGTATTTGAAAGATTGCTTTGGTGAGGGTAGAGGATAGATTAGAGAAGAAAAGAAATTGGAGTTAGGCATGCCACTGAAGAGTCATAGGGCAGGTGAGAAGGTTTTAGAAGTAGATTGCAATGGGGGTAAGGAGAGGAGGGTGTGAGGAGTATTTTAGATGTAGAATAGATAGGATTTGGGTGAGGTCCTGAGGGAGAAGCAAAAATCAAAGATGTTGCTGAAGCTTTAAGCTTAGGAGAAGAATGATGCAATCAATGGAAACAGGAAAGTTAAAAGGAGGGAAGATTTTGAGGTAATTTGCTGTAATTGGAAATTCAAGACTTGGAATTCAAAGGATGCATCAAGGCAACATATATATATAGATTTGGGAATCAACTGCATGGGGGTTATCACTGAGACTAAGGGAAACAGTATAGGCTGAAAAGGAAAGGGCCACATGCAAAGCCTTGGGGGAGAGGGACTCACCAAATTTCAGAAGCAATGAGAGGAATCAGAGAAGAAAACTAAGATGATGCTTTCAGAAAAATAAGAGAATAAGAAGACAGCATCAAGGACACAAGGGACAGGAAGCACAAAGGAGGAAGGGAAGTGATCAGTGATGTCATGCTGCAGAAAAATCAAGAGGGATGAGGAAGACTCTTTGAAGGTTGCTTCTGTAAGTGTTCTTCAGTTTAATGTTTGTATGCTGTATCTCTTACTGGATTTATACTCAGCAAAGACAGGGACCCATCTTTTGTGTTTGTTACAGAACTTTTCTGTTCTGTTCTGGGTTACGGTAGTCATTAAGCACCTGATGTGTACAAGGCACTCTGTCAGATAGGGGCACAAACAAAGAATGCAAAGGGCCTCGAGGCGCTCACATTTGCTGAGAAAAAATATCACTGCAAAAAAAGTGCTTATTTTAGTGCTCGGATAGGTTTGTGATATCAGTAATCCTTGTACTTCCTCCAACAGTGCAGATCACAATCCTTCCACACTTGTTCATCCTGTGATACTTTTGTAGCATAACATTCTTCTCATAAACTGTGACTCAGGAGTTGTGTTCAAAATGTTGGTGTCCTTTCTGAAGTTTGCCTGGTGTCCCATGCCTTCACCACATAACCAATTCATTTTTTCTATCATACATTTTTTGATGATATCCTTTATTCCTCATATAATGTAGCCTACATATGCCCAGTGTGTGTCTTTCTTTTGTCCCTTGAATGACTAATTTTCTTTTTTTTTCTATTTTAAAAAATCTTGAACTTTAAAAACACCAAATAAAATGAGCATTTCCCTATACACCGTAGAATATAAAAAGATTGTACATGAAACATAAAACTGCAAATCTCTGTACATGTAGCATGTTTTTCTTTTCAAGTATATAAGTTCATCTTATAGCTTTCAAAACTGTGCTCTTTTCTGGGGCCATTTTTCTGTTCTCTATGTCGTTTTAAAAAAGATGCTTCAGCAATTTTCCTTCCTTCTTTCCTTCCTTCCTTCCTTCCTTCCTTCCTTCCTTCCTTCCTTCCTTCCTTCCTTCCTTCCTTCTTTTTCCTTCTTCTTTGTCTCTCTGTCTCTGTCTCTCTCTCTTCCCCCTCCTCCCCCCCAGTTCAGCTTTGGCTTATTCCAATTGTATATTTTGTTTAACAGAGTAGTCCTTTAATGCTTAATTGTGGTATAGAAGAGGAAAAGGAATCACCTGTTTGTAGACATAAAGAGCAAGATATGGGATTTTGCCCTTCATATCTGAAAGTGATGCTATTGATGGTAATTGATTTACCATCTCTGTTCTTCCTTTTCCAAAGAACTTTTGTGTATGTATAGATATAGATATCCTGTGGCATTTTGCTTTATTCCAAGGAAGAACAGTGTTTCTCCGAGAGGTCTTCCCATTAGACTTTGATCTTCCTTCCCTTTGTTTCATCCTTTCTTCCTACTTTTAGCCCCTTAAACCAGGCTAAACAATTCCTCCCCTCTTGCATGTTTACACTCTTCCAGTGTTAACAGAAAGTTATCATGTCTAGCTTCAGACATCGCTTAGCCTAGCTGTCCAACTGAAGCCCTGATCTTCCACCTCTCTCCTCCAATCAGTTTTGTTACTCTTCTTGAGACTACCTTCAATTTATCTTTACAGTGTTGGTGCCAAAGTGCTCAGTAGTGAGCACAAGGTTCAGGTATGATCTCCTTAGAGGGAAATAGATCCATTTTCTGTATTCCTAAAACGTGCTGCCTTCCAGATCTGGGATTTTGGACAACCCGATCATCTTATCCTTGCCTTTAATTCTGTCCTAGTGTTGCCAGTTGGTATCACTTATTGTCATACTTTTTTGTGCTGGCTCTTCCCTCTCTGTTCTTCTCCTGCATTCAGCCTAGGGATGAACCTCTCTGAATTTATCCAGGTGTTTTCTCACCTCAGACACACAGTCCATCATGTGACTCATTTTTAAAAATACATTTTTATTGGTGTTTCTTGGTTTTTTAATCACCAAATTTCCCCCACTCACTTTCCCCTTCTCATTCCCAGAAAGCCATCACATGTAACAAATAATATTTTACAAAAAAAGTAAGAAAAATAAGAGAAAAGAAGCAAAATTAATCAGTTTGTCCAAAAAATCTGAAAATAAGTTCAAAGTGCCATATTCGTAGACCCCACCACCACCTCTGTAAAGGAGTAGGATGCTTGATCTTTGTAATTTTGCAGTTCACTTTGGATATTTTTTGCAGTTCTTTCCACTTACAATGTTGTAGTCAGTTATATGTATTGTCTTCTTGGCTCTCTTTACTTTATTCTGCATTCATTCATATCAATCTTTCCATGCTTCTCTGTATTCGTCATATTTGTCATTTCTTACAACACAGTAATATTCCATTACACTCATGTACCACAATTTGTTTAGCCATTATCTATTAAAGGCAATCTACTTCATCTACATTCTTTACTATCACAGATATGCTGCTGTAAATATGTTGGTGTATTTGAGGACCTGGCCCATTCTTAAAGCCTTCCTGGCTTTGTGTACAATCTGTGTGCTTAATTTCCATTGGCACAGCCTTTGAGGACCCAGGATAGCTTTTCCATTTTAATGAAGCATTGCAAGAGTACTCTCTCTTAACTGGAATATATAATTAACCGTAACAGCCCATTCCCAACCCTGCCCTGTAAGTTATTTCCTTAGTTTGGCTGAATCTTTCAGTTTCCTTCCTTGTTCCCCCTCCCCAACTTGCTCCCTCCCCTCCCTCCCCAGCATAATGCAGTTCCATGGCTCTGGTGGTTGGCACCTGATATTTGTGGTGCCTATCCTTTGCCTCTTCCCTGGATGATATCTGGGTTTCCCTTTCCTTAATTATCTCTTTATGGCTTTGGGTCATTTAATTTGCTGAATTCTTCATGTCTTCTTAAGACTTCAGTTGCTTTTACATCACTTCTGGGAGAGGCTAACCTGAGGAATGAGTCCAGGATTCCATTCATTTCAGAGTCACCACAACTGGGTTTCCTCTCAGCATCATTTTCTCCTGGGAACGTTTCCAAGGCTATCCTTACTCTCTAGGATACTTTTCATGGGCTAAAGAGGAGGGCAATGATCTGGTCTTTAGGTAGCAATTTGTTCCATTTTTCCTGCTACCTTTTCTTGTGTAGCATCTGATTACAATCTTGCCTATTCTAGTGGAGTTTTGGACTTTATTTCTTTCTTCTCTTATACTTGGAAAAATATGTTGTTTTTTTTGAGAGGCCCATTGATGTGAATGCCATTTGCTCCTTATTCTTCCTTTTTCAAAGAAATTTTGATGTCTCAGATTGTAGTTGAGAGGGATCACCCACAAGGCTTTTTTCAACTTTCTTGGGCCTTATGCTCTGGAGAACCCCCACAAATGTCCCATTCATAAGTTTTATCTCTGCCTGGTTCTGGTTCTGATGCTTTGTTTTACTGTCTGAAACTGATAGATTAATTGCCTGTTAAATCTTTTTCTTCTGGGCATCATGTTGTAGTGCAAAGAATGCTGGACCTGGAGTCGGTCTTGACCTTGCTCTTGACATTAGTTGGGTGACCATGGACAAGTCATTTAACTCTTTTGAGTATGTGCCTTTATCTGTAAAATGAGGCTAGTAATGTCTGCACTCTATACCTATATTATACTTCAGATGAGATGATAAGCTTTGTAGAGCTTCAAGTGTTTTATGAAATGGGAGTTACTTTTATCAGTCCTTCCCAGCAAGGGGGTCTTCAGCTTTCTGTTGAATGTGGAGTTTGCCCCTCAGTTCTAGAAGATGGACCTCTGACAATTCAGTTTTAACTATGTTTGTATTGACTTTACACTCCTCAGGACCCTGTTTTAGTTCCCAAGCTAAAGAGATTTAAAGTTATTCAATCAATAATACTATTAAAGGAGCACTTTTTAAAATTACAATTTTCAGGTAATTATTTTTCCTTTTAAAAACAGATTTTTGTTGATACTTTAGTTTTTACATCATGTGTATTTCCCCCCTCTTCCCAGAGAGCCATCCCTTATAACAAAGACTTTTTTTAAAAAGAAGAAAAAAATCAGGAAAACTTATCAGTGCATTGAAAAATCTGACATTATACACAATGTTCCACACCTGTAAACCCTTACATCTTCAAAGTAGCAGGGTAAGGTACCTTCTTATATAATTTGGACCATTATGTGCAGGGCCTTGAATTTTGTCATTTGGAGAGCACTTGCTGAGAACTGGTGATTGGGCAGAGGACCTACTAGATATATCACTAGTAACAGTGAAAATTTACTGTCTTTTAATCCCAGTGGCAGGTGTCTATAGTCATCCCATCTATCCAGCTTCTTGAAGGGAATTGAAGAGGATATCATAGATGCTTGATGGTTGGAATTAGTCATAAAACTCACAGTAAAAGCCTTGGGTCTTCACTCCCAACCTAGAACTCGACATATTGTCTGATTGATACCTGTCATCTTTAATGGAAATATTCCACCTGGCCCCTTTCCTTCACACACTTTGCCAGAAGTCACCTAAGTGGCTTACTCACTGGTAACTAAGAAAGGAGGAAGGCTGCCTACTTCACATTCTCCTCCTCCCCATCTAGGGTACCCTGGAGCCATCTTTCTTGGAAGGGACATGTTCAGCCTCTGTGTCTGTTGGCCTGGCTTTCATTTGTCCCTCACTCCTCTGCTCAGATGTCCTTCTGCTCCAGCTATAGGTTTCTGGGGGGTTTGCTGTTCTCTGAATTGAGGATAAGAGAGAAATAAAATTACTCTCCCACCCTTTTTCTCTGCTTTGATGGGTAGAGGGCCAAGCACCTGACAAGAGTGTTTTATTGTCAACAGGTGTCCAGGATGCCCTGTAACCAGAGCCTGGACTCAGTCCTTTACTCATCCCCTCACCTGAAGATGAACCCTGGGACAGTTATTCTGCTGCCTAGGGTCAGCTTGGAGTCAGCCTCCAGGCTGGAAAGGTCCCCCTGAGTCTAAGGGTAGTGGTTAGTCAGACCAGCAGAGCAATTGCTTCCATCGGGGGTAGGTGGACTGTATCAATAGTAACTTCTGCATAAAACCTGGAGCCAAGAAGGCATGTGATGTACTTTATCTAGACATGATTTAAGTATTTGGAATGGGTCAGATCAAGTGGGTCACATCAAGGAGGGAGAAACCTTTAGTTGAGAAACCAGAGAACTAAAGAATAATTCCTATTCTTAACTCTCAAACAAGTGCTCATCCAGAAGGGAGAGAGAGAAGTAGAACTCTCCTAGGGATTTTTCCCCCAGGAGGTCTTGCCCTTTGACTTGTTGATTGGAAGTCATTTTTCCCTTTGTTCCTCTCTTATAACCTAGTTATCAACATCATCTGTTTGCCATAGGTCTAGGTTAAACCAGAACTAAAAAGCATACATCCCATGCGCTACCCTTTCTCCTTGTCCTCAGTCTTTTCTGGAAGTTCCTCAGTCCCCCACTTAGGCCTGTTCAACTTTGACTAACTTCCCGGGGCTCTGGAATGCAGGGCAGCCATTGGCATGAATCCAGCCCAAACACTCTGCCCAGTGGGCTGGGCAGAAGCCGATAAGAATGAGCACTTTGAAAAATACACAGTCTGGCTCAGGCCGCAGGTAACTCCTGCGTAACCACTGACTTTCTCGTTCTCTGACCTCCTTAACCCCTGACTGCCTAGCTCTTCTAATCTTCTTATTGACTTGGAAGGTAGCTGCTTATTTTAAACTTATTCTAACCTTTATTCCCTGACTCTCCATAAAGCTTCTTTGCCCATTTCTTGGGATGGTGGCATCAGATGGGGTGCTCATGTATCATCAGGCTTACTCTTACTTAGAGCATCGGTGTAGACATGCGTTGATTTGGTAGGCTTTATACACTTTGGTCTCTGTAGTAACTGTAAACTTTAGTCTCAATTTCAAGGAATTTTTCATTTTTTTTATTTAGATTGTTGATTTGATTTTGTTTTAGTTGAGATCCTAACCCCCTAGCCCTATGTTTTTAACCTTTCTACCTTCCATTCAAGGGCTCTTAATAATCTAATAAGAGGAGAAGCCAGACAAACTTCAGGGACAGCAAAGTGGGAGTTAGAGAAGTAGGCACTGCATGTAACAGTCAAGGTTATCCACTGCTTCTCCCCATTTGCTTTTTACCTAATTTAAGATGTTTTCATGACTGAACGTTAGACAGATTTGGTTTCTTTTCCTAGCTAGTTGAGCTTCTTTTCTGTCCCTGACTTCCATAGACATAAGCATCTATAATGGTTTTGACAGTACTGTGACATCTGTATTGGTAACCATATCATGCCATTTTGTTATTGTGCCTCATGCTTAACATTTGTAGTTTCGAGCTCCCTTTTAGGTTTGACTTTAACAGGCAAGGTATGGAGTGGTCCCTACTTACTCACAGAGTTTAACATCATCATCATCATCATCATCATCATCATCATCATCATCATCATCATCCCACTTCCTGAGACCTCTCTTAGCTTCAGGAATTGCTAAGAGCTATGGAATTTACAGAATTCAGAAGTTTATAATCTAGCAGAAAGATAATAGTCACAGGTACACAGAGATATGCTACAAATGTTTGGGTTGGTTAGGTTGGTTACTTAGAAAGTGATATTAATGAACCAGAAATCATTGGCTTCTTTCTCAAACCTACTTGGTGACTTTGCTGTTTATATAGCGTCATGACCATAGACTAAACTAAAATCTTGTCCCACTATCTAGCCTAATGTGTGCTATTAATCATCAAAGAGACAAGGCAAGAAGAGAGTATGAATGGACCATTCCTGCTATCAGCAGAATTCTTTCAAGGCATGAATCCTACTGATAGTGAATTCAATTCCACAAGCATTTTTTAAGCTCTTACTACTTGCAAAGTAATATAAATGCAAAGCTATGGGCATACAGTAACAAAAATGAAAACCATCTCCATATAGAGTATAATACGTGTATAGAGATTACATATAGGATATGAGTACTATGTTAACATCTGTATATACAGTAGGGGAATAAAATGGCTATATTGGGTGTTATGGGTTAGTAATTAGCTATGGAAAATTCTGGGTTAAGCAAGGAACATTTCTTGGAGGAAATGAATTTGGAGTCATCCTCTAAAAGATGAGAGGTACTTAGATTGCCCTGTGTCTTTCTTCTCTAATCTACTCTTTATGTAACTGCCAAATTGATTTTTTGTAACCTACAAATCTGATCATGTCATTCCCGTAGTCAACCCTCTGACAGCTCCCTGTTGACTTCATGATCAAATATAAACTACTGTATTTGGGATTTAAAGACTTTCACAATCAAAATAAAAAATACCTAAACTAACAGAGGACCAAGTAAATATCTTATATAATCAAATCTCAGAAAATAAAAATCAACCAGATTGTAATTGAGCTACCAAAGGGGAAAAAAATTCTAATTATGATGGATTTATAGAATTCTATCATAGCTCTAAAGAACAATTAGTACAAATACTGTACAAATTATTCTTAAAAATTGAAAAAGAAAGCAACTGACCAGACTGCTTTTATGAGATGTAGCCCTAGTGCCTAAACCAGGACAGGATAAGACATGGGACTTTTGACCAATACAATTAATGAATGTTGGTTCAAAAGTTTTAAATAAAATCTTATAAAACAGACTACAGCAATTAATCAAGAAATTATTCATTATGATAAAATTGGACTTATACTTGGCCTATAAGGATGGTTCAACATTAGGAAAACAACCAACATTAAGTATATTAAAAAATAAAAAAACATTCAAAACTACATAATTATCTCAGTAGATGCAGAAGTCTTTTGACAAAGTACAACACTTATTTAAGCTAAAAATCCTATAAAGCCATGAAGGGAGGAGGAACATGCTGCAGCCTTAAGGCAACATGTGGGCAACCTCTAGGTCCTCCAGTGTGGCCCTTTGACTGAATCCAAACTTCTCATAAAAAATCCCCTTTAATAAATCCCCTTAATAAAAGGATTTGTTCTGTGAAATTTGGATTCAGTCAAAGGGCCACGTTTGAGGGCCATATGTGACCTCAAGGCTGCAGGTTCCCCACCCCTGGAGGGACCTTTTTTTAATATAAAAAGTTATCTCAAAGCAAGCATCATATGCAGTGGGGATACACTATGGGCTTTCCCACTGTTCCTACTCTGCTCAGTATTATTTGGTATAGTTTTGGAAATGCTAGCAATAAATAGCAATAAGACCAGGATTTACTGATGACATGATGGTGTATTTAGAAAACCCTGGGGCATCAGCAAAGATACCAATTGAGAAAATAGCTTCAGCAAAATTGGAGGCTACAAAATAAACCCTTAAAAATCCATTTTCAAATAACTGCAAAAGGACATGGCATCTCGTGTAGATTCGACTACAAAGTGCCCTCAAAGAAATGAGGAACTTCTTAAACCACTGGAGGCACATTCAGTGTCCATGAATACATGGACATGTATTAGCAATGAAATAGCAATTAGAATGAAATAGCAATAATACCAAAGTTGATTTACAGTTTTAATGTTATATCAATCAAATCATCATAGGGATACTTTTCAAAACTTGATAAAATAATACACAAATTCATTTGGAAAAATAATAGATCTAGATTATCAAGGGAAGTAATAAAGGAGATAGAGATGAAGGAGAATTAGTATTTCTAGACCTCAGACTATATTATAAAATAGCAGTCATTAAAACCATCTGGAATTGGTTAAAAAAAATAGAGAAGTGAATCAGTGAAACAGACCAGACGAGGGGGAATCAGAAACAACGGAACTCAGTAACAGAATGTTTGGTAAACTAGAAAACATAAATTACCCTGTTTGATTAAAAATTACTGGGAAAATTAGAGAGCACTCTGATAGAAATTATGCTTAGATCAGTACATTAGACCATGTTATGGAATGCATTTTAAATGGATAAACAACCTTAATATTGATTATTATACTACAGAAAAATTAGAAGAGAAGCAGATAGCTAGTACATGATGATGCCCAACCTGGTCTTACCAACTGTAGAATACAGATATGTACCATAGTCATGGGCTTCATAATTCATATAATGTCAATTAAGGTATTTGAAGAACAAGGGAGAGTGGTGAATGCTAGATCCTGAGAGTCTCATTGCGATCTGTATACAATGCTCTGAAGTAAAAGGGGTTGTCCTAGATTTCACCATCATTAGATGTCAGCTTCCACTGAGAGTGATTTCATTTTACTGATCAAGGATAGGGAAGGTCCCTACCTTAATGGGCAGATTCATATGCTATCACTTTTCATATCTCTATATCTAGATATAGAGATAGGTAGAGATAGATAGACAGACAGACAGAGAAATAGACATGGTTAATGCGTGTTTGTACTTTTTTCCAATTTATGACCGGAATCAGGGAGTTTGGTGTAGATATACTCAAAGAACAATTCCCTGAGGAAACTGCTGCCTTTCTGTCCAAATGCAAGAAGACTAATTCGTCTAGAGCTAGAGATTCTAAAATGCTTATTCTGCTTACTTCCCCCATTTCTCCAAACCCCACATCACCTGACAGTCTCTCTACTGAGTAAAAAGGACAAAAGATGATAGTAGGAGGGCTCATGGAAGACAAGTACACTAATGCTTTAGTAGTAGGGCTGTGAATCACTACATCCATTCAGAGAAAGCAAGTTGGAATTATGCAAATAAAGTGGCCAAAATGTCCCAGAGACTCTGTCTTTGAGCCAGAGATTCCACTGCTAGACATATACCCAAAGGAGCTCACTGGTAAGAAGAAAGTCCCCATGTACATCTAAATATTCATAGCAGCACTTTCTGTGGTAGCAAAGAACTGGAAACAGAGTAGAAGCCCATCCATTGGGGAATGTCTAAACAAATTATGGTACATGAGTATAATGGAATATTACTGTGCTGTAAGAAATGAATATGATAAATAGAGAGTAACATGGAATGACTGATATGAATGGATACAAAGTGAAATAAACAGAGCCAAGAAAACAATATACATAATGATGGCAAGAATGTTATTGAAAAGAACTACAATCATAAAATCAAAAATTAATATTGCACAATTATGAAGAGCTAACATGGCTGTAGATAAGAGATATGAGAAAACATTTCCTTTAACCCATTTGTAGAAATTGGTGTCTGTGGGTGTGGAATTGTATTTTTTCAATGAATTACTTAGTTTTGCTGATTTTTTTTTTAACAAATTCTTTTAAAAATATACTTTGTTACAAAAAATGACTCACTGGAAAGGAGGAAGGGGGAGGCATACAGATGGAAATATAGGTGATGTAAAAGATGAGAGATATTAGTAAAAATTTATTTAAAAAAAAACAGTTATGTACGGGATTATCAACTGACTTGGACACTGAGCTGTCTCATGCTTAGATTGTACTTTCTGGTTCTCTTTACTTTCTCCCCCAGCTTGGGGCAGGCAGACAGGACTATAGAACTCAGGGATACCTATTGTGGGGGAGTAATTTTACAGATAAAATCTAAAGACTGAGGAAATAGAGCTTAAATAGATCCAATACCTGGCCATGCAGTCCGCCACAGGAGCTCTAGAGTTCAGGCCAAGTCATCTTTTGCTCTCTAACCAGCTGCCCTAATACCTCCAAGGGTGACATTTCCCAGATTGAAAATATTTATTACAGCTTCCTGCCACATAGCCTAAGGTCTGGCCATTTATGCTAACAGGTCTGAGTCAGTGGTGTTTTGGGCCATCAGAAGCTAATTTTCCTCATCTCTTCTAATCTAGTGTATAGTCTAGAGTCTGTGGAAACATATTCACCACTCTCAGGGTCCATTCTCTTTATCTTTGCTTGGGCTTGGGGACTCAGTGACTGTGCAAATGTAGGTTTGAAGTTGGATTGAGAGGTCAGTTATGGAACCAGACAAAGCTGAAGGATCTCACCCAATTTCTGTGGCTTAAGATTTCCAAAGACACATTCAGAATTTTTTTTAGCTGCTTTTACTGTCTCCCAGTCCTGGGGAAGGAAAAAAAAAAAACCCAACAGGAAGCTGCTTCTTGGCCTAGAACACATTCAAAAGAATATTTTTGCTACAGACTAATGAAGCACCAATATCCCCAGACCTCCTCAGGTTGTCCCTAGCAGAAGGCAGGGCGTGAGAAACAGCTGCCCAAGAAGAAGTCCAATTGAACTTGGGAGGTGTGGAGAGTTCAGCACTGCCAAACCCAGGTTACTCCTTCCCTAAGGGCTGCAGGGAAGCCCTCCAACTCTCTTCAGCACCATGGTGGGGGCCAGGGGCAGATGAGGAGGGAATGTGGCGGAAGGGGTAGCACCATTCACTGCCCCCACCCTAGCCACACACACTTCTGCCACCAGATTTAAATGAGTTTGAGAGGGAAGAGATTGACAGGAATGGCTCTGGGTGGGCTGAAGATAAGCATTGCTGGCTTTCTCTGGCCAGTGTCAGTTTTGGGTCTGTCAGCTGGTGACTGTCAGTAAGCATTGGGATTTGGAAGTGCTAGCGGAAAAAGTCCTCGGCACCCCAGCTTCTCTCTGCTACTCTGGAGGTGACTGCCAGCTCTCTGCTCTTATCTGATGGACTGCTCAGTGGGAGCAGGAAGGAAGACAGCCCCCCTCAGAGATTACTCTGAGGAATGTATGTTGTTCAGTTGCACCCAACTCTCCATAACCCCATTTAGAGTTTTCTTGGCAGAGATACTGGAGGGGTTTGCCATTTCCTTCTCCAGCTCATTTGACAGACGAGGAAACTGAGGCAGAGTAAAGTGACTTGCCCAGGGTCATACAGCTAGTAAATGTCTGAGGCCAGATTTAAACTCAGGAAGATGAGCCTTCCTGACTCCAGGCTGGGCACTCTGCACTGAGCCACCTAACTAGCCCCCCATGAGGAAGGTAGAGGTTGTCCTTAGCCTGTGCCAATGCTCTTCCCTCCCCACTCAGGCCATTCAGTGGTAGAGCTGAGATTGAAGCTCAGAGTTCTGAAATCCTGCCTACCTGCCTTTATCCCCAAAGGCCTCTGGTAAATCTCTTTCCTTCCTTCCACACTCAGGAGGTTTTGTATCGTGCCTGCCTTGCCTTCTCTTTTTCTCCTCTTCCTCCCCTTTCTATACATCTTTTCTCTTTGTCTCCACTCAGTTTTTTTCCATTGTTAATGGCTGCTCTTTCCTATGGGTCCTTGCTTTGACATTCTGTTCTATGAACGGGCAGAAATGAAAGATGCCATTGTATGGCCCTCCATGAGGTGGGGGGGGGGGGGTGCTGGGGATATTCCTTTTCCTGGTGACATTGGGTGTGGCTAGAACATAACTGCATTCGGAGCTCTTGGTGTTCAGGCAGCCCATGTAGTTGAGCCCTGTAAATGGCAGAGCCTGGACCTAGTTCCCAGGGTTAGGGATATACTGAGGGGCAGCATGAAGTCGAGGAAGAGGAGAATCTCTTTCCTTCTGTCTCTGCACCTACTGCTCTGCCAGATCTGTCCCTGTGGGGACTGCAGGGAGTTTGCACCCGTTAGAACAGAGTAGGATTTCTCAGGGCGGGGACGGTCTCTGTGGTGCACCTGGTGTCAGAGAAACTGCCATAGGCTGTGTTCCCAGCTGTCAGGCGTGTAATTTGGGGTGAAAGAGAATCCTCTTGTGGTGGAGATGCTCCTGAACACACCGGCAGCTCCCTTAAATCCCCCTGCGAGCCCCAGGGCCAGCTGCCTGCACCTCTCTCTCCACCCCCAGCCCACTGGCCTCCCTTCAGACAGGCATTCCCTTGCCTCATTCCCCTTGGAGAAGGCATGCAGAACTAAGCAATAAGGAGAGATTTCCGACTTCTCACCTCCGCAAAGAGGAACTGGAGCTCCCAGTGAATTGGGAAAGGGGGGAAGACTTCCTGTTCTTGGGGAAGGGGAACACAGTTTGCCATTGCACTTGCCAGAAGGCCTGAAGAGCCTTCCTCCCTGCCTCTCTCCTCACTTTCCCTTTGTCCCCCTCTAGCCCTGGACTTTTTGCTAGGCCAGGGTGGGCCAGGGAGCCCTTTGTGTTCTGCTCCTCTCTGGGGGGGAAAAGAGGGGTGGGGGGACGACTCATCAGGCATTTGGAAAGGTCACAGCTGGATCTGTTACCTTGAGAAGTTTCACCCTTTCTGTAAAGCTTCCCTGGGCAGGCAGCCATCACAAAGGGTCTTTAGAAGAACAGCTTTCCCCTCCCCCACTCTCTTGCCTGTTATTTTTCTTTTGGGTAGAGCCTAGGGGTCTCCCGGTTATGACTGACAGGCTCAGCTTGTTTGAAAAGGCGCTAACTTGTCTAGAACTTCTGCCTGTCCCTTTGGTGTGAGCACCCCACATATTAATTTTTGTGAATTTCTGGACCCCCTAGTAGGATGCCAAGAGATGAGGTGCCAGGATTATCTTCTCTAGAGGGCATTTCTGCTTTTATTTAACTGTTCACTCAGGGGGAGCAGGAAAGAAGACAGCCTCCATGCCAGGTCACTTTGAGGAAAGTAGAGGTGCCTCTTCCCACCTCAAACCCTTGGGCCATTTTCAAGTCTGAGAGGGGAGGAGAGAGCTGGTCTAGGAGAGGATGTAGCTCTGCTGAGCAGTTGCAGCATGGTACAGTGTGTGTGGGGGGAGGGCTAGGTATGAAGGAATGGACTGGGAATCCAGATATGCATCCCAGTCCTGACCCTGTCTGTAATAGCCTAATGGACTGTGTGACTTGGGCAAATTCCTTAACTTCCCTGGGTCTTATTTTAGTTTGTGTTCAATTAAAGGACTGGAGACTAGATGAGCTTCTTAAGTTCATTCCTCCTCAAAAATTTCATTGTTCTAATTCTGGTCCTCTTCTTTTGTTCTTTTCTTCCTGACTCTACCTTTTTGACTGAGAAACCTGGGGGATTAGGCTTCAGTTGATTCATACAAATCAGAATAATACTAGTAGGATCTGGGCTTTTCCTCATAATTTCTTAAGGTATGCACCTATTATTTCCATTCCATTTTCTTTACAGTTCCTATGAAAGAATTGCAGAAGACTGCAGAATATTCCTATTTTGTAAGGAGTGAGTCTAAAATCCAGAAAGAGGTCCAGTGACTTGGCTGGGATCTCTTTGCAAGATAGATATCCTCAGTCTGTCTAGACCCTGAATCACTAAACTAGGCTTCAGATCACTTCAGTCTTTGCAGTGAGGAAGCCCAGAACTCACAGATGCTTAGGAGATGGAAGTATGTTGTGGTGATTATTTCATTGCCATCAATGGTGACAGACATGGTGAGGACAGCTATATCAAAGCCAATTAACCAGAGGCAGTCTGTGCTCTGGCCTCTGAGACTGTGTCAGGCAGACCCAAACAAATCTAAGCCAGACCAAACACAGAAGCACCATCATCTGTCTTGTCTCTTGTGTGGAGCTCCTCAAGGGCAGAATATCTTGTATACACTGGACATGATACCCAGGTCATCAAGCTTTCTGATGATTGAAACAGCCAGTAGGAAACAGTAGATTAAATCCTAGGGGGGATCTCTGGGATTCACCAAGGGTCTTATCAAGGAAGGTGCTCTTGAAGAGAAGAAAGGAAGGGAAAGAGGGCAGGCTGGGACTCAGAAAGATCTTTGGAGAACATGAAAATAACTTCCTCCCCTTCTCCTCTGTCCCCATAAGTTCCAACCATGAGGCCCAGAATTCAGTTAGATGAGAATTTGTTAAATGCCTCCTGTTATGTCAGTCATTATGCAACGGAAATAGGAAGCACAAGCTCTGGAGAGAAATATGAAGACAAATATGGAATGGTCTCTCCCCTCAGTGACTCCCTCTGCATGCATTGGTCAAACACCTGCCAGGAAGAAGGCAGGCGCTAGGATCCGGGCACACAGAGACAGCCCTGCACAGCCCCTGTCTCTAAAAACAGGTCCTGACATTGCTAGGACTTCAGCTGTGACAAACTGAGGGCTTGTGGTCTCCACCAGGTCTTGCAACTGCTCCACAGCCTCTCTCACTTACTAACACTATCTTATTCTTCATGGCAACTTACAGCCCTCCCTTCTTTCCTTTTGCCCCTGACTTCACGCCAACACTTGGGGTTAAGGAGCTTTATGCGAAGAATGGAATTGGCTAGTCAAAGAAGTGAAGTGGAGCAGGGAATAAGGGGAGGGCTGGACTAGTGTGTAATGATGGTTTAAGGTAGGTGGTTATCTTCACAGCCTGCCCAGGATTGTTTCTGTAACATCTACCTGTGTTGTGACTCCTTTCTCAGGCCTTAGCTGAATTCTGTGTCTAGACCCTGCATTCCCTCTTTACCCTTGGCTGTCAATAGAGGAGATAATTGGGTCAGTGGATATATCGGACATTGATGTCTTTGTGCCTGATTCCTAGGCCTGATTAGCACTGGGGTAGGGCCATACATTTGTCCCAGTCATCCTTTTCCTGTGGAAAACATTCTTTCTTGACTTTCTCTTTTAATTAAAAAATTTGGGGATCCTCTCTTTTGGAGGATAGTTCTGAACATTCCCAAGTAGTCTTGTGAGAGGGAGAGAATACTTGTTTTCTTGGATGTTTGGACATACTCTGTGTGTGTGTGTGTGTGTGTGTATTGGGGGCTAGGATTTTACTTCAACTTTTGTTGCCTAAACTCACACTTGGTCATTTATGTGATTAGCATGGGCTTAGGATTCCCCTAGATTACCTTTCCTGTTGATCCTATGGACCTTCCCTTTAATAAAGCTTTTAGCATCAAGAATATTTACTTTGTGTCCTAGAAGGTAAGAAATCTTCTCCCAATTCTCACTTCATGAGTTTGTCATGGTGGACTCCCCAAGTCATAGGATTTAGAATTGTCTAATGTCTTAGAGATGAACCAACCTTCAAGTCCCACCCCTTCACTTTGTGAGTGAGTATACTGAGGCCCAGAGAGAGCAAGTAACTAACCCAAGGTCATAAAGATCATAATAGAGAATTGAGTCTACATTTCAGTCCAGTCCTCTGAGTCCAGATCTCATGCTGTCCTGTGATGCCTCTCACCATTTCCCTTGTTTTTCCCTACTCTTGTTTGAGAAAACCATGTAAAATATCAGTTGTCTTCTCTTTCCTCAGAGTAATTAAAGACAGGTGCCATAATGGAAGTTGCCTTTATCCTCAAGTAGGAAACTCCTAACTCTTTTAGGAAGGAATTGAGAGTGGTCTGCACCTTCAGCTTTCATTGAATTTTCTAACCTTGTAGGAGAAAAAAGTGGGCAAAGGCATCCCTTGTCCTTGAGGAGGTCACATGATGAGGGTTCTTCCTTGGCTGTTGGCTGTGGGATGTTGTGACTGTCTGTGCTGGGTCCTTGGGGGCTGTGCCAAGGCTGGGGCAGGAGGAGAGATTGCTGGGGAGGAGCTGCTCAAGGCTGAGACTGAGCTAGGTTTCTCAGCTGGAGAACTCCATCCATATCTTTTTTTCCCTTTCTTTGTCTCTCCTGCTTGAAATATTACTCTTCCTAGGAATATGGTAAATGACATAACAGGTTCCATACCACCACTGTTCTTGCCATACCTCTCCCAGCACTCTGTAGGCACCATTTCTGAGAACTTTGGGAACTTCTAGGAAGAGTAACCTCTTTGGGAATTGTCAGATTAAATGTAGTGATTAAAAGTGGTTCTGCTAAAGGCAGAGGGCTTTTTGATGGGATCCTTGGAAGTCCTCACTGCAAGAAATTAATCTGGACATCAGTGGAGACAGGAGTGACTGCTGAATAGTAGTAGAGTCGAAACCCTTGGGGAGCTATGAGGCCTGCAATAGCAGACTAGAAGGGGAGATAAGAGATTCTGTAGGATGGAAGTATCTGATTTTCCTAAAAGCCTTTCTCCAATAAAGCTTCATCCAGAGTCCTAGAAGAATCAGAGATGGTGGAACATAGTACCCGTTGAGCACACTGAGTGCTCACACTGAAGTAGTGAGGGCTATTAAAAATCCTAGGTAGGTTGAGGAGATAAGAACTAATTAGAGAATTCTGAAGTAAACTGATGGGAGAATTCTGGAGAAAAGGTGTTGGCTTTTGGGGGTTTTTGTTTGTTTTGCTCTCTGCCTGTATTAACCTTAACTGGGGAAATAGGCTGCATTCGAGAACTGACTAGCTCTGTGGGAAGAGGTGGTATGCAGAAATGAAGAGGAGGGTATCCCTGAGACGATGAGCACAGCTTTTGAGGGCCATGTTGTCTGGCTGAGCTAAGGCTCTTTCTCTCCTTTCTTCCCCTCCCCACCTGGTCAGTGACCCGAATTGTGGCTGGTACACTTTGCTCCTTGCTCAGTCATTCTCGAGGCAGGGGGCACTGCTGTTTGCTTTTCTCTGAATCCTGACTCCAGCATTCTCCCTTTGATCCCTACCGACTGCCTGGGCCAAACTTTGCTATTGTCCTGCCTAGAAAGTTAATGTCTCTCTTTCCCAGGCTGAAGCTGCTGCTCTCACCTCTTGTCTCGCTTGTTCTTTAAACTTGTCTCAGGGGTCAGTGATGCTAGGTAGAAGGTAATAGAGTGATGCTCAGAGTGAGTGGCCTCCTCCTGGTTACCTTTGACTGGGATATTTGTCCCCTGAAGGAGGGCCAGATTGCCAGGGCAGCTTGTCTCTTTTGGGGGAAATTTCTCATTTAGCTAGTAAGTGGTATAGCCAGATGACCTTGGGTATATGCTTCCAGAATAACATTCATTTGTGTAATGTGGGGTAGGTGGTGGGGGAACATAGGGGATTGGTTAGCTTATCAATACAGCTTTAAAGTATGACTATATTGAGTTTCTGAAACAGACCTCCGACTTCCTTTCCTCTGGGCCCTCTGGGAACAAGTGCTGAGGGAGCAGTAAGGACAAGTGTAAAGAGGGGGAACACAAAAGGAAAAAACCCAAGGCAACAATTGTAGGACTAAACTAGTAGCCTTAGGAAAGGGGAGGAGGGAGGGCTAGCGAGGAGGTTATGGGTTTGGACTCTGGCCCGGGGCAACCCTGGCTTCAGTGGCCTTTCATCTCTGACGTTTGGTTTCGAGGCCAAACACAGGGGCTGGGTAAAGATCATCCCAGGAACCTTTGAGACGGGATTATTGAGGCCCCCAGCAGCTTTATGGATTTACTTTGCTCTAAGAGGAGGGCAGAGGGAGAGTTGGCTCAAGGGTCTCAACTATTCTTACTAGGTAGGCTTTATCTGTCTTACTGTTTACTCAGGACAGCCTATGCTAGGGAAGCTGTGTGTGAATGACTGAGGCAGAGGCCATACATACTGAGAACCATGGAGATAGGAGTAGAGGCCGATCCTCGGCCTCTTAGATAACAGAACCTTTTTGCTGCAGAATAGAGTACCCCTTTGTGGGAAGGTGAAAAGGAGGCAGCAGAGGCCTTGGCCTGGGGAAGAGGCTGTTTGAGGTCTAAAATAGGCATGGCCTAGGAATTCCCCTTCCCCATTTCAGTGCATTTCCCAGGGCCGCTGGAGGCAGACTGCCAAGGGGAAGGGCTATTCCCTTTTAGTGTGAGTCTGGGTCAAGAGCAGGGCTTGGACTCCAGGCTTGTTTCCTAATCTCTCAGTCCAACCATTTAAAACTGCCTCTGCAGTGAAAAGTCCAAACTTGATAGAATCCTACTTGTGGGAGGGGATGATTGGCCAGTTTGTATGAGTGGGTGGGGCAGGGGTTGGGGAATGAAGAGGAAAGTGATGCTATATTTCCTGGTGATATCTCATACCAGGTTCCTCAGCTGCCTCTACCCCAGAAGGAAGTTGGATCAATTCCAAGAAATAGAGCTAAGTTTCTGATTCACAGAGGGTCACTTTGCCTTTATATTCTCCACTTCCTTCCTGAGTCCAGGCTTGGTTCCCAGGGTCAGTTATTCCCAGAACAGAGGGAATACTCATAATACTTACTGGTGGGCCAGGCCAGGGTCTCTGTACTGAGTCTCATGTGAGGTGGTAGTATGGCTGCCCCCTTGGGCTCTGGCAGTTTGGCTAGGAGCCACAGTGTGTGTGTGTGCGAAGCTGCAGAAGTAACAACTTAGGTCCTGATCAAGGATTTGGAACTACTTGTAGTATTGGTAAGTCGGGTCATACTGGGGAGATGCCCAGGTGTTAGCAAGAGGGCCATTAGGTACACTCACTTATTAGAAGAGAGGACGTTGTATGTGCTTTATCATCACCTCTGTCTCTGTTGCCATTCTGTTAGATGGTGATGATGATGATGATGGTGATGGTGATGATGGTGATGATGGTGAAGATGATGTAATGGCAATGTAATTTGAATTTGAAGATCCCTTTGTATTGGTAAAGGTAACAGGTACTTAGCACTTAGTAATTAATCAAGTCTCTGTTAAAGAAACAGAAGGTATGAATCCCTGTTGCTGATATAACAGGAAGGGATTGGCTGAAACAGGAAGCTAATGCTGTCTGTATATAAGGAAAGACTCTGGCTGGGAAAGTCAGATCTTCTTGGAGCATAGATGGAAAAGAGGCAGAAGCTGCTGCTGCCTCCAGGGAAACTGAAAAGGAGCCACGGAGGCTGAAGAAGAAAGCCTCCCCCACCCCAAGCTGGAGAGAATGATTTTGATTTTGAAAACTTGGATTGAGTGATTTTGATTCTGGGAATCAGCTGAAAGTTCTGCTGAGTCCAAGGGCCAACTGGAGCTGCTTAGGTTTTCCAAGGGCCAGTCAGAGTTGAAAGCTAGCCGAAGCTACTGAAGACTGAAGAAGCATAATTGTGATGCTGGTACTTTGCATGAACCTGTTGGTGGCTTTGTTAAGCCTTGACTTCCCCAGAGCAGAGACCATGAAAGATTTAAGGTAGATGGGACACTGTGAACTTCAGTGTGGAGCAGGACCTGCATGGAGAGCTGGACAGGGATCTGGGAGCTGTCTGCCTTTGAACCCAGGTGACAGTTTGGTGAATCCATGTAGGATCTGGAACCATGGAAGGGGATCCAGGGAGTCTGAGAGACCACCGAGAGTCAAGCTGAAAGAAGACTTTACTTGGATGTTGTGTACTGACTGAGAAATTTACTAGTCACCTAGGGTGGAGGGCCTATGTATTTTCTGATGATTGAATAGTGAATGATGAAGGATGATTGAGTATTTGAGTTGATTGAATGATTGACTAAATGATTGTATTTCGTTCAAAACTTTGTGACCACTGTGGTGAAAACTATGGCTATTTTCTGTGATAAGTTGTTGTGAATGCTGTATTTTGATTATCTATGATAAGTTGTAATATTGTGAATGCTGTACCTTGATTTCTGTGAATGTTTTGCTCTGATTTGTTAAGGAATAAGTAGAGTGTTCACTATACTATGTAATCAGAACCTCAAAAGCTGTTCACAGTAGCATTCTTTTAGAAAGCTGCTCATGCTTGGCTTTACAGATGGTGATGGTGAAGATGGTTATGATGATGATAATGATGATGATGGTGGTGGTGATGGTGATGGTGATGAGGGTGATGATGGTGATGGTGATGATGATTAGCCGACACTTGGATAGTGTCAGGTTACTGTTGAAGTGCTTTCTTCACAACTATGTTGTGAGATTGGCAATGTAGAGTTTGAGAAAGTCTTTCGCTTGCAGGTAGTTACAGAGCTAGTAAGTTGTGGTAGTAACTTTGATTCTGTGACAAAATGCTGCTTCTCTTTATGTCACAGATCTCTTTTGACCCCATTGTCTTCAACCCTCATTTTATGTTTTCTGTTTCCTTCACCCTCAATTCATTTCTCCCACGTCCTTTACCATACCCACACCCCCACAATCTACATTGCTCCACTGTTCCAAGGTTGGCCCCTTGTTGTTTGCTATGAGCTCAAATCTGTTAGCTTTTACCTTTTCTATCAATCATAGAGATTCCATATGAGCTTGATTAAAATGATGATCTGTTTTGTGACAAATCTCCTACAACAGATCTGTCAGGAGTAATCAAAATCCCCCAGGCTAGAGGCCCATAAGATGTAAATGAGAAGACGAGATAAAATTAAGAATTGAGGAATATGAAAGTGGAGACTCAGACCTGTCAAAGGAAAAGTTCTAAGTAGGATTTTCTTATATGGTGGGGTCCTAGTAGGTTTGGGGCTCCAGGTTCCACACCGGACTAGCTTCTTACAGTCCTTCTACGGAATAGGCATATCTCTTTTGGGGTTGATGCCAGTCCCATAGATGGAAAAGAGGGTTTCTAAGTTTCTTCTTTCCATGCATGTCAATGACAAGGGTTTCATTTCTCTCATAGAATCTCCCAGATGCACACGGTATTGAGAATGGAAGATCTTTTGCTATGAAGCTACAGAATCTCTATGTGGCAATAACTAAACAAGAATTCCAGGCAGAACGAAAAAGACGAAGTTCTGGTGAGCAGTTTGGGGGTGAACAGTTCAGGAAAGTTCTGCTTCTGTTCTAGGTATCTAGGGTTTAAGGGTGCATCTGATGAAGCTAATCCAGTCCTTCTGGGATGTGCCAAGGGTTGCCAGAGCCCTGGGCTATGAGGTAGCAAGAAGGCTTTATTTCTTTTCTTTCTCTCTCTGCCTATCAGGCATCTTCATTTGTCATAACAGGACACTGAATTTCTCCAGATTCCTTAAGAAGTCTAGATACTCATTGTGAGACTGGGCCATAGGACTTTTCCAAGTCTGGAGAGAGGGGCAATTTGTGACTGCTCAATTGACACTGAGCTCTGCCCCTCCAAAGCATTAGCCTAGCTTGATGTGTGTAGGGGCCTCCTGTCTGCCGTAACTGAAGCCTCCCCATCAGCTAGCTCAGTAGATGTGACTCTTGGCAATTACCATGAGGTTGGTTTGGGATACAGAACCACTCACTTTGACTGGGCCGTGTCGCTATGGAAGGGAGATTTCTTGACCTTTTGTCCTGTTTGATCTCTCTGATTCCAGGAGACTCCCAGGCCTCGGACAGGACTTCTTCCAATGAAACTGATGATAGACCACTGAACCAGCCAGGGCAGCAGACCTCTGCGCCATCTCTGTCTGTGCTTGAGACTTTGAACATGGTAAAAATCAATGGAAGCCTAGAGCTTTTTTTTGAGAAAAAAACTAAGAGTTCAGGAAATCAGAACCTAGAATCAGCCAAGTTCTTTTCCCACTAAAGTTGCCACCATGTTGTCTTTCTCTTTTAAATGCTTGAAGATACGGACCATGACTGAATACTAGATGTCTGGAGGGAGAGACCCATGTGTCTCTGATACCATTACCCTTTTCTGACCTGATAACCTATGCAGTGGTTCCCTTACCCTTCTTTTCCCCTCTCAGCCTGGGTCTTATAAAGATCATTCCCCATGGGAAGGGAGGATAGTCTGTCTTTTTTTGTTTGTCTTGTGCCTTTCTACAGAGAGCAGCATATAACATTTCACCAAAAAGAGTTAGGTGCTCACTTTAAGATGAGAAAGGGAAAGTTAGAAGACCCTGAGAAGTGAATATCAGGGTCCTGCCTGTAACTCTCTTGGGATGGAGTCCTGGGGCTGGGGAAGGTATAGATGGTCTCCCCTCTAATTTGGGTTCCATCCTTCCCTAGGAGACTTCAGTTCCAATGCAGAGACCTCATCTGTCCAAAGTCAAGAGGAAGAAAGCAAAGGGACTCTTTAGCTAACCTGAGCTCACGCCCCAGTGCTTCAGCTGCTGAGGAGGACCCTACAGAGGAGAGTGGGTCAGCATTGCCTCAGAAGGATCTTCTGGGGTGAAGGCTCAGGCCTTGGACTGGGGTCCAGCTGTAAGGTTTGTATTAGCAGGCCACATAGTGGACACTTTGGCAGAGAGAACTTCATACTCATGATTGTGCTAGGTTTCCTGACCTGAGGAAGAGCCTGAATCTGGGGCTGTCCCGCAGGATCCTCCTCTAGACTTCATACATATATATTTGTGGTGGATTTACTAGAAACACAACAACAAAAATAAAACCTTCCAAAATGCTTATGCTGTCTTAAGATAGTATTAACTTCTTTGTTTATATCAAACTCACTGGCAGGTCCCTACTTCATTTAGGGATCCTGTAGTTACTTCCATGGTCTGAGTAGAATTTAAAAAACCCCTGAAGCTCCCCAGATTTTGATCAGTTCATTCATAAGTTCAGAAGTACTTGTTTTCTCTCCTCTCCACCTTTCTTCTCACACCCACATGCACATAGTTCCCATGCCGTCTCTCACACTTTGAACGTCAGCTCAAACACCTTCAGATTCTCCTGTAATTTTTCTCCTGTGATCTAAATGAAGACTTAACTTTTGTCTGGAGTCCCTTTTCCTAGAGAGGACACCAAACATCACAGATTGTAATTGTCCTCTTCTCAGTTTTGTTCATCTTCCTGTCTTGTTTTCAAGGCAAAGATGATGACAAGTTGGACTGTGTAGAGCCAGACAAAGCTGCAAGAAAGGCCTAGAGCTCAGGCCCGGGGAGGCTCTGTGTCCTTCTTTCCCTCCATTCCCCAGGTGAAGCACCTTCTGCAAGACATAGACCAGGTACCATAATAAGAGGCAGCAGAGTGAACAGAGAGCGCTCAATATGACAGCAGAAACTGGGTCCTGGACCCAAGGGAGTCTGAGGCAAGCCTCTTAGCCAGCTCCTGGGGGAAGTAGCTGGCTTAGCCATTTAGGGTTGAATGGGCCCCTGCATTTTAGCCCCACTCCCCTATGGAGACAGGGCCCTGTAGAGCTTCACCTGGGAGTACAAAAGATAGCACTAGGGTAAGAAGAGGAGTCCGAGGGCACTGGTCTTTGGAGCTTGGCCCAAGGGAAGATGCTGCCTGAGTGGGATTGGTGGAGGTGGGTTTTTCTGGCGGGGTGGTAGTTCTTCTTAGTCTTTTCCTTTTCTAGGCAATTCCCAGCACTACTTTTCTGCCTAGGCCCCTGTAGGAGGTCTCACTGAGTGCATTTCCCAGAGGAAGAGCTCAGGTCTTCACGGGGTCTCCTTCCATATACCTTGCCTGGCACAGGTCTGCTGAACTTGCTGCATCTTTGGTCTCCCAGGCTAGCACCAAGGTAGATCTAGGGCTATGTGAGAACTTGTTATCAAGTGGCTTTGTTTGTTTTCCACATATTTTCTGCAGGATTCAGAGCTTGGTTTCAATGAGTATCAGGCACTGGGCCACATGGGGAAAGGGGAGGAATCCCCAGCAAGGTGCTCAGTGTCCCTTATCCCTTCATTTCTGAGGGGATGCTGCCCCTGGGCCATCCCACCTTCCACCTTCTTTTCCAGGTGTCCTGTTTCAGGAACTTTTTCATTTAAGAAGACAAAATAAAGGTGGTAGCAGAGAGTCACCTAACCCAGGACAAACCCCAGGGAATCCCTAACTTGTCTTTCTCAGGCCTTGCCCCTGAATCAGCCCCTCCGCCAGGGCCCTGGCCTGGCCCAGCCTCCACCCCAGCTCTACAGGCACATAAAAGGGTCGAATTCTAGTGGCTGCTCCATAAATTTTATTCCGTAAATATTAGTTTTCCCTGTGTTTAATAAAGCAGCGGCCCACCTCCCCGCCCACCCGCCCTTTCCCCGGGGCCGGGGCTGAGCCTGGGGCCGGTGGTGGGAGAAGGGACTCTTTCAATTGCTTTGGAGTATTTTTAGAAAAAAAAATAATACAAGGTGGTTTACATGAGCAGGCCAGCAAACCAGGAGCAGGACTGGAGACCTCGAGGAAGTGACTGCCCGAGGCTGACCTAAAAGTAGGGAAATAGCGCCACCTGTGCTGTAGGGCCAACTTGGCGTGGCTGCCCAGTTCTCCCTTCCCCCACGGCCAGCTCAGGCAGGCTCAGAGATGGAGAATTCCTTCAGCAGAGTTTCAGGGCATCTCCTTTCCTCGTACTTGAGTGAGGCCTTCCCCACCACTGTCCAAGGCAGGGACTAGATAACATCCCATTTGTACTCATTTTCCCTTCTGTCCTTAAAGCCAGAGGCATTTTTCTTGCTCATGCTTGCATAGTATTGAGGGGAGAATCAGGAAGGGCTCCTTTAGAGATCTACCCCCAGTCCCACATGGGAATGGGGCCTGAAGGGCAGGGCTTTCAGAGGATCTACTAGGCCAGGCCAGGCTAAGCCGCCATCACAACCCCATAGTCCCCAACAAGCAAGCTCATAGCCAGAGCTTTGAAGCAAGGTAGCTGCCCAGGCCCTCCTGTATCTTGCTGTCAAACTCTAGGGGCATCTCTCTCTTGGGGCTTACTTTTCTCCCTCGTCCATTTCATAGCTTTCCTTTCCCAAGTCCCTACATTCTCCTTGGTCTTGATGTGTCATGAGGAGCCCCTGGGTCTATGAATTCAATGTGGGCACACTCTGGACTCTTGCTTTTGGGTGCTGGGCCAGGCCCCAGGACTGATTTATCTGTGTAGCCACAGCCACATCCTTCTCCTATCTTGGGATTCTGTTTCTCCATCTGCCTCTAGATTGGAAGTATTGATTCCATAGAGAACAAGTAAACCCATCTACTGTAGCCTTCCATGATGAGACCCACCCCACCTAGGCTATCCTGTCTGACTCGAACCCAGCCTGTGATCTGTGCCCCTTTACATCATCAGCACCAGCAAAATCTCTTGCACATATTAGACAATGAATAAATGCTTGTCAAGTTAGAGAACAGAGTCCGTATCCACTCTTGTCTGTCATTGCTTAGTATTCCACCGTGCAGTCAATTCGGACATTTATTCAGTGCCTGCTGGGTTCAGGGCACTGTGCTAGGCTCTCAGTACACAAAGAGACTACACACATTCTGCTCTGAAGAAATTCACAGTTTAATTTATAGACAAATTTTCAATCTAATAGGTCAGTGTTGGTATGGATAATTCTATATTTAAACTGGTAATGGTAAAATTAGATTATTCTCCTGTCAGCGCTGCCCAAGAGTGGACTCTCTCAATTTTGTGGATGGGGAAAGCTGACATTTCAGTAGGAAGAAAGACCCAAGGGCACATGGCAAGTCAGCATCTGGCTTCAGAGTCAAGGAATCAGGGATCCCAGCATTTGTCACCATCCCCACCCACAAACATACAAAGTGGTCACTGTTTCTGAGGTACTGGGCCAGATGTTTTGGTGTACTAAGATGAGAATCCAAAAAGAGAAAGGGGATGAGTCTCTTGAGGGGAGGGTCTCCCCAGTTCTAAAGAGGCCACTCTAAGACCCTGATGTATGAGGCACCTATGTATTACAGATGAGACTTAGGAGATGTCATCCCCAAAATGAAGCAGAGAGAAAGTAGTCAGAGAATCCAAATCAGAGATCAGTGGTTCCCAGAGAGACTTAATTCCCAAAAAAGCTGGTGACCTGCCTTTGTAAGGGACACTTCCATCCTCATGAACTCACCCTTCTCCCAAAGCTATCAGGTTCTCCCTAAGCCAGCAATCTAGTAGGCACCTCCAGGGGCAGTAGCCTCCTTCTCCATATTTCTGCATTCCTTTGATCTGTGGCTGGTCTGAAAGTCCCTACCAGCCACTATAGACCTCGGGGCCAGTCAGCTTGGGGGAACCTGTAAGAGCTCTTGGTCTCTGTGGTATAAGGAGCATGTAGGCATGGGCTGGCTCATCTTGGAAGATTGTATTCAAACTACTTGTCCTCTCAGGCCAGGGACCAGCAGCTAGAAGAACACCCTTCATGCTCTTTCTCTTGTTCACTTTGGGGCCAAAGTCAGCAACAGGGTCAGAAGTGGGGAGCAGGGCTTTGGGGCTGCTGGGGCCTCCCTTCTGAAATCTGGGTGTTGTGTTTACTTTTTCATATTGGCAGCTGAGAGGGGAAGCCCATCCCAGCTCGGCATTGTTGTCTAACATGGTTAATCAGATCCTATAATCCTGCTGTGGAAATATTGGGCCTCACTCAAAACAATAGAGACCAAGAATATTGTGGTTAAATTTCAACCAGTTGCCTCCCTGGCCTGTTTGCCTAACCCCTACCCCCCTCTCCCGGGCCAGAGTCCTCCTAGCTTTATGGACCCCTGATAGGATCGACAGCCGGTCAGAAATGAGTGACTGGAGAGGGTAGAACAGACTAAGGGAGAGATAATCTTCCTGGCTGGCACCCCAAGCTGCTTTTCTTCACCATATTTATTGGAGTGCAATGAGGTGGGGCTTGAGAGGAGATGGAAAAGCCTATTTGTAACATAGGTCCCTGGCAGGAAAACCAGAACTATTATGGACTCAAATGCAGAAGACATTTAGCTGCAATTGGAGAGTAGAGGAACCTAGGTATAGCATTCGCAAGACAGGATCCATTGTAACAACACTTCTCTTCAGACTAGAAAGAGGAAAGGGGAGTCCTCTAGTTTGGGGGTTTGGTGGGGAGAGGCTTTCATGTAAAGAACAAGGCAGTTAGCAGAGAGAGCTAGAAGTTTTCATTAAAACATGATTCTGGTGTAACAGCATTGCAAATGGTCACTTACTAAGTTAAAATTGATATTAGGTGAGAAGGAAAGAATGCTTATTTCGCTCATTGTACTACCAAGAAACTTTCAGGGCAGAGGATGAGATCAGCCAGTCCCAAATCTCTGAGCTAGTGATGATTTTTCCATTTTGTTGCAGTACTAATACAATCATAATAATCTGCATATACATAAAGGTGAAATTATTATGGTTACCCAAGATGATTAGAGCATGCACTTTGAAATATTTGTATAGTAGCGGTGATGAAGTGGCACTTACCTGTCCCCATTATCTTGATTAGTACAATAAGTATAACAAGGGTGGCAAGATAATTTGCATGATTAGTCTATCAGGACAAAAGTATAGACCACTTAAGGAAGATAAATAGAAAAAATAGTAGGTGGTCTTGTCTTTCTACCATAGATTTGAAGATGTGCTTTTAGGATTAAGAAATAAAAAGAGACTGTTGGAATCAAGATTATCCTTGTCCAGACAGAGTTATAAGAAAACAAGTTATTTAAACTGTAGTTGTGTGTAAACTTGAAATGCAAATGGATTATACAGAAAGAAGGGAATAAACCAATATATCTATGCAATATCTGGTTTAGTCCTTGAGCCTGGAGGAAAAACCAGAGTCAAGTGCCTCTGCAGAGCTCTTCTAAGAGACACAGAATATATATGGTTGTTTGGTGGGCCTGACTGTAGACATTGCCATCACATAAACAAGAAGAATTGAACGTGGATACCTGTCATAACACTTTTGGAAATGTCAACCAAGCTGACCAGTGCAACGACAAACAAATACAAGGGAAAAAAAATGTGTTCCCAGCTACAACATGTGCATAATTGAAAAATGAAAATGATCCTACATTTTTAGAATATGAAGAATGTAGGTCAAAAAACTGCCAAATGAAACTCAGTGTTTGCCTATTTTCTACATTGTCTACCTAAGACTATTTCTCCAGGGTCATTTACTCTATTGAATAATTGACCATGATGCTTTTTTTAACAGATTCTGGTGATAGTTCAGTCTCTGCTATCTCCTATTAAGGAAAGAGACCTAGGAGAAAATTGCTTGTAAAGTGATTGAATCAGGGCTAGGCATGAGGCCCAAAGATACATGACTGCTTCTGGGTTTGGGTTTTGAAAACAGTGAGAAATCAGCAGAAAAGAGGTAAGTGTATACTTTAGTTAAAATGACTAAAAGGTGATAGAAATTCCAAAAAAAAAAAAAAAAAAAAGAAGAATCCCAGAAAAGAAGAAAGCTGATTTCAACAAAACCCAATTCAACACACTCAGAGAGCTGTTGGGAAATACTCAGTGGGAAGAAGGACTGAGATAAAAGGTGCTCCAATAGAAGGGCTCCCAAAACACTGTAAGGTATCCAGGAAGGATTGTAAGAAGCTAAGTGAGCTAAATCTGGCACAACTAGACTTAAATTTGAAATGCAAATGGAACAGTCTTAAGAAGCAGAATAAGAGGGATCACAATAAATGACTGAATTTAATTCAATAAAGTTTTATAAATTGCCTACTCTGTTTAGGATCTGGGATTACAAAGACCAAAACAGTTCCTGCCATCTAGAAGCTTAAATTCTACTGAGCAGAATACAACCTGAACAAGGAAAATTGGGGTGGGAAGAAGTACCAACAGCTGGTGGGGAGATTTCATGAAACAGGTGCCATGTGAGATGTGGTTTGTAAAAATCAACACTTCTTTTCCCCCATTGTTTAATTACTAGCTTCCTAGTTGCCTAGAAGAGTGAGTCTGGTTCCCTAAGCATCTGACATTCCCAGAGAAGAGACTGGGGAGTACTGGGGAGAATGGGGCCCATTAAATGTGTTATAACCCATAATATATGTTACAACCCCCATGCAGAAGTAGGCACATTTGCAAATTTGCAGATGGCCAAATGAGTCCCACTCAAATGTACAGAAATCATTAGGACTTTTAGCTCTTGCTTGAGATAAGCAGAATAAGCTCTCTACTCAAATGGTAACTAGTTATGCCTCTCTAAATCATCAAGGCAAATATCTTGAAGCTAGATTTTCATGAGCACTTTCTCATGGCTGTGTTAGTGTTTGCTGTTTATGGCAAGTCATGTTTATATAGCGCTATCTGTACATGTATATGTACATGTGTATATATGACAAGATGCTAAGAAAATGGAATTTTCATACATGCATGTGCACATGTGTGTACATGTATGTTTATATACATTACAATAGACCCAGTCCATGATGACCAAATGCAGTGACTCAGATGGGCATTCAAGCCACTGCATTCCTGAGGCAAGGTAGTTCTGACTGGGCATCTTTAAAATCAGATGGAGATTGGTCTGACTAGTGGTTGATTTCACAGTAAAGGCCTCCAAGTGGCTATGGAGGAATTTTTTGTATATGCATACATGTATATATGCATGTATAGGAATGTGTGTATGTATGTGTGCATTCATGTGTGTATGTATATTGTAATAGTCACCTTTCCTCGTGTTTTGATATTTCATTTGATTTTGAATACCTGCAAAAATGTAATCCAGTTTTGGCCAGAACCAGTCTGCTTATTTGCAGATAAGTATTTCTACATAAGGACCATACTAGATAACCATCCGATAAGAACTGATAAAAGATCCTATCAGGTTGGAGAAAGAGATTGCCTTGAGCAAGGTTCAGCATCTCCGTGTGCTTTCTGAAGGAGGGCTGCTGTGGGGTAAGGATAATCAGTGGATTTGGATGGAGTCAGAAAGCCTGAGCTTGAAAACCCCATTTTGCCACTTATTTATTAGCTCTGTGATCTTAGTTCACTTAACCTCTTTAGGCCTCAGCTTACTCATCTATAAAATGGGAATAGTGATATTTACATTGTCTCTCTGAGACCCTATGTAAAGTCCTTTGTAAACCATTAAAGCCTTGTGTAAACCTTGCATTATATTAAAGAGCCACTGACCAGACTGACCTGTGTGACCTTTGTGACTATGCTAATGCTTCATCTTCCTCCAGAGGTATCTGTCCTGCATGAGTAAGTTTTGCTTCCACCTCTGTGCCTTTGTTGAGACCATTCCTACCCCCACCACCCATCCTGTTTACTAGTCCATGACCATTATATCCTTCAAATCCCTTCACAGAACTACAAGTCCCACTGCGGTCCATTCAACCCCTTTAAATCCCTGTGACCTCAGATATAGCATATATAACTATACCTCTAGTATGGTATCCATACAATATAGAGGTTGTTACAGATCTGTGTACTATTCATGTTTATGAATGTGTGATCACACCTGTGATTTGATCAGTGTGGAGACTCAGTTGATGAAGAGCCTTGTCCGTGGTGCCATAACCTGCAGTCAGAGGCAGGATGTGTACAGAGAGAGGGCTTTCCAAAAGCAAGCCCACCCTCCAGCCTCTGTGCAGTGCTGGCTTTCAAGTAAGTATGTGTACAAAGAATCCATGTACTGTCATGTTAGACTTTTTTTTTTTTTTTTACAGATTTTATTTTATTGTTCTGTGAGTGGTTTAGCTTTGGTTCTTGAAACTCAATTGTAAATTCCTGGAAGAGCTTCCCAGACTGGGACCCTCAATTTCCAGAGAGGGGTTTGGATCAATTTCAGATCTGCCCTGTAAGGAAGCTGTCAAAGGCCCAGGCTTTAACTAATATCTCTAAATCAGCTCTGGACCCCTAAATACTGCCACCCTAAGATGTCTGTCATATTATATTCTTTTTACTCTGTCATATAATAAATAGTTTCTGTGTTTTTTGTAGGGCTTTATTCACATGGGAAAATAATATCCAATACATGATGGAAAGGTGATTGGAAGTGGGTAAAAGAAATCTGTTGTAAACTTATGGCTCCCAACCTGTTGAATCTGCATAACGCTCTATTTGATATTTATTTTCCCAGACTTGTCTGGGGTTAACACGCCATTTGTTTTAGGGGAAGCCACCTTCATGACTCCTCATCCACAAAAATGAGTTTGGATGAGATAATCACTAAGATTCCTTCCAATTTTGAATCAATGATCCTGTGATCAAAAGGATAATTGTAAATGTCATCCCATGTCTCTCCTCCCCTTTGGGACTAAAAGTCTTTGAGAAGTCCGTCCTTCTACTATAGGTGCCTCCACCATCTTTCTTCTCAATCTCTTCTTAAGTCTACAGCCTGCTTCTAATTAGAAATAATTATTTTATTTATATTATTTAATAATTCATTCATTAATCATTATTAATATTATTTAATTACATAATGAGCATTATTCAACCCAAACTGCTCTCCAAAGGGATCTGCTAACTAACAAGGCTAATTAATGGCCTTTTCTCAATCCTCATCCTCATAGACTTCTCAGCAGCTTGTGACAACATCACCTACTTCTTCATCTTCTCTTTAGATTTTCATACTATTGCTCTCTCCTCCTCATTCTCCTTCTATCTGTCTGGTTACTCTTTCTCTGTCTCCTTTCCTGGATCTTCATCCCTATCACATTCATGAATCACAGACTCTGTCCTGGGCCCTCTTCTCTTCTCCCTCTGTGATGTTTCATTTGGGGATCTCTTCAGCTCACATGGTTTCCATGATCGTCTCTCTGGAAATAGAGTTTGCACATAGTTTGTTTTCTTGTTGCCTCCTCTAGTGGATCGAGAGCTCCTTGAGGGCAGCCATGTCTTTTGCCTTTATACCCCCAATTTTTAGCACAGTAGTTTTGTAAAATTGGTACATCGTAGGCGCTTTTTAATAAATGCTTTTTGACTGAATTCTCCAGCCTTAACTTCTCTGCTGACCTCTATTCTGACATCCCTAGCTGCCCATCATCTCCAACTTTAAGTCCCATAATCTGAACACATCCAAAATTGAACTCTATCTCCCCCCCCAAACTCTTCCCTTTTCCAGCCTTCCCTTTTGCTATTGAAGGTACCCCATATTCCCAGTCACCCAGGCAACCTGGATGTCATATTTGACTTCTCATTCTCACTCCCCATATCCAATGGATTGTGAAGGACTATTGATTTTACTTCACAACTTCTCTTATAGATGTCCCCTTCTCTCCTCTGACACTGCTACTACCCTGGTGTATCCTCCTCATCATTTCACACCCAGACTATTGCAGTAGGCTATTGCCTCACTTCTCTTCCTGCTCCAGTCCATCCTGTTCTTAGCTGTCAAGGCCCTTCATAGTCCCCTCCCCACTTACCCCCCAACTTTAGCCGTTCCAGTCTTCTTACACTTTACTCCCCTCCATGTACTCTGACCTCCTTGCTGTTCCTCAAACATGACACTCCAGCCCCCAATTCATTTTCCCTGGCTGTCCCCCATGCCTGGAATGCTTTTCCTTCAAATTTCTACCTGCTGGCTTCCATGGCTTCCTTCCAAGTTTCAACTAAAGCCTCACATTCTGTAAACAGTCTTTCCTAGTCCTTAATTTTAGTGCTTTAGTGATTCCCAGTTTATCCTGTCTATTGTTTGTACTCAGTTTGTTTACATGTTATCTCCCCCATTGGATTGTGAATTCCTGGAGAACAGGGATTGACTTTGTCTTTCTTGGTACCCTTTCTTTGGCTTTCTTAGCACAGGACCTGGCACATAGTAGGTACTCAGTAAATGTTAGATGACTCCTAGCTACCTTGTCTGACTTTTGCTGTGGGAAGTTAAGATTACTCAGAAGATTGGACTGGATTTTGCATTTGTTTTATCTTCCTCAAACTAACAAGAACAGAACAGAGAGTTAGGGGAGGGGGTAAAGGAAGGGGGTTCAGAACACCATTCTTTTTATCACAAAAGCCAAAAACCATGTGTTGGTTGACTTCATCCCCATTTGAGACTCCAACCACTTCAACTCATTTGGGGCAAGTATACATGTTCCAAGGCTGCCTGTGGCTACTGGTACAGTTACAAATGCCCCCATCTTACTACCATTGCTACTGGCAGAGACTTAACTGCCTTCTATGAAGCCAGGAGAAAACAACAAGAAACAATAACTGATCAGGATCCTCAGGTGATCACACCCATCTGTTAAAGCTATCTGCTACTAAATCCGTCTTAGAATTTGCTAGTGGTTCTGGGTGTGTGGCCTAGCCCTTAAAAATCTCTTAGGATCAGCGATGAAGGGGAGATAACACATAAGTCCCCAGTGAGTCTGTTTCAGTTCAGGAACTTTGAGACCACTCTGATGCTACCAAACAATGATGTACCCAAATAGTAAAACACGAACCTGACCTTATATTTTTGAGGCCCTTTGAACCTGGAATAACTTACTGGTTCAGGACCAGGGCTGGCAAATGTGTCTATTCCCCTTCCCTCCTCTCCAGTTCCAAAGTACTCTGGTCCTGACCTAATCTTATCATTCAGCACTGAGTCTTCTTCAAGCACGTGTGCATCACGTCACCTATTGGAAGTGTGAAAACCTCAGCCAACTTCTAAGCTAGACACAAGTGACGTATTTTTAGCAAGCATCTAGCCCCAGGAGCAGACTGTCCACAAGGTACCACTATGTTTACAAAAACAGAGGCAATATATGATATGACTCTGGCACCCAAGTTTGGGAAAATAATCTTCCCATTACATTAGGGACTAATCTATTTAGGGATTTGGGTCCAAGGTAGAGTGCTACAGTTTGAGAGAAGAAATCAAAGTTCAGGGGAGAGTGGCAAAGCTCAAAAGTTGTAAGGGAGAAGGTGGAAGGAAATTGAAATTTTTTGTTTAAAAATGGGGAATGCATTTTTGACAGGATTTAACAATTGCCTTTAAAACTGGTATCTTGCTCATCCACTTCCTTCCAGAGAGGAGATGACTTAAATAGCAGAATGAGACTTAACAAAAAATTGGATGTGGCCAATGCAGGAATTTGTTTTGCTGATACATATTTGTTATGAGGGTTTCTCCCACCCCTTCCCATATTCTGTAGTGGGAAGGGGAGGAGGACAATTGAAGGGAGAGATAGTAAACACATTATATATGTGTGTATGTATATATATATACATACATATACATATATTTAAAAGATTAATGGCTTGCTGAGATGGTAATCATTGCTAAGGACAGAGCAGTAAGAAAGCTAAATTGTCCCTATGGCAGAACTTCAAAGAATTGTTAGAGAATCCTAGAAGAGATGACCAAAGGAAGCTGTGGCTTTCTCTTTATGGATCTTGGTAATCAAAGGAGACAACTCCCCCCTCCCCCCTTCTCTGGATTGGGAGTGGGGAAGGGGAAGCTTTATTATCTTTAAATGAACCAATAAGCATTGAATAAGAACCTTCTACATTCTAGACAATATGCTAGGCCCTGGAGATACAAATACAAAAGAAAAAATAAAACCTACTGACCGAGGTGAAAATATGCCATTCCTTTGTGGGGAAGGAGAGAAAAGTTGGGGAGCTGGTTATAGTGCAAAACCACTTCATATATGATAAGAATGGAATGACGACTTGGGTGACTGGAAAAAGGAGAAAGTTGGAACACTTCCAGTGACTTTAAGGTAAAGACAAGATTGAGCTATTTTTGGTATGAAATACAGAGGTTTTGGAGGCTGATATCTGTAAGGATAATACGGTAGAGGGGTCTGTCAACCTCAAATCTTAGCAGCTGCAATTTAAACTGGATTCTGTAACCACAGACTGCACCCCTAATGCTGGTGATCAAGTTGTGTTTTATACTATGTTTTAAAGGTGATCCTGTGAGAGTGAAGATGAATCTCTGCAAATCTATCCTTCCCTGTTGGAAAGAAAAAATCAACCTCTCTAAGTGCACGCTTCTCCGGTGGTGATTTGGGAATGTCATCTTTGGATGCAAGGAATAGTGAGCTCTCATTTAAAAAGGCTCAATCAGTTCTTGCTAGATTTAAGAGACGGTTGTCTTGGAGCAGATGTAAAGGTTCTTCTCTCCCATTCCTTGTTCTGGCTAAGCTGCTTTATTCTTGTCCTGGAGCTCCACACACGCACACGCACACGCACACGCACACGCACACGCACATGCACCCCTCACCCCACCTCTCCCTGGCCCTTTCTACTGCCGTTGCCTGGATCTTCTACAAGTTTTCCACGTCCTATTTAATCTGTAGCTCCTAGAAGTGCGCAATCCCGTGTTCCCTTCAGGGGCTTATCATTGCTGAGTCTACTGAGAGGATTAGTTTACAGTTCTTAGTCGCAATTTTACTGAATCGGCCCTCGGTGTCATTTTTACCTTCTTATTCCTATTCATTTTGTGGTCCACTATGTGCTAAGGTTCTTATTATCCCTTTCAATTATACCCAGTCATTCTGCCACCTCTATTCGTTTCACTAATTGCTCCATCCTGCCTTCTCTACCTTATACCTCGTACTGGAACAGCATTCTACTTGTTCTGACCACATTTCTAACTTCAAAAGACCTATTAAAATCCTATTGTTCTCCTAGAGGAGTCCCACCCCCACCCACCTACCCCAGCTGGCGGGACAAACGTGTGACTGACATCTGGGGTATACACCATAGCGAGACAAAAATCCGGGGGTCAGATCGGAGAGAGCTGAAGGACGAAGCAGAGGTTAGACAGAGAACAGAAGTACTAGGCTGAGCAGCATGTAGGTATCGAGGTCCGAGGTACACCGCCGAGGTGTCGATGACCTCCCTGGGTCTTTCGTTTGTCTCCCCGCAAGGAACATCGTGGGCAGCTGTGCGGTTCAGCCACTGTCCCCTGCCCCTCCCGTCCGGCCTCGCTGAGGGCTGCGGTCAACATGGGGTGAGACCTCCTGCCCCGGAGATTTGCGCTTTGGCAGGGTCCCGCCCCAACATCCCCCCCCCCCAGCCCCCTGCAGCTTGGCTGAGCCCAGAGGCGAGGCCAGGGCGGGGCGAGGCGGGTCCCGGCGGGCGGGGAGGGCGAACCCAGGAGGTGCTGGGGGCACAGAGGGCAGCGGGCGGGCGGCCGGGGATCGGGGCAAGGGCTAGTGCCTGGGGCCGCCCGCCCGAGGGGGAGGAGGCTGCGGCTGCCCCTGTCGCAGGTTCGCTGGGGAGCGGGAGGGAGGCAGGGACATGGATAGGGTGCGGTCTGCGCGGGGCCCGAGCCCGGATCTCTTCCATTTCCCCTCTCACTCGGCCCCGGGCCGCGCCGCAGACGGCAGCAGCTCCCGCTCTGCCCGAGTCGCCTGACCGCCGGGCCGGGGTGCAAACCGCGGGGTCCGGCCAGCCCGCGGGTCCGACCAACCCAGCCCAGCCCAGCCCCACCGGCCCGCAGTCCCGCCGCCCCCCGCCGCCGCCGCGTTGCCAAAACAAACGGGCCGGCCTATTTATTGGCGGCCGGCGGGCTGGGCAGCTCAGAGCCGAGGCGCCGAGGGGGACAGAGCGCCGCCACCAGCCCGGGCCCTGGGCCCCAGTCCCCCACCACCCTGCAGAGCTCCGTCCCGCCCCCGCGGATGGCGCTCCCGGCCGGAGCCCCTCAGCGCCACCCCAACGCCTGAGCGCCCCGCAGCGCCCCCGCCCGCCCGCCCGGCGCCCTCGGCCGCTCCCCCGGGGCTCCCGGCCATGTCTCCGGCCCGGCTCCGGCCCCGACTCCGGCTCTTGCTGCTACTGCTCCTGCTGCTGGCGCCGGCAGCATGGGGCTGCGGGCCGGGCCGGGTGGTGGGAAGCCGCCGCCGGCCGCCGCGGAAGCTGGTGCCACTAGCCTACAAGCAGTTCAGCCCCAACGTGCCCGAGAAGACTCTGGGCGCCAGCGGGCGCTACGAAGGCAAGATTGCGCGGAGCTCCGAGCGCTTCAAGGAGCTCACCCCCAACTATAATCCCGACATCATCTTCAAGGACGAGGAGAACACGGGCGCCGACCGTCTCATGACCCAGGTGAGTGCGACCTGACCGCTGCTGACAACGCCAGCGCCCGGCAGCCCAGCCGACCCGACCTGGCTGGCACCTTCTTCCAGGCTGCCCGGCCCGCCCCCTTGGCACCTGCCCACACTGGTCCGCCCTGCCCCCTTTGGCCTCCGTCGGGCTGGCTCGTGCCCCACGCCGGGCTTCTCACCTCCCAGCCTCCCCAAGGAATCCCGAGGGCTCAGACTGGAGCAGGTGCACGCCAGCCTGCCCGGACTTCCAGGGCCGGGGATCAAGGTGGGATAGACTAGAGACAGAATAGCCCCGGGGTTGGGGGTACGGTGGGAGAGTGTCCAAAGGAACTCTGACCCGGAACCACCTCGGACGTCTGTCTCACTGTCTCCGGGATCTGCAGGGTTTCTCCCAGCTTAATTCTCCATTCTTCCCGGGGCTGCGCACTTAACTCCTGAACCCAACCCTCTCTGGTCCCCGGAGCGACGCGGCTAGGAGCGCGGGGACCGAGATTCCTCTACAACGTCCTAGCAGTCTTCTGCTCCGGCCGCTCCTGGAGTTGAGCCCAAGCCAAATCGGAGACGTGTCTGGGCTTGAGCGCAGGGACTTGGGGGAGACCAAGCAGCAGAAGATGAGTTGTGCTAGTACTGGATCAGGAAGGGGAGGGACCCCTGTGGGAGCTGTCCCTGGAATCCAGAGGCGCATGTGTTGCGGGGACTCACTCTAGATGGAGAGATTCACTGTTTCTGACACGGAGACCCAAAGCCGAACTGGGGGAGATTTCAGGGCTTGACTAGGGAAGTTGAACAGGAGGGATGGAGCTTTAGAAGTGGGTTTGGGTGGGAAAGGACCAGGATGCTCGGGGGAGTTCGAAGAAAGCTGACCCAAGTGTCCTGAACCTCCCGAGTCCTTTAGCTGCAGAGCGGGGAACCAGAGTTGAACAGGAGTGAGCCCCCGAGCTGACTGGACCAAACTTGCCTTAAGCCAGGGTTGTAAATGGAGAGAACTCCCACTCACTTCTTCCAACTTCAGCATTCACCCGAGATTTCCCAGTCTGCTGCCTCTGTGGCTCCTTAGAAGACCACGGCCCCGTCCTCTTTCCTCCCCTCTCCCCCCCCCCCCCCAGCATCTATGCTTTAGGTATGGATTGTGAGGGGGAACACTGAGAGTCGTAGTGCCGGGAATGCCCTACTTTGTGGGGCCGAAGGTTGGTTGCTGGCAGGCCGGGGCTCTGAGGAATGCCAGATAAGAATCCGGGCGGCGGGCTCGACAATCATTGACAGCGCCCAGCTTCGGCCCCGGCCCAGGGAGAGAAGAAAGGCGGCCTCTCCGACCCGAGGAAGTAGCAGCAATAGTCTGGGGAAGAGAGGTCAGAGATCCAGAGACTTATCCGGGAGGGGAAAGAAATGGGGGAAAAGGCCCCTTCGAAAGGGAGTAAGCACCTGGGCCGGGCCAGCAGAAGCCCAGGAGAAAAGCTGCTTGGAGCCTGCATGCAAACCGACCATCTACTTTCTTCCAGAAGCGGCTGCCCTCTCTGCCTCCCTCACCCCACCTCACTCAGTTCTCTTCAGCGCCGTCCCTGTCCCCACCCACAAAAGTTTGCCGCTGTTGACTCCGGACCCGAGGAGTCCAAGGGTCTGCGAGGTTCGACTTGACTCTGTTCCTTGCCCCCACCCCATTAAAGGGAAGAATAAGTTCAGTTTCATAAACCAAGGATGTGGTGCCCCCTTTTCTGGGTCGGAGAGGCTCGGATATGTTCCCTACTCCTTCATCATTCCCCCATCCTCCCTCTCATACCCCCTCAGTCATTCTTCTTGCCTTCAGGTCCTGTGTAAGCGTCAGTAGTCTATATTTCCTCGTTCCCAGGCCCCGGGTCTCCAGACACACGGAGTCAGTGGCGGCTACAATTCATCCCTACAGTCCCTCTCCTTCAGTCAAGCCGCTTCCCGGGTTCCAGGGATTTGGGGGAGTGGGGCCGGCTACCTGGGTCACTTTTTTGAGCTGCACCAAGGAATCCATTTCTCTTTTCCCGTCTTTATCCCGCCGGGTAGCGTTGTGACCCCCGCCCCTCACCAAGGTGCTGAAGACGCGCTGGTCTGAATGAGGACTCGGTTTAGGCGGCCAACCTGTTGCTCTCCACTGTCCTTCCCCACTCCCCAGCCCCAACGGCCTTAGGCATCAAGAGTAGTGGTGCTCTTTTTGCCCCCTCCCCCAGTGTTTTCCCACCTCGACCACTCCAGAGCCGTGGTCAGCTTTCCCGGTTCGTGTCTGGGTACCTGTCTTCAGATCTGCAGTTAGGGACAGGGAAGAACCCAAAGGAAGGAGAGATGGTTGGTATCTCTCTCTGACCAGAAGGACATCCCCTGATACTCTCTCTCATGGTACCCACGGTATAAAAGTTCGGCTGCAGATCTGAGGGACGATTCAGGTGCCGAGACGTTGGGCTGGGTGTGCGAACCCTTTGCCCAGGCAGGGTGCTCTCTCTCCACCTGCCTTGGCCTCGACAATCCCACCCTTTGCGAGACTTCCAGCCCTGAGGCTGCGGTGACACCTGCTGGGCATAGCGGTCCCTGCACTCCTTTCCTGTCCCGTTCCGGCTAGTCCCAGCAACTTGTAGCCCCCTGCCTTTTGGCCCAGTGTGTTTGGGTGGGGAAAGGGGCACGAAGCCCCAGAAGCCGAGGACTGAGGCGGTATACAGGAGGACAAAGGGATCGAGACTTGTATGTGCATGGGCTGGCAGGAAGCTTTGGGCTTGGAAGCAGAAGAGGAGCGGAAATAGAGGCTCCCACTCGTAACTGGAGCTAATCCTGCTAAGCCAGGGAATACAAGGAAGGTCCCGGGGGTCCTGAGAGGCAGAAGCTGGGGGTGCATCCAGGAGATAGAATCCTAAGGTGCGGGATTCATCCTGGTGGAGTCTCTGGGTCAGGGATAGAAAGGGATTCTATCATTTCATATGCTTTCGAAAGAAGGGACGAAGTTGGGAGATCTTGGCCAAGGACGCCGGGGCTTGCCCTGTTCCGTAGAGTCGGCCTGCAGGCCAGAAACACGTGCTCGCGATATCCCAATCTTTTCTTATTTGGACTGTCTAGTTTACCCTTCTCTGCGTCTGTGGAGTCCTGATCTCTGCCTTCTGACGCCCGCCGTTCTCTCCTCCACCCCCTACCCCTTTATTTTTCATTGACTCACAAGTCTTCGGGACCGAGCTGCGGGCGCTAGTAGTAAAAGCCGAGGACACAGGGGCGGCACGTGAGGTTAGACTCAAGCGAGCCAAGGCAGGAAAAGACACAAAATCAGGGGTATAGAGCCTGATGATTAGGTTAGCCGCTTCTTCCTTGGAACAATCTGGCATCTATGCTGTCTGAGCTGACCTTTCAGCCCCTTCTGCCCTTCTTTTCACCCCCAATACGAGACAGCGCTTTCGCTGACTCAGGCGCCCGCCTTCAGCTCCTGATCCTTCCATTCTCCCCCTCTTTCCCCTCGCAGCGCTGCAAGGACCGCCTGAACTCGTTGGCCATCTCAGTGATGAACCAGTGGCCAGGCGTGAAGCTGCGGGTGACGGAAGGCTGGGACGAGGACGGCCACCACTCGGAGGAGTCGCTGCACTACGAGGGTCGCGCCGTGGACATTACCACGTCTGACCGCGACCGGAACAAGTATGGGCTCCTGGCAAGGCTGGCAGTGGAGGCCGGCTTCGACTGGGTCTACTATGAGTCTAAGGCGCATGTACACTGCTCTGTCAAGTCCGGTGAGCCTTCGGGAGAGTGGGCCCGGGAGGGGCGGGGCCGAGGACTGGGCAGGGGCCGGTCGGAATGAACTAAGGAGGTGAAAAGGGGGTGGGCGGAGAAACAAGACATAATGGCCCTCAGCAAGACGTTGATACTGCCCCCTTCCTCTGCTTGTGATCACTTGTCCATCCCTTGCTTGATAGCCTGATTAGCCAGCACTCTAGAGTGATGGGTTCAGTGCCCCTGCCCTGAGCCTGGGGCCACAACTCAAAGCCACCCTTCAGGATGGGCCCAACACCCCGCCCCCCCCCCCCCCAGCCGCGCCGGGATGAGGAGCAAGACCAAAACGAGATGGACGGACGGAGGGAGCCAGGGGCTGGCAGAGCCACTCAGTGCCCAACCCTTTGGGCTGGAGAGTGGAGGTGTTGAAACTGGGGTGCAGATGGGGACAGTGTTTGCCTGAGGCACCTTGTTTGGGGAGCTGGGATTTGTGCTGTATAGACCCCAGATCCTTTGGAGATTCAGAGCTTGGAGGGGATTTCTGTGTGCCACCATGCAGATCAGGGCCCCCCTCCTACTGTGTAGCTCTCTACCCAAGGGGGCGCAGGCGACCCCCAAGCCCTGACGCTGGGCGATTTGGGGCCAAGCAAAGAATGAGAGCCAGAATGGGCAGCATGGAGTTAATAAAGTGGATTTTCCTGAAATGGCTGCCTTGTCAATCAGAACTGGCTAGAATTGGGGTCTTTCAGCACCAGTTCCCTATACTGACTTTACATAGTGCCCTTTGGGAGAGTACACAAATTTATTACCTACATTTCTCGTCCTTCTTTCATCCCTACTGACTCCCATCCCCCACTGGCCCTGCACAGTAACACTATACTCGGAGCCCACAAACTGGCCACACCAGGACCCTCACACATTAACACAGTACATAGGTCTCTGCAAGTAGCTCTGTGTCCCAACTCTCCAGAACCATATGGTCTCCACAGCAAGGATCTCACACCGATAGTGGGAGTACACTAACATGAAGCCATATACCGAGCCTCCCAAGTCACCCTAATCTCAACCAATACTACTCATAACTAATCCTAAATCCATTCATTCCCTCTTTCCCTTTAATCTTGGCCATCCTGATCTCACATATGGATTGACACCACACATTTCTGTTACCCCTAATCCTACACTGATTCTGCTCATTGACCTTGGCTCCTCCACTAATCTCATGAAGCACTGTCCTGATACATTGAGTCCATACACTGACCCTGTATGTGGACTGGAACCTGGTGACCTTTGCAATTCATAGTGACCTGAACTTGGCTCCTAATGTACAAACTTGTAGTCTGTATTCCATTTCTCCCTCCCCCCACGACTTTCCCTCTTCCCAATAACTGGACCTATACTCCACAGACACACAAAGCATGATTTAAGGAAAGAGCAAGAAAAACTCCAAGGGAAGGCAGTTTTTTTTTTTTTTGTCTGGGGAGTGGGCGGCATTTGAATCAGGGATGAGAGATGAAGTATGGAAATGATATTCTATTCAGGAGTGGGGATCTAGAGGAACCAAGTCTGTCCCTTTCCTTCTTGTCACTTCTTCCCTATGATATCACCTGGCTTTTCTTCTTCCCTTCAGTTTTGCAGAGATACGCTTTGTCCCAGTGTTACAAAAAGGGCCTTCCAGCTTAAGGAAAACCTTCCCCTTTCATCCTGCTCTCCTTCCCCTATTTCCTGTCATGGTTCTTAAGATGGGGGTGGGCTTTGTTGGGTCTTTGGTTATGTTGCACGTTGTGTTCCCAGAGTGAATGGAGATAAGATGAGGTGAAGGGGTCTGGGTTTGGGACTGGCACTGATGAGGAGTGAGGTCTGCATGTAGGATGCAAGAAATGGGACCAGGCTAAAGGTTGAAATGGGAATGAAAGTGAGATCTCTAGGAACTAGAGGCAGTCTCCCTATGGGTCATCTGGGTGATGAGGCTAGGAATTTGAAACCCCTGACAATAATCAAGTCTCCCTACCCTGTCCGTTCTCCCCACAGAGCACTCAGCTGCAGCCAAGACTGGCGGCTGTTTTCCAGCAGGAGCCAGGGTTCGCCTGGAAAACGGGGCTCAAGTGGCCCTGTCTGCCTTGCGACCAGGGGACCGAGTACTGGCCATGGGGGAGGATGGGAACCCAACCTTCAGTGATGTGCTCATCTTCCTGGATCGGGAGCCGGCCATTCAGAAGGCTTTCCATGTCATAGAGACCCTGGACCCACCCCGGCGCCTGGCACTTACACCAGCACACCTGCTGTTCACTGCAGACAACCACACAGAGCCTGCTACTGGTTTTCGGGCCACCTTTGCCAGCCAAGTGCAGCCTGGCCAGTACGTGCTGGTGGCAGGGGTGCCAGGACTGCAGCCTGCCAGAGTGGCAGCAGTTTCCATTCGAACAGCCCCAGGGGCCTATGCCCCTCTCACGAAGCACGGGACCCTGGTGGTTGAAGATGTGGTGGCCTCCTGTTTTGCAGCTGTGGCTGAGCAGCGCCTAGCTCAGTTGGCTTTCTGGCCCCTTCGTCTCTACCATAGTCTGTCATGGGGCAGCAGGACCCCAGGAGAGGGTGTTCATTGGTACCCTCAGCTGCTCTACCGCCTGGGGCGCCTCTTGCTGGATGAAGACAGTTTCCATCCCTTGGGAATGGCAGGGATGGGCAGCTGAACAGTGTCCCATCCCTATTCACCCCCAACCCAGCATGCTAGGCATGAGACCTCCCCCACCTCAAATCCCTCTATCCCTCGGCCAGGAGGACTCTAGTCCTGGTGGATGGTGAAAGAGCACGGGGAGGGAGGTGGGGAAGGGAAGACCGACTTAGTTAACGGGGAGGCACGTCACATTTAACACGAAAGCGAGTGACTCAAGGCTTTCTCCCAACCCGTCAGGAAGACAGTGGACATGGGTTGTTAGGTGTCCGGCTTCTACCCACAGAACAAAAACAGCTACCAGGAACCCTCTAGAGACCTTGAAGTTGGCGTATTACTCCCATCACTTCCAAGCAATAAGCAACGCTCCCGCGCCCCTCCACTGACTTTAAAAGGCCTCGAGCTTCCTGTCCCAGGTCCTCACCCTCGAGTTAAGGTGCACCTTCCTCGATGCTGCTAGATTTCCCAAGAGTAGGGCGAAGTAGAAGGCAGTAAGTTCCTGGGCATATGGAGAGAGAACTTTCGAAGTTCTTCACTGAGCCACCGGGGCTTATACCTTCTCTCCAACACACTCCTGGAGAGCCCCAAAAGACTCTTGTTATTGAATAGAGTTCTTGAAAGCAATCGGAACCCTGTGATCTAGCCAATAGGATGGGGGCGCCCGAGCCACTCCTCTCGAAAGACCTAGGCAACCCAAAGAAGAAGAATGCTCGGAGAGCCTCAGAAAATGTGTGTGCGTGTGTGGGGGTGGATCCGTTATTCACCCCAACCGGGACCCTGCCTGGAGGGGGAAGGTTCCCCACAATGTGAGATGGGGATGAGGAGCACCGGCTCCCGGACTGAGCGCAATTCCCTCCCCATCTAGGTCTCCCCCCACTACACCCCCTCCTCCAGTCGTGTCCCCCCCCTTCTTATTTATTGGCGTGGAGGGGGAGGTCCGTGGGGGCAGTTTGGAAGCATTTTTGTCTTCTCTTTCTTTTGTAATAAACGTTATTTAAGATGTCACAACCGTGGGGCAGGGTCATTGTAATGAGACCAATAAATTGATTAAACCGTGATGTGGGCAGGTGCTTTGCCCCCAAATTCGCATTCTTGCATAGCTACAGGAGTTTATCTACACGGTGTTTTCTTCACATTAGCCGGATGAATAAGGTAGTACAGCATTACAATCCACATTTTATATCTTCACCACAGCGCCCTCCCCGTGATCCTTCCAGACTCCACCTGGTACTTAATACCGTTAACTATGGCAGAGGAGAAAAGCTACCAGGAGATACTATAGTTAGGGATATCCCCGACTTGATTCATTTTTCCTTCTCCACCTTGGCCTTCTATGGATCTATTTCTGCTTCTTGTCTGAGCCCTACTTAGGGTTTGGCATCTTGCCTTAGTCTATGGATAGCCCTGCAATAAAAGCTCACTGGAGGACTGTTAAGTCTTACAAAATGCTTTCCTCACAAGGAACCTATGAGTCAGGTAGTGGAAACAGTCTATTTTATAGGTGTTGTAACTGGGACTCAAAGGAGTAGATGCTGCCTTTTTCTGCTCCCCTCCTTATGATTCCACCCATCCCAGACAAGAGATGGGCCTAGGTCCCACCTCCATAACAAAGATAAATTACTTTTCCAAGAAGACAATGTTGAGTTCCAGTTTACGGTCCTGCCCTCCAGTCGCTCTCTCCTCCCATCAAATCCTGTTGAGCACCTATCAAATAAGGATGTTGTATTGGATGCTCTCTCTGGCCTTTCCCAGCTGACATTCTGGAAGTCTGTTTCTCCATCTTCTTAACTTTGACTTATGCTCCAGGATTCTTTCACCATCCCCTCCCCGCTACAATACACATGCCATGCAGTGGCCTCTTAACTAATGGTTCTAGATGGGCAAGGAAGGACCATCCTTCTACTGGACAAACAAAGCTGCCCTGATTGCAGACAGAAGGGAATCTCAGATGAATCAGAAGAGAAAGTCTTGGGAAACAATGTTGAAGGATGGTGGCTAGAAGGAGACAGAGGAGGAAAAAGCTTTTGAAAATCTGGCTTCGGGTACTTGGGGAAAAATTATTTAAAAAATTAAATTATTAAATTATTTTTTTAAAAGAAAGAAAATCTGGTTCCAATCCCTAACATGAGTGACAGCTGCTACATTCACCAAAGAATTTCTCCACCCCTAACTCAGCTCCAAATTAGGATGAGGAAAGAGAGCACCTCTGACTTCTGTCAATCAGAGGTACTGAAAAGGGCACTGGGTCTCTATAGACCTGTCGATTGTGGCCTGAAAACCTACCTGTCATGAGCCAGGGCTTGGGCTGCTGACAATTTTTTAAAATTTCAACACTTCAAGGGTCCATGATTCCATTAATGTGGCTATCCCTTCTCCCTAATGCAGTTCATAACTCCTCTTTGCCTTGGTAGAAGGCAAATTTCGACAGAAATTTCTGAGGTGAAAAAATTTCTCAGCTATTATCCAAGTCATTGGTGACCCCAATACTAGGCTCGGGTTTTGAACAAACAGGCTGGTAGTCTGGTGTCTGGAGTCTTCTCCTTCCTCTCTCCCCCACTAAAAAACTCTCCAGGTAGGTAGAACATTTGAGGGCTTGCATTCCACTGGCTTAGCCTTTGATAGATAGATGACAGACAGATGTGATAGATGAAAGATGGATGATAAGGATAAATGAGGCATATATGATATATACATAGACAGATGATAGATAGTAAAGAGTTTATGGATAGTTAGATGATAGATAGATAGATAGATAGATAGATAGATAGATAGACAGACAGACAGATAGATGGATGAAATAGATACATGGATGGATGGGTGAATGGAGGGATGGACGGATGATGGATAGGTAGATGGATAGACAAATGGAAGAAATAGAGGGACATTTAGAGGGATGGGTAAGTAGACAGACAGATGGACGGATGGATGGACGGACAGACAGACAGACAGAGATAGATAGATAGACAGACAGACAGAAAGGACATTTTAATAAGTGCCTATTGTGTGCCAGGTACCGTATTAAGCACTAGGATTACAAACACAAGCAAGCAAGCAAATCCCTGCCCTCAAAGAACTTGCATTCTAATGGAGGTAGACAATAAGTAAAGAGGGGCTCTAGAAAGCAAGGGAAAGGAATTACTTTGAGATTGAATGTTCACCTTCTTGTCCTGATTAGCTACTGCAGGAGTAACTTAGTGAAAAGACAATGACTGATGTTTTTATGGTGCTTTCAGGTTTACTAAGTGTTTTTAATGTATCCTTGTGTATTTTGATCCTCATCTCACCCCCATATGCACTATCAGTTTTCATATCCTTGTTTTCTCACTGGAGCATGCCAGGGAGGAAAGGAGGCAACCTGGAAGTTGCAGCTTGACCCCTATGTTAGGAATGGAGTAGCATCTGAAAGCAATCCAAACTGGGTTTGAAGGATTTGAAGGAGTGAGGGAGAAAGAAGGTTTAATCTCCTCCAAATCCAAGATACTGGGTCAGTTTGCCCTTGCTCTGACTCAATAAAGCGGGAAGGCAGAAAGGAAGGAAAAAAAGGAAAGAAGAAAGGAAGGGAGGGAGAAAAAGGAAGGAAGAGAGAAAGGAAGAAAAAAGGAAGGAAGTGAAAATTGAGCAATGAACAAAAGAGTACTTTGCACTTTCTACATACTAAGCGCTGTGCCTAAATAACTCTTTTGTGGTTTTGCTGGATATGCAGGCAAACAAGTGTTGGGAACATAGAGTAATCAGAAGTCTAGGGAGGGCAGGAGAGTGGGGTTGGATTGGAGTTGGGATTTTAGTGGATTACAAAGTCAACATGAGTCAACAATGTGGCATGAAAGTCAAAGAAGTTAACTGGATCTAGGCTTAATGAAGAAAGACTTTGGAGTCCAGAATGATGGAGATAGTGGACAGATGATATTTGGACTACTGTGTCAATTTCTGTTCACCACTTTTGTTTGTTTGTTTGTTTTTACAAATTGGATAGCATTCAAAGGAGCATGACCAAGATAGTGAGTAGACTGGACACCATGTCATATGAGGATAGGTTGGAGGAATTGGGAATATTTAGCCTGGAGAAAACTGAGATAGGGTGAAACCATCATGCAAGCAAGGGAAAAAACTTGCTCCAGAGGGCAAAATAATGAGCACTATAGTACAGTAGGAACAAGTGTTAGACATAGAGGCAGAGGACTTGGGTTCAAATCCTGACTGTTATATATTACCTTCTCATCTTGGGCAACTCACAGCCTCTCTGGACCTCAGTTCCTCTTTTGGAAAATGAGGGGGCTGGACTAAATATTCTCTAAGGTGTTGACCAGATCTAATTCTATGATCCATGGGATGGAAGCATTGGGAAGATTTACTTTCTAATAGAAGGGAAACCTTCTAACACTTGATGCTATCCCAAAGTAAAATGAGTTTTAACCACTCTGGATATCAATTTGGATTCATGCAAGAAAAATGACTAAATTATCTATCACAAGTGGAGAACCTGTGACCATCAAGGCCATGGGTAACCCTCTAGGTCTTCCAGTGTGGTCCTTTGACTGAATCCAAACTTCATGGAACAAATCCCCTTAAATAAAAGAATTTATTCTGTGAAGTTTGAATTCAGTCAAAGGGCCACACTGGAAGACCTAGAGGATCACATGTGGCTATCTCACTACTGGTATACAACCTCAGGGAAGTCAGAGACAGAAACTAGCTAAAATATAGCATCATTCTTCATGGTCATAGGTTTGAAAATAAAATGAGTGCCCATTGATTGGGGAATTGCTGAAAACACTGGCATATAAATGATAAGGAATGTTGATTTTCAGGAAGAAATGACAAATATGAGGAATTCAGAGGAATATGGGGAAATTAGTATGAAGTGGATACACAATGAAATAAGAATAAACAAAGACAGAATAGAAAATTTCCTCTTTGATAAATATCTTCAACCAGAGAGTCTATGACAATTTTCATTCTTGTTCAGATATGAAAGACTAGATGTCTTCTCGAGTCCTTTCCAGCTCCAAAGCTCTGTGATTCTGGTAGTTGGTTCTCATTCTCCTAAATGATCAGAGTCAAAGCCTTAGCATCTCCAAGAGCGCTTGTTCTCTTCCCTTCTGTGACTATACCTCCCAACTATACTTTCCTTCTAGTGGGAATAAGTGGGGCAGAAATCTTCAATTTAGTTGCTTTAGTGAGTCAGAGGCAGAAGCAGACTATGGACAGTGACTTCTTGTTGTTCAGTCCTGTCTGACTTTTCATGACCCCATTTGGGGCTTTCTTGGCAAAGATACTGGAGTGGTTTGCCATTTCCTTCTCCAGCTCATTTTACAGATGAGGAAACTGAGGCAATATAACTTACCCAGGGTCACACAGTGTCTGAGGTTGGATTTGAACTCAAATCTTCCTGACTCCAGCCCTAGAACTCTATCTACTGCACCACCTAGAAGCCCATAGGGCAATGATTAGTCATTTGCTATTGTAGTAAAATTTGCATTTGATAGACATGAGTAGGGAAAGGTGACAGAGACACTGAAGGAGGGAGAGACTGAGTCAGAAAGAGGGCAGTGAAAAAAACCAGTGTAGTTGAAATCAGACGATCTGAGTTTGAATCTTAGTCTTGATGTTTGTTAGCTGCAAAATCTTGGGCAAGGTATTCTCTAGGCTTTAGTCTCTTCATCTGTAAAATTAGGGAGAGGTCATTAAAAGATGATCCATAAAACCTGTTCTAGTTTCAAATTCTTTAAAAATCTATGGAGGATGGACAGCGAATTGTGCTTCCCTTCTCTGAAGAGACAGACTATTGTGAAATCAGGCATGTTGATTTTGCTAAATTCTACTTCTTTGTTGCAAGGAAGGGTTTTTAGCTGCTGAGAGTCACTGGGAAATAACAGTACCATAAAAAGTATGAACAAAACATTTTTAAATTAATAAGCATTTATGTTCTCTCCCTCCCTCTTCCCCAGGTGGAAAAAAAGAGAAAAACGAAACCCTTCTAATGACTCTGCATAGTCAAGGAAAACAAATTTCTACATGGGTCACAAAGCATTTATTTTATTTTAAAATTTTTTTCAGGGGAAGTTGTCAGAATTATTTTTTATAAATAGCATTTTTCCCAATTACACATAAAGATAGTTTTTAACATTCATTTTTTATAAGATTTTGAATTCCAAATTTTTCTCCCTTCCCCCCTCTCCAAGACGGCAAACAATCTGATGTAGGTTATCCAAAAGCAGTTATTTTAAAAAGTACTTAATAAAATAGTAAACCCCAAAAAGAGAATAGGACCAGGTGCAGGAGTGGGAAGAGGAGGTAGGAACTGAGCCAAGAAAAGGGGAAATGGGAGCAGGCAGAAGGCAAGGGAGCACGGTGATTTGTCCCTAAACGCTCCCAGGCATCAGGATTGTAAAAGCTCACACAGAGCTAAGTGTCGGGTCTGTGGAGCAATGTAAACAATCAGCTCTCACCTCCCGCAATAGACTCCCCTTTAGACAACTTGAAGCAAAGGAGGCTGGACCCAGGTAGAGAGCCAAACACCTGTTGAGGCTGTTTGGAAGTCAGAGGCCCCAGGGCGGACCCAGCGGAGTGCAAGATAAGCTGGTTATCTCCCTCACCCTTTTGCCCTTTGCCAACCCTGTGGGCATATGCCACTTTACCCTACTATTCCCCCACCCGAGTCTGGTTCTCAAAGCCTCTTTGTTCACTTTTTGCTTCTACCCAGACTCAGCCAACTCCGATCTGATAAAATTGTGGTAGGCAGATAGGAGCCCTATCAACCCTAAAGTCTCCCTTCTAATCTCACACCCTGGCAGCTGGGTGCAATTACTCCCACACCTCAGGCACCCAAATGAGTGAACAGTTTCTAGGCAATAGACTTTCTGTGGCTTCCCAGAAACCACCCACGCCCCTAGTACAGGGAGATGAGGTATCAGAACCCCCTTCACCTAGAACAAGATCTAACTTCAGGATTTCCCTTGGCACAGGCAGAGAGGAACTCGTCAGTTCTTCGAGCCTTCTGGGGTCATACAATTTATGCCTCTGGAGGGACAGGATATCTATCTGATTCATCATGACCCATGACTGAGTTTCCTTATTTCTAGGGATACAGGCTTACTGATTGTAATATCATGGGATTCAGAGCTTCAGGTGGCCTTAGAGATAATTTTATCTAATTCCTTCATTTTATAGCAGATGAAACTAAAGCCCAGAAAGGCAAAGTGACTTGTCCAAGATATTCCAGTTAGTAAGTAGCAGAAATGGGATTTGAACCCTAGCTAATCCAAACCCAGTGTACCTTTCCACTAAGCCAGTGGTTACTAACATTTTAAAATTTTTATTTATTTTATTTTGAACTTAAGAAATAGAACAAGCATTTCTATAACATAGTAGAATAGAAAAAAAGATGATTGTACAGAAAACTGCAAATCTGTTATGTATAACTTGCTATTCCTTTTAAATATATATTAAAGTTATCATGTACCTTTTTTAACATTCTGTAACAGTACTCCATTTTAAAGTAGAAAAAAATCTGGACTGTCACATGATGAGTAGTTTTGTTATTTCTATAGCAACCAATAACCAAAAGCCACTGAATTCAGTAATCCTTTAAAATGAAATATTTGATTAACTTCAACTCACTTACATGCACTATGCACAAATATATGGCTTTGGAGCTGCAAAGGATTTCTGGGTCATAATAATATTAATAATAGCTAGCATTCATATTGCATTTAGCTTCACAAATATCCTTTCATTTGAGTCTCCCTGGGAAGCTAGAAAACCCTGGGAGGCAGCAGCTGTTTATTATCTCCATTTTACAGATGAGGAAACTGAAATAAACAGAGTTAAGTGACTTGCCTAGGATCACAAAGCTAATAAGTGACTGAGGTCAGCTTTGAAATCTAGAGCATCTAGGTAGAAAAAGCAGATAGATTTTGGGACCTGGAGTCAAGAAGACTTATCTTCCTGAGTTCAAATCTGGCCTCAGACACTTATTAGCTGTGTGACCCTGGCCAACTCATATAACTCTGTTTGTCTCAGTTTCCTCATCTGTAAAATGAACTGGAGAAGGAAATGGCAAACTACTCCAGTATCTTTGCCAAGAAAACCCCAAATGGGGTCATGAAGAGTCAAAAAATGACTTAACAACAGCAACAACAATAACAACTTCCTGACTGCAGGTCCTGCATTCCACCTCTCAGTTTCAAGCATCTCCACCATTCTAGTTCAACCCCCTCATTTTACCAATAAGGAAACAAGGACAGGTCATGACTCACCCAAGTACATGAAAGTAAGAAGTATCGGAGCTATGATATGAAATCAGACTTTTGGACTCCAGATCCAGCATAATCTTGGCTGTACCATGCTGCCTTTATTTATGCTATTTAAAGAAGCCAGGCTTGCTCTTTTCCATGAAATATACTGCTGACAATAACTTCCTACCTGGCCTCATAGAGCTTTGCAACCCACAGAGTGGCAAACAGTTTTATTTTATTAAGTCTCTTAAACTCCTCGAACCAGAAGTCTTCCCTGATGCTATTCCTCCATTCTTCTCTAATGTAAGCCTGAGGTTTGTTTTCTCCTCAAACTTTGAATCCCAAAGGGAGAAGCTAGAGCTTAAGGAGGATAGAGAAGGGTGAGGTATTCTTAGGAGGTCCACCATCTCCTAATGATGACGGTACTATACATCTAATACATCTAGACAATTTCAAATGTGGTTTCAGTATAAAAGAAGTACTACATGGAGGCTGGAGATAATATCTTTATGTAGGGCAATCTAGTAGGGTCTATAAAAAGGCATGTAATCAAAGAACACAAATAATATGTTGGTTTTTCTAGAAGAAGAAATCATGTCTCATTAATTTATTAGATTTCTTTCAAGAGGAATGAACACAAATATAAAAGATAATTAATTGCAGATGGATAAGTGGTCAAAGACCATAGATCTCAAAAGGAAAATCATAAATTACAAACAACTATATATAAGATTGCTCCAAATCACTAATAATAAGAAAAATGCAAATCAAAACAACTTTGAGGTTTAACCTCACCCCTTAACAAATTGGCAAAGATGATAAAAGTTGGAAATAGTCATTGCTGGAAAGATTGTGGGAACAAAGGAACACTAACTATTGGCGGAGATGAGAATTGGTCTAATCATTCTAGAAATCAATTTATAATTATGCTAAACATGTGATGAAAATATCCACACTGTTGTATCCAGAGTTCTCACTGCTAGGCATGTACAACAAGGAGGTAAAAAAACAAAGACAAGACTATACCAAGATATTCATAGAAAACTTTTTTTTTGAGGGTAGCAGGAAAGAATTGGAAACAAATTGATGTTCATCACCTAGACTGGCTAAAAGAATACTATTGTGTAGGTGTAAGGGTGCGATTCTATTACCCAATCTACTTAAAGTAACTACTTTAACCAAGTTAGGACACCTTTATTGAAACAATCAATTGAGGGCATTAGAGTAGATGCAACAACAACAAAAATCCTTTATCATTTTGTAAAGAGTGAAGACCATTGGTTGAAGTGATCTTTCAGAGGAGATAGATTGGTATTGGCTGAGGAAACTTGGTCACATGTTGGGGATGGGGTCAAGTCCTTCTATAAAATAGCAAACCAATTTAGAACCCAAGAATTCTGAAAACTGGCAGCTTGTTAGAGAGAACAGTTCTTACCAAGCCCAGTCAACTGCTAGGCTAGGTTAGTTCTTCATAGGATACAGAATTTCTGCAGAATAGGTTAATCCCTTGCTGGACTGGACCAAACAGGTAGCTCAGATATGAGGCATGATGGTTGCTGGAATAAGCTGGTAAGGTCCTCAGTCCCTGGGCTTTTCACAGGGAATAACATCTCTGCTAGATTGATTAGTCCATTGTACACCCTGGGTTTGCTTTTTGTTAGGCAGTTTCAGCCTCTGCCAACTCCAGGCTCCAGCTTAGCATGGCATTACTGTACTCTTTCCAGCTGGAGGATTATGGTACTCTTTTTGGTTGGAATGCTACTAAACTCTTTAAGCAAAGGCAATAATCTTCAACCAGGATGTACAACAGCCTTTCCCTTTTCTATTTTTTCCCTGTTTTGGTCTTGTTTCCTACAGGAGAGATGGAAGAAGTTTGAAAATTTTTCCTGGTTCAGAGCAGGCTCCCTCGGTGAGAGACCCCACCCTTCCTTATGTTGATCAGTTACATTTCTCAGATCCCCATTGGGGTCTTATGTGAACAAATGACTGGGGACAAAGTAGAGGCAGTCTGTTTTGCATTCTCTTTGCTGGTCTTTCAAGAAAATAATTGAACTATTCAAACCTCAAATACTTTCCAGGTGTGGAATGCTTGCTTTACATTTCAATGCTTCTCTTTGATTGCTCCCTTTACTGAAATTTAAAGGAGCATGCCTTAACATGCATAGTCAAGCAAAAAAAAAAAAAAATCAAACAATTACCGTGTGCAAAAATGTATGTTTTTGCACACAGTCACTCTGCCAAGAGGTGAGAAGGATCCTTCATCATTTGTCCTCTGGAATCTTGACTAGTCATTGTATCAATCAAGGTTCTGATGCTCTGAAGTCTTTCAAAGTTGTTTCCTTTCACATTACCATAGTTATTGTAGACATTCTCCTGATTCTGTTCATGTTACTTCATTGAAGTCTTCAGAGGTTTCTCTGAATCTGTCCCCTGTCATTTCTTATGGCATAATAATATTCCATTCCATTTGTCATGAGTATGCCCTGGTACTTTTTCCCAGGGTCAGGCTAGCTCCATTGCCCTTAGGGTTCTAGGGTAACCCAAAGGGTTGGAGGACAGGGGTCTCTCTTTTTCTACCACAATCAACTTGAGCTTTCACTAGTTGTGTTCTGCCCATTTTGGAGGTCCAGTGACTAGAACTCCAGTTTCATTTAAACATTGTTGTTTTTGCAAAGGGATATTCACTTAAAAGATATGAAGAATAAACTCACATTTACCCCAGTTCCTCTAGGATATACTTACCACATCAATGTCTGGGGGATGGGCTCAAAACGTAGCTCAGTTCTTGCATAGCATTGGTCTCACCAAGTTCATTTCCAAAGATAGCATTGATGCTGGAGGAATCTTCATCTCAGCTACTACTAGCCTGGGTACACAAGGTCACTCTTTGCTCCTTAGGGCATTAATGCTGGACTGGCAACATCTGGTCTACAAACCAGGTCCTAGAATGTTGGGGTGCTGGAGTGCTCTCATTATGACCATTTGACTTCACTAGGTTGTAAAGTTCCAAAAAGTTTTACCAAGTACAAATGAAAATGTTAAGAACTGAGACTTGTTTCTTGGGGACATATGACCTTAGATCAAGAAAAGACCTTCCCAAACAATGCCAACATAACCAAGATTAAGAGGGAAGTGGGAAATTGGGAAAGAATTTTTACAACCAGTGTCTCTGATAAAGGCCTCATTTCTAAAATATACAGGGAATTAAGTAAAATCTATATGAATGCAAGTCATTCCCCAATTGATAAATGGTCAAAGGATATGAACAGGCAATTTTCA
>CM053591.1:149860368-149929951 GCA_028646515.1 Pseudochirops corinnae | reverse complement strand
TAGTCATATCTATCTAGCTATCATCTATCTACTATCTATCTATCTATCTGTCTGTCTGTCTTTCTGTCTATCTATCTATAGTCATATCTATCTATCATCTATCTACTATCTATCTGTCTGTCTTTCTGTCTATCCATAGTCATATCTATCATCTATCTATCTATCTATCTGTCTGTCTTTTTGTCTATCTAGAGTCAAATCTATCTATCTATCATCTATCTACTATCTATCTATCTGTCTGTCTGTCTTTCTATCTATCTATAGTCATATCTATCTATCATCTATCTATCTATCTATCTATCTATCTATCTATCTATCTATCTATCTATTGTCATCCCTTTATAAAATGTTAAGGATGTCTCTGATTGAACCAGAAGGACAAACTATCAAAATTACAGATGACCAAAAGGGCAACAGGGTAATGCATAATAACATTAAAAAAAATAACAACCACCTACTATTGTACCAAATGGGGTCGCAAAGAGTCAGACGTGACTGAAAAATGACTGAACAACAACAACACAATGTGCCAGGCACTTTACAAATCTTATCCCATTTGATTGCACAACAACCCTAGAAGGGAGGTGCTATTATTATTATTATTTTATTTTTATCTTTATATAAAGAATTTATATGATATTTATAGAATAAACACACATATTTGTATGATTTATAGAATATATTTATAGAATATATATAGAATAAATACACATAATATTTATATGATTTCTAGAACACATACATTGATAATATTGATATAATTTACAGAATAAATTTATATAACCTGTATTCTTTATAAAATATGAATATGTTTAATTTAATAATATTAAAGATGATAATTGTATTATTATCATCATGTATTATTATCATGATTTTTCCTAATTTACAGGTGAGGAAATTGAAGCAGACAGAGATTAAACAATGTGCCCAGATTCACACATCTAATAAGTATCTGAGGCTAGATTTGAACTCCTGTCTTCCTGACTCCAGGCCAGTACACTATCCACTCTCTATCCACTGCACTACCCAGCTATCAAATGACGGGAATAGACTACAGCATATTACCAAGAACTGCACACGTGAAACAGTGTAAAGATGTGTGGAAGAGATGTGTGATGAGAAATGGTTAGTCAGTTATGTATTAAGAGTGAGGGATAGTCAATAAGAGATAGCCTGAACACTGTGTTGGTGCATACATATTACTAAGAGTCCTATCAGAATTGCTTCTGTATTTTGAGTGTATCTCCCCATGGAGAATTTACCTGAGGACAAGAACGTTCTGTCTCTGCTTTCTCTAACTTTTGGGTTGACTGGGGTAGAAGAATGGGACAGAGGAAGGATGAGGCAGACAGAGATTAAATGATTTGCCCAGACAGGGCAAGGAAGGACAGAAGAAAGGATAACACCACCACCAACAATCAACCACCAACCACTACAGGATGTGATTCAAAGGTATGAAATAATGAATAAGTGTAAGATAACACAAAATTCAAAAATCCCAGAAGCAAGGATAGTAGAAAGTAGAAAGTATAGTAGAAAGAACACTGATTTTGCAATCAGAGGCCATGGGTTTGAATCCTGGCTTTATTGACTAACTATATGGTCTAGGGTAATCAACCTGTGTAAGCCATTTGAGTCTTTGCTTGCTTATCAGCGAAATGGTGATAATAATACTACCTTCTTCACCAGATGGTTGTGAAAATGAAATGAAATTATATATAGAAAATGCTACATAACCTTCAGATTACAAAATAAAAGAGATCCTCTCCACCTGGGTCAATAATAATCCCAACCATCACTCCCATGTCTGGCAGAGAAAATAACCAGAAATATTCCTGCAAAAATCTCTGTAACGCAGCAAAGACAAGCACGTTGGGGATATGCCCACACATATCAGTGAACACAGATATAGAGAGCAGATAGGGGAGTGCCATGGCAAGCTGCAGCAGCAGCAGATAATGGCTTGTTGCCAGCTCTGAATTGTGGCTATAGGTCATCCCGTCCAAAAGAATGCCTGGTGAGGAGAGGCACAGGGGATATTCAGGAAAGGGGAAGAATAAAATAAGCAAATGAAATATTTGTAAAATGTAATGGGATGAATGTTTTCAGAGAGCTTTGTATTTCTCTGCACAATGTAAATACTGTGTTGCTATACTATACTACTATTTAAGGGTGCTTCACCTTGCTACCTAATGCACATATTCCAAATAAAGATTTTGCATGAAAAAAAAGAAAATGCTACATAATTTGAACTATAAAATCTTTTCTATAAAAAAAAACTTATGGTCCTTAATATCCTACCAGGACTGAGAGACCTTCTGTCAAATTCCAGCTAGGTAACATTTGGATAAATTTTTACAAAATGAACAAACTAGAAAAATGTACTTTTTAACAAAGTAAGCAATACACTTTCCCTCAGAGTATGGGAAGAAATTTAATCTGAATTAAAGAAGAGCTTGGAGAAAGTTATGGTTGACAGAGACATGGCTACTAAGAAAAACTTATGGCTTTTAAAGTTGGTGTAAGAGAAGACACCAGCTGCTGACCAACTGCTTGACAGGTAGATAAACCCAAGAGCACAGGGAGAAGCAGGTCTCCCCACTCCAACTACTAGCCTCATTCTAGCCTGGCCCCACCCTAGTCAGAAGGGAGCCACCAGCCTCCGCCAACTAACGCTACTGAAGGAAGGTCCAAGAGTCTGGGGAACAGCAGTGCCTCAAAGACCACCAACCCTACTACTGCCATGGCCCCTTTAGTCATTGCCCAGGGGAGAAGCCTTGATGATAAGACCTGGTCACTGCCTCTGCAGGTGCTGCAACTCCCACTTTTCTGGTAGCCATGGTTAAGAAAAGAAAGCTCTCCCTAAATACCTTGGGTAGTTCAACATTAGAAGCAGATATGACTTTATAATGAAAGTGACATTAAAAAAGATATATCACCCATCTGCCTTGCCAATGAACTCTAAGGACCACTGCATCTTTCCTTAAGACTTGCAGCTGAAACGTCCCTATACATATCGCCTCTGCCATTAGAACATGGGCCAGTTACATTTGAAAAGGAGGATTGTCTTGTTTTTCTATCATATCCCCAATATTTATCACAGTGCCTTGTACATAGTAAATGCTTAAGAAATGTTTATTTATTCATTTATTTATTTATTCATTTATTCATTTATTTATTCATTCACTCATTTTGGGGAGAGGGGAATAATGCTAGAATGAGAAGATAGGTGGAGTTTGCAATTTGTCCATTGAGATTCAGAGGAAAAAACACAATATGATTGATGTCAGATGACCCAAATTCCAATCTGAGCTCTGCTACTACTTGTAAAATCTTGGGCAAATCACTGAATCTTTCTTAATCTTAATTTCCTTATCTGTACTTGTGCCCAAACTTTTGGGATCTGTTTACACTCTTCAAAATTATTGGGAATTTCTTTACACTCTTGAAAATTACTGAGAACTTTAAAGAGTTTTTGCTTATTTGGGCTATGTCTGTTGATTAACTTATTTGAAATTAAAACTGATAAAATCTAAAAAACTTAATTTATTTAAAACAACAATAAATCCACCACAAATTTACATAAGTAGCACTTTGTGAAAAATATGTTTTCTAAAACAAAAAAGTTTAGTGACAGTGATATTGTTTTCGATATTTTTGCAAATCTCTTTAATGTCTGGCCTAATAGAAGACAGTTGGATTCTCATATCTATTTCTGCATTCAATCTCTTGAAAAATGTTCTTTTGGTTGAAGTATATGAAGAAAATCTGTCCTCTTATATATGTAATTGGAAAAGGAAGGAGTATTAGTCTTAGTATAATGTCTTAGTATTATTAGGAAAATAGTTTTGACCTCCTGGACCTATTGAAGGGATTTCAGGGACCCCCAGGTGTCTTCAGACCATTTTGAGAGCTGCTGTAGTAGGTGAACTCTAAGGCCTTTTCCAGAACTAAAAGCTATGGTTCTTTCATTCATAGTTATTTATGTACTCTATACTATTTCTCTTATTACATTACAAACTCATTGAGGCAGGAACAAATAACGTACATCTTTGTATCTTCCATAGTGCCTAGCCAGTACTTTGTGCAAAGTAGGAGCTTAAATGATGATTGTTGATGGGCTTCTACTTAGTTTCCAATTCTTTCCTGCTGCAAAAGTGCTGATATACATATTTTTGTGTGTATGGTGCCTTTCTTTTTGTCACTGACCCCCACTGGGGTCATGCTTAGGAGTGAGATCTTAGGGTTATAGGGTATATATATACACATACACATACATATATGTGTGTATATATGCATATATATGTATATATATATATATATATACCTTGTGACCCAAAGATCTCACTCCTAAGCATACACACATATGTATATGTATGTATACATATGTATATCTATTTATCTATTTATATCTATCTATCTATTTATCTATCTATATCTATTTATCTATTTATCTTTCTATCTATCCATCTATCTACATATTGCTTTCTTAGCATAGTTCCAAAATGCCTTCAGTAACAGCTTGACAAATTCATAACTCAACAAGGAATTCATGGGCCTGTTTTTACACAACCTCTCCAACACTATTTCCATCTTTTGTCATTCATGTTGATTTGCTGTTTGTGAGGTGAAACCTTAGAGATACTTTGGTCTTTCATTTCTTTTATTATTAGAGATTTGCTGCATGGTTTCATATGATTGTTAATAGTTTGTAATTCTTCTTTGGGAATTGTTAGTTCATGGTACTTGAACACTTATCTATTGAGGAACAGCTAAATAAATCATGGTAAATGAATGGAATGGACATACAAAATGGGATGGACCTAAGAAATAATGAATATAATGAACAAAGGGAAGCATTAGGAAGATAGGTGAACTGATGTAAAGTGAAACAAGTGGAAACAGGATATTAATACATATGTACAGTGACAATAACAATTTAAATAGAAACAACAAAAAATGGAAATTGAATCCTGTGAAATTATAATGATCACGTTTGACACCCCCAAAAGCAAAGGAACCCTTTATACTTCTTTGTAACTGAGGAGAGTTAGATATGTGGAACACTATGGGTAATATCAGACTTTCTGATGTGTTGGTTAGTTTGGCTAAACTACTTTTTTTATCCCTCTTTTTTATTTGTTATTGCAAGAGATAGATCTCTGGAGGGAGAGAGAGGAAGGAAATATTGAGACATGAAGATAATTTTAAAACCAAAATAATTCAAATATATATTTTAAAGAAGTACAAAGGAAATAAAATTTTAAAATAATGGTTTTTTAACAGAATTGAGAAGAGATGTCAAACCATTACAGGATAATTGGTCAGCATGGAGCTGTCCAACAGGCAGATGAATTGAGTTGTATTTAGAAGATGTAGTGGGGGGTCTTAGGCTATGTAGCCTGCTTGGAGCTGTCCAAGGTCTTATCCAAAGTTATGCTAGCAGGAGAAGGAGGAAGTTGAGATTGGGTGGGGAAAGTGAAAAGAGAAGGTTATTCTGCAGAAGATAAAATGAGGAATTGGTAGGAGGAAGCATCTGGGAGATTCAGAGGAGTCATCTTAATTTGACTAGGGATAAATAAGAGTACCTCTAATAGTGTTGGGGTTATTGGGTGAGAGAAGGGGATTATTGTTGCAAAAAATAGCTATAGGTTTGATTTTGTGGTTGTGTTAGATTTGCACTCCCTCAAAACTCCTTACCTCCTGGTTCCTCAACTTGCTCATTTCCCATGACCTGCTCCTCCACTCCACCTCAGCTACACACAGAGATCTTTTGAGGTTGTCATCACCTATAAATGCTCCATCTCCCTGTTTATTGATTCTGAAATTCCCTTATTTGATTAAAATGTGTTGCAAGTCCTCTTCTCCTCCTTCCTCAAAACCCCAAACCCTCTTCTTCATCCTCACCATAACCTCCAATTCCTCAACCCCTTATTTCTTTTCCAAGCTATCATTACTGCACTTGCTGCACTCTCCTCCTTTCCCCAATTTGAGCCCTTACTGAATGAGTTAAAATATACAGTCTGCTTCTCTTGAATCCCTCCTACCCTTATTGTATTACTGACCTCGCCCCATCTGGAAGATTCCCAACATCTGATGAGAACCTTATTTCATATTTCACTGAAAAAAAAAAACTTAGGCCATTTGCAAAGAACTCTCTCTTCTCCCATGCTTGTCATCTCACATCACTCAGATGCTTTCCATCACACCTCCATCTTCACAACTCTCTCATAAGGAGGTAGCCCATCTCTTTACCAAGGTAAAACTCCCACATGCACTTTCTGTCTCCTCCAGCAGATTGTCTCTTCTATCATCACCACTCTCTCACTTACCATGAATTTCTTCTTGTCTAGTGGCTGCTTCTCTAACTACCTACCAACCATTTTGATCCCTCCATCTCCACAAGAAATCATACTATGTCTCTCCTCCTTTCTGTGGCAAAACTCTCTGAGAAGGTCATATACAATAGGTGCCAACCTTTCATTTCCTCTCATTCTCTTCTTAATTCTATAAATCTGACTTCTGACCACATCATTTAACCAAAACTGCTTTGTCTAAAGTTACTAATGATCTCTTAATTGCCAAATCTACTGGCCTTTTCTCAATCTTCATCCTTCTTGATCTCTCTACAGTTTCTGTCAATCACTCTCTTCTTTTTAATGTTCTCTTTATGGGGACACTAATCTGTGACACTAATCTCTTCTGATTTTCCTCCTACCTATTTGACTTCCTCTCAGTCTCCTTTGCTGGATCTTCATCTAGGTCATGCCTGAGAACCGTGAATGTTATCCAGGGTTCCCTCCTGGAACTTCTTCACCTTTCTTATCAGGCTCCATAGATTCAATGATCACCTTTATGCTAATGATTATCAAATCAACTTATCCGGTCTTAATTTCTCAGCTGTTCTCTAGTCTCAAGTCTCTGACTGCCTATCATACACCTTGGACTGAATGCCTCATAGACATCTAAAACTGAACATATCTAAAACTGAAATTATTATATTTTTTCTTTTTTTTTTTTTCAAAATTTTATTTTAGACTCAAATGCCAGAACACAAATAGAGAATAGAGAAAAAGAAACAAAAACATATCATAAACACAACTATTGGAACTTAAATACAAAGTTAGGAAGAAAAAAATGTTATGTGCAATTGCAGAACATGAGAGGATTCAAAATATGTAACAATAGATTTTCATTTCAAGAAAGCCTATATGATGAATAATACTCGTGTTGAGAATTGTCCATCTTTTCTTTGCTTTCTTCTGAGTTTTCTTTTGTTCTCTGCTCTGTACTTTTTTTTTTTACCAACCTCCCTCCAGGAGGCTACAATAAAGTTTAGATATGTTTCTCTATAGCTATAGATATATACATACACATATACATACACATATAGACATATACTTTTCCCAAACCTGTTCTACTCCTGATCTTTGTTTTTTTTCTGTATGATTATATCTCTTGTTTGCTATTCCTCCTGCCTCCTCTACTTTACTTCTACCCACTACTTTGCTCTCCTATAACTTGCCTACTCCCCTCCAAACATCCCTCCCCTATACTCCCATTCCCATAAATCTGAACACTCTCCTATTCCCCTATTTTACCTAATCCTTCACCCTCCCCTCTAAAGATCCCTCTCTTGTCCTCTCCCCCTCCCTATGCTCCTACCATTTTATTTCTTCTGAATTTAGAAGACTTTTATACTCTTCTAAATATGTGTGTGTGTGTGTATTGTTCCCTCTTTAAACCCATTCCTGATGAAAGTAGGTTACCAGAACTACCAGCTGTCCATCTAATTCCTCTGTATCAATTCTTTCTTTTGCACCTCAAATAATTACTCTTTTAAGCTGTTCCTAAATGATTTTACTTTTTAAATTCATATCATTCTCATGTTTACCCCAATCTTTCTTATAAACTACCCAGTTATTGTTAAGAATCTTTGGCACCCATTTCATATATATAAAAAGTAAACAGTTTGTCCTTATGGATCCCTTATAATCAATCTTTGCTATGTGTCTTATATTTCTCTTGGTTCTTATATGTTGAATCTTCTGTTAAGTTCAGAATTTTTTTTTAACAAAGTCTTGAAAGTCTGAGAGTTTATCAAATGTCCTTTATTCATTTAGAATAATATTTAACTTTGCAGGGTATGATATTTTTGGTGGGAGCCCCAGTTCTTTTACTCTTTGATATGTTATGTTCCAAGACCTGTGGTCCTTTAATGTCTCTGCTGCTAGGTCTTGTGTAATTCTAACTGTGGCACCATCATATTTAAATTGTTTTAATCTTGATGCTTTTAATATTTTTTCTTTGAACTGGGGATTTTGGAATTTGACTATGATATTCCTATGAGTTTTCCTCATAGGATCTCTTTTAAGTGGTGATTGATGGATTTTTTCTATTTCTACTTTCCCTCCTTGTTCTCATGCTTCAGAACAGTTTCTTTGATTATTTCTTGTATTATTGTATCAAGATTCTTTTTTTGATCATAACTTTCAGTTAGTCCAATTATTTTTATATTTTCTCTTCTTGATCTATTTTCCAAATCTATTGTTTCACTTTCTCTTCTATTTTTTCATTATTCATATTTTGTTTGATCATTTCTTTTTTTTTCTTTTTGGAGGGGGGAAGGCAGGGAAATTGGGGTTAAGTGACTTGCCCAATGTCACACAGCTAATGTGTTAAGTTTCTGAGGTTGGATTTGAACTCAGGTCCTCCTGATTTCAGGGCCAGTGCTCTATTCACTGCACCACCTAGCTGCCCCTGTTTGATCATATCTTGATCTCTTATTAATTTCCCTGGCTTCACTTTGTCCAATTCTAATTTTTAAGGTGTCATTTTCTTCCTTAAGATTCTGGATCTCCTTTTGTACTTGGTTAACTCTCCTCATATCCTTCTTGCTTTTCTTGTATTATTCTTATTTTCTTTTTAAATTTTTCCTCCATCTCTGTCATTTGATTTTTGAAGTCTTTTTAAAGATCTTCTACAAATTCTTTTTGGGCAGGTGTCCATTTGATATTACTCTTTGACGGTTTCTTTACTTCAATATCCTCTTCTGAAGATGAACCCCGGTCATCTCCATTACCATAATAATTTTCTATGGTTGGATTCTTTCTCCTTTGCCTGTGCATTTTTTGGTAGTAATATCCTAATTATTTGGGAAATGGTGCCTCTTGCCCCACATCTTCAGTTCTCAGCCTCTAGCCTGGGACCAAAACCAAACCTCCAGCTTCCTGTAAGTACCCACAGCCAGGGGTTTTCTGCCCCATTGCTTCTGCACTCAGCAGGTATGTGCTGGTTCCTTTTAGCGCCCCCCTCCCACTCCCCTGCTCTTTGCAGCACAGCTGGGTCTGGTGTTCCTTGTCAGTAGAGTTTCCCTTGGTTTTTCCAGTCTCAGACAGCCAACTCCTCTCACTATTGTGGGGTAAAAATTCTGGTGGCTGGAGTTGAGGCAGCCTATTCAACCAACGAACTCTAGGGCTTACTATTTGTTTAAGAGGCTTGCTGCTTGCTATTAAAATGAAATCTAGCCTGGAGGTATTTACTCTTCACAGGGACCAAACCTTTTCTTCTGATCTTCTCAAATTGTCCCAGGAGGACCCTAGTTATGCCCCTGTTCTTATTTATCTCCAGCCATACTTTGTTCACCCTATGGTGCTATTTTAAGTCTTTTGTGGGAGAAAATCTTGAGAGCCTGGAATTTTCTGACCTACTCTGCCATCTTCCCAGAATTCTCTCCCTGAACTCATTGTCTTAAAAAGAGGACTATCATCTTCTAAAATTTCCTATTATTTTTTATGGTACCACCATCCTCCCAGTCACCTAGACTAGCAACCTATGTACCATCCTTTACCTTTCACTCTCTGTCATCCCCCTCATATCCTATCTGTTGGGTAGACCTGCTAACTTTACCTTCATAACATCCCTAGTATATCCTCACTTCACTCCTTTGAATCTGCCACCACCCTGGTATATGCGCTTATCACTTCACACTTGGACTATTGAATATAACTTGGTGGTTGATCTGACTGCTTCAAATCTCTCTGCAGTTCATCCTCCACTCAACTGCCAAAGTTATCTTCCTAAAGTGCAGGATTAATAATCACTCACATACACATATTCCCTACCACTCAGTAAATCCCAGTAGTTCTCTATCACCTCCAGTATCAAATATAAAATCCTCTGTTTGGCATTCAAAGCCATTCATAACCTACCTTGCTTTTCAATCTCCTTATACCTTACATCCTCCATGTACTCTTTGATTCCAGTGACACTTGCCTCCTCAAGCTCCTGCAAGGAGCCACTCACCTTTGGACTCCATTTTCACTAACTATGTTCTATACCTGTAATTCTCTCCTTTCTCATCTCCACCTCCTGGCTTCCCTGTCTTCCTTCAAGTCCCAGGTAAAATCCCACCTTTTATAGGAAGCCTTTCTAGATCTCCCTTAGTTGTATTGACTTCCCTCTACTGATTATCTCCAATTTATCTGGTCTATAGCTTGCCTGCACAAAGTTATTTGCATGTAATTTCCCCCATAGACTAAGCTTCTTGATAGAAAGGACTATCTTTTCCTTTCTCCAGTGTCTGGTATACAGTAGCCACTTAATGTTAATTGACTATGGTAGATAAATAGAATCCCTAGATCTTAGTGGTCGAAGAGACCTTGGAAGCCATTTGCTTGAATCATTACTTGAATAATGTCTGTAACACACAGGACCAATACTCAGCCAACCTTCAAATGAAGATGTTTGGGGGAAAGGGGGAACACACTACCATTCCAAATTTGAATATCTAATTGTTGGGAACTTTTTCTTAAATTGACCCCAAATCTACCTTGATAAAATTTCCACCCATTATTCTAAAGTCTGACCGTTGAGGCCAACCAGAACATATCTAATCTCTTTTCTATTTGATGGTCTTTCAAATACTTGGAGTTATCATTCTCTCCTCTACATCCCTAAATCTTCTCTTCTTTAAGATAAACACATAGGAAAGGCAGTAATTTTAAAATTTTTTGATCAAGGACCTCTTTACACTCTTAAAAATAATTGAAGACACCCTCCCTAAGAATTTTCATTTATGTGGACCATATCTATAATCTTAGCCTATATACAGATGTTGTGGACTTGCATTGGTGAAAAGAGTTTCCTCTGCTGATAAGTCCTTATACCAATGAAATCACAGATTTACTCCCTTTCCTATATTTTGCATTTACTCACCTATATAGATATTGTTTTTCTCCCAATAGAAAGTAATTTTTTTGAGGACAAAGACAGTTTAGTTTTTGTCTGTATATTCCTAGTACATAGTACCATACGTGGCACATAGTAAGCATTTTTTAAAATGCTTGTTGAATGAATAAACGAATCCGTGAATGAGGACCGGCTCTGGAAATTATTCAGTTCTCATCTGTGAAATGAGGAGGTTGTAGTCGTTGATCCCTGAGGAGATGATATTTGTAAAAGCTCTAAACGCTATATAAATAAATGCCCTTATTGTTGGTGGTTGCTGCTGCTGCTGAGTCCTAGGATCCTTCTGGAGTACAGCATCGAGGCCAGCCCACAAGGTCACTTCCAAGCTCTAAGCAGCCAGTAGCTTCTCAGAAGAGGCGTGGCCCTAGCAAGCCGCCGTCGTTGCTAGGGGCTACCAGACGACGCTACCCCAGAGCGTGCTTCGTATCTATGGTGATTCCCGCAACTCCGGCCCCAGGGAGTCCGGGGAACCTCAGAAGAGGTAGGTATAGGAGGACGTGGCGCTGCCGCGATTTTCTCCCGGACCGGCGGGGTGTGAAGGGGGCAAGTTGGGAGACTGGGACGGGGGTGAGGGCTGATGAGGCTAGGCCAGGTACCTCGAGTTTCCCCAGCTCTTTCAGTCCCTCACCTTCTCCTTGTACAAGCCTCCTACTGACCCGAGTTTCCCGGGGGAACCTCAGAGAACGACAGCTTAGGGTGGAATAGGAAGTAGAAATAGAGATACGTGAATAGGTAAATAGATATAGAGACGGAGATATGCAGATAGAGGTGGAGATAATATCGATATAGATAGATGGATAGACATACAGATATGGATATAGTAATATGGATATAGGTATATAGATGGATATAAAGATATAAATAACTACAGATACAGAGATAGAACTAGGCAGCTATATAGATAGCTATATAGAGATACATGTAGATACATAGATACATAGAGAAATATAGAGACAAAATATAAAGCATATGTATATATGTATATATACATATTTATGTGTATATACGTGTTTGTATGTGTATTTCTTTTCTGCAAAATAAACCAATTGACTGGTTGACGTGGAAGATTTCATCTACCTCTGGGATTCTTAAGCTGGGATCTGTGGAATTTTAAAAAATATTTAGATAACTATTTCAATATAGTTTCCCATAATAATTTACAATATTATGTACTTCATTTTATGCATTTAAAAATATTGTTCTGAGAAGGGGTCCATAGGCTTCACCAGACTGCCAAAAGAACAACAACACAAAAAATGTTAAGAAGCCTGTGCTTTAAATTCTATGATACTAGAGGTCTTGACTCCCAACTTCCTAGTGATGTGTTCTTGTTTCCATTTTTCCAGATGAGAACATTTCAACCCAGAAATGATAAAGTGACTTGTCCAGGGTTACAGTGGCTAGTAAGTGGCAGAAGAACAAGAATTCAGATCATTACACTCTTAGACCAGTAGTTTTTCAATTGTGCCATCTTAGATGGTAAAGAGAGGAAGGGTCTTAAGTCAAGAGGTCTTGACTTTGACCAAATCAGGTTAGACTATGGGCAGGGTGCAAGGTCCCGAACTGGAAGACCCAGTATAATCAATCTTTTGCCCCATTCTCTTCACTCTTTCCCTGATATGATTTTCTTCCCCCCATTTTGATCCCTTCTGGCATTTCTAAGAGCTCTGACAGAGGAATTTAACTCAGAATGATCTCAGGAATACCAGGTAGAGGTGATCAGCTGTCAACTACAGAAATCCCCAAGGGTCAGGGAAATGAATGAATTAAGATTGAATAGTACAGACCCTTTGAGTGGGTGGGGAAGGGAAAAGGTCAGAGTGGGTTTGAATCAAGGCTCAGGCCTTTTTGGTTGGTATTTGTTTCGTTCTTTCTGAGTATTTTCCCCTAATTTTAAGAGAGTTCCCTTCAATAGGTTCACCATGCTGCCAATCCCAAACATGTAGTACATTCTCATAGAATAGCCTCCCTTTCTCTTTCCCAGCCCATTGTTTCTGGAAAAAGCACTTGTACTCTGTTTTGTAATTAGCCTGAAACACACCCAAGAATCCTCTTTATTCCTATTCCAGGTTTCAGAAGGCCCCTGGAGAGACTCCAACAAGATATAATATAAGTACATTGCATAGATATTCGATACTTAGGAAGGGAAAAGAAGCAAGGTAAGTAAATTTGATTAGCAGAGGGAAAGGACTATTCAATAAATTTAGACTCTTTAGCCTGAAAAGAAGGTGGCTGAGAGTATATAGACTTCTAAAATCTTAAAGGGTTAAGTTAGACTTGTTCCTAAATATTAAGAGTATTAAAACTGGAGGGGGGCAGCTCGATGGCCCAGTAAATAGAGCACTGACCCTGGAGTCAGAAGGACCTGAGTTCAAATCCATCCTCAGACACCTAACACTTACTAGCTGTGTGACCTTGGGCAAGTCACTTAACCCCAATTGCCCTGCCTTCCCTCCTCCAAAGAGCAAAAACAAAAACAAAAATAAAAAAACAAAAAACTGGAGGAGGCATGCATAAAAACTTGAAAAAAGTATTTGGGGGCAAACAAAAAAGAGTATTCAGTGGTTAATAAATTTATAGAAGTCTTTACTCTAAATGGGGGACAGGCTAAAAAAAAAGTCATTCCAAAAGGGTTTAAGTATATTGACGAATAAGAGTTCTATAATAAGTTACTAAAAAGGAACATTTGAAGTATAACTTTAAACTTTTGAGGTTGATACCAGGGAACCCCACAAATCATCCCTTCACATCGCTATCAGAGACAGAATTCTGAGTTGAACTGATTGGAGGTGGGACTGCATATGGAAATTTATTCATGTAGAACAAAAAACTACCCCTAAATTCTCTTGTCCCCTGCTTCAAGGAAATGGGAATTTGAGGTTCCAGAATTTTAGAAAATCTGAAGCTTGATGAACTCAGTGTTTCCCAAACTGTATTACACAGAGTGCTGGTATTGGATATGGCTAGGGATTCTGTGAGAAAATGTGAATGCTAATAATGTTTTCTTCTCTAAATATTAAACATCAAATTATGTATGTATCAAAATACTAATTTTTTCCAGCAATTTTTTCAGAATGAAAACAGCTTCCTTTATTTCGCTCTAAAATTTTCCCAGACCCAAGTCCTTTATCCTGGTAGATTTCTCTTTCCCTAGGTGGCCCAGACCAGACTTGTGGGTCCTCTCAGCTTATTTTAAGAATGAAAGTATTCCATGACCAAATTAGTTTGTCAAGGAAGACTGCTTTAGAAATTTATTAATTAGATAAACATAAAGCGTTGATTGATTTCACAGTGCTAGCTCCCCTGATACTAGATCATAGGGAACAAAGAACATAAATCAAGGATAACTCACGTGTTCATATATTTGTATATGTGTGTGTGTGTGTCTGTGTATAAATCCAAGTACTAAATTAATGAAAAAGAACACAAAACAGAGACAGCCAGTGTGGGACAAGGCTGAAGACCCTCACTCACCCCTGAACCTTGCTTATGTTTAACACTTTCCTCCTTTGGTTTGGTTTGCCCATAGAAACAGAGCAGATTCAACGATCTTAATGTTTCTTAACTTTAAAGTTCTATAATTCTAAGATTCTATGACATAGTGACACCATTGTCTAGTCTCCTACCAGTCTTTCATTTATGGGCCAGATTTTTCTTAGTTCCCCTTCTGCTTCCTCATTGTAGCTAAGTTTTCTATCACATTTTTGTCTCCCCATTGGTTCCCCTCCAAGTTTGACATGCCTATTCCTACCAGTAAATCTCAGTACTGTGATAACAAAATGACCAGAATACTTCACCTACCATGAGTTACTTTTTCAGGGGCCCAATGCTCACCCAGGTAAAGAGCTGGGCTTTGAGCCCTGACTCTTTGCAGAAACGCAGCAACAGCTTCAATTGTACCATAAACTCCAGCCCAACCTTCAGTGTCACCAGCAGGGCCAGTGCAGCAGGAAGCTCTTCAAGTACTTGTGCCTGGACCAACAGTAGCTTCAGTGTCCAGGTGAGGGAGGGCCAGCCTCAGCAGGCTGAGTGAAGGAGCCACTCTTTGAGGGCTCAGCCGCTGTTGACCTCTCCTTTGGGCTATGCCAGTGTTGTGCATTCTTTGTGGAGGGATCACATACACATACAGTGGGAATACAGCTCAGGGTTCTCACCTTGTTGTATATATCAGATTAGATGCCCCTGTTAGAACTGCAAATAGGAGTATTTTCTCCTGGGGCAAACTGAAGAGTGAAAGCCTGAGTGAAGTTGTACAGAGAAAGGTGATAGTCCAACTCTTCTCACTTAGTCTCAGTTGGGACAAGAGATAGACTGGTTCTTCCCAGGATATGACTGTTCTGGTGGTTGGTCCAAGGGCACATGGGCAGTATGGTGCCTTGCAAGTCCAACAGAGATCCACAAAGTGAGGAGACATTGCTAGCTGTCAACCACAGGACTTTCTCCATGTTAACACCCTGTCCCCGTTTACTCCAGTATGAGTTATGGCTTTGATCACTGTGTCTGAAACCTATACTGAGCTATTCTCTTCCTCCTAATTGACTCCTTTTTTCACATTGGCAAGTTTGGTGCAAAATGTTGTAGTGCTCGTTAATGTTCATGCCTGTAAATATGAATACTATAGTATATTATAATCCACTTCCAGTGTGGTAGTATATAATGTGATAGGGACTGTACCTGTGATTTTATTGGCATAAGGATGTTCTGGATGAAGAACCAATCTAACCTCCAACCCCCCAATGCAGGTATCTTTTCTGAAGCTCATAAGCTTCAAGGGAATTGAGCACTAAAGTGACTTGTCCAGGGTTGCACAGCCAGTATGGGTCAGAGGTGAGACTTGAGCCTAGCTCTTCCTAGCTCCAGGACCTAGTTCTCCATCCACTATGCCAGGATGACTCTACTAATGTCATGCAATATTGTCATCCTTGTAGAAAGAATGGTTAAGGTTAAGAACAGAAATGGCAGTGACAGAGGGAGGCTCCAGGCTAGGATTTCCTCTGTTCTCAAGGATGCTCGCTCTACTTTGGAGAGCCTCACTTAGAATCTCTGTACAGTTCTTGATAGATCTCATAGAGGATATTGAAAAACCTGATAAGTTACTTGTTACAGATAAAAAAAAAATTGAGGCATAACCTCTATCATATAGCAAAGCTTAAGGCAAGGAAAGAATGGGACTCAGGCATCCTGGGCTTCTAGCCTAGTCTCTCATTTTCAGGAAGGTGGGTTCTAAATGGTCAGCCAAGAGAGAGAGTTGGAGTGGAGGTCTGATCCTGGGCTGCCTTAATAGGCAAATGAGAAAGAGAAGCTCAGGGACCTGAGTGGGGCTGGAGTGATACTGAGGGTCAACAATTAGAGAAAGAACTTCTGGGGAAACATTCCCCAGAAATGGAAGAGAACCAAGGGAAAGGGAGGAAAAGAGGGAAATTTGAGAGGAGACAGAGCAAGGAGAAGGGCACAGAGTGAGTCAGGTGGTTTTACCTGAACTGGGAAGGCTTCATGGGAAGAACCTAGATTTGTTTGCAAGAGAGAATAGCCTGGAGAGGAACCCAGTGGGGAGAGTGGAGATGGTGAATTGTTGTTGATCCTAGTTGGGGGTTGGGGGAGAGCAGATCATTTTACTTTTCCTTCTTGTATCCTTCCACTGAGACAGCCAGAACAACAAGGTCTAGGAACTGTACAATGTATACGGAAGAAGCAGAGCAAAGTGAAGAAACGGATCTTCTGGGGCATTCAGGTGGCTGAGTCACTGATTTGGAGGAACTGGAAGCTGGGCAAGGATATCACCAAAAACCTGACCTTGAAAAATTTAAACATGAAAACCCAGAAGCTGAAATACAGGTACGCAAGGAAAGTGTCCCCCCAAGTCCTTTCCCTAAAAGCCTGTTCACCCAGCCCCTCCTGAGGCCTCTATGTCCCCAAATGAAGGCCATCCTTAGGTTTTTTCCTCTCATAGTCATTCCCTCTCTTATGTTCCACCAAAGGAGGCTTTCCTGAGATTAAGAACTCTAGGATACTGTGCCTAAAGGCATTCTGATCATCCAATGTCTCCTTGAACACACCATTCCATTTTTAGTCACTAGGTCTGTTAATAAAGAGTTCTGTCCTCCTAAGATAGAAGCACTAACATGAAGTATGTGAAGGAGACCTTGTGGCCCAGAAGCCGGGTATTAACGTGCTATGCTGGAGGCAGTGAGATGGTACAGTGGATAGAGCACTGGTCCCATAGTCAAGAGGACATGAATTCTAATCTGGGCTCAGACAGTCACTAGCTGCGTGACCCTGGGCAAGTCAGTTAACCCTGATTGCTCTCTCTCTCTCTTTCTCTCTCTTTTATACTCACACACACACACACACACTCTCTCTCTCTCTCTCTCTCTCTCTCTCTCTCTCTCTCTCTTTCTCTCTCTCTCTCTCTCACACACACACACTGCTGTTTCTATGTCCTCACATAGGGAACAATTAGCTGTGACCCCTTTTCATCACCTGACCCTCCTCAAACCCCCAACCCTTCTAGTCCTACAGATTCTCAGCCTTCAAACAATGCTGGTTTGTTGAGTTTTGCTTCTGAAGCTTGTCTTCCCTGGCTCCATCCCACAGGCTTCCCAGCACTAAGTTCTTCTTCACAGTGTACCCACAGCCCATCTTCTTGAGCCCTGGGATGTCCTTTACTCTTCCTATAATCTTCCGGCCCTTGGAAGAGGTATGGGTCAGTTCACAGGGGACATGGGAGGTAGGAGGGACTCCAACCAGCAATCCTATCACCGACTGGCCAGAAAGGTGGTACCATTCCTTAACTCCTCTTAAGGTAGAATCCTCTACTTGAGAAATCCTGGGAATTAGGTTCTCAGCTTTGAATCTGCTAAGGCCTGGGGAGGAAGTGGGTAAGGTTTCCTTGGGGTACATGGAATAAAGGCATTAGGGAATTTGGGGAGTCATACTCCAATAGCATTCTTGCCATCAGAATCTGCTAGATCCTACAGAGAGACCCCAAATTCCTTCTCCTTTACTCATAGGAGGGCTCACATATTATCTAAGCCGTGGATCATTCTAATTCTACTTTCTGGGCACTAGTAATGATATCTTCTCCTCCCCAAATTCGCTAGGATCTGTTTTTTTCCTGTGCTGCCCATCTCAGGTGCCCTGGTTATCTTGACCAAGCAGTAGGGCAAGGATATCACCTGAGAATTCCTGCCCTGAGACTACAGAGTGTAAACTATGACTCTTCCCCCTTTTTCCCTTCTCTGTGTTCCACTCCTCCCCACTCATCCACTTCATGCCCTTTCTTAACACAGAAGGAGTATGTGGATCAGCTATGTTTTGTAATGGCAGAAGGTGAGTTCTCAGTGGAACTCAAAGCCATCCTGCCTAGCCATCAGCTGTTCTGCCCCTCATCACTGAAGTTGCCTCTGTGTGCCGTGTCTGATTCCACTGAGGCCTGGTTCAATCTATGCAACGTGGGGTGAGTTCGCTGTTACAATATCTGCCTATCCATTCCTAGGAAGCACTTCCTGTACTTGCCTCTATGAGCTCTGTTGGCCAGGGGCAGGCTAAGTATGGCAAAGACCATTTGATGGGGAAAGCTTTTCAAGATTCCAAAAAAAGCCTCTCCCCTAGGCAACTAGAAAACACCAAAATAAAGAGGTCCTGGGAGTGCCCCTTTTGGTCGGGAGGTGACTTTCTAGAGGATTCTATGGAAGAAGGGGAACCTCCACCATACTACATAGCAAGCCCAGGGGAAAGAGAGCTAGGATTGAGACAATAGGAAAAGTGAGAACAAGAATGAGCTCTCACAGGGCTGATGTTTCCCCCAGGGACCTGCCCACCTTCTTCACATGGGAATTCCCCAACCCATTTCATGGACTCCCTTCCACTGGGTTGTTGGAGCCAGGCTCAGTTTGCCAGATCAAGGTTGTATTCCAGCCCCTCGTTGCCCTTATCTATGATGTCCAGGCCATCTGTTGGTATGGAGACACTGGAGAGCAGAAAAGTACCATCCAACTCCAAGCTGTTGGTAAGACCTCTGCCTTTTTTGTCTCTCCCATTGCCTAGGCCAGTAGGGATGGAGCTCATAGACACTTAGAATCTTAGAGCTGGAAGAGACATCTAGTTCAGCACTCATTTTACAGATGAGGAATGTGAAACCTAGATAGGAAGTGACTTTCCTAAGGTCACTTAGGAAGATGGAAGAACCAGAACTTGACCTTGGGCCTCCTTCCATTCTAGCATGCTGTTGTTAATGGAGATGTAGCATGCCTCGTTGGGCCCAAACCTGAACTCACTGCTTTCATTTTAATTCCTGACGTCCTCTCCACCTGCCCCAAGCCACCCCCAACCCCATCCATAAAACATAAAATTTCATCTCTTTCTTCTTCTCTCCCACTCTTGGTTTTCTCTAAATTGACCTCTCCAAGGCTCCTTGACAGTCACACTGGCAGACTTACAGCCTTGAATTATTTGCCCTCCAGGTTTCTCATGTAGCCAGCAGGTTGAATGTTTAGGCTCTCTCTGGGGTAGGGCTCTGGTTACTTACTTGTGTGTTCTTCCAGAGTTCTGACTCCATCTTCCTTTCCTTTCTTCCCCAGCTAAATGCCCCCAGATAATCGTATATGTAAACAAAGAAGGGGCAGAGGAGATTGACTTGGAATCCTCTCAGAAAGTGGTGAACTTTGGTCCTGCCCCAGTGGGCTACACTATGAAGAAGAGCATCCAGCTGTTTAACTCATCTGTGGTATAGTCCAGGGATTGGGGAACAAGGATCTGTATTAATCAACCCCTCCTGCCCCACCCCTAGTGGACTCTCTGATACCATAGGAGACCAGATGCTTATGCAAACCTTTGTTCCTCCCTCAATATGATCATTTCCTTCTAATATGATCATTTATGTAGCATTCTCTGAAACCCCTAAAGAGGCTCTATAAACATCAGTTATTATAATAATTACTACTATTCCTTTCCTTCTTTTCCCCATCTACCCAAATCTGTCTTGTTTCTTAGCTCTAACACCACTTGCCCCTGAAATGTATCCCAGATCATCTCTTTCATCTCCTAGAATTTTGAAGTGAATGCCTGGCAGTTGTACATGGAACAGAACAACCTTTGGTGCTTCTGAGTGCAGACCCTCTCACCTCTAGGCTGGTACTGACCTACTTTTCCAACCCTGGCCTCTGTAGGTGAATGCCCCATTCCGGATTGAGGCTAACCGAGACCTGTATGAGGACGACCGAGTGTTCACCTGCCCCATCATACGAGGAGTGGTGTCACCAGGGGAGCACATGTGGCTGCCTCTGTTATTCCATCCCCAGACCGTGGGCCTTTGGAGCATTGACTACATTACAATTTTGCCACCTGGGAGCACCTCGGAAGTCTCCCTTAAAATAACTGGTTTATGCACAGGTACGAATGTTCCCCATGCCCTCACCCCTTGCTTCCCACTTCCCCTGAAGGGCCTTGGAGGGTATTCCTTGAGTGGAAAAACATGATTCAGGTTTATCTTTCCACTGCCTTTCTCCATCATTTCCAAGTGGATGTTTGATGCCCCCTGGTGTCGCAATGTAAGAATCACATCTCCTACTTAGTTGCCATTGGATTTGGGGAGAGGAGTGGCCCCTGGAAGGTTCTCTTGTGGGGGCCAGGGAGGGTCATATGTACAGCACATTAGCATTGTGAGACTAGAGGTCCTTTCAGAGAATACAAGACTCAGGAGGCTTTCTGGAAACTGTCTGGCTATCCTTTTCTCTTCAAGTGGGACCATTCACTACTCTCTGGCCAGTTTGACTCAGAGTTTTCCCATTCTTAGAACAGAAAATAGGGAAGAAGACTTCATATCCTCTTCTGGTTAGCTGCTGTTCTCTCTTATGTCCTTGACATTTTGTAGGCTCTTCCTAATGTCTAACCTTTGTCTCTCCACCTTGTCATTAAAGCCCATTTCCTTCTATATAACTATAGGCTTTTGCTTCAGAAATTCATCTCTTATAGAGGGGAACCTTTTGTGGGTGGTTTCCTATTAAGCCCTCTTTTATTTTTCTCCACTCTTTCCAAGTCAATAGCTTGAGGTCACATCCACTGAGAGAAGTGAATTCAAGGGTAGGTGGTAGTGAGTTTCCCCAAATCAGCAAACACTGGGTGTGGTGATCTTGCTTTTCCTATCTACATAGGCCCTGCTGTGTCCTTGAAGCATTACTGCATTGATTTCAACTGGATCAACTTGGGGGAGTGTGCCACAAAATCTCTGATGATCCAAAATGATGCTGATTGCCCAGCTTACTTCATGTTTGAGCTTGATAACCAAGAGAGTGTCTTCTCCCTGGAGCCTCGAAGTGGGTTACTGGGTGGTAGGGAGAAGAAAATGCTGACTGTCACCTTCCAGCCCACCCACCCTATCATCTGCTACCGAAGGGTAGCATGTCTGATCCACCACCAGGTAGGATGTAGGGAATAAGTTGGGCCTGAAGGCTAGGGGATTGAGTAGCAAAGGCAGCAGCTCTTTCTAGGACTTAAAGAAATAATAGAGAAATGCTGGGACAGATGAGAGACCATCTGGTGAGCAGTGCTCCCCAGAGAAGTAGGGTCCTTTTTTCCAGCTTTACCCTTGATTTTCTGGGATCTACTAAATGGCCACAGGCCTATGGATGATAAACCTCCTCTATCTTCATTTGGCGAGGATGAGTGTGAAGCAATATGAGCCCACCAGGAACTATTAACACCAACCATGTCTCCTAAGTTCACAAGTCTGTTAGGTGGGCTTCTCTCTTTATCTTTCAACAAACACCCTTGTCCTGAATGTTCATATTAATTAGATTTTACCCTCATAAAACGATGAAAGTATGGTGGCTGAGGCCAGAGGTCATTAGCTCAGGAACCACAGTTCCCTATGACTCTCTTGCATTTCAGGCTATATAGATGGCCCTGGAATATCTTTTAATGTTTCAAAAATCATAGTGTCCTGAAAGGACACTAGTTTCTTCATAAAAAAGCCAAGAACATCTGACTTAAGGGGTGGAAAACAATGTTACCATCTGTCCTTATACTATTCCTTTATTCATACTCTCCGCTCCAGCTCTTGTCCCTGCCCTTAGTCACTGTTCTCTTGTCCCCATGGCCTCTGAGTTACTGTCCTGTTCTCCATTCCTAACTTCAACTCCTAGACTTCTCCTCCCACTCCTCATCGCCACACTTGGGGCATTGCAGGAGCCACTGTTCTTGGATATCATTGGAACCTGCCACTCTGATAGTGCCAAGCCAGCCATCCTGAGACCCCGGCACCTTAAGTGGTATCGTACCCACATGGCACGGGGGTTGATACTGTTTTCACCAGACACATTGGGCACCATGCTGAGGGAGAAGAAGCTTGTTCGGGATGAAGAGGGAGCACTCATGCTGCGCCGTAAGGTACTAGCAGAATCCTCCATATCACATTGCCAGCATAAACTCCCACCCTGTGCTGCCACCACTGCACTGTTCCTATTACCCCACAGTCTGGCTATTCTATTCCAGATTATATCTCTAACCCATCTTACATGCACTGACTCTCTCCTGTTGTCATTAGAAATCAAAGCATCATTCCCAGACTAGCTCTCAAGAATCTTTACAAGGAGGGAAGAGACCATGAGGAGTTGGGGGAAGAAGCAGCCAAAAAAAGGAGGGGAGGTATCAAAACTGGGGTGAATCATCGTGCTTCCATTGGCTGAAATACTTGAAAGGAAATAGATCTGAGTGGGGCCAGGCCCTTCCTTATAAGCTTTAAGGATGGCCTGGGCCCTCCTCTCTTTGTTTACACAGGACCCTGAGGATCCACCTCCTGCAAAATATCCATCAATTCCACCCCTGAGTGAATATTTCCTCGATGGGACCAGTGACACAGCCATCTTCTTTCCAACGGTCAGCATAGAGCCCCTTGTAGTGAACTTTGGCAGGTGCTCCAGTTCTGAGGAACCCAACCCCTTCCCACTCTGCCTGACCAATCATACCAGAGGCATGATTACAGTTGTCTGGACTTATCAAGCCAACAGTCCCTTCCAGGTGGTGCCTAATGTCGTTGACATCCCCCCACTCAAAAACACAGCCATCCGCCTGCACTTTGAGCCTTGGTACCCCAACAAAATCTATGCTGCTGAACTTGAGGCCTTTGCCTACTACAAGGTGAGTTTGCACAATGTACTATGTGCATATATGTATGTGTGCACCATGTGTGAGTATGTTTCTAGTTCTTTGTTATTACAAAAAATGATACGGGTGTGTATAGGTTGTCCAGGGAGGATTAGCACCTCTGGTATGGGGGCTTGCTGATCCCTTTTCAGGGCTGCTCATCCACCTTTGGTATCTCCTAGCACTCAACTCTCTCTGTGGTTCCAAGAAGCTGTAGCATGCACAGTGGCTACACCCTGGTAAATTGTCTTGGCAGTTGGGCTAAACCAGGTTGAAGGTAACTGACCGGCCTCACAGCCATCTGTGAGTTAGGCAGTTGTCTCTCCCCAGCATGTGAAGACTTCCCCTGGTGAAATGGGCACATGAGAACCATTTGTTCCAATGGCCATGAAGGTGGCTGAAAACAAGTGCTGTGGTGCTTAGAGCTTGGTCAGACAGTGAAGAAGTCAAGATCGTCTACTGCATCCCAGTTTATCCCCAGTAGTCCTGACTTTCTCTTGCCACTGGACTTCAATGACTCTGGAAGAAAGAGTGAGACTGACAACTTTGTGATACTCTGCCTTATTCAAATCCAATTCGTGCATGAGTCAATGTCAATTCACAACAAGTGACGTCATTGATCCTCTTCAAAAATGAAGGACAGACAACAACACAATATCACAAATGATCTGCTACAAATACCTTGGATTATGTGGGGACTTTACTCTTGGCAATGGCCTTCCTGGGCCAATGCCTCTTGATACAGAGTAGGTGTTTTAAAAATTTGTGTTTTTTATTTTTCTATTGCCAAGAGTTTCTGTTTCCTTTCCCTTCTTCCCGGAGAGTAATCCCTTATAGCAAAGAATTTTTTTTTAAGAAAAAAAGAAAGTAGAAGAGAAAAAATTCAGCATAACTCATCACTACATTGGGAAAAAATTTAACAAGATACATAATGTTCTACACCTCTGAAAAGGAATACTGACTGAAGGAGAACTACCAGTACAGTATCATCTGCACAGGTTGGTCTGGAAGACTTCACCATCCTTAGGAAGTCCTCCCTCATGTTACACAGTGGATACAGTTGTTGCTGTGGAGGATACTTTTACCAGCCTCCCTCAGGCCTCACTCCTTTGTCTTTGGAGACTTAATTATATCTACTTTGTTACAAGAATTAGCTCAATACAAAAGTTCCCTGTGGTCCCATCCTCTGCTGCTTTATGGAGTTTATAGCAAATGAAAAGTTAGGAGGACAATCACATTTGCTCAGAGCCCCCAAATAAGACTTGTAATAGGCAGAGGTTTGGCTCACAAGTTAAGCCCTGGTTTTGACACAAAATTCACCCTACCAGAAACATTTGGGTAAAAAAGGAAGGAAAGTATGATACAGTGACTACAGGATAAACATTAGGAGAAGAAATTGGGGATAGAGCAAGCTTTATCTTGGAATATCCTTCAGTCCTTGAAGAGGTGAGTTACAACCAGTGGTTTTAACCCCAGTTTTCTGACCCTAGATGCCCATAGGACCAATGGTTTTCTCTATTTCTTGATTCTTTAGCACAGATCATCTAGGTGGGAAGGGTATAGTATGCTGGACCTGGAGTCTTAAAGACCTGAATTCAAATCTATTCTCAGACACCAGCTGTGTGACCCTGGGCAAGTCATTAAGCTTCTATCTCATTTTGCTCATCTGTATAGCACCAGCTTCCCAGGATTTTGCAAGGCTCAAATGAGTTACTATATGTCAAGTGCTTTGCAAATCCAAGAGTGTTACATAAATGTTGGCTAATATTGTAATTTTCTTTCCCTATTGCTCTTGTATTGCTGACTCTTTCCAGCTTAGCTTGTTTGGTCTTGGGCAGAGCTGGGGAGGCTAATCCCATTGTTGCTTCACTACTGAGGTCTTTCTGATGAACTTTGTACATCAGTTTGCCCAGATCTTCCCATGTTTCTCTGAATTCCTCACACCTATCATTTCTTCTTATATGACAATATTCCATTGCATTCATATGCCATGGTTTTGGGGTCCCCCTAACCTATTTGGTAAGCACCCATTTTGTTTTCAGTTCTTTGATATTGTAGAGTATTGCTGTGAATATTCTGGTAGATAGTGGACTTTTTTCTTTTACTCCTTTGGGGTATATGATCAAATGAATTAATGTGAAGTACTTTGCAAACTTTAAAACACTATATCAATTTGAGTAGTGATGATGATGATGATGACGACGATGACGAACATCCAATAATTGGGTCACTGGATAAAAGTCTAGGGACAATTTAGTCACTTTTCTTGCATGATTTCAAATTTACATCCATAATGATCGAACCAATTCATAGCTTCACCAACAGTGTATTATTGTGTCTGTCCTGCCCAAGTCCCTCCAACATTGACTGTGCCCCATTTTTGTTACCTTTGTCAGTTTTCAGGGTATGAAGTGAAACCCCAGACTTGTTTTAATTTTCTTCTCATTAGGGATTTGGAGCATGTTTCCAGGTGCTCATTTATAGTTTGCCATTCTTTTTTGGAAAATGATTTGTTTCCATCTGTTGACCACTCTACTCTGCTGATTTGCTTGATTCTTATAATAATGAGGCTACTTTAATGGAGAGGAAAGCCCTTCTCCACATCTTCACCCTGTGAATTCTCCTTGTATGACCTGTGAGGACTAGGGGAAGGACCCTGGGAGGATGAGAGAAATCCCTGGAAAGTGTGGCTAGATTATCCTGCAGCCTGGCCTTTGTCTTATAGGTACTAAGGAGCTACAACAACATAGAGGAAGACTGCACTGTGTGTCCATCTTGGTGCCTTAGACTGAAAGCCATGGGGCACAGCTACGAAGTGGACAGGGAACACAGTTTCCCTCGTTATACCTTAGATGTCCCCAAGGTGAGTGGTAAGCCTAAGAAGCCTAAGGAGGTAGGTATTGAATCTCTGATTTTAGCATGAATTATGAATTTATGTATACATAAATCTCTTTCTGCCTCTTTCTGGTACATCCTACAATTCAGTTTGCCAACTACTTTGAATACCTCTGCTCTAACTTCTAGAGCAGTGGTTCTCAACCTTCCTAATGCTGCGACCCTTTAATATTCGTATGTGGGTGTATCTGCATGTAGGTGGACTCACCTGGAGATGGATAGAGGAGCGGTGTCTCGGTTCCTAAGACCATCAGAAATATGTGTTTTCCAATGGTCTTAGGTGACCCCTGTGGCCCCTGTGAAAGGGTCGTTTGACCCCCAAATGGGGTCGCAACCTACAGGTTGAGAACCACTGTTCTAGAGGATGTATTCTTGTAAGAAATTCCCAAGCTGAGACCCTGCCTCTCCACCCAGGGTTTCCTGGGAGATCCAAGGGATTTCAGATCTATTTCAGGAAAACACTAATCCAGGTACTAGGCTCCTTCTTCTCATTGGTTCTAAATATCTTGAGCCCTGGTTCACATCTCTGAGATATTTGAGCCAATATTCTGTCATACTCTAGTCACTTCCCTTGGGCCCCAACCTTCTGCTTCTGATTCCAAGTCCTTCCCTCCCTTCTTTTCTTTGTCCCATGTGCCACACCATCTAGAGTCCAGTATTTGTGTATTAGGGACCTGCCTCAATGTGTCATGAAGGTAATCCTAGCTATGTCTATGAAATACAATCCTTGGCAGCTCCTACCAGGTCGGAAGGGATTTGAGCACAGGCCCAGCAATGGACCATTTCTGCTTTCTGAGGACCAGCACAGCTACCTTCAGACAAGGCCAAAAGGCTAGCTAGTATATGATCCTAGATAATGATGGAGTGCTGGATTTGGAGTCAGGAAGATCTGAGTTCAAATCCTCTCTAAGATACTTAATAGCCATGTGACATTGAACAAGTCAACCTCTCTCTGCCTCAGTTTCCACATCTGTAAAATGGGGCTAATAATAACACCTGTCTCTCTAATAATAACACCACTGCTCTCTCTCATGTGAAGATCAAATGAGATAAAACATGTAAAAAAATATACCTTAAAGCACTATAGAAATGTTAGCTATTATATAATACTGTGACTCATGAGCACTTTCTAAAGAAGGTTATAAACTGCATTTTTAAAGGGAGTACCTAAACCTATAGAATCCTAGATCCTCAAAGAATTGAAGTATGTATATGATGAAGTACATTCATACAAAGATACTGAGGATCAGACTCTTGCAAAAGAAGTAGTTCCTAGGGGTGGCTAGGTGGTGCAGTGAATAGAGCACTGGCCCTGGAGTCAGGAGGACCTGAGTTCAAATGCAGCCTCGGACATTTAACATTTACTAGCCATGTGACTTTGGGCAAGTCACTTAACCCCAATTGTCCTGCCTTCCCCCCTCTATAAAGACCAAAAAAAAAAAAAGTAGGTGATCTGGGCAGCCCATAAGCTTCTACGTTCTGTCCATCTGGTTGCCACCAATCCTGGGCCAGAGCTTACCCCCCCAGGGTGTGCCCACTGCCAGGGGTCATGTGCTTAGCTCTTCTAGGGATGACCCCTGTTCAGGCCCCCTTCCCTGATGAGGGGTGACAGGGTCTAAGAGCCTCCCCCACACACTCCCCTTCCTTCTCTTTGTTTTCTCTTCCTCAGCTCTTCCCCGCAGTCTCTCTCAACAACACGAGCTACCGTACCCTGTTGCTCTGCAACAGCGGATCTTTGATGTTCACCTTCAACCAGATGCCAACTAGCAGCCCAGAAGTCACATTCCGACCCACCTCGGGCTTCATCCTTCCCGGAGCCTGCCAGATCTTCCTCCTTTCCACCTGCCCCAAGGACATCCACTGGAAACAGCACTCATTAACCCTGCAGTTCAACTTTTGCCCCAAGTATATCAAGGTAGGGGCTAGGAATGGGGTGGGGGGCTACGCCTGTATCTCCATTCACATACACTTCTGTGCTGCCTATCCTCAGTTTCCGCAGTATAGCAAAACAACATGGCGGAGCTAGAAGGGACCTTAGTGGTCATTAGATCCAACTCTTTAATTTCATGGAGGGATAAGAGGCCCAGAGTGATTAAGTGACTTATGTGCTGTCTCCCTGGTTAATTAGGCACAGAATGAGGACTCAAACCTAGGGCTGCCCAAAATGTGTATAATAAATAATATAATATATATGCATATAATAAATAATATATAATATAAAATATAATAAATCCTATGAGCAACCCAGTGTCCAACAACCAACATGCAGAGATCACTCCATGTTTCAAAGCAGACAGACATTTTGTCGATAGTCTTCCCTCACCCCCCCCCCCCCCACACTTAGGTAACCTAAAGCACGAGAGACTCTCTTCATTCCATGTAGCCAGAGTCCTTTGAATAGATGAAGTAACAGTGAACTAGAACTGAATAAGGCATGCAAGACGGCTCAGTTCTTCCATTCCCTCCACGTAGGAGATTATCTACACATTATCTACAAGCTCTTTAGTATCGACCGTTAGCACTCATTAGAATTAACTTTTCACTCAGTTAACAAGCATTTATTCTCACCTACGGGGAAGGAGAGGAAGAGAAAATAACAAATATCTGTAGTAAAGTAAAGCAAGTTCCCATATTGGCCATCTTCTAGCACTTTTTGAGGGGCCTACAACTTGGAGGTATTAATCCTCAGCTGTTGACCTGAGTGAAAAACAAAAAGTGGGATGACAGGGGAACCCTGGGGCAGAAAGGGACAAAAGGGAGAAAAGACACCTTGCTCTTCTGCCACCCCAACTTCCCAGTATAGGAATCGGTTTATTCAAGGTTGTTTAACTGCTGGCTCCAGTTGGCAGAGTGAAGAGGATGGGGAATTCTCTTTGGCCACACTGCATTTTCCCTGGGTCCCTAGGAAATCACGATGATGAGCCGGGAAGAACCAGTGCAGCTTCAGCTAGAGTCTGGCAAAACACTCTATTTGAAGCCCACTTATGTGGGAGGTTCCTCCACCAGCCCCTTTACCATCCGAAACACTACACGTCTGCCCCTGTCTTTCGAGTGGAAGTATGCCCAGCACAACAGCAAAGTGGTATCTGTCCAGCCTTCCAAGGGGATCATCTTGCCCAATGAGGCCATGGTAAGTCCTGCCCTGTCTCTTCACTTTTGAGAGACTGTCAGGCAGGCTGGCTTCAGCCTAGAAGGCTACTATTACACCTTATTTCACTTTAGAATATGATAAAAGTGTTGGAGATAAGGAGTGGGTGTGTCTGTGGCTTGAAGGGATGGAAACTCAAGCAGTAGCCAGAGTACAAGGGAAGAATTTCAGCTGCTAAGGATGAGTCAGGAAAGAAAGGAAGAGGGACTCTCTGGAGGCAAGATGAGTCAGAGTTCTGCCCTTTTTGTTTACTAAGGGCATGACAGGGGTCTTCAGCCAGGGGAATCTGAGTCCCCAGAGTCAATGTAACACCAACAAACGCTTCTTAATCATCTACTATGTGCCTTACACTGTGCTAAGTTGTACTGATGCGTAGAACTCTAAGACCAACATTTTTCCTACTTTCATAGGAATTACAGTGCAGTTAAGGGAAATGGAACATGCCTACACTTATAAAAGTAGCTACTAATTTGTAAATAGCATGTATGATGTGTTTTAGACAATAAGAGCTGTATATTAGAGTTCATAGGTTGGAAATATCTCTGAGGCAATTGGGGAAGATTCCATGAAACTATGTGTATATGGCCATTTCTGTAATTTCAGATTCACAAATGGACCTTCACCCCTAGTCTGGAGACCAAGTACCTGATCAGGGCTATCTTGTGGGGATGGGATGCAGGAACATCTTCTGGTCTTTCTCCTTCCCAAACAACTCACTACCTGCTGAGAGTCATTGGGGAGGGCATTAAGGGCTTCATTACTGTGAGTATCCTTCCCTCAGACAACCTCTTCTTTTGTCTCTTTGAAGTTGCCCCCTCCATTCTCCTCTCCACTGTAATAGCTCTTTCATATTTCTTTTACGTGAAATAATTTACCCCACTCTATTTCTTTCTCCCAGGGCACCTCTCTTTCTCACCCCTTAATTTTGTTTTTGGGTTTTTTTTTTTAATATCATCTCACATCTTCACTCCATATCTATGTTTACTCCTAACTGCCTTCATAGTAATGTAGTTCTTAAGAGTTACAAGTATCATTTTCCCATGTAAGGAATGCAGTTTAATCTTAATAAGTCCCTTATGATTTCTCTTTCCTGTTTACCTTTTGATAGTTCTCTTGAGTCTTATATTTGAAAATCAATTTTTCTGCTCAGTTCTGGTCTTTTCTTAAGAAATGCTTGAAAGTCCTCTGTTTCATTAAATATCCATTTTTTGTCTCGAAGGAATATACTTAGTTGTGCTGGGTAGGGGATTCTTGGGTGTAATCCTAGCTTATTTGCCTTTCAGAATATATTTCAAGCCCTTCAAACCTTTAATGTAGAAGCTTCTAAATCCTGTGTAATTCTGACTGTGGCCCCATGATATTTGAATTGTTTCTTTCTGACTGCTTACAGTATCTTCTCCTTGACCTGGGAATTCTGGAATTTAGCTATAATATTCCTTGGAGTTTTCATTTTTATATCTCTTTCAGAATGTGATTGGCGGATTCTTTCAATTTCTAATTTACCCACTGGTTATAGGATAGGGCAGTTTTCCTTGATAATTTCTTGAAATATGATGTGTAGGCTCTTTTTTGACCATGACTTTCAGGTAGTCTAATAATCTTCAAGTCATTTTTGATCTATTTTCCTTGTTCTTCTGATGAGATATTTCATATTTTCTTCTATTTTCATTCTTTTGATTTTATTTTATTGTTTCTTGTTATATCATGGAGTCATTAGCTTCCACTAGCCCAATTCTAATTTTTAAGGAATTATTTTTTTCAGTGAGGTTTTGTACCTCTTGTGTGGCCAATTCTACTTTTTAAGAAGTTTCCTTCAGTGAACTTTTCTACTTTTTCCATTTTATGCTTCCTTTAGCAAGCTGTTGACTCTTTTTTCATGATTCTCTTGAATCACTCTTGTTTCTTTTCCAAATTTTTCTTCTACCTCTCTTATTTGATTTTTAAAATCCTTTTTTTTTTTAGCTCTTCTAGGAGTTCTTTTTGGGCTGATACCAATTCACATTTTCCTTTGAGGCTTCACATGCAGTCATTTTGACACATTCATCCTTTTCTGAGCTTGTGTTTTGATCTTTCCTGTCACCACAGTCACTTTTTGGGGATAAGTTTTTTTGCTCATTTTTTCTATTTTTTTACTTTTAACTTTATATCAAAATTGGGCTTTGTTCCTGAGGTGCAGGGGACACTGTCCCAAGCTTCAAGTTTTTTGTGCAACTGTTTTCGGAACTAGTTCTAGTGGGGGGGGGGGGGGGGAAAGAATGTCTATAAGTTTTCAGTTCTTCCAAGGTGATATGATCTAAGGAGAGGTGTGGTCATTGCTTTCCTGGCTTGTGTGCTGGTCTGTGAGCTACCACAAACACTCTTTTCTGCCCTGGACCAGTGACCAGGATCCCTGCTATCCTGGAGCTACATGCTGTAGTGTGCTAGTTCTCCTCCTCATCCTGGGATTGTGATCCAGATCTGTGACCTGTAGGCATGCACAAGGCTTCACTGCTGCCTTGCTAGGGCACAGCCTACTGCTGGCTTGCCTGGGCTGCCTGCACTGGACTCAGCTCCACTCTCACATCAATGAGACAGACCTTTCCTGTAGACCTTCGAAGTTGTCTCAGGCTGAAAAATATTCCACCCCATCCTTTTGTTGGTTCTTTCACTCCAGAATTCATTTTGAACATTATTTTAAGTTATTTGAAAAACTCGGGCAAATTCCTGCCTTGTTCTGCCATCTTGATGGTACCTGTCCTCTCTTGCCTCTCTCAATCAGTACAGAGATCCCGTGGGGAAGGAATGTGAGGAGGGAGGCACTTTCCTTTGCATCATCTGGTACTCAGGTGAGGGCTCAATAAATGTCATAGAATAAAGTTACTGGTCTGAAAAAAAAACCCCAACATATAAGCAGGTGGCACCTTGGTGAAGTGGGAAGAGCCCAAGACATGGAGCCTTTTGGTTTAAATCCTCAAGGTGTTTGGCCTTGGACTAACCACTTTACCTTAGTAAGCCTAAGCATCCTTATCTATAAAATGATAGTGATGTTGATGTTGCAATGATAGCTAGCATTTAAAGCTTGCAAAGCACTGTACAGACATTATCTCTATTTGATCCTAGCAGTAACCCTGGGAGTTAGGTAATTTTATTCTGCCTATCTTACAAATGAGAAAACTGAGTCAAATAGAGGTTAAGTGACTTGCCCAGGGTCACACAGCTAGTAAGTGCCTGAGGCTTATTTTGAACTCAGTTCTTCCTGCCTCCAGGACCACCACTCTATCCACTGTGCCTCCTATCTGTAATGATACATCTAATGTTTCGTAAACTTTAAAACACTAGGTAAGTGCCAGCTGTTATTTATGAACTTTGCCCTCAAGGTGAGATTTTAATTGTGAGGGCTTGTGAATCACACATCATCAGTGCCTGGTATGGCAGCATGTTCTCTCCAGACTTGCTTTCTGAGGGAGCTGCTCCAAGATGACCCTGTAGCTGCCTGGGTATGGCTGCCATGCTCTAGTTTTGGGAAAGGCCTCGTCCTTCAGGGTGACAAATGAGGGTGGGAGAGAGCTGTCTACCTCTATGTTGGCAGGGGGAGGTTCTCCTTTCCTATGGAAACTTCTCCACAGCTTCCTAAAGGATTGCATGGGTTGGGTTTGGGCCCTAGGCAAAAGAAAAAGAGATGGACTTTGGGAATGTGCTCATGGACAGTGAGAAGAGAAAAGACCTGGTCCTGCTGAATGATGGCAACTGTACCCTTCACTACCGCCTGTTTGTGGAGCAGACAATGAGAGGGCCTTGTGATCCTGAAGAGGTGGACAGAGACCCAATTGGTATGGAGACCCGAGGACAACGACACCCCCTTGCACAGGGAACCCCATTGGGCTGGGGCACAACACAGGGAGGCTGAGTTGGGGGAGCAGCAGTGCTTGCCCACTAACCTAAGGTTTATCAGAGTCCATTGCCCCTTCCATGGGGGTTAAAGATGACGGGATGTTCTCACCATTTTTGAGAAGAGGAGATAGAAGGTTTATTTCCAGCCCTTATCCTCTGGTTGTCTAGTCCTCCACAAAGTCTAGTCTGATGCCTTATCATGGTGTAGAGGTAGCCCAGGGATCCCAAAGCTTATACTGACAGAACTCAAGCCCTTCTGGTTCTAATATGCTGGAACAGTTTCAAACAGATCTCAACAATAGACGCTTCTACTTCCTGAGAACCAGCCATTTTAACATAGAGAGTCTTGTGACCAGTAGACTAGTCACTAGGTCATCACCTGTCCTTTGACCATGGCAAACCAAGAAAGATACAAAATGTCCCTCAGTCCCTGAATTTCCCCCTTCTGCTGCTGCAGTTATATGAATAAACAGGGGGAAGGAATCACCATTTTTTTCCACCATCTAGAAACATTAATCCATTGGCACTTCAAATTTGAGATCCTTTTCTAATGACTATATTGCTAATGAATACATTGCTGGAATATATTGAATTCTAATGAATATATTGGTGGAGGAATTGAATCATATTCATTTTAACATCCTCACCTATGATAAATGAAGCCAGAAGATGGAAGAAAATTGCATCTAAAAGAAATGATGATATGATTTTCCTTAAGAAGCCAAATAAAGAATAGATGCAGCTGATTTTATTGTGCTCCCAAGGGGAATACGACAGGTAATTTAATAGAACATTTAACTCTCTCACCTTGCTGTGCCCAAAATGATCAAAAGCAAAAAAAAAAAAAAAAAAAAAGGACACAACAAAAATAATTGTAGATTGTATCCATTGCAAAGAATGAGAAGATAGGAAAATCAAAACCTGGCAAGACCCTCTAATGTAAATCTGTATATACATTAAGACTCAACAATTTCAATCCAAGATTGGGCCTTGGAAAGGACTGAGAAAACATGTTGGACATATGACCCAGCCTTAAAAAAAGGGAAGTAGTCAGAAGCTTTTAGACCAGTGGTTTTCAACCTGTGGGTCGCAACCTCTTTGGTCTTAGGAACTGAGATACTGCTCCTCTATCTGTCTCCAGGTGGGTTCACCCACATGCAGATAAGCCCACATACGAGTATTAAAGAGTCGTGGCATTAGGAAGGTTGAGAACCACTGCTTTAGACTATTCAGAAGCCTGAGATCATGGATGATTTCTTCAAGAAGAGAGAATCAGGGGGCACCAGACATATCAAGTACCAAATGAACCTGATTATGTTTTAATAGACAGGAACAATTGTTATCAATGTGGGAATCATTTCCAAGCCACCCATCTGTATACAGTCAGACCATTCACTTATTAGAATAGAGATCAAGATCAAGATCAAATTGGGGAGGAGGAGTAAAAATGAGACGATATGGCATGCAATTAAAGAAACCATAACCTGACCTATTTAAATAAACTGTGACCCTAAAATGGGCAATGGGAAAAAGCGGAGACATTGGCACAGATTATCACCATCTCCTAAAGTTTAGTTGATATAAATAACTACAATGAAACCAATGGTACAAGAAAGAGGGAAAACTGTAGAATAATTAGGAAAAACCTGGACAATATTATCTTCCAAATAAAGGTGACCAAGGATATCAATTATTACCTCAACTTTCTCATTTCCGCTATATTTTGAACTCCTTGAGACCATGGGCTGTGTTTTACTTGCCTTTGTATTCCCAGCGCCTGATTTGATTTAAAATAATCTCTAAATTTATTGAGGCATGAAGCATCTGGGAATTGGAAGAAATTTGAGAGGTTCTCTATTTTGTGTTACAAATGAACAATACACTCAACAAATAATCATCTAGGCCCTGCTTGAAGTTCCCCAAGGAAGAACCCAGCACTTCATGAGGTAATCTATAGGCTTTGAGATAGTGATATGTGATCCGAAGTTTTTCCTTACATCGTGCTAAACATCCACATACAAGTGGACCATGTGCTCATACCTACTATGGCTGGGTGGGGAATAGGGTAACCACTCTTACCGTGACCTGGCTCATAGAGGCAGCTTGAAATAGTCTTACCTTACAGCCACAGAGGAAAGTAGGAACCCTCAGTTCTGACTCTCCTGAGTCATCGGGTCCTCTGACTTGACAGCCTGATTGAAGACTTCATCATCACACAATACGAACACCTGAGTTATCACGGTCAGAAACTCCCCTTGTCCCACCTGCTAACTCCACACAATTACTTGCACTGAAGCCAAGTTGGTAGATATATGCATGTTTTGAGGAATGACTCTTTACAAGTCAGTCCACAACTGTTACATAGCTTTTAAACTGCACCACGTGCACACACACATAAACACACACACACACACACACACACACACACACACACACACACCTCTGTTTGATGTCTTTAGCTTTTAACAGCTGCAACTCATTCAGAGCCAAATTTATCTGGACCTCGCTTCCACATTTATACATATCTTTTTTTAAAAAAAAGTCTTAGTTGCTTGAAGAGGTCCCTGTGTACTTCAGCCTCTTTATACGGCCTTTATCCTTCTTCATTAAAATTTTTTTGTGCCTTGAGAATTTGATTTGAGAGAACTTGCAATTGACTAAAAAAATTGCACAAAATGCAAGATTTTATTGTGCTTATTTTTATTTTCTGTAAGAATCATGTAATTTGATAGAATAAAAAAAAACCACCTTAAAGGTTCTCCTTCAGCAAAGTGTCTCTTCAAAGAATGGGAATTTTATTCCCCATCCTTCTGATTTAAGGCATAAAACAGGAAAATGTGGGGTGGCCAGGTGGCACAGTGAATAGAGCACCAGCCCTGGAGTCAGGAGGACCTGAGTTCAAATCTGGCCTCAGACACTTAACACTTACTAGCCATGTGACCTTGGGCAAGTCATTTAACCCTAATTGCCCCACCTTCTCCTCTCCAAAACCAAAAACAAAACAAAAAAACCCAGGCAAATGTATGCTAGCCAAAGTTGTTTAGCAAGGTCATGGAGATTCTAGTGCAAAGGCCAAATGGAAAAGGAAGGTTGAAAGGTCCTCTTTGAAGATGACATTGCATTGATTACATCAAGCCCTGACATCTTGTCCAGTCTTTTAAATGCGATCATATAGCTCAGAAGAGTTCATCACAAATATCCATACAAGAAAAAACAAGTGGATGAATCCTTACTGCCCACACTAGGATATGCAGTTCTGTGAATATTCCATAGAATTGGTCCATCAGTGTTGGACAGACCCTACAGATGAAGAGTGAATAAACTCAGCCCAGAATTGAATAAGAGGAAGAGAGTAGTCTGAATTACATTTGGGAAATGACTCGGCTTTCCCCTGAAACAAAAACCTACCTTTTAGGACTGGTATTCTTTTGTTGATTCCATATGACTGTGAATCATGAAATACCATTATCTTCAAAGAATGAAAAATTGAGAGCCTCTCAAAGGGCAATGCAAAGACCTTTTTGTGAAGCAAATAGACCAGTATTTCACCAGTGATGAATTGTGTGCAAGCAGCAGCATGAGAGATATCAAAGAGATTTAATAATGGAAAAAGAAGTGGCCCAGTCATGCAGTGAGAGTGAGTAGACAGACCATCTTCTATGCCCAAGTAATGTTAAGATGCCTAGAAGAATTCTCCTCTCCCTCCCTTCAGCACAGTGGGGGGATTGTCTATGCAGGATTTATAGGAGGATAAGTATGTGAATAGGACAAGATGAGAAAATGTGGATGGTTTGCAAATTGCTCTATTGTAAGACGTATCCACATAGATGAAACAATAGATCTGTTAAAGAAAGTATTCTCCAGTTCTCTACTGGGTCCTAAGTGTGTGGAGGTAGGGAGTGAGTAGGGTAGAAGAAAGAACTATGGATACTGTCGGATATAGGATGGGAAAGAGGAAAGGCAGCCCATACCCTGGCCAGTGGACTGCCTAGCTCATCTCTATTTCCCATCCTGAGCAGCTCTGAAAATGGACAAAATGGAGGGAATACTGTCTGCCCGGTCACAGGAAGCCATCTGCCTTACTGCCCGCCCTACTCGGCGCCTGCAGTACATTTGGACCATCAAATGCTCCCTCCTCACCCATAAAGGTACTGGATATTGAGTGGCATGAAGACGGGGGGGGGGGGCAGAGGGGGGAAGGGGGGAGAGAAGAAGAAAGGGAGAGAGACAAACACTTACACTGATTAAGACTCAGATTAGCCAGGTGTGGGAGGAGATACAAGTAAAAGGTTGTGTGCGTACGTGTGTAGCCTAGTGATCATGGGATGCTGTAAGGTCAGAGGCAAGAGATTGCCTCTGCCACTAACTTACTGTGTGACATTAGGCAAATCACTATGCTTTTCTGGACCTTGGTTTACTTATTTGTAAAATGGGGTTAACCCTACCTATTTCATCTATCTCATAGGATTGTTTGGAAAATCAAGTGAGACTATTGTCTCACTTATGGTGCTTTGTAAGGTTAAAAAAATACTTTACAGATGTAAGCCATTCTTCTTATCTTGAGTACTAGCTTTCACTTTCAAGGGTAGAATACCTGGGGAATGTGGACTGTACAGATTACTAGTCAGTCAATAGTCAAGAAAAGTGGATTAAGCTCCTGCTGTGTGCCCAGCACCGTACTTAACACTGGGGATACAAATACAGAAAGGACAACTGTCCTCAAGCAGCTTACGATCTAATTGGGAAAGACACACCAAAAAAAAGCTGAAAAGGGTATGTGTGGGAGTGATTGGTGGTGAAGGTTAAGAAGTCCAAAACAAGTGCAGGCGAGTGTGGTAGCGACATATCTGTCCTGTGTCCCCTCCTAGAATGAAGGTTGAAGAATTCATTTCTCCACAGATGAGAGGGACAGTCGGTACTAATGAGCTGTGAATACCAAGGTTGATTGGATCTTGTAGGATTTCCGGTGAAAAGAAAGTAATACAGAACAAAATTCCTGAACTGGGACAGACTTCAGAAATCATGTATATTAGATGATTATATTAATGATTATATTAATCCCTCCATTTTATAGATAAAGAAACTCAGGTCCAGGAAGGGAAGTATCCATGATTATGGAGGTAGTTAGGGTTAGACCTAGGATTAGATCCTGGTTTCCGACATCTTTTTTTAGACAGAGAGAGCCTTCTGCCCTCAATTAATTCCCTCAACTCCTTCTCTTTTTCCTCAGAAAGTAAATGTGGAGCTAAGGAGGTACTGTGCAAGGTAACAATGATGGGTGTATACCCAACCCTCTCAATTTTGGATGCCTGTGCAACAGGCAGTGCCGGTGGAATCACTCGCCAGCATCTGTGGAGACTCCTCTCTTTAGAGACTCTCAACAGCTACCTGGAACGGGACCCCACCTCCTGGGAACTCACCTATAAGGTGCCCACCCGACACAGGTAAAGGAAAGACCACCTGAGTGGAAGTGGAGGGGCAGGCTTCCCCTGGGGAGGAAGTAGAAGATGAGATGGGAGTGGAATAAGGATTAACATGGGATTTCCAGAGAGCTTTCCTCCCTCTCCCACTCCCATGAATATGCTTGCTGGTCCTTGGTAATTGCTCGCATGTCTTCTCTTGTTCTATTGCAAGATGCCTCAGCCTGCTAGTCCTAGGACTGAGCATGCTCAGGAATCTCCCCTCACCAACCCCAGTGGAATAGAGAGGAGCCCAGGGTCTAGTGTGGTTTCTGGGCATCTCCCATGTGGGTCTCAGGTGAATGATCCCTCTCAGCTTCCCTGGTTCTCTTTTTCAATGACTTTTTGCCTTCTCTCCCCAATATAGCATAAACAGGATTCCCTCCTTCTTCACCCCTTTGTTGCTCGATTTCAATTTTGGGGCTTCACCCATTGGATCCGAGCCCTCAGTGGTGTTCCTGTTGCTGAAGAACAGCGGTGTGGTACCCTTGAACTGGTATGGGCAGCATTGGGGGAGGGAGCTGGGAGATCAGGGTTAGAAAAACAGGAATGGAGTGAAAACCTACACTGAAATCTGGAAGAGTGTTGAAACCAGAACAATGAGAAAAATAGAGGGGCTGGCTTAGAATACCAATAACCTAAATGCCATTGTGGTCAAGCTTTTTAGGGGATCCTCAGCAAGACATTTCCTCAGGTTCAGCATCAGCCAGTGTTTCTGCCTATAGAACATGTCCCTTTCTTTGTCTTTTTCTATAATCTTAATGAGTCTTTCAGACATAGCCTTGTCTGCTGCTTAAGATTCCAATATAGGGGTTGGACTAAACCAGTTTTTTATAATCCACATTATACTTTGGATTAGTAAAATTTCTAAATTCTCTGTCATTCCCTGTTCTGCTTTCGGAAGTCACATTCATCACTTCTCCAGGACTCAGAACAGATACTGTGAGCCATGGAAGAAAGATCAATCTGATGGTAGCAGGATGTGCAGAAAAGGAAGGGGGTTCCCTCCTCCCTCCCCTTTTTATAATAACCCTGAGGATAGGGACTTTATTATAATTTTTTTTGTTTCAACTTTGTATTTCCTTTTTTTTTTTTTTTTGCTTTTTGGAGGGGGGAAGGCAGGACAATTGGGGGTAAGTGACTTGCCCAAGGTCACACAGCTAGTAAGTGTTAAGTGTCTGAGGCTCAATTTGAACTCAGGTCCTCTTGACTCTAGGGTCAGTGCTCTATTCACTGCACCACCTAGCCACCCCATCAACTTTGTATTTTCAGCACACGTCATGGTACCCCAACTTTTGTATGCACACAGTAAATGTTCAAGGAATTTGATTTTACCTTTTCCATTTTGTGTTTGCTTGTTATCTTCACCTTAATAGGTGTTCTTAGATTGGTCTGCTTCACTGGGTCTCCAACCAAGCTTTCTTCAATTGTTTTTCTCTTCCTTTCAAGTTGTTTTGTAATACTCTTCACACTCTTCCACCATCCTCCTCCATAAGATCTTCACAAATAGCTTGGTATTCTAGTGGTGCTGCAATTGGCTACTATATCTTTCTCCTAAGCAAAGAGATCAAGTGTCTGTAGGTTAAGGTACTCATCCTCCTCCTGGCCCAAATGAGGGAGTTTTTGGTCCTTCTTGTCCCAGGTACAAACAGGCCTAGTTATGGCTTTGATAGTCTGTGTCACTGTCTACTTTTCTATGCGTCTTCTCTCCCTCTTCCTTTTTTTGGCATCACTAATTTCAACTGGACATCATGTCATCTATTTTTTATTTTAAATTGGCATTTCACAATTGAATGACTAGATTGTACGCAGACAGCTGATCTGGAAATGACTTTTGCCCTGATGACCAGTTGTCTTAAAGCCATAATCAGTTTCATTTTGTATGTGATGCTTTTCAGTGCTTGCCATGCTCAGGGACTCCTGACTTTCCACTTGAAGAAAGTATTTATGACATTTTGATATTGTCTACCAGACTTGGGTCTCTCTCATTTTTTGATCCTGAACCATCCTTTCCAGCTTACTCTTCACCATCCTTCCACCTTTGTATTGATCTCACTGAATATTAAAGTATATAAGGTATAAGTTGATTTATTATAGAAAGCCTTATTAAAGGCTTAATAGAATTTTCCTACATCTTCATACCCTGCAACATACTTTGCTACAAATGCTATTATTACCTTCATTTACAAATTATCATGAACAGTGCAATATAAGATAACCAAGATCCCAAGGATGTTTGCTTCTTTTTGCCATTGCAGGCTCAATAAAAAAGCAACGTTATTGCTACAATTTCCCTTTATCTTCCAGTTTCATTCATATTGAGAATACCAAGATGTCTTTAATTACGTTTCCCTAGTGGTATGTACCTATGTTGGTCCCTGGACAAAGATCTTACATGTAGAGTTCCAAGAAGTAGATTAAAGTTTATATAGCATCTAAAAAAATTGCTTCTTAACCTTCTCTGCTCCCACCTGGCCCTTGGTCAAGGAGAGGGAAACCACAAAGAACCAAGGACCATATTGTCTCTTCCATTTTTGTTTGTTAGAAGAGCCAGATAGTTCTTCCTCTAGTGGCCAGTCCTGATGATAAGACTTTCCATACTTGAGTAGACTTAGCCCTGGGATAAAGGTACAGTCTGCTGTTAGGATGTACTCAAAGCCAAAGGTAGTGCTCATGATTTGCTGGTATAGCCTTTGAGAGGCCAGAGGATATGCTTACACCAAGATAAGGCACAAGAATTGAACTTTGTGGAGGAGCATAAAATTAGCTACTATAAAACCTATATTTACAACATCTTATAAGATGACTTGTTGTCTGCTCCTAAGAGGATAGGGGAGGAGGAGAGGGAGAGGGAGAAGGAGGAGAATAGTGGTGTACGTATAATAGGAAAAGGTATGGGGGAAGCTTTTTTTCACTTAGCATCCAGAATTCTAGCCACGGTCTCTGTGAATCAGTAGACTGTCCCCGCTACACAACTTGATTCTTTCTTTCTCTCCCCTCTGTGCAGGGCTTTCCTTTTCCCCAGTGATCAGCAAATTGATCTGGAGTTCTGGGCAGAAAGGACAGAATTTGACTTTGCTGAGTTGCATCAGATGCGTGTTCAGGACAACCAGATCTTCTCCATTACCCCCAAGTCAGGAAGTCTGTGTCCTGGGCAGGAGCAGACAGTGGAACTCACACACAGGTGATGCCGGTCCAGGGGAAAAACAGTTCCCTTGAAGCAAGTTTGCGTGTTCAGTCATTTTTTCAATTGACCCTATTTGGAATTTTCTTGGCAAAGATACCAGAGTGGTTCACCATCTTCTTCTCCAGCTCAATTTACAGATGAGGAAACTGAGGCAAATAGGGTTAAGTGACTTGCCCAGGGTCACACAGCTAGTGAGTGTCTGAGGCCAGGTTTGAACTCATGAAGATGAATCCCCCTGCCTCTAGACCTGGCACTCTATCCAATTTGCCACCTAGATGCCCCTGCCACCTAGCTGCAAGACCTCTTTACTGATGTCTAGTAAATGTATAGTCTTGAATCACGATTACTCTATGTGGCCACCATTCAATTTTTTTTCTAAAGTTTTGCAAATTAAATTAGCTTTTTATCAACAAAAAATTTCTATTTCCCCCCCCCCAATTGAAAAAGAAAAACAATACCCTTGTAACACACATGCATAGTCAAGGAAAAAATGTCCACATTGGTCATATAACAAGTGTATGTATGTGTGAGTGTGTGTGTGTGCACGCACATGTGTACCCACTTAGGTCCAAATCTGCCCCACTGTGTCCACCACTTCTCTGTAAGAAGCCCACCATTCAATTTGCATAGAAAGATTCAGACTTTGACTAGGTCTCCCCTATGACCTTGTGAGGAGGCCCTGGCTTAGCCCTGAGTTAGGTATCACTAAATCTCTCCAAGGCTCAGCTCCTGACCAAGCCTGTTTATTCTTCTACTTCCCATTGGTGGTGGGAAATTGACTCCTGGTCCTGTGTGTCTCTCCCCGGGCTCCCCCTTCCACAGTCACATCTTCGTGGGTACCGACCACCTGCCGGTGCTGCTCAAAGTGTCCCATGGCCGGGAGATTCTGGTAAAGCATTTAACCATCAGAGGAATCTGGGCAAGGTGGGGAAAGTACCCTCAAGGGAGAACTGAGGTTTCACTGGGACAGAACAGGAACAGTCCCAACATTAATCCAGGCTTCTTTAGAGAACCACATTTTCAATCTGGGCCTGAAGTATTCTAGTCCACCTAAATCTCTCTCTCTCTCACTCTCTCTCTCTCTCTCTCTCTCTCTCTCTCTCTCTCTCTTTCTCTCTCTCTCCTCCTCCTCCTCCCTCTCTCTCTCCCTCTCTCTCTCTCTTTCTGTTTCCCTCCCTCCTTTGTCTCTGTGTCTCTGTCTCTCCCCTCTGTCTCTCTGTCTCTTTATCTCTCTGTCTCCCTCCCTCTCCTTCCCCCCTGTCTCTGTGTCTGTCTCTCGGTCTCTCTCTGTGTCTCTCTCTCCCTTCCTCCCTCTCTGTCCCTCCCTTCTCTGTCTCTGTTTCTGTCTCTCTCTCTCTTTCCCTCCCTCCCTCCTCTCTTTCCAGCTGAACTTCATAGGAGTGACGGTACAGGTAGGAGAGAAGTATGTGCACTTCACATCCACCAGTCATCGGTTCACCCCAATCGCCATTGGCACAGCCCTTCCTTCACGACAGGTCAGTCATCATCATCGTCTTCTTCATTTTCATTATCTAAGGTCTTAAATTAAGTCTCAGTGCCTGGATGGCAATAGCTGAGCATGACAAAGGGAGCACAATCATCAATTAGTTTAAAATGCCTAACAGCTTAAAGCAAAGGACTAACAAATAAGGACCCAGGAATCCTGGCTGTCTTTGGGATAGTAAATTGGGAGCAGAGTGGAGAGGGGATGGCTAGGGATGGCAGAAATGTCAATACCTGTTACATGGCATGTTGTAAAGAACACTGGATTTGGACTCAGACAACCTAGGTTTGAATCCATCAATTCTATTTCTTACCTGGCTGACTTGAAACAGGTCGGTTGACTTCTCTAAGTCTCAGCTTCCTCATCTGTAGACTGGGGAGACTGACTCAAGTCTCCTCAATAGCCTTGTCTATGGTCCTTTCCATCTTGAAATTCTGTGATCCCATGCCCTAAGCCTTCTGAGTAGAAAACTCCTCCCAGTGTCCCATCTTAAGACCTTTACTCTGCTTCTCTTCACACACAGATCCGGAGCGAATCTTCTTAATCTTGCATTTAGGGAGAATCAGAAATCTAGAGAAAATATAGAATAGAAAGATTTCTCAGTGAGATGCTGGAATAAAATCTGGAGAGGCTATGACTTTTTTTTTTTTTTACTATGGAGAAACTCATGTTCTTTTTTGTCTTTTTGTTTTGTTTGAGTTTTACTAATGTCCTCGGAGATGTTTTGCACCACATTCTTTTCCCAGTGTACCCCACCCTCACCCCAAAGAACCTTCCCACGTAACAAAGAAAAACAGTTCAACTGAACAAACTGTCCCAAAAACTACCTTGAACATCACAGGTAATATCCGGCAGCTGTGATTTTAGCGCCGCCTAGAGGAGCAAGGTATAGAGGAACACCTTGTCTCTATGGGCAGAGGAAGCAGTCATACTTGTCAGGAGCCAGGCAGAAAAGATAGGGCATCTTTAGGAATGTGTTCTCCATCCTGAGAACCTCAAAACCCAAACTGAATTTCTGCTCACTCACAACTCTGATCCTTAGCTGAAATACTTGTTGGAAGCTATTTGACCTGGCAAACCAAGCACCAAAGAAGGGAATTGGCCCATGATTCAGAGCAGTGACCACCAGTGAGGAAATCCTCTAAGAGAAAAAGGGACTCCCCCAGACCAGTAACCTTCTTTGTGATCCTGAGGAATTCATCTCAGTATAAGTAGCACTATGTGATAGTAGAAAATATAGCTTTGAACTGGGAATCAAAAGATTTGGGTTTGTAGTCTAGGCAGCTCAGGGGTACTATGGAGTGAGTGCTCAGCCCAGAGTTAGAAAAACCAGAGTTCAGAGACAGCTTCAGACTAGCTGTGTGACTTAGGGCAAGTCACTTAACCTCTGTCAATATAATGAGGAAATTTGGCTTTTTAAGGCTTTTTTTTCCAGCTCTCTCTTTCCCTTTCCTTCCAATCTCATAATCTGGACTCAGACTTCATGATCTCAGACCCTTTTTCCCCATCTCCTCCACCTTATTAGAAATGTTCAGCCCTGAAAGAATTGACTTTATAAGGATAGACTAATGAGTTTGGGATTCTTCCATCTGGGCAGTTGAAATCAGAAAGTCTATTCAGTTATGAAAGGTTTGGATAGGGTATGTAGACGATTCCCACTTTGTGAAACTCTTCAAGGCCAACCCTGGAAACTTGAAAAGAGTCAAAGAAAGAAATGAGTAGCATGATGGGTAACTTATAAAAACTTATAAACTTATAAAACTCATCAGCTAGAAAGTAAAGGCTGAAAATGTAATTAGCCTTTTTAAAAAGGCTTTATATATAATCATAGGTAATAGATACTCAACAAAGTAATCATAAGGGAAAACAGGTGTGGTTTCAGGTTTGTCCTTAACCTTTGAGTTTGCTATTATGCGGAACACCCACAGCCTCCCGGAACAGTCCCACATAGAATATTGGGCTGAATAGATTATCAGTCTGATCCACTTTAACAAGTCTTATGTTCTTATGCTCTCACAGATTTATGAACTATATAATGGAGGTTCAGTACCTGTGTCATATGACATCCAGTTAGATCCTCTATGGAAGATCCAGAGTAAAAATTTCCAGCACCCCATCTTCCAGTGCCTCAATCCGCATGGAGACATACAACCTGGCAAGACAACTCAAGTCTTTTGGATCTTCTCACCGATAGAGGCCAAGACCTACACTGTGAGTTGATAACAACTCAACCTTTGTTCCAGTCTCAGTTCCAATTCCAGTTCTTTACCCTACTTTTATTTTCCTGGTGGAATAGGATTCTCAGTTCCTAGAGTTCCCTTCCTTCTGACACAGTACTCTCAGGCTGATTAGGTCCCTTGTTTCCCCATTCATCCCATCCATTCCACAGGTGGATGTCCCCATCCATATCCTGGGTTGGAACTCAGCTGTCATCAGGTTTGAAGGTGTGGGCTATGACCGCTTCATCATGGGAGATACCGCCCCCTTCCACACTGTCACCACCAATGACCAAACTCCAGTGGCCACCAAATTGATTGTACCTGGTCAGGTAAGGGGAAGATAAATAGACAAGGACTGAAGGAGTGGGGGGTGGAGTGGGAAGATTGGGGCAAAGTAGAGCAGGAATGCAAAACTGTAAAGGAAGACAAGGAGGAAGAGAAGAGCCAATGAGATAGCTTGTGTAGGGAAACAGAGGCCAGGGAAACTCTACAAGAGGAGGAGACAGCTTGAACTTCTCTCCTAAATTCCAATCTGGCATTTTTCAACAACCTATCAAAGATGTCCACCTGGTTACCCCCATTAACATCTTGAACTCAGTGGACCGGAAGTTGAATTCATCATCTTCCCTTCAAAATCTGCCCCTCATCCCAACTTCATCATATCTGTTGAACACCATCCTGACAGACACTCAGGCTTGAAACCTCAGTCATCTCTGACTCTTCTTAGCCTCCTATACCTAATCAGGTGCCAATTCATGTTGATTGTGCCTCCTAATTGTCTTTAATATCTGTTCCTTCTTTTATACTTCCATCATCATAACTTTAGTTTAGGCTCTCCTAATTTCTTTTTTGCACTATTTTTGGACTATATTGTAATAGATTCCCACTTGTTTCTTCTGCCTATTTTCCCTCCAGTCACTCCCCACCTCAATCATCCTTCAGGCTTTGACAAAGTAATCTTACTGATGCGCAAATGGGATCATGTCACTTCCTTCTCCAAAAATCTTGAATGGTACCTCCATTGCCTAATGGATAAAGTCCAAGCCCCTTCATGACCTAGCTCCAATTTATCTCTTCAACCTTATTTCACAGTCTAACCCTTCTGGCGCTGTACACTTCACTCAAATAACTTATTCACTGTGGTTCCTTGATCTCATTCTGCAGCTTCTCACTTCCCTTCATTTGCCTCCTTCAAAATCCTTTTTCAAAATATAGCTAAGCAGTCACTTCCTCCATGAAGCTGTCTCTGATTCCCCCAAGTAAAAGTGATCCATCCCTCCCTGCCTCAAAAAGCTCCTGTAAACATCATCATTTGGGGTCACTGATTTTGAGTCAGAGCACAGGATTTTAATCCTTATTCTGCTATCTCATTACTTTATTCGTGACCCAGAGAAATGGCTGACAGTGCTTAAAGACTATAAGCCACATAGAGGTACTTTTATATATAACCTTAAAGTTTAGATGGCACTTTAAATATATCCATCTCATTTGAGCCTCACAACCCTATGAAGTGCCCACTAGAGGGAAAATTATCATCACTTTACAGATCAGAATACTAAGTGTCCCCCACAGTCATACTCCATGTCTTTCCTGACCCCAATTGCAGAGTTCTTCCCACTGCAACTCCTGGTCTCTGGAGTCTCTATTCAGCACTAAATTCCATTACCCTATAATTCAGTGGGTTTATTTGTGTATGTATCTTTTGGGCATATCTCATACCCTAATTGGACTGTGAGTGATGGAGATCAGGGAGTATGGCTTTTTTCATCTCCATCTTTCACAAATCATATAGCCCAAGATCTTGCACACAGTAGGCTTTTTAAAAAGGTTTAGATTGAGAAGGGTTGAGGAAAAGGCTGCATAAAGTGTGCTCTTCAGATTTAGTGGGGCCAAAAAAGACATGGCTACACTGCCATCTAGTGTCTATTCACTGACACAGCAGGAGGAAATTTCACTGGCATCTACTCCAGCCATTCAGAGATAGGTTGAAAATCGGAGAAAACCTGGAAAGAGGAGTTATTAACCTGTTTTTGTAGCATAGATCACTTTGGCAGTGTGGTGAAACCCAATACGTCGGTGGTTTGTTGCAAACAATAATAATTGAAGAAAAATGCCTCAATTTCTGTTAGAGATTAGTGAAAATAAAGGTGTCATTTGTTTTTCCCTTTCTTAAGTTCCCAGATCCCATGATGTCTCTCCGTGGACCCCAAGTTAAGAATCTCTGATACTGGTCCTTGCTCCCAGGATCTAGGCTCAGACAGGCTAGCCCCTCTTCAAGACCAGATAGATGTTAGTCTGTGATATCTAGAAAAAACAAACAGAACCCACTACCCCTCAGTCATCTTTTTCACTATCAGTCTCTTTACTTGTTGGAAAGATTCTGCAGCTGTCTGACTCATCTCTTCTGCTGAAGGTTTAGTACTTTATTCTAAATGATGATGGTCCCTCTCCTCTTTGCAATAACTTTTCAGAAGCATGAAGGTTAGCATCTACAAGTATTCTTAGGTCTGGGTTGACTCAGTCTCCCATTCTTCCTTCTCACTGTCCTACTCACCTGCGTACTCCCCATCCAACAGGTTGCCTTCCTATCCCAGTCTCAAATTTCCCTGGGCAACATTCCAGTGTGTTCCAAATCCAGCCGACTCATATTTCTCAACAATGCCTCGGACAAAGACCCCATCATCTTCTCTTGGGATCTGGGATCATCAAATATAACAGAGAATGTGGTGAGAACCCCACCAGGCATGCCAGTCTCAGCCCTGCCTATTCCACTGGCCCCTCTCCAAATCTGTCCTCCTCAGCCCCAATATACCCCACGAACTCTTCCTCCTGTACAAACCCCACTGGTCCTTCTCCCTGGACAAGTCTCATGGATACCTCCCCATCCTGCTCTTCCTTGCTACCATCCATCCTAGATACTGAAGGTATCTCCCATGATGGGAATGGTGGCTCCTGGGGAGAATATCCCTTGTGTGGTGACCATGAAGGCCTCACAGCATGCCTGTTTCTACAATTTTGACATGGTCTGCAAGGTGAGAAGCCCAAAGCAGTTTGGTTACCCTTAAACCCCAGGTGGGAAGAGGACCAGGGAAGTAACTCCTGAGGAAGAATAAAGGCAGAAGGCAGCAGTGCCTGGACTGTGGTCCCTGATAGTTCTGGCCTTTACCTGGACATAGAGCAGTTAATATCCTGTGACCTCAGAGGCAATTGTACCTGGAGAAGATGGTTGAGTCCCTGAAGACAGGCCAGGAAAGCAGGCAGAGCTAAGAGGTTTGCTTTACTGATCCTCCCACTTTCATCCTCACCCCACCCACCTTAGGTTTACCTACAGAGAGCCCTGACCCAGTACGAAGCAGAGACGCAGGCCTGGGAGAAGGAAAAGAACCGGCAAGAGGTTGAGTTTACAATCACGGAAAAGAATTTAGAGGTGAGGCTCAGAAGGCCCAGGGTGCACCCAACCCAGCTGGCTCACTTTGGCTACTGAGAAGGCATGCTAAAGAGATGATAAAGAGGTGGGCGAAAGCTCCAGTCCCCAGACAATCAGGATGCTGAGGGTTGCCCCCTCAGCCCCCTGTTCCCACTCACTCCCAGGTAATTCTCGCTCTGGAAGCGACTGTCTTGTGGCCTATGTCTCCTCTTCTGATTACTGATCCCCTTTGGGGATGTCTCTTTGGCCTCAGGGCTGCCCTCGAGACTGATTTTAAGCAAATTTCATCTGTAAAAAGGTAAAAGCCAGAATGACTTCCCTGGCTATCACATCCCACCCCCTACCCTGGAGGAGGTGGGATAGGCCTGGGAGTTGGGAGAGAAAGACAAGATCCCCTAAAAGGGAAGCCAGAGTGGGCTGTGAAAGGTCTGAGTGCTGAGAGGATTTGAGTGTTCAGTCCTTTCAGGGTCTGCGGTGGGGGAGGAGAGTCACCACTTCGGGGCTCTCCCATCACCCTTCGCCAGGGGATCCATTCCCCTTCTACAGGGACTGCCTGAATTCTTGAAATCTCCATCCTGTACAGCATGCGCTCATGGCAGGAAGTATAAGGTAATTCTACCTCCCCTCCCTGGTCACCACTTCAGGCTCCCCCAGGGGATATTCTCAGAGAACCCTTGCCTAAGGCTCCAGACTGACACCACACTGAGTTTTTGGGGATTGGGGCTGGGAAAGAAACTTTGGAGGGTTGGGGAAGCACTGAGAGCTAACTAGCACCTCCAGTCTTCAGGGAGGGAGATCTTCCTTGGGAACAGGACCCCAAAGCTCAGAACTCTGGGGCTGGGGTCCTCTGACTAAGGGGTAGGGAAGGAAAATGGATACACACTCCAAACTCCTGCCACCTGCATGTCTCCCTCTCCCCAGACCTTGCCCCCTATCCAGAAACAACTGCCCTATACCCCACCAGTCACCTGGAATCTGAGGAGTCCCAAGACAGGGCAGATCTGGCTCTGCCCTGAGGCACCTAAGCCCTGCCTGCTCTTCCTGGGCCTCACTGCCAGAGCCCATAACATGGATGACTTCATGGGAAACTTCTTCTCCAAATTCCCTTGCTACTTCCTCTACCAGTGAGTTCCCAGGGATACTGGGGTGCTCTCCTCCATCTCCACCTCACAAGTGGTAGCCAGGGCCCATCCCTATACAAAAGTTCAGAAATACTGAGAAAAATAGGAGATTCAACTTCTCTGGGCTGTAGTTTCCTTATCTGTACACAGAAGTTTGGACTAAGTGACCTGTGGGGTTCCTTGCAGTTCTGACCCTATGACCCTATGCTAGGTGTTGAAGGAGAAGCCATGACCTCTCCTGTCAAGGAGTTTACTACCTAGCCAAGGGTTGGATGGAATGGTGAGACATGTGCAAGCATAACTATAAACCAAAATATCACAATAGGGAAACAGGGCCTTATACATTGTAAGCACTTCAGAAATGCATGCTTGTCACAGACAGGGAAGTGTGAAAGTTTTGGGGTGGGTGGGTGGAGGGAGAGATCCTGGGGACAGTGAGAGGATAACATGAGCAAAATCACAGAGTTAGGGAAAGGCAAGGCCTCCATGGGGCGGGGGGAGGGGGGGGTGGGGGGGGATAGGGAGTTACTCGTTCATGGTGGCATGAGTATATAAAAAGTACTGAGATAATACTGGATAGCAAGGTCAGAGTCACATTCTGGAGGACCTTAAATGCCTTACTGAGGACACTCGATTTTGCTTATTGGGCATTGCAGAGCCACTGAAGTTTAGGTTGTTTTTTTTTTTTTAGTGTAATCTCATGACCTGTGCAAAAGAAAGATTAATTTGGCAAGAGTGTGAAGAATGGATTGTTGGGGAAGAGACTATTTGGAGACAGAGAAATTAGGAGACTATTATAGTCCAGGAAAGAGCTAATGAAGGCCTGGATTAAAGTGGCCTAGTGCTGTAAGAAGGGGAATAAGGGGATTTATGAGAGAAATATTTAGGAATTGGAATCTATGGCTTTTGGGTATCAGGGGTTGAGGAGAAAAAAAAATCTAAGTTTTTCAGTATGGGGGGGAATGATGATACTATTAGTTGAAATAGGAAAATCAAGAGAAAAGCAGGTTTGGGGAGAAAAGTGATGAGCTCCATTTTGTATATTTTGAATATTAGATGCTTGCCAAAAACCAAAGCAATAGGTAAGTAGAAACTTGGATAGAGAGATCAGGAGAGAAGTTGTGTTAGAGATAGAGATTTGGGAGTCACCCTTATAGGTGTGATAGTTGGAACCATAGGAGCAGAAGAGACCACCAAGGGACAGAGGAGAGAATGGGGGCTAAAGACAGAAACTTGAGAACATTGAAGAAACTGGGTAATTTAGAGGAGCAGTCAGAGATGGAAGAGAACCAGATGTATGCAGTGTCATAGAAGCAGAAAGGAGCAAGGATATAAAAAACAATGGATGGTCAGAAAAGACAAGGACTAAAAAAATTGTCATTGAATGAGTCAGTGATGGTTCTGGGTGATTTTCTGAGACAGCAATGGGGGCAGAAGCCAATGACATTGTAAGGGGCTGAATAATAAAGCAGTGGTGAGGAAGCTGAAAGAGAATAAGGATGGCTCTTTATAAAAGTTTAGGGATGAAGAGGAGGAAGAAGGGCTAAGGTGGAAGTGGGTAGCATAGTCTGGTTTTTTGTTTTTGTCTTTAGAGGAGAGCTGACTATATTTGTAGGTGAAACAGAGCCAGTGGAGAGGGAGAGATTGAAGATTCAAGAGAGAGTAGGGATCGATGGAGCAAGTTGATCACTGTCCCGGAAGAAAGAGAAGGGGGTGGGATCAAAAGCACAGATGGAAGTGTTTGCTTTGCCAAGGAGTGCCCCCCCCCATTCTACCACTGTGGCAGGAGGCAAGAAGGAAAGAATGGGTGAAAATAGATTAAGTTTTGAGGTATGGAGGCCTTTATCTCAGCAAAATAAGGGAAAAGGAGAGAGGTCATCTGCTGAGGATGACAGGGTTAGAAGTGTGGTTAGTGATGAGGAGAGAGGAAGAAATTCAGAGAAACTGCTTTGGGGTATGTGATTTGGAGTTTTGCTCAGTCTAACACTGGTTAAAGATGAACAGAATTGAGATATCAAACTAAAAAAGGGCCAGATTTGCCTCCTTTCCAACAGAGGAAGAGACTCCTTGTTCAGGGCTGAGGTTGAGGTAGAGGGATGGGCTGGATGGGAGCTGTTCTCCCCCTTGGTCCTTAGCATATGGCCATGCTTGGGAAGATGGTGCTATTGAAGTGCCTCATGGACTATGGGCTTGCCCTGTCTCCTCAGGAAGCCACATTAACTACAACACCTATTTGCAGGCCACTTAAAGAGAAGAAAAACAAGGGAGAATCGGTGATTGCAGAAGATGAACTTGAACAGGGCACATTTTCTAGGCATGAGAAGCAGATCGTGACAGATATTCTGACCATAGTTATCAGGTATTGCACCCTAAACTCTTAGAAGCATTCAGCTCAGCCTTTCTGGCCCATAAAGCCGTTTGAGCGTCTGTTCACTCCCAATTCTCTGTCTCCACTGCTGCTCTGTGTCCTGTGGCCTCTATATCCCCCATCAACTTTAGAGAGGACTTCCTCAGGTAACTCACCCTCTCACTCTCTAATCCTTCCCTTAGTGGTGTCCAGGGCAACAAGCCAGTGCCTTTGAGGGTCCCAATATGAAGACAGTTGCTCTTCTTCCTACTTAAGGATCCCATCAATTCTGTAGCCACCAAAACTATTCACCTTTATTTATTAAGTGAACTCGGGAAGCTGTCATAAGAACCTTGCTCTTGTCCCCTGGATCCCAAACCTATCTTTTCTTCTCAAGGGACTTACGAGAGGGAGAAATCCCTAAGTCCACATGATCATAAGAATGACTTGTAGGTGAATAGCTCTCAGGTGTCTTGCAAGGCCAGGACCTATATAGGACCTTGGCTAGGACCAATGTAGACAAGACCCTCTGGCTGACTATTGGCTTTGCTCCATTCCTTTTCCTATAAGTGTCAGGCATGGTATTGCCCCCCAGAGAGGCCCTAGGGACATGGGGATGGATGGGAAGGGGGAGGCTCAGCCAGGCCTTTCCCATAACTCTGGTCTTCCTATTAGGGGCTTGCTGGAAGACAGGAAGTTCCATGAAGATGTGGAAAGCACCCTGGTGGAACCCATTCCTTACTTCAGTCAGTTCTGGAGTGAGGAATCAGTTCAGATGCTAAACCAGAAATCTAGTTTAGGTCATGTGTATCATGCATCCACCTCATGTGAAGAAGAAGATGAAGCAAATCAAGATGAAGACAAGGGGGATGAGACAGGAGAAGAAGAAGAAGAAGAATCCTGGGAGAAAGGAAAGCTGTTTGGGTCCCTGGATGAAAGTCTGTCTCCAAGCAGCATACAGAAGAGGTCTCTGGACGATCAGTTGCTATCAGAAGGATTGAATAGCACATTAGAGGAAGAGAATGCCCGGTGGGAAAAGGAGACAATCTCTCGGTGAGCCTGGGAGTGGATGAGAAAGGGGGTGGCAGAGAATGGATATATTCTGGTCCCAAAAGCAGGGAGGAGGGCATGTCCTGTCCAGGGACAAGTCAAGGCCTATCTAACAACCACAATATTAATGTAGAAGAGACTCCTTTTTACAGTGGGTTTTAGTTTTTTGTTATTATTTTAAATTTTGTTTTGTTTTCTGGGGAAGGGGGGGGGAAGGGGGTCCAGCCTTTAATTTCAATGGTGGATGAACTTCCATTGTCTAAACATTCTCTATCAATGTGCTAGACAACTGGGTTCCTATCCATCATACTACCTTTCTTAAAATGTCTTAGAAACTTAGAAAGTGTTCTTACAAACCAGAAAGAGGAAAGGCCTTTCTGCCTTCTTCAACTGTCTGTCCCCTGGGCAGCTCTGCTGACTCTTTCTGTCCTTAGCTGAGTTGTACCAGCCCCTCTTCTGTCCAATACCCCCTTCCCCATTTCCTGGGAATAGTGATCTGAGCCGAGGTTACTTTTAGGCTGCCCAGCTTCCTGAGTCTTCGCCAGTCAGTGCTGGAAAACATGATCCAGAACATCATGATAGAGGCCAGCCGTGGGGAAGTGGTGCTGACCACAAAGCCCCGTGTCATCGCCCTCCCTCCTTAACCACAGCCCTCCATGCAGAACTTGCCCAGGTGAGAGGACCAGTGCCGGCACAAGTGGCTGGAATCTCAGAGCTAGAGCCCCACGCTCACCTAGCCCCCGGTGCTTTGTTTCTTCCAGTAGGCTGAGCCCAGACTCAATACCCCAAACAACCTCTGGGCAGTACATAAGCATGGGCACTGTCCAAGTGCCTCTGCCTCAGATCAACACCTTCAGGAAGACATGAATCTCCAGTGGCACTGAGCTGGTACTCTAGGCTTCCCCTAGAAGGACCAAAGGCCTGTCCTCTTCACATCTTTCAATAGCCTAGACCTGCAGCTGGGAATCAAGGGCTCTCCAGAGAAAAGATTTCCAGAGTCCCTCCCCATCCCCAGGCTTCCACCCAAGCTCTTTCAGTAAAATTGCATCTCTAAAAGTTGCCTTCTGTCTTGGCTCTTGTCCCTGCCCGTGTCTGGGCTCTTGGGGGATGTAGTCCAGCAGTGTCAGTGGGAAGGGGCTGCTGGCTTCCCCTGCTCCCTACTCCAAAATGTAATGTGCAGTGTTGAGAGTTTTGAGAGGAGTGTTGGCGGTGAGTAGGAGGCAGTGGAAACAAAATAAGTCTGAGAGCAGTCTGGAGTGCCTGAGCTAAGGGCCAGATGTCTCTCCCACTCTTTTTGGCGACTCCCTCTTCTGACCCCTGGTCCTCCAAGTACTACAGGCAGATGGCGCTGCGTTGTGACCAGGCGTTGGGCTTCAGGCTGGGCTGTGAGAGCCCTGGCCTCTCGGAGCCCTCAGATGAAGCCTTGTTGGCTGGCTGTGCCCTCGGGAAGGGTGGCTTCGGTCGTGGTGGTGGTGGTGGTGGTGGTGGTGGTGGTGTGTGTGTGTGTGTGTGTGTGTGTGTGTGTGTGTGTGTGTGTGTGTTTTGGAGGCGGCGGAGGGGGTTGATGTTGCAGTGGCCTCACGTCAGCCCTGAGCGTCCGGGCTTTTATAAATTTGGCTATCCGAGTGATAGAGCGTGGCTGAGCAAGATTGGAGACGGCTTCCTTGACTTGCCTCAACCGCCACCTCCACCCAGCGCTACACGCATCCCTCCACCTGCCTGCTGCCGACTCTCACTTCTTCCTAGCCTGGGGAAACCGAGGCACTGTAGGGACTAGGGGAAGATCCATGTATTGAAGCACCTTTCCATAGATCCCACTGCTAGACTGGGTGCAATGCTGAAGAACCAGATTTAGCTAAATGTCTCACATCCCGTCCTTGAATTTAGCGTTCCAAAGCCAGGGAGACCCTCCCCAGGCACACATTGCCACCCCAACTCAAACCTAGCATTGTAGAACTCCAGCATCAACTCTCTTGCTCCTCCCTCACCTCCCCTCCCTTTCAACCTCTCCCGACCATCCCTCCTCCTCTTCCCCGCCCTCAGCATGGCAGGTGGGTGGAAAAATGACATCTGGTGTTGTTCCAGTGACGGCCAGGTCCCTGAGCCTTCCTCCCTCTCAGACCCTTCCCCCAAATGAAGGCGTGTATGTAGCTCCCAACCCCCAGTTCCCCGGGGTCCTGAGGGATCAGTCTGAGTTGGGGGTGGGAGGGTTAGGATGGTGGGGTCCCAGACTGGTGGAGATGTAGGGGGGAAGCAGCTCCGCCTCCCCTGAATCAATATTTGCCCCGAGTAAACGCAGCGCCAATCCGGACAGGTGTGTGTGTGTGTGTGTGTGTGTGTGTGTGTGTGTGTATGTGTGTTGGGGGCGGGGGCCCGAGTAAAAGGCGGGTGGTGTGGGAGCCGAAGAAGTGGGGGTGGGGGCGGACAGGGTGTTATAAGAGCCTGCCCAGCCTGGCCTCGGCACTCCACACTCAGACTCCGGCCAGGGACCACGCCACGCTGGCTGGCCTGAGGGAGGGAGCAGGGAGGGGCTGGTTGGGAGGGGCCGGGCTGGGCAGGCCAGGTCCTGGCGCACCTGTTGCCTCAGCTGCCAGCCGGCCCGCCGACGTGTCAGCCCCGAGAGCCACGCAGGTGAGAGAAGCCGAGTGCCTGGGACCCCGGGCCCTCGGCTGCTATCAGATTCTCCATCCTGCCCCGCTCCCCGGCCCCTCCACCCGACGCCCGGTCAGCAGCAGCAAGCAAGAGGAGGAGGAGGAGGAGGAGGAGGAGGAGGAGGAAGAGGAGGAAACGCCGCAGGGGCCGTGCCCAAGCCGAAACCAGGACCCACTCCCGTGATCCCGTCCCCGTGTCCCAGGTCCTCCGCTCCCGGCCCGCGCCGAGCCCCTCGCACAAACCGGACCTGAACGTTTTGTTCGTTCGGCTCGCGTGAGGCGGAGGCGGCCTATCTGCGCCCCCGGGACACCGGGCACCGGGCCCCAGCTCGCAACCCAGCAGCCTGGCACAGCTCAGCAAAGGGCAGTCAAGTGCCCCGAAGTACAGCTCAGCTCAGCCACTCAGCCACCGCTGGAACCCTAGCTGCCCAGCTGCGCCGATGTAACACCTTCCCCCAGCAGCGTGGCTCCCTCTGGTCCTCACACCCCCCTCCCAATTTCCTTCCTCCACGGGCGATTGTTCCCCGAGATCCGGCTCCGATCCGGCTCCTATCCGGCTCCACAGCGCCAGAACCCGCCCACCCCTCCCCGCCCGGCTCCCAGGGCCCTGTCCCGGGGCCTGTGGCAGTCTGTGTGGCAGTCCGTGTGGCCAGGAGCTCATCTGCTTGTGGGAGAGTGTAGTAGCTACCCCAGAGATTTATAGCCAGACCCCCTGGGGTTCCCTGACTAGCTCTGAACATCACCAGAAAGCGTGCTAGCTGGGGGGGGGGGGGGGGGGGAAGGAAGGTAGAGAAGCCTGTGGCAGAAGTGTGGGTTAGAGTGGGTAGGGACTTGGAATCAGAGAAGATCCAAGTCTCAGAGAGCCCTGAGCTGTGCTACCAACCGTATGAACGTCTTCGGTATAGCGAGCCTAAACTCTCTCCCTTGGCACAGATAGCAAAAAACGTGAAGGGAGAGGCAGCTACTGACCCACAGACTCACTGTCACACCAGGAAGGCATAACTTTTTCCTGATCATGGAATATACACACTCATTAATTTGTCTTATTATTTATCTATAATTTTTAAAACCCATATATTTGGAGAGAAAGCTTTCCTCCCAAGGTTCTGTTGAAGGGCTCTTCAAGTCAGACTGGAGGAAAAAACTGGACCATCAAGCTGTCAGGGGTCCAGTCCAACTCTATGATTATGTGATCCCCGTCTGAGCTCAGATTCCCACCTTATTAGTCCTCAAATCCAAGCCACATCATTCAAACACTGAAATCAGAGGTCAGAGCTCATCAAACACATTATCTCAGCTAGAAAGATATTGGTGAGAACTCTGAACAGAAAACAAAACTTGAGAGGATACATCAGTTTAATCTGTCTTTCTTCAGATACCAGGGCCATTGGTACTTCATCCTTAACCCCAGCCCCATCCTGCCTCCTACCTAAAATGCCCCCTAAACTCCTCTTTCTTCTGTCCGAGGCTGAAGGGGCACTTGTACTCTCCCCAGTTGCCTGTTCCGTGGAGTTCCCTCCTTGACAGCTGGGACTCAGGGACAACGCACTCCTCCCTCCCACTTCAACATATCCCAGAGGCTGAAGGAAGTGGTGATGAGTCCATGGAGTCAGGCCTACCACTGGGATGAAGAAAGGAAATGAGGACGGTGGAAGGGAGGTGGAACCTGTGCTTCCCTGGCATTGGAGAGAGTTCCCTACCCACCTTTCAGGGAGCATGAATAGCAAAGGCTCCTGAGAATGATAAAAGTTCCAACTCCCCCTGGAATGGCCAGAGCAGGGAGAGATTGCCCAGAGTGAGATGGTGTACTGTTCGCTCCGATTCTTTTCCCCCCTCCCCCCTTGCATCATTTCCCACACAGCATCCACCTGGTTCAGTCTTTGGGACTTCGAAGAAAGGGAGCAGGGGATGGGGATGGTAGACACAGGCAAACTGAGAGACAGTGTGATCAGAGAAAGGATGTAGACTTACAGGAATAGAATCAGTTTATTGAAAAGTTCAATAATGATCATGGAGAGTACTCAGTTCTCATCTCTCCTCCCCAATCGGTACCAGAGACCAGAGGGAGAAAGAAAAGGAGGAAAGGAACAGAACGGGCACATATAAGTGCTGGGAAGTTGGGGAAGGATGTTTTTGTGTTTCTCTTGCCGCATCCCTGACAAGCCATCCTTCATCTAGCTCTTCCACCCTCTGTTGAAATCAAGATGATTTGCATGGAGCGCTAGACTAGGGTCTGGGCACTAAGATCTTTCTGGTGTATGAACTATGTAAGAACTCATTTCCCCACGCCCTCCCACTTGCCCATCATAGGATGTCAGAACCCATAATTGTTTTGTCCCCAGCATCTGGGACTGGGTGCCCTTTCCTCAATATCTCATGCAGCCCCCTGATGCTGCACAAGGAGGGTAGATTCCCAGAATGTTAGAGGGATCTCAGAAAAGTTCAACCCCCTTGTTTTACAAATGAAGAAATAGATGCTAGAAAGGGGGAAATTACTTTCCCAAGCTAACACAACAAAAGTGGCAGAGCCCAGATTATAACCCAGGTCTCCTAGCTACTATTCTAGTGCGTTTTCTACCATGTGAACAGGTGCCTCCCTGTCCCTTGCTTTGGGAGATGGTGAGGGTATTGGGATCCTAAGCTAACCTTCAAACATATTCTATGATGAAAGAGAATCACCTCACCACCATCCCCCATCAAGTCCCACTTTACCAGATCCATCATCTGCTCCATCAAATCATTATGGCCCCCAGAGGCTTCTGGGTAATGGCTAAAGAGGGAAGAGCAGCCCATGGAACCCAACCCCCCTCTGGGGTGAAGTCTAGGAGGCGCCAGGGAGCCCTGCAGGTGCTAGTGGTGATGTGTATATGTGTGGGGGGGGAGCCAGCAGCTGGTGTTCGGCACTGCCCCCCCTTCTCCTTCCCACCATAGCTTGGGGCCAGAGCCTGTTTTCCATCATCCCAAAGAGGTGACTGTCAGCACCCTAGGTGGGAGTGGGGCATAGGAGCAAGAGTTAAAGGAGATAGAGGCAGAGAGATGGGGGGAGGGAGAAACCAAGCTTGAAAGAGGAACACCTTGAATGAGAAATAGAGAAAGACAGTGAGATAGAGACAGAGAGACAGACAACCAGTGAGAAAAAGTGAGAAACACACAGAGAGAAACAGACTGAGAGAGAGAAAAGCAATGAAACAGGTAGAATGGGGCAGACAAGGGAGAGGGAGAGGGATAAGGAGAGAGAGAAACAGACAAAAACAGAGACAGAGATAGAAGGGGGATAGAAAGAGAAAGAGACAGAGAAAGAGAAATGGACTGAAAGACAGAGGAAGATGGGAACATTGAGAAAGAGGGAGAGAGGGAAAGGGAGAGGGAGAAAGAGACTGACCAGGGATAGTAAGACAAATATAGACACAGAGAGATGAAGCAAGCCAGTCAGACAGTGAGTAAGACAGTACACAAAGTCATTAGAGTGGGGATCCTCAAGCTCAGACCTAACTATAGTGTTTAATGGCAGGGACAGAGAGGAAGCTGGCAGTACTACTAATCATCCCCTCCAAGTTGGGATGGGGTGTGGAGAAGATGAAAATCCTCTCAATCACTTTAGGTACAAATGTGGTGGGAGAGGGGATTCCAGCCAGGGATGACATCGTTATCTCAAAAGAATCACCTCCCTCACTGACCCCAACAAGAGGAGCTGCTGATAAGAGGAAATAAGAGGGAGGGTTGAGGTCCTGTTCCTTGCTGTCCCCCTCTATCCAACTTCCAATCCCACAAGGACATCATAGGATGAGAGCAGGGTCCTTAGGGAGAAGGGCACTGTTGGGCTCAGTATCGCAGCTTCAACCAGCTTTCTGTTACCAACAGCAGGTGCAATCAACTGGGTAGCTGGGCAGCATCAGGTTCTGCTTTAATGAGCAGGGAAATCCAGGATCCACTAGGACTAGGGGAAAGGGACAACAACTTTTTCATGGGGACAGAGTGAGGGAAGGCAGAAACAGGCACAAGGCCCCAAGTCAGGGTTTCCAGGGAGCCCTTTCATGCCAGGTTTGGAGAAAGAGAGGGGGTAAAAGGAGCAGGCATTGTTCACACCCAAATGGTAATCCTAGGGCACAGAGTAAGAGCGGATCTGGGCGCCTCAGTGACCTTCTCTGGGATTAATCCCCATGGGAACCAAGGTAGCTGTTCTGCCCCTCACTCTATGGGGAGGGGGGAAGGCATGAGGATGGGCACAGGATACCAAAAGTGTCTGTGAAGCTGGGCAGGAAGGAGAGAGGTAGGGTTGGGCCAGATTTGGGGGATGCATTTAGGAGCTGGTTCTTTAGGAGAAAAAAAGACTCGAACAGAAAGGATAAAAATGAATTGGGACTCCCACACTTCATAAGCAGTGACTGAGCCACTGGAAGAAAGAAGGGAAGGATTTCTTTAATTGTCCTTCTATACATGCTAACACCAGGAACCCAAGTGTTCTTAGTCTTTTCTCCTATCTTCCAAGTAATTACAAAAATAATTTTCCTAATACACTAGTCTAAGCATGTCACTCCCTTGCTCCAAAATCTTTGATGGCTTTCTATTGCTCATGGGGTAAATCGTAAATTGTCTAGCCCGGTATTTATTTGCCATGACTCTCTACTCACTCCAGTTCCAGCCAAACTGAAACACGAAATTTTCCACCTCTTAGATTCCCAGTGGCTATTTTCTGTGTCTAGAATGCATTCTTTCTTTATTTCTGCCTTTCAGAATGCTTATTTTCCTTCAAAGCTCAGTTTGAGATCAGCCTCTCCACGTGGTCTTCCTCAGTTCCCCTGAGCTGAAGGTGTTCTCTCCTTCAGATATTCCTAGAGGACTTTATCTAATTAGCCCTCTTTCTCCATCATTCTTTACATGATATTACACTTACCTGTGTACATGTTATATTTACCCATTTCCCTACTCCATCCCCAGTACAATGACAGCTCCCTGGGGTCAAAATCAGTATTATTTTTGCCTTGGTATTCCCAAGGCCTGGCATAGAACCTTGGGCAAAAAAGGGTACTTAACATATATTTATTGAACTGAATGGAAAAGGCAGTGTTCAGGTGAGGGAGAGAGAGGAAAAACCACTCTTGTGTGGGAAACAATGCTAGTCCTACTGTGATCTCCCAGGCTATCCTAAACCTGGAACTGGGGAGCTGGAAGGTGTGTCCTTCTAATTTCGAGTCTGTATTTATTATTACATGTTGTCCCAATTTGTGTGAACAAGGAATTTGAATTTTCATTGCCTACTTCTGTTGGACTGGAACCAATTTTCACATTTTACAAATAATAACTTGAATACTGTGATTTGTAATAATTTGGCTACTTCACAGGATTCGTCACTCATACTAACAATTGAGCAATCTCTGGAGATTGTTCAGGTTGAGAAGGATCCCAGCAGGTGAGTTGGGGGTGATGGTGGGGGGATAAAGAGGGATAATCCCCAGGGAGTTAAGTACTGATCTGGAGGGAAGTAGGAAGAGAGAAAAGAGAGAGATGTGACAATAAACCACTCACCCCCAGGAACGAGAGCTTTGTAGCACCCCTCAGTCTGGGCCCCAGTGCTGGCCCAGCTGGCAAGAGGCTGCTTGTCTTTTAGCCTGGTTCCTGCGCCGTTATCTCTGTCTCCTGGGTAACCAGGCCTGGTTCAGCCCTAGGGAAAGAGAGTTACATCGTGTTCCAAGCAACCTAACCAGGCCCTGGAGGGCAGTGGGAGAATGAGGTGGGGAGGGTAGCAAGAGAGAAATCAAATTAACAAGGGGACAGGTGGGTCCAGAAAGAAGAGGGTGTCTGGGCATAGCTCCAGGTTTGGGGAGTTGGGGAAGAGAAAACTTTCCTAGAATTTGCATCTTCAGCCTCTAAAACCCAGGATAATTTCCCAGTGAAATGAGGGGAAAGGGTGTGTATGTGGGGGTGGGGCAGCCAGTAGAAGGCTTCCCCAATCTAGCTATGTGTCATCCCAATGAGACCAGAAGGTTTCTGTAGGATGGGTTTAACCGTGGTGTCTGAGCAGGCCTGAGGGGAGAGAAAGGTTTATGGGCTCTGAAGGTCTTTCTAAGGAGCAGAAATCTCTTTGAGGAGGGGTATCACGGTCATTCTATAAGATGGGGTAGGGTCCCTCTGTGGGATTAAGGGGTGTTCTCTGAGGGGTCACAGGCTCTCCCTATGGGGTAGAGGTCCCTTTTGTGGGTCTCTGTGATGTTCTCTGTGGGGTTTCAATCTCTCCATGTGAATATATGGGCTCTCAATGTAAATAGAAGCTGGGTATGAAGGTTGTTGTTGGTTTTTTTTACCCCTCCTTTTTAAGCCTGAGGAGCAGCAGACTAGAGGTAGATCAGGACTGAGGGGGAGGGGGGGAAGGAGGCGGGGCGGGAAAGAGCGGGGGTGGGGAGCCCAGCAAACAAAGCCACCTGTGAGTCCATCACTGCAGGAAGCACCGAGAACAACCGACCTGAGAAAACAAACAGAAGCAGCTGCCTGGGAGCAATGAGCAGGAGCTAGGCAGCCTAGGGGTGGGGGGTGGGGCAGCGAGAAAGGAACTGGGGAGGGGGCTGAAATGGGGAATAATGGAGGGAATGGTCTAGGAGGCATCAGAGAGCCTGGGAGATTTCATCTTCACAACCCAAGCAGAGAAAGCCAGGAGTCCCAGCTGCTGTGGCCCAAGCTCCAGCTTCACCTCTGATCATGCCACTAGGAGAGCTCATTCACTTTGCCCCCTTTAGGGAGCAGAAATCCCTGGGGAAGCAATCAGAGAGAGATGGAGACGAGAGGATTCGGCTGGTAGAGAGCTTGAGAGGGGAGTATCAGTAAGGTCAGGGTTTAGGAGTTAAAGTCTGGTATTTTTATGAATGAATGATTGAATAAATGAATGAATGAACAAGTGATTAACTTTTATTTTTTAGCAATTCCTTTTTTAAAATGTAACTTGAATTTCCCAATATATTCCTCCCTTTTCCCCTCCCAGTTAGCCATCTATTATAACATAAGCTAAATCTAACAGTAAATGCAGTGTCCCCCATCCATGGTCCCCCTCCTCAGCCAATAAAGGAGGAATGCATATCCATTGTCATGGTAATTGGTTAGTTAGTCAATAAATATTTAAGTGCTTACTGTATGCTAGGCACAGTTCTAGGTGCTGGTGAGAGTCATTCAAAAATGGAGGTCCCTGCAGCTTCAAGGAGCAAACATTCTAATAGGAGAAGCCCCATGTATCTATCTAAGTACATCCATATAGTCATAAGTTACCAAAATGAAAACAAGATGATTACGGGAGGGATAGGGGAGGGATCACTAAAGGTTTCATGTAGAACATAGCATTTGAAGGACAAAAGGAACTCCAAGAAAGGGAGGAAAGAAGAATATTCTAGGCATGGGAGTTGCCTGGACAAAAGAACAGAGGGGGAGCTGGAGTGTCCTGTGTTCAGAAGAGTGAGTAGAACTGTAGCAAAGAGTGCCAAAGGGGAATAATGTATGTGAAGACTGGAAAGGTTGTGAAGAGCTTTGAACACCAATTGGAGACATTTCCATATGACCCTTGAGGTCAAAAGGAGCCACTGAAATTTGTTGAGTCAGGAGGGTGATATGGTAAGACTTATACTTTAGGAAAATTATTTTAGAAATGGTATGGAAGATAGATTAGAGTAGAGAGAGGCTTGAGGCAGAGAGATCAAACAGGAGGTCATTGCAATTGTATAGAGGTGAGAAAGGCCTGGAGTAGGTTGGTGACTGCAAGTGGGGAAGGGACATCTAGGAGAGATGTGGAGACAACATTTAGCCAATGTCTGTGTAGGTGGAGTACATGAGAATGAGAAGTAACACACTATCTGGGTGCTCTGCTTAATAATTTAAAAGATATTTATTTTGACATGAATTTCTATTTGTCCCTCTCATTGCCCTCAGTTGAAGAAAGAAGGGAGGAAAGGAGGAAGGAAGGAATGAAGAGAGGAAAGGAGGAAAGGAAGAAGAAGGAAGGAAGGTGATAAGAAGTTGCTGGATTTTATTGCATAGGGATGGGGTGGGGGTGGAATGATATGGTCTGACTGTGTAGCAGCAACCACACTGGCATGCCCAGTTCTAACCATGCTAGCACAGGTTCTTAGATCAGCTTTATTAGGAAGGATAGTTGTTTAAGGGGTCAACAATTTAAATTACATTCACTAGTTTAGGTGAAAAGTCAGTACCCTGAACTTCAGAGAAAATATAAGCAGAGAAATAAAGACCAACAGACAGGGCTCTGACTACCTGAATCAACTATATGCTTTACATATATCCTAGGATTGAGAGAACCTTTATATATGAGTAGTTGGGGAGCTCTGAGCATACCGTCACTCAGAATCTTGACCAGGGAATCACAAGATCCTTCTCATAAGTGAGCCCCCAAAGCAAAATACCAACTCAGAGTATACATACACTTCTCAGAGCCAGAAGGCATCACAACTCCCCTGACTCGGTGCCTAATTAGAAATTAATAAAAGTTGTGAAAGCCTTTCTACAAGCAAGCCTCCCCTAAGTAAACTTCTCCTAATGGGCTCCAGGTGAGTCCTATTAATGGGGAGGGAAGATCTTAAATCCCATTAACATTACACTATGAATCCTGAGATACTAAGTCAAAGAAAAAATACTTGAAAGTAGCCAGAAAGAAAAAATGTCAAGGACCAAGGAGACACAGGCAGTATTCCAGAAGACAAAGAACACAGGTTTACAGCCAACAGTAGCTTACCCAGCAAAACTGAGTATAACCCTAATTGGAAAATATAGATTTTTAATGAAATATAGAACTTCCAGGCATTCTTGATGAAAAGACTAGAGCTGCCTAGAAACTCTGATGGTCAAATGCAAGAACTAAAAGAAATATAAAAATGTAAACATGAACAATCACAAAGGACTAAACAAGGATAAACTACTTCTAACATGGGACGTTGATACAAATGTTGACTGAATCCTATAATCGTCATCATTGGTCATAGAGGGAACCTAATTAGACAAGACTTGAGAGTGGTTCTGTTATGTCTTGATTTTATGAGAAGAATAGAAAGAGAGGGAAGGGGAGGGGAGGGAAAATTAAGTTAGAATTGGATGGAAGGACTCAAAGAATTATGTTTCAATGTCAATGTGGCAGGAGGTCTCCAGTGAAGTAACCCAAGGATGTGAGCTTAGTCTTGTGCTAATTAACATTTTTTTCAATGATTTGGATAAAGGTTTAAATTTGTAGATGACCCAAAGTTGGAAGAAATAGTTATTATAATACAGTAAATAACAGTCAAGATCCAAAAGGATCTTGACAAGCTAAAGCACTAGGCTAACTATAAAGATGAAATCCATTGGGGAAAACGTCTTGCACTTGGTTACAGAAATCAACTTTACAAATACTAGATGGACAAAGTGTGACTAGACAGTATTTTATGTGGAAAAAATCAGAGGGGGGGGTGTTTAGTGGGCTGCAAATTCATAAGGAGTCAACAGAGTGAAGTGACAACGAGAAAGGCTAATTGTGATATCTGGCTGCATGAAGGACCTAGCTTCCAGAAATAAGGAGGTTACAGTCACACTGTGCCTTAACCTCAACAGACCTCATTTGAAGTATCTTATTCAGTACTTGGCACCAAGGTTTAAGAAGGACGTTGACGTCCAGGAGAAGGGAAACAGTATGGTAAAGAGCCTTGAGTATATGACATAAGAGGACTGGTTGAAGGAATTGGGCATGTTTTTCTGGGCAAGAGAAGACAAAGGAGACATTCAGATTTATTCAAGTATTGGAAAATGGAGGAGACATTAGATTTCTTCTGTTTGTCCCCAAACAATAGAACCAGAAGCAGTGGATGGAAGTTAAAAAGGTAAATTTAGACTTAATTGTAGGGGAAATTTCTCAATGATTAGAGCTGTCCAAAATTTGAATGGGAGCTCAGGAGATGGTGGGTTCCCCTTCCTTGGAGTTCTTCAAGTAGAGATTGGACCATTGATAGTTGGGTATTTTATAATGGGGATCCCATTCATGAATGATTTGGTCAGCAAAGACACATCTAACTCTCAAATTCTGTAATTTTGTGGTTCTATGGAGATATGAGCATCAATAGGGCAATGGAAAAAGGGATTCAAGAGTAGAGGATGGTGTAGAATTGAATTGGTTCATTAAGGAGTCAAGGTTGGAAAGGGAGTAGAGGATAACTATAGCAGAGGTCATAGCCTGGGAAAACACTCAGGGGTCAAAGGATTGGAAGACACAGTGATGAGGAATAATCAGTTTAAGAATAGTAAGGCAGAACGAGAAAAGGACTGATTAGAAGATTATAATTAGATAAGAGAATTTCAGAGTTTTTGAACAAGGAAGTGAAACTCTTATGGATGATGTCATGATCAAAGGTATGAGCATCCCTACGTGCAGCTGAGGTGAAATAGAGAAGCAGGTCATGTGAGCTGACTAGTTTGAGAAATTGGATGTAAAGACATATGAGAGAACATCAACATGAATGTTGAAGTCCTCTAGTTTAATACTAGAAATGAGGTGTAGAGGGAGACTGTGGGATTGTTCCCAAATTCATTGAGAAGGAAGGAAGATTATACAAGGAATCATTAAATAATAGCCAACAGGATCTGGTTTTGGGAGAAAATTTTGGTTAGAGACAGCCTCATGGTTGAGAGATTACTCAGTGATGGTGGCAGCAGAATTTGGAAGTGGCATTAGGGAGCCCAGAGAATTCTGACTCTCATACCTATAGGGACCAGTGAGTGGGGGTGAGAGGAGGTGTAAAAGAAATTATGTAGTGTCATCTGGAAGGAGGCAGGTCTCAGTGAATGCCAGAAGAAGGAGGAGGAGGGAAAGAGATGTAGAAAGAAAGAAAGTTTGTTAATTATAGAGTAAGCGTTCCAGAGAGCACAGTGGAAGGGGTAGGCAGATATGGAGTGGGACTTTGTAGCAGGATAGGAATGAGGATAGCAGGCATTGGGGAAGAAGGGCTGTTATTGGGTCATTGGGCATTTAGCATCACTAGAATTGATTGAAATTGAGAGAATATGAAGGGATATGTGTATACTAACCACTGGGGAATGAGTATAAGCAGATCTCTACTGATGAAAGCAAGTAATTAGCAGGTTGAGATCTCCTCAGGAGTAAGCAAAGTCTGATGGTGTTATGTCCCAGGGTGACAGGGAGCTAGGTCTGGAGGCAGAAGGTATTGCCTTGTGGCAGGCTGTATCCAGGCCTCTGTCAGGAAGTTGACCTTGTGGTAGGTACTGTTGTATCTTGGACGTCTTGAAGTCTGGCCTTGAAGTAGCCTGTAATGAAGCAGCTATGTGTGGTTGAAAGAGTGCCTGACAGCGTCAGGAGACACCCAGATTCACATCCCCCACAGCCCTTGGCAGCTGTCCAACCATGGATTGACAAACCATTTCGCCATTGCTCCATCTGGAAAATGGAGATCAAATCTGTAGCACTTCCCTAGGAGGGCAGTTGTGAGGATCAAGTGGAATAAAACACTTTGTAAGCCCTCCATTATTAATAATTCTAATAGAAGTTTTAGGACACAAGGCTGAATGCGATCATCTGTGTGTGCACAGAAGAAATCAAACTTGAAGCAGGAAGGGATTCATCTAATTGAGGGGAATAATCATAGGCTGCAGCTGAGAAAGTCGATAGAAATGCTCAGAGGAGAAAGAGTAATACACAATCCTGATTCCCCTTCCTCCTAGCATGGGTACAGAGTACCTATGTGGAGATGCTGTGCAATCAGAGGACCTAGGTTCAAAACCCGCCTGTGACGTTTACTTGTGTGACCTTGGTCAAGTCACAACCTCCCTGGCTTCATTATCTCCAACTGCAAAGTGAAATATTGACAATTTTTGGCCTCTGAGGTCCCTTCCATCTCTAGAACCATGAGCCTAATTGGTGTAGCTTAGCTCAGGAACATCCTCTCCAGGCATAATTGCAGACATACTTACCCTCTGTCCTAGACATACCCAAAATACAGCCCAACACAATCCAGTGGACTCTGGGTTGCACATTCATTTGGAATAGAAACAACACAGATGCATGTACACATCGAGTCATATACCTTGTACACCTTTCCACTCACACAACCCTTTCGGTTCTCTGCCCTACAAAGAGTTCCAGATTTCCATCTAGTACGTTACTTACACCCCCTCTAGTGGTTGCATCTGGGATTACTGCAATTTGACTGGTGCCTGCTTTCCATAGCTATCCTTTCCCTCCTACCCCATCACATATGTACACTCATGTGTACAAAAAAGCTTCCCCTCCCCTCTACACCATGAATCTCAGTCACTGTTCTGCTAAACTAGAACTAAGAGTCAGAATCTCTACCTCACCATCATTTGAGACCTCATAAAGCACTTCACATTTCTCCAATGCACTTTTCAGTTGCATTTGCTGCAACATTAATAACTGCAACAATAACGTTGCATTAAATGAGTTATGACTTTCTAAATGTTTGTTAAATGACTCTACCTCTCAGAGTCCTTAGCTCCTGGGGGCTCAGCTTAATAACCAACTCCTTCATGAGGCCCTTTCTGATCTCCCCGGTGGTTAGTCTGTCCTATCCCCCCTCCATCTAATTGATTTGTGTTTACTTTTAATATATTTTGAATTTATTTGTAGTGACATGCTGCAGTAAGTGCAGACTAGCTCACCAGAGCTGATTGTTCATTTTTCATGTGATAATTTACATCTCGGAAATTAGCAAATGGTACAAATCAGGGCTTGATGTATTATTGGTTGTCTAGACTTGAGAAAGTTATGGAGAAAACAATAGTAATGCAAATTAAACTTAACAGTGTGCCATATGTACATTTTTTTCCTAGAAAGCCCATTATTAAATACTTACCAGCATATCATTTGCATTTGTATAAAAATTGTTTTCCCCAGTAGAAAGTCATCTCCTCAAGGAAAGGGGAATTTGATTTTTGTCATTGTAGCTACAATGCCTTGCACAAATTTGAGACTTGTTGAATTGGATTGAATGGAATATAATAAAATTAAATGGACTGAAGAATGAATCTGGATCTCAGCCTGGTCTTACTTATGACTCTCTTTGCAATTAGGGCATTTCTTGCTCTTCTCTGTGACTTAATTTTCTCATCTGTGGAATAAAAATAGTAACTCACAAAGAATGCACTTTCACATAGCTGCCTTTGTAAATCCTAAAGTAGCACAGAGATATCATAAATTCTTTTTTTTAATTTATTTTTTATTTACTCATTTACTTTTAATTTACAAGATTCAGTTCCACAATCACTTGGGTTTCAGATTTTCTCCCCTCCTTTCCCCCCCCCCCCCATGGTGGCGTGCAATCA
>CM053591.1:149825557-149859868 GCA_028646515.1 Pseudochirops corinnae | reverse complement strand
TTGCATTTCTCGAATCAATAGTGATTTAGAGCATTTTTCCATATGCTTAAAGATATCTTTAATTTCTACCTCTGAAAATTGCCTGTTCATATCCTTTGACCATTTATCAATTGGGGAATGACTTGTATTCTTGTAAATTTGACTTAATTCCTTGTAAATTTTGGAAATGAGGCCTTTATCAGAGACATTGGTTGTAAATATTCTTGATATCATAAATTCTTAATAACTATGGCACAAGTTTTAGGACACAAGATAGAATGTGATCAGTGAGTTTGTGCGTATGCATGCATGTGTGTATATATGCATTATTGTTGTTGAGTCATGTTCAACTCTGGTGACTCCATCTGGAGTCATCTGGGGTTTTCTTGGCCAAGACACTGCAATGGTTTGTCATTTCCTTCTCCATCTCATTTTACAGATGAGGAAACAGGGTGAAGTGACTTGTCCAGGGTTACACAAATATCAAGTGTCTGTGCTCAGATTTGAACTCAGGAAGACTCATCTTCCTGACTCCAGGGTTGGCACTCTTTGCACTGGGACACCTGGCTGTGTGTGCACAAAAGAGATCAAAGTGAACAAATGTAGGTTTTCCCTAGCTCTGTCAATGACCAGCAGTGATAAAGTGATTGTGGGGGCACCACTTGTCCCTGAGTCTCCCTAATTAGTTAGTTTTACAAACCATTCTCCTGCTGATCTCAGAAAACTGGCACACAATCTGATAGATTGTGGAACAAGCAGAAAAGCCTACTTTACAAGAATGGGAAGAAAGGTTTGGAGAAACAGAAATATGCAGTATTGCAATTCAGTTTAACTCAAACATTTATTAGGGACCTTCTGTGGACAGAGAAGGGAAGAAATGAAGTATAAATTCCTTTGCCCTTGCCCTCATAGAGTTTTCAATCTAGTCAGAGAATATGACATATACAGAAAACTGTAACACAATGGTAAATGATAAGTGAATTATTTAATTCTAGATGACCAAGAATGACATATGTTATCTACCACTTGATAGGTCATTCTAAATTTGCAAAATGACACATATTTTTTTGACATGACCAATGTCAAAATTTGATTTGCCTGATTATGCGTATTTTTACAAGGGTTTTGTTTTTCTTTTTCCAATGGGCAGGGATGGGGAGGGAGAGATGGACAAAACTGATTTTTGTTCATTAAAAATGCATTAGAGAAGTTAAAAAAATGTTATGCAACTTCAGGTCATAAATCATAAATCCACAAAATCTAGATTGGAATACACTTTAGAGATTTTCTTATCCAACCTCCATCCTATACAAGAATTCTCTTTATGGCATACTCAATGGAATGGGAAAGCATTTAAGGGCGAAACACTATGCTAATCCATCAGAGTACAGATAGAAAATCTAAACAATCCTTGCTCTCAGAGTTAACTAGGAGAGAGAACACATATAGGAGGAGAGTTTGACTGTAAGGTCAGTGGAAAGGCTCAGAGGTTCCAACGGTGCATTGGCAGGGTAGAAAGCAATCCTTGAGGTTCTTAACATATCAAAGAATAAACTCTCATATTTGTTTTATAGGTAAGATTGCTCAGAGTTTTATTAAACAGTTGACCGTCTTGGAAAAATAATTTTGTTTCTGAGGATTCTACCTGTTCAATGAATCAAAGCATATTCTGCTCTTTTAGCAGGTAGGAAGAGAAAGTTTGAAGTGTTCATGAGGTCAGGATATTGTTGAGGTCTAGATATTTCCCCAGTGTTTGAATTTAAACTTCCAGTCATACACATTGAGGAAAGACATAAACAGAAAAACTAAACATCATTTAAAATAAGTTGGTTTTAACAGCTGGACAACATCTTCCTGGCACAGAAGTATAAAATTTGGGGGAAGAGGGGAGAGAGTGGAAGTGTATTTATGCAACAGGAAAATGACAGTTTTTTTTTTAAACAGATGCATTTGAACCAAACTGGTTTCCATAAATGCTAAACAGTTACAGAACCTCTGCTTGAAAACCTAAAGAGATGGAGGGCTCACTGTCTTTCTTTTTATTCATTTATTTTCTTTTCTTTTGTCTCTTTTTTGCTTTTTGGAGGGAGAAGTATAGAGCAATTGGGGTTAAGTGACTTGCCCAAGGTCACGTGGCTATTTTTTTTTGTGTTAAGTGTCTGAGGCGGGATTTGAACTCAGGTCCTCCTGACTCCAGGGCTGGTGCTCTATTCACTGCACCACCTAGCTGGCCCCATTTATTTTATTTTTTAATTTATGGAATAAAACAAGCATTTCCACAACATAGTATAATGAAAAAAGATAATTGCATATGAAACTACAAATTTCATACATACAACTTGATAATCCTTTTAAATATATGACAAAGTTATCATGTACATTTCTTTTTTTTTTCAGTGAGCACTTTCTCACACTAACAGGAAACTTTCCTCACTGTAACTTCAACCTGTTGGTCCTGGTTATGTCTAGGGAGCATCTCCAGTCTTTCAGGTCTATATCTTGTCACTGAACCTAGATGGCTCTGGAGGAGAAAGTGAGGCTGGTGACTTTGCACAGCCCTCCCTCACTTCAAACCAATTCACTTGGAAGTTATGGCATCATCTTCCTGATGTCCTGGTCCTCTTTGAGAATGAAGGACAGACAACAACGTAGTTATGTCCACTTATATATTCAGAGACTGTTAGAGGTAGATATTTCATAAACTATCTGGTTCAATGTCTCCCTTTAACAGATAAGGAAACTAGGATCTATCTAGGCAAAGTGGCTTGGTCATATATGGAGTTATTGGAAGGTAATAGTATGCAGTAAGAGAACTCAGGTTTCTTGACCCCTGGTCTAATACTCTGCATCACATCCCACTGGCCTAATTCTTAAATTAATCCTGACTTAACTCCCTGGCAGACCTTAATTGATCCCTAAAGTATTTGCCTTCGGACTCCTCCTTAGTCCTTTCTTCTTTTGTCTCCTGAGGATTGCACAAGGGGCTTTCCAACTCCACTTAACTCCCTGGGCAGGCAGGGTTAGGTTTCTCATGAGACTGTCTACTTTTCAGGATTGCAAAGCATTACTTCCAGCCTCCAGAATTTCCCTTCAACCACCAGTCATATTACAAATCCAGACTGGACTTCACAAGGCTCCTTTTCAAACCATCCTGGGCAAGAGTGGAAGGGACTTGTCATAGCAAACACACTGACCCTCTGACCCTGATGGAAAACTTCAGGAAATGATAGCGAGAAGCAAAGGATCTTGAAACTGAAACTAGGAGAAGCACTACCGTACTGGAAATGGAAATTAGGTATTAGGAAGAAGCATGGAAAAGGGTGTGAGTGTGTGTGTGTGTGTGTGTGTGTGTGTGTGTGTGTGTGTGTGTGTGTGTGTGTGTGTGTAAGACAGAGAACCAGACAGACATAGATATAAAGAGAGAGAGAGTAAAGGAATAGCTTAAGTATCTTTCAGTAAGTTTGTCTGGCTTGGGAGAGAGGGATTGTGGGTTGTTTCAGGAGGCAGGAGGTTGACCAAGATGACCTCTGGCTGCCCCTATCTCCATTTCCACTGTTCAGGAAGAAAAGAACCACAGAGTCAGCTTCTAGCTATTGTGCCCGGACAGGTGGCTCAGCACTTTCTATTTTGCGAGGGGTTGGGGGTCAGGAGCGGGTGGGAGCAGGGCCAGGGCTGGAAGGCCTGATAGCTTCTTGTTTCCGGGAGCGACTAACAGGACTAGACACCAGCCTGCCCGCTGACTCAGCTCAACTGTTTCAGCAGGGCCTGGAGGCAACAGAGGGAGGGCTATAAAGGCCCTTTCCCAATGTCAGCCGCTCACAGTCGAGCATCCAACTTGTCAACAGCCCCAGAGTTGCCCGAGTCCACCCCGTGAGTACTAGGCATCCAGTGGCTAAAGGGCTTAGGACGGGAAGACGAGAATCTGAAGAGAAATCGGGGGCTGAGAAGGGCATTGAAAATAAGGAGATAGCCTGTCCGTCCTTCCCCTCCACCATACCGTCCCTCCCCAAGCCTCAATTCCCTTTGGTCGATGGACCAAATTCCCAACTTCTGAGACCTCGTTTCCAGCTTCCGTGCCCAGCTCCTGCAGGGTCTCCTTCCTGGTCCTTTGGGGGCTGCATCCAGGAAGGAGCCGCAAATCTGGGGAATTCCTAGTCTAAGAAATTACAGGGATAGTTGGGAGTGAAGGTGGTAAATGTATCCATCGTACAAGAGAACCCTCTTGAGGCCCGCGACCCCGTCTGTCTCTGATTCCCGGCTAGACATCGGCGAGCTCCCGGAAACCAGGCGCCTGGGCACTGACCCCTCAGCCAGGAATTTGTCCATCTCGTTGCAGATAACATGAGCGGCACCCTGTCTCAGGGCTCAAGCCCAGCCCGCCTCACTCTCTGGGAGGAAGAGAATTTCCAGGGCCGTCGCTGTGAACTGATGAGCGACTGTTCCAGCATCCGAGAGCTTAGCGGCTTTCGCAGGGTGCGCTCTGTCAAGGTGGAAAGCGGCGCGTGAGTTACCCCACTCTTCATCCTCCAAGCCCCCCCGCCAAAAAAAAACCCAATCTTCTCTGCCCCAAACTACTTTACCCAGGTCCCAAACTCCGAGATACTGACACCAAACTCCAAACCTTTAAAGCCTAGATTCTTAGGACCCAAAGATGTGTCCCGCGCCCTCTCCCAAAGGTCTTTAGGGAAAGTAGCGCAGTCAGAATCCCTGCTGGTAGGACCTGGAATCTCCGTCTAAATCATGCGTAGTCATTAACAGAAAGGGAAAGAGTCTGGGTCCTGCCAAGCTCCCTGCTCTATGGGAGGCGATGGGGTGGTGCTGGGGAAAGTAGCAACTCCTCCCCTACATCTTCTCCCAGATGGGTGGGCTTCGAGTACCCGGATTTCCAGGGCCAGCAGTTCATCCTGGAGAAGGGCGACTATCCCCGATCTACTGCGTGGAGCGGCAGCAGCGGCTACAGAACCGACCAGCTTCTCTCCTTCCGACCCCTGCTCTGCGCTGTGAGTACTGATCCCTCAAACCCCTATTCCACCGCAGCAGTTCGGCAGCTCCAGCTCTAAGAACCTATTACAACCACCTCCCCCTTACTGCACCCAGACAGCCAGCCTGCTCCCGGAATCCTAAGGCTCCATCTGACTCCAAGGCTCGAAGCAGAATGAACTGGGGTAGCTTTGACTGGCTGGCAGGTGGGGGGTGCGGAGAGGAGAGTGGTCACTTCCCCCGGTTTCATCTAGGGTATGGTGAAGAGGGCAAAATAAAGCTCAATTTCGATGAGAGGTGTGGTTAAAAATGCAGTAAAAATCAGGATTAGAGTGTGTTTGGTGGTGGGTGAGGGTTAGTGAACAGGCTTAAGATTGGAGTCAAAAGACAATTACCAGGAGGCCAATCTTCTATATATGTTGAATTTCTATATTGAATACGTTGAATGTAACGAATATAGGGCTGTAGAGTTGGAGAGGGAGGGGAAGGAGACAGAGGAAAAGCAAAGAAAGAGGTACTGAGTCCAAAGTCTGACGACTTCCTTCCCTTATGCATTGAGAGTCAATTCAGTGGAGATGGGGGAGAATTCTAGACTGTGCCCAGATTTTCATGGGCCACAGGATCTGCAGTTGGAAGGAATCTTAGAAACCATTGAGTACAACTCCCACATTTAACCAATGAGGAAACAGAGAGATCAGGCAAAGTGCCCCAGGTCCCGCAAAGTAGCAGGGCTGATACGTGAACCCAGGTTTTGGGACTTGAAATCTAGTGCCCTTTTCCTGTACCACGTGGGTGCTATTGTTCCCGTTGAGTTTCTTCACGTACCCTAGTCTTAGTTTCCTCAAATGCATTTGAAGTCATTTTCTGCATGGAAAACACCATGCTAGATGGGGCTGGGCATCTACAGAGGGATGCAACGATGCAACAAAGACCTTAATCTTGAGGAACTTGCAGTCTACTGGGGAGAGGACAAATATGTAAATTATTTAAGGTTTAGAATTAGATAAATGCAAATGAGAGGTCTAGGCTAAGTGCTATTCACAATTTAAGGAGGGCAAGATCACTTTCACTAAGGGCTCAGGGAAGGCTTTATGAAGGAGGTGGAATCCAATTTGGGCCTCGAAAGGGAGAGGGACTTCAACAAATAAAGAAGGAGGGATATCAGTTAATTCTGGGCATATAAGAATAAAGATGAGTTGAATGGAAACTGTGGCCTGGAAATGAGGGACTGAAAAAAGCCTGGTCTAGCCTGGCTCATGTTTAGCTAAAAAAAGAGCAGTCAGAGATAAGGGTGAACAGTGAGACAATATTTATAAAGTGCTTTGTATGCCTTATATTGTCATGATGATTAGTATAGAGAGCCTTGAATGTCAGAGTCAGAATTTATTCAGGAAACAATGGGAACCACTGAAGGTTTTTAAGTAGAAGACTGTTATGACCATTGGAAAGAGAAAGTGAGAATTGGAACACAGAAGGCAGGAAGATCAGATAAGGGACTGTTACAATAGTCTGGGAAAGAAAAAATAAACTGAACTAAGGGTTTGGCAGGAGTGTAACTGAGGGACTGTATTCCAGTGATATCTCAGAGGTAGAAAAATCAGGACTTGTTTTGAATAGATGTGAAGAATGAGAGACAAGAGGCAAAGATGACTTTAGGTTAGAAACCTGAGACACTGGTGGTTTCTTTTTTTTTTTTTTCTTTTGGTGAGTCATGGGGTTAAGTAACTTGTTCAGGGTCACACGACTAGTAAGTGTCAAGTGTCTGAGGCTGGATTTGAGCTCAGGTCTTCCCAAATCCAGGGCTGATGCTATATCTGTTGGCCCACCTTGCTGCCCCAGAATGGTAGTTTCATCAATAGGGATAGAGAAGTTGGAGAAATCCTTTGCAGCTCTGATATGTTTGTTATTCTTTCTGAGGAAACCCCTTGCCCCAGCATCCTCACCTCACAAAGTCCTTGGAAGAGGAGTTCAGCTAAGAGACCCAGACCTCCATCTTGTCCTGGAGTCTTGAAATGTAGGATCAGGAAATTGACTGGACTCCTCTCATAACTCCCTGGGAGCAGTTGTGTGTGGGTTAAGGAAGAGAAGTGGAAGTGTGTATGTCTATGTGTGTGTTAGTTTGCTTGGCATGGTGGGAGGAGGATTAGAGACACCTTTCTAAGGAAGATAGAAGAGGCATCTGCCTCCTCAACCTCCCTTCCACTTCTTCCTTGGGTCCTCAGAATCACAGTGACAGCCGAGTGACCCTTTATGAGGGTGAAAACTTCCAGGGCTGCAAATTTGAGTTGAGTGACGACTATCCATCCCTGCCTGCCATGGGCTGGGCCAGCAAGGATGTGGGCTCCCTCAAAGTCACCTCAGGAGCGTGAGTACTGGGGACTGGGACAGGGAACTGAGCAAAAGGGATTGGTGGGAAGCAGAAGACAAGGCAAATGAATGGAGAAACAGACAGTAATTAGGAGGGCAACAAGAAGGGGATTTAGGAGAAAGGTCTAGTAAGGTATGATGGAAAAGGGGGAAAGGGGAACCAGGGAAATTGAGACCAAGGAGAGGTGATAGGGAAGAAGGATCATGGAGAGAAAGAACTGAAAAGGGGCTATGGGAAAGAGAGGACAGAGAAATAGAGAACTAAGGAGAAGTGATAAGGAAATATCCTGGAGTCAGGAAATAGCAAAGATGATATGCAAGAAAAGATAAGGAGAACAGAGAATCCAGAACAATAAGGATGATGGCTCCCATAAGGAAGAAAAATGTGGTACCCATAGATGGCCAGCATAGATGGTTTGGAGGAAGATGCCAAAGACTCTTTGTAACCCACTCCTTTCTCTCCATGTAACTAGGTGGGTAGGTTACCAATATCCTGGCTTCCGAGGCTACCAGTATGTATTGGAGCAGGACCGGCATAGTGGAGAGTTTCGAAAATACAGCGAGTTTGGTACCCAGGCCCATACCAACCAGCTGCAATCCATCCGAAGAGTCCAGCATTAGACCTGGCTGTATTTGCCCCCATTACAGGGTCTCCACGAGCATCTGACACACCTGGACCCAGAACCATCAATAAAGGCACTGAATTTGCCTTACCAGTTCACATTTCTCTGCATGATCTTGAAGGTTCAGTAGGGGCGAGACACTTCCAACCTGTCCTCATTCTAGAAGTCATATCAATTCTCCCTGTCCCCCTATAGAGTTAGTTTACCTCATCCATTTGCCTTTCTCCATATACAATAGCCTTCACTCCCTCTAACCCTCCCCCTCTATTCTGCCTAATGAAGATTTTTCAAATAGAAAAGATTTAATAACTTTCTTCATTCTCTTGTAACATGTCCCCCAGCTTTCTCTGTCAGGAGTTTCTTCCTACTATCAAACTTTATTTCTTCTTGTTGTGATACAAGCAAAATTTTCTAGCCTGGTACTGTACCCAGAGGAGATGAGAAATGGGTGCTTACTCTCCCATTATTATAATATTCCTTCAAAGATCAGAAATTTATTAGTTAATACTTGCCTCCCAATTTTCTCCTTTGCAGTATTTCCCAAACCTGTCTGACCTCACATGCCTCCATATCTTCCTTTTTCTATAAACTATAACCACCTATCCTGTGAGCTCTTGTCTGAGAATGACTGAAGATTCAGAGAAAACATGGGTGGGTAGGGGCCCCCTTACAATTCCCATCACAATACAATCAATCATAGGCACTCTCTGAGTGAAGAGCAAGGAGGTGTCAATTCCTGGCTTACTCTGGCTCCGCTCTAACTCTCAGACCATTTTCTGAACCCTCTGCCTTCATTCCATTCTTGAAATCTGCATTTGCATCCTTCAAATGCACAGTCACTAAGTTCCCTGCATTTCTAGTTTTCTTCCCCTCACCTTTCTAGACAACATGAAGTGCTATTCCCTCTCTGAAAGCAGAGCCAGGAGATAGGAAAGAAAGTAACTGGGGAATAGTGCCAGTCTTTCAGAGATCCAGGCAACCCAGTCTCAGTAATTTGGTACTAAGGCAGCTAGGTGGTGCAGTGGATAGGGTGCTGGTCCTGGAATCAGCAAAGAATGAGTTCAAATCAGACTTCAGACATTTCCTATCTGTGTGTCCCTGGGAAAAATCACTTTTGTCTCAATGTCTACAACTTTAAAATGGAAACAATAGCAGCATCTACCTTATAGGGTTGTCATAGGGATCAAATGAGCTATTTATAAAGTACTTAGGAGAGTTCCTGGCCCACAGTAGGTGCTTAATAAATTCATATTTCCCTTCCCTTGATTTAGGATACCCCACTCAAGGGACCTAGAAAGACAAGCCTACAGAGACTGATTTTGTCACTGTAGGCAAATAACTTAATCTCTCTGGGTCTCAAATTCCTCGTTCATGTAGATAAAATGAAGCTGATGTTCACCTCACATGAAATGACATTTTTGAAGAGTGTGTTCTGAGTTCTTAAATACATCAGGAGAGGATTTGGAAACAGGGCAGTTGTAGTTGCCACATCCCTAAGAAAAATTACCCATTAATAATAGTATTTATGCTGTTCTTTAAGGTTTGTACAATACTTTACAAATGTTGCCTCATTATATGCTCACTCCAACCCTGGGAGACAGATCCTTTTGTTATCACCATCTTACATATGAGGAAACAGAGAAAGACAGAAGTTAAGTGACTTGCCCAGGGTCACACAGTTAGTAAATGTCTGAGGTTATCTTGATACTCAGGTCTTCCTTACTCTAAGTTCAGTACACTATCCATAGTGCTACTACAATTAGACAGTGGAACCTCCCCAAGTCTCTTAATTGAACCATTTGTTGTTAGGGTCTGAACAGGAGTATATTTGGGACCAGTGCTATGATTTCTAGTGTCCAGAAGAACCTAGAATCCCACATGACCCATGTCTTTTGACTAGGGATTCTCCACCCCACCCCAAGGCTCAACCTTTTCAGAGTTGTTCTATGTTAACCATGTTGAGGACCTGATCCATGAATTCATCTGGAACTCCCAGCAAAGAGACTCCTTCCACTAACACAGATCAATTGCAATACTTTTGTTTTGCAACTCTGAATCATGGGGGCCACTTAGAGATTAAGTGAATTGCTCAGAGTGACCCAGTCAGTATGGGGCAGTGGTGGAACTTGAACTAAGGTCTTCTTGACTCTAAAACCAGCTCTTTATCAAGCTAACTTTCCCAGGGAGTTTTAGAATCTTAAGGAAGTAAACTTTTTAAATTCCAGAATGACTCTAATTGGTAGGATGTGGCTGGAAGATTCTTGGATGCTCACCTCCCGTTTCCATCTGGATTCCAGAAGTGTGGTACTGTGATGTAAAGAGCACTGGGTTAGGAGTTAGAAAACCTGAGTTTGAATACTGTGTCTGCTACTCACTACCTGACCTTGGGAAGATCATTGCCCTCTGTGGATCTGTTTTCTTATTTGTAAAATTAGAGGTTCAACTAAAATGACCTATCAAGACCCTTCTGGTTTTAAATTAATGATCCTAAGGACAGGAGTAAGCAGTCTGGGCCCCACTTCAAAGACATTGCCATCCCTGATGAATAATTAGATCTCTCCAAAAGTGGCATGAACTATTTTGTGATATAATGAGTTCTTCAGCATCAAAAGGTTGTAAGCAGAGGTTCTACAATATGACTCGCAGGTCATATTATTAAGGAGATTTCTGAGGCATGGCATGGAAAAGTGGAGATCATGGTAGATTTATAATCAGGAATATCTGAGCCTCAGTTTCCTTATCTGTAAAATGGAGATAATAATACCTGTAGCTCCTATAGCAAAGAGTTGGTATATGTAAAGTGCTTTGCAAACCTTAAAGTGCTATAAAATTGCCAGCTATTATTATTTTTCCAGCCTCGGGTAATAGGTTGATTCAATTATAGAATCTCAGTGGGAAGGAAACTCAGAGGTTGTCTTAGTCCAGAGATATCAGATACTCCCCATACCACAACACTCCCCAGAGACCTGAACCAGAGTAAAATGCAATTGGGAAATATTGAACAAAATAAAAATACAAAAAAATATAATGTTAATGTGTCTTTCTAAGTCTATATGCAGCCTGCAGGGATGCTTATGTATGATTTAGTGGTCTACTTGACACTACTGCTTTAGACCACAGCATGCATGAATAAGAATTGTCTGTATAAAAGGACTCATGCTGGAAAATGCCATTCACATCCAGAGAAAGAACGAATGGAGTCTGAATGCAGATTGAAGCAGACTATTTTCACTTTCCTTATCTTTTTCATGTTTTTTTCCCCTTTTGGTCTGTTTCTTCTCTCACAACATGACTAATATGAAAATACATTGCCATGATTGCACTTATATAACCTGTATCAAATTGCTTACTGTCTTGGGGAGGGGGGAAGAAGGAAAGGGAGGGAGAAAATTTGGGACTCAAAATTTTTTTAAATGAATGTTAAAAATTTTCTTTACATGTTATTAGAAAAATTAAAATACTATTTAAGAATTGTCTAGATAAAATACCCCACTAGCAGTCATGAAGTCTTTCCATGAAAATCCTCTAATAAGGGTGATTCTCCTCCCTCCTGAGGCAGCCCATTCTATTTTGGGATGGTTCTGATTGTTGCGAAAGTTTGCCTTGTGTGGAGCTGAAATCTGCCTTCATAGCTTTCAGTTGCTTCTCCTAGTTCTGTACCTTGTGGACAAGGAGAACAAGCTTAATATCTCTTCTATGTAACAGCCCTTCAGAAACAGAGCTCAGGCTTCCCTTCTCTGAATTCCCTTCCAATTCTATGATTATGGCCACAGAAAACACCACAATAGGACTGATCAATCAATAAACATGTATTAAGCCCCTACACGTGCAGGCACTATGCATTTGATCCTCAAAACAATCCTTCCTTGTAGGTGCAGTTATTATCCCCATTATACAGGTGAGGAAACTGAGGTTAAGTGTTTTGCCCAGGGTCACACAGTTAGGAGGTGTCTGAGACCAGATCTGAACTCAGGTTTTCCTGACACCAAGGCCAATACAATCTCTACTGTGCCACCTAGGAGAACAGGGTAGCACCAGGGAGGCAGGGTAGAGAGTGACAGGAGGGCCCTAGGTTCCTTTCTCTTCATCTTCCCTCCCCCCCCCCCAGAAACCTTGGTGTTATTTACAAGAAATAGCTTATCAGAGTCTAAAGGAGACCTACACTTGGGGGGGCGGGGAGAGTGGTAGCAATGACTAGGGGATGTTTTTAGAGTACTTAAGATAAGCAGCAAGCAGTTCTTGCTTTTTTTTTTTTATTGAGTCCTGGAGGGATCAGAAGAAAGGCATCCTGGACAATTCTATCAACCAAGACCATTCCCCATTTAGTGAATGTGGAGAACTTTGGCCAAATAAAATGTAGTTTGGAGAGAGGCAAATGTGGAGGGGGGCGACAAATGGAGAGCAACCTATGGCAGACATTAATTAGTAAAATTTTCCCATTGCACTGAGGTTGAGATGAATTGGGTGTGAAGATACTTTACTTTCAGTTCTGGATTTGTCAAAGAGTCATCACGGTATAGTAGGTGACAGCTGACCTTGGACATAGGAATAACTGGGTTCAAGTCCCTTCTCTAATCTATGCAGGCCTTTGAGAAACATCTGCTACGTGATCCTGGCAAATCACTCAACCTTCCCACCATCTAGGCAATACTCTAAGACTATAAATTGCATTGGTAGCCAGAATTTCTTTAATTAAGGAGTAACTAAGGAACTCCCAAAGATGCTGCAAGTCCAGTCCCTACATTATTGCCCACTGGATTATCTAAAACTTAGTATTCCTTGAAGCTGTGGCATTCTGGCTATTGCCAGATCTCAGACATGGTGCTCCATCCTTGGATCCCTTCTGACTGAATCCTTGTTGAGAACCAAAGGGTTTGGGCTCCCCTCAATCTTCTGGGCTACTTTGGCTTTTCCACACACCTTTGTCCTGTGACTAGGTTGACTAGATCTCTGAGGGTGATGGGTCCTCCCAGCATTCCTGGTAATACTGACAAGCTACACTGCCTTCCCCCAAGGGATGAGGCCTATATATGAAGAAGGTGGGATCAGCCAAGCTATCCACTTACATAGGATATATGGAGGTAGGGTGAGGCAGAGGTATACAGGATCCACTCTCCTGAACTCAGACTGGTCTAAGATTGTGGCTGGATGGCAATACCAGGCTGTCAAGGAATGCCACACCAGGAACTCTGACAATCCTCCAGGCTCACATCTCCATTCAATTTTCCTGAACTGGAAAAGAAAAAGAGACTGTGATCTTGGTAGTAATGGTTAGAAATGATTTTCCCATGACTGGCAGAAAGGAAAGAATCATTGTCCCTCCAGGGGCTAGAGCCTCTTTACTGGGTTACTTCTCCAATCACTTTTGACTTTGGGCATCCTGACCTTTTCTGACTCAGTGGTCCCATCTAAACCTAAGGATGGTGAGATCCTGCCCCTTCCCATTCCCAAGACTAAGTTCAAGGACACTTCTTCTAGGGCCCTCCCCACCTGGAGATTCTTTCCCTCCCCCACCCAATTTCATGCCCAAATGAACACTGACTTCTGCTCAGATCAAATGGGAGAGATCTCTGGTCTCAAAGCACTTGGGAACTGGAGGGAAAGGGGACCTGGGTCCCTACTGTCACCCTCTCCACCCCTGTGACCTGACTCTGAGCCTCCAAGCTCCTTGCCAGATTGAGGAAGCCAGAGACTGGGATCCTCAGGCCCAAAGTCCAATAGCTTCAGGACCCCAAAGATCAGGGCCACATAGTAACCCAAGGAGTGAGGAGTTCCTCATCTTGTGTCCTATATTCCTCACCTCCATCTTCCTCTTCCAGGCCTCCAGAAAATCCTTCATGAAACTGGATGGTTCTCCAGAGCCTCTCCCACGGAACCCATACTACTTACTGTCTCCCCCCTCCAGTGCTCAGATTCTTCCTCCTCAGGATCTTCCAGGAGTTTAGAAGCTCTTCCTAGACACCAGCCCACCCCCACCCTTACCCCATTTCTGCCCCTGCCTCAGGGGCTCCTCTGATTCCTTATGTCAATATTTCAGCTCCTCCTGGTACTCAGTGATCTCCCCTGGTTGTCAGCTGCCAGCGGAGTTTTATGAAGACTCAGGACTCCCAAGCAAGTGGGGAGTTATCCTAGAGAAGAACACTAACACAAGCCTGGGGGGAATGGAGAGGATTGAAGGAAGAGGGCATAACCTTTGCATCTCCCCACAATCCTGGTCTTTGGGAACTGACCCAAAGGAAGTTCTTTTTGGAGAAGAAGAGGGGCTGCCCTCTCTGGGGTGGTGCTCATGGAGATTTGTCCTCTATTCTTAATCCTCCCAAGAGGGTTTGGGGAAGGAGGAAGAATAGGACAGAAGTGGAAGCGGCCTGGGGGTGATAGGTGGGATGCCAAGCCCACCGAAGGGCCTTGATTTTGTCCTTAGTTTTAATTCCCATTCATTCTGGCATTTTCTCCTTTCTGTGTAAGGAGAAGCTGGTAAAAAGAAATAAACAAGTGAGATTTGAGATTCCTGGTTGGGAAACCTCAGGTCTGGGTAACCAACCACTGCCAAGTCTCCCTGAACTCCTAAATGCCTGGGATGGAAATCAAAGACTACTGTGGGTTTATCTTTGGTGACTCTGGAATGGAGGGTGAACAAGACCCACACCCCATCCACAGAGATGGATGCCCAGAAACATCATTTGATGCAGTCGGGAGGAAAGAGTTGGATGGGGAGAAAAAGAGAGGGTATATAAGAAAGGGATAGTGAAGGAAGACGGGAAAATAGTGAAGGGGAGAAAGACAAAGAGAAAATCAGAGAGGGGGGGAGAAAGGGAGGGAGAGATCAAGATGGATAAAGAAGGAAAGGGAGAAAGGGAGACTAGAGAGGTAGTTAAAAAGTGAGAGGACGATAGAAGATGGCCAAGAAAGAGAGAAATGGAGAGGGCATAAGGGAAGAGAAAAATAAGAAAGAGAAAGGGAGGTTAGGAAGCCTAGAAAACAAGAGGAAAATGCTGACAAAATGCTGTAGAGAGTAAGGAAGCAAGAAAAAACAAGAAGCATACAGAAAGACAGGAATAAATATTAGACAACGACAGAAACCAGAAAAAGAGAGACAAGAAAGTAGGGAGGAAGATGGAGGCCGAAATAGGTACAGGAAACGTGAGGACAGAGACAGGAGAAAGGGCAGAGTTGGAGGGGATACAGAGACAAGGAAAGAGGAGAGAGAGAAAGAAAGGAAAAAGAGGGATGTGAATGAAGGAGAAAAGGAAAGAGAACTCGAAACAGGGGAAGAGGAGGGAGGCTGGACCAGATGACCTTTTAAGGTTCCTTCTAGACTCTAATATTCTATGGGTCCGAGAGGAAGAAAGAGGAAGAGCGGGGAGGGGGGGGTGTGCGATGTATGAAGGGAGGCGGGGAGGAGATAAGGGGAGCGGCACATCGGGCTGGGAGCGGAGAGACGCGAGAGAGGGAGCGCTAGGGAGAGGGAGGGAAGCGGAAATTTAAAAGTGAAGATGGAGATAACGCAGCCAGGAGACGGGAGGGAGGGAATAGAAGGGAGGGGATGGGAGGGAAAAGGAAGAGAATGAAGGGGAGGAGGGGAAAAGGGAACGGTGAATACTAGGGGATAGAGACTTTGGGGGAAAGCTGAGAGTTTGGGGGGAAAGAGCGGGAATGGGCCCCCTTGCCATGTTGAACCCTGTACCCTTAACCCTGGTCCTCCTAGTCTCTCTGGCTTTCCTGTAAACTCACTATTTGCAAAGAATCAAGAAGGCGGAAAATGGGTCCATGCACCCCCGTTCCCCACTAGCTCGGCCCAGCCCATCCGGGTCCAAGTCTTCCCTGCCCCTCTGTCCCCCATTTCCTACTGGCCTCCCAATGTGTCTACTTGGTCACGGTAAAGGGCGGGGGGAGGATGCGGGGGGCAGGGGGCGCTGCTCGGCTGCGCTCGACAGCAGGGACTTTATTGCGATGGGACCGATAAGAGGGGCGGGGGGGGGGGTTTCGAGGCGGCAGCACTTTAATTAAAAAGGAAATTGCGGCCTCGGCCCGAGACGCGAGAAGGGGGACAGGAGAATAGGGGGGCTGGGGGCGGGTCTCCAGGAAGCCCCTGTGTGAGCACCGCCCCAGGCCCTCCCTCCAGCCTCCTAGACCGCCAGGCCTCCCAAGCGGCCCCCCCCCGCACCTTAGGGTGCCCCCTCCCCTCGGCCAGGCTAGGCCTAGCTCCATCTCCTCCTCCTGGGCGAAGGCGGCGGCGGCGGCCTCTGGAGGGTCTCCGGGGCCCCGGAGCGCAGTGCCTGCCCTCCCCCACCCCTGGCCAGGATCGGCCCCCCTACACCCACATCCCACCTCCCAGTTCCGAGGCGGCGATGAGACAGAGCGGCGCCTCCCAGCCTCTGCTGCTGAACATGTACCTGCCAGGTGACCTGAAGGGTCCGGCTAGGGAAAGCGGCTGGGAGGAGGCACAGGGCCAGGGGCCCGGGGTTTTCGGGACTATCAGTGCTTGGGGCGTAGTGCAGGGGGAAAGGGTTGAAGGAGCGGGAGATTGTGGTATTATTGGGTGAGAAATTGGGTCTGGGGGTCCAGGGGTCTTGAGGACGGGAGCGGGGGAGGGGCGGAGTATCGGGAGGTTCGAAGGCTGCAGACTGGGGGGGATCAAGGACAGCGGACTGAAGAGATGCGTAGTGTGGGAACGAAAACCTCAGAGGAGCCTGGCACACCCCCACCCCTAGGTTCAGTCGTACCGGCCTTTCCTCACCTTTCCTTTATCCCGCTACCTTTCTGTCAGGCTTAAATGCTCTCTCCTCTCCACTGAGGTTCCTGGTCCGCTTTTTAATCTCTGGGGCTCCGCAAATCGAATCACTGACGCTCTTTCCTTTGAGTGTCGGGACTCCCTTTCCCTGTCTCGACTGCTGTCTCCCTCTCCGGCTCCTGGTCGGTTCTCTGGGCCCCAGCACCCCCTATATAAGGATCCCGCCAGCTCGGTCGGAAAGCGGATTTCCTTTTTCCTGGACGCGTTTCCTGACTTGGGCTCCACTGAGGCACTCAGCTCCTCTCAGCGCCGCTCCGCGCCACCGCAGGATCTGGGGGAGAAGGAGCAGAGCTGGCGGGACTGCAGGGCAGAGGGAACGATGGAGGCCTGGGCCAGTGTACCTGCCACGCCCTGATCTGCCACCCAGTACCTCGACTCTTCGCGCTGAAGAGCCTCTGCTTCTCTAGGGTGCCAGGGTCCTCTGGTCCTCCTCCCAGAGATCCTACATTCCTCTCCGAGCTCCTTCCCGCATCATTTGTCTTCCCCACATCCCCTGAGCCCCATGATATCTTTCCCACGACCTCTGCCCTCTAGGGTCTTCACCCTATGTCCCTTGCCCCCTTCGATGTTCTTTCTTTTCCTCAAGTCTTCTCTCCACATAGAATCTCCTCCCTATATGACCCTTTCCCTCTTGGTTTTCTTGAGTCGGGGTTCTGATTTTCTCCTCACACCCACTGTGCTCTTACACCTTCTCAGAACCCTTGTAAGCTCGAATGAAATCGAAGCCCCTTTACAGCCTCAGGTGTCCCCTCTGGTACCTTCGGCCCTCCCCTGTCCTAGCTCCTCTATCTGCTCCCAAGAAGACCCTGAGCTTCTCTTTCCCATTCAGATCCGGTTGGGGAGAGTCTTTTCAAGGAAGGCAAGAGTGGCTGGGGGCCGCTGAGCCCCGCAGTGCAGAAAGGTGAGTGTTCCAGTCCGAGAACCAGCGAATCGAAACTAGCAGACCAGGAATGCTGGGAGGGGCGATTCTGTCGGAGGGATGAGGGCACTCCTGAAAGAGCTAGCTCTGACTGGGAAGCACACAGGAACTGGGGATGGAGAAGATACGTGTGGCAAAATTTAGACAAAGGGCAGGGCCTTGGTGCAAATCTACGGAAGCTCGGGCCTGGGTTTGAACAGATAGATACAAGAACAGTGACTGATGCACAAGAGTCAGGAAGAGTGGAGGCAGACTGTAGAAATAGACCCAGAGACCAGTCAAATGGCTACTTTCGGGTTTGGGGCCTTCTCCTAGCTGGCTGATAATAGCAAGCCTTCATGTTAAGTCAGTACTTCCCTCCTTATTAGGCAGGGAGATATTTTAGGAGTTAGGCAGGACAAATATTTTATCTCCATTAAAATCTTCATTTTAGGAACGGGGAAAACGAGGCTCAGAAGATGAAAGTCTTTGTCATAGCTAGCAAGTGCCAGAATCACAAATGTTTCTCAGACCTCCCGATACCCAATAGCCCTCTCCAAGACAATCTCATTGCTTCGAGGGAGGCAACCGAGAATTTCGAGAAAGCTCCCACTTGGGGAGGGAGGGGGAAAGGTCAAGAGTGTGTGCGAAGGAATATTTTTCAACTTTGCTCCTGTTGATGCAACCTTGGGACGCTCATCCCTGAAAGTCTGGTCAGTAGTGAGGGCTACAGAGCTACTTTCCTCTGGCTCTGGAGGGGATCGGAAGAAAAACAGAGCAGACGAAATAGGGGGAGAACAGGCCAAGCTGTTTACCAGACCGAACAAATTCTACTGCGAGTGATGTCACCGCGGTGATGTCACTGATGTTGCTGGCCCTGTTGCTGCTGAGAGAGTTTGAAGTGAGGGGGGGAGTAAGGGAGGGGTGAGGATGGTCAGGTTAGCCTACTGAGGTTTAGGTGAACTAAGCAGGGGCAGAGAACTCAGGGAAATATGGAGAAAAATGGGGGGGAGGTGAGGGAAAGAGGATCATATCTCTTTTGGCCTGATTGGTTCTAATACCTGGGGTAGCCATTCGTTGGCTTTTCATTCTGATTTATCTGGAATACTTCGTTAAGATTCAGGGGGAGGAGAGGTCTGGGGATCCTCACGTGGCTCATGACAACAGGATCTGGAGCCCCAAATCCCCAATATCAGGTCCAATAGCCGCGTCCACGCCCATTGCCCTCTGCCCCTGCCACTCTCTAGTCCCAGCAGAGGATCAGACTGACGAGCATTGACCCTTCGGGAGTAGGAGTAAAGTGACCCGCGTGCTTTCCACAGCCTGGATTCTTCAAACTCCTCATTCCTGGTCTCCTCAAGCTTTGCATTGACATGTAGACCGAGGTGGGGAGGGGGACTTTGAGGTCACTTCAGAAAGGAACAATTGGGAAAGGAGAGGTTTTCTCCAGAGTAGGAGTGAAAGAAGAATTCTAATAGGTCAAGGAAAAATTGTTTGCTTCATTGTTCTTTTCTAAAGAAGGCTTGAGAGACACCTGCTCTTTTCAGGTGCTAGAGCTGAGCATCAGAAAAGCTGCTCAGGGTCTCCTTGGGAGCAGATAGAGAGATCAGGGCGGGAGAAGACCACAGGAACCATAAGGAAGGACAAGGGGCTGTAAGGAGCTTGCGACTCGATTAGGGTTCTGAGAAATGTAAAAGCCAAAGGAGTGTGGAGGGTAAACCAGGAACCGGGCACAAGGGGAAAAATTTTAAGATCTTTATGGGGGAAGGGAGTCTGGATCATGATTTCTTTTGTATAAGAAACCTCTTCCCCCAAGAAAGTTCCATCTACCAACGTAGCTGCGGAACAGGCAATTGTTAGGGACAGTTGCTTAGAGAGATGCCCAGCATCCGAAGAAGTTAAGTGATTTGCCCAAGGTCACACCTCCAGGATGTGTCATAAACTGTATTTGAACCCGAATTTTCCTGACTTCAAGGCTGACTTCTCCTTTCCGCGAGCGAAGCCCGAGGTAGAGACAGCAGTAATAGCAAACAGTTTACCAAAAGTCCTTCAAAACATCCCTGCAGAGAATAGGTAGTGCAAAATTACCATCCCCAGTTTACTTATGAGGAAACTGAGACCCAGAAAGTAAGTTGTCACTGAGCTGAGATCTAGACTGGTTAAGGAACTTAGCCGTAAGGGTCGTCATAAGGATGTCTACAATCCACAGTGGGACCCCAGATCTTTCCTCAGTCTCCTGTCTTGCCTATTGCAGAGGGAGTTTACATTCTTCCCAAACTGACCTCCACACTCCATACGTCCCCCTCCCTGGTGATAAGGGACTCAAAGGAATTTGCTAAGCCTTAAGGTACTGGCATTTTAAAAAGCACGCAGCAGAAGATGGAGAGGGAAGATTCTCAGTCCCGAGACAGACAAAACAGACAGAGACACAGAAAGAGGGAGGGGAGGTAGAGAGCGTCCCTAGCTGAACTCTGAAAGTAGACTAGACAAAGTAAGTGGTGAGACACTGGTGTTCAGCACCCATATTGACCCACCAGCGTAGCTGGACTTGGGACAAGGCGCAGCCAGTCCCACTGAGTCCCCCCTCATTCTGAGCTCTCACCCTCCCACCTCGGGCCCCCGGGGGAGTGGGACCAGCTGCGACTTTGGGGGAAGAGGTGCTGTGGCACCAGTCCTCAAAGTGACACGCGCGATCTTGCTGCGCTTCGCGAGTCCATAGCACTGACCCGGCTTGCCTTGTGTCCCCGAGCACAGGCAGCGGCCAGATCCAGCTGTGGCAGTTTCTGCTGGAGCTGCTGGCGGACCGGGCCAACGCAGGTTGCATCGCGTGGGAGGGCGGCCACGGCGAGTTCAAGCTGACTGACCCAGACGAGGTGGCGAGGCGCTGGGGCGAGCGCAAGAGCAAGCCTAACATGAATTACGACAAGCTGAGCCGAGCGCTGCGCTACTACTATGACAAGAACATCATGAGCAAAGTTCACGGAAAGCGCTACGCCTACCGCTTCGACTTCCAAGGCTTGGCCCAAGCCTGCCAACCTCCTCCCGCTCACGCCCATGCCCACGCCGCGGCCGCAGCGGCCGCCGCTGCTGCAGCAGCCCACGACGGTGCACTCTATAAGCTGCCCGCAGCCCTGGCGCCTTTGCCCTTCCCCGGCCTCTCCAAACTCAACCTCGTGGCGGCCTCCGCCGGGGTGGCCCCAGCCAGCTTCTCCTATTGGCCGGGCCCGGCTCCTGCAGCAGCAGCAACTGCCGCTGCCGCCGCGGCAGCTCTCTATCCCAACCCCGGCCTCCAGCCTCCCCCCGGGCCCTTCGGGGCTGTGGCCACCACTTCGCACCTTGGAGGGGTGGGAGGGCACTATCACTGAGGAGGTCCTCCCGCCGCCTCTAGCCTTGGTTCTTGACCTTAGGAGGAGCCTCCAAATCCCTCTGCTCTGCTATGCCCTCCACCCTCCAGAGTTAAAGAGCCTTCTCAATCTTTCTCCAGTTCCAGCTCTTACTCCTGACTATTTTGAGGACTTCCAGACGGCACCCCTAACCTTCCCCCTTCTCTTCCCATTCCTCAATCTTTGGGGAGCCAGCTCCTTTCCGCCTTTTCTCATCGCCACCTGACTTAAACGGCCTAACCAGTGATTCCCGAGTCCTCTGGCCTCCTCTCCGTTCGGTGATATCAGCACCCCCATTCACTTGGCGGGATCCCAGCGCTGCCTTATCTCCTCTCCGCTCCCCGCTGAAGGCAGTTCGAGGAAGTGGTGGGCGAGGAGAGCGGCGAGTCGTAGTGGGCTTATCTTGATGTCTCAATTTCTCTTGTAAGTAGAAGTTCAAGCCTTGCCATCTTCCCTCTGGTCGTAGTCCACACACGTGTTTCTATTTTCCTTCAAGCCCCTATTAAAATGTCTAATCTGTCTCCCAGGTTACTGGCTCTTTCTCTTTTTAAATTGTTCTGAGCTGAGGGGTGGGGATAATAAACGCACACATTTATGTAACTCAGGTTACAAAGCACTTTCCTCACAACTAGTTTGTGAGGCAAGCAGTGCAAGTATCGGTTTTACGTAAGATACAACTGTGAGGCCTAAACGGCACGATATTTACCGACCACTACACACGTTACTAAAGAGCCCGAGCCTTCTAAGTGCAAAACCAGGTTTTTTTCCCTTACACTACTCTAAAAGCCTCTTGTGGAAGGAAAAAAAAAAGGGAGTCTACTAGAGGATGTCCTGCATTGGAGTAAATTTAGAAAGACAGAGATACGTTCCCTAGAAACCTTGTCCTAAATTTGCATTCACTGTCTTGATTCTGACTGATTCTGGCCCCCTTTCTCTTTGATTCTCCCGCCTCGGCCCTTCAGGGTGTCTTAGGAAACGGTCTCCTTTCATTGGTCTCTGGCGCTCTCTCCTGGTTGTATAGGGCATAACTAAAGAGCTCCGTGATTTCCTTAAACCCCCAGAGCTGATTAGGTCTTAGCAGTTCTTACTCCAGCGGCCTCTATTCCCTATGTTTGGCACCCAAAGGCATGAAAACGCTTACTCTGTTTCACAGGTGGAGTAGGAAGCTCCTTGCACAGAACTCACCATTGGAAACATTATAAAACCTTGAGGTTTCAGTCAATTCACAACTTATTGCATTACCTACTCCTTTGTGGCAGGGTTTTAAAGGCATCCTGGTGCGGAGCAGACAGCCCTGCTTCCAGTATCAGAAAAATGTACTACCACTGCTACTTACTAGAGTGCAACTTTGGGGGATTCGCTTCAACTCTCTGTGCCTCGGTTTCCTCATTTGAAAAAAAAGAGATGGTTGATCTCTAAGATCTCTTCCAACTCAGAATCCTATGAACATGACCCTTGGGGCCCATATTGTTTGTTCAGCTTCACTCCTTTGTCAGCTGGGTGCACTACTTTCCCCCCCACAGTGCCCTCTCCACTCCCTTTTTAAATTTTCAAAGTGTTGGTATGTGCATTCACATGTATGTGTAAAGTACTTAGATGGCTTTTGTAAAGTGTCTGATAGTGGGAGGAGAGTTGCATTTTAAGACAGGATAAAGATATGAATTTCTAGTTATTAAATTTCAAGACAGAGTCCTGAATTGGGTGTGGTGGGACTGGGAAGGTACTGGGAGGAGGAAGGAGAGAAGAGACCATACTTGACTCTGAAATCACACTGCTCCTCATTCTCTTGTTCCTCACCACTCTTTTCTTCCTTCTGCTTAACATTGCTGTGTTTTCTTGTCAGTCAAAAAGCACTGATTCAACTTCACTATCAGCCAAGCACTGTGCCAAGTGCTGGGGATAAAAAGGAAAAAAAATATTTTCATTGACCCCAAGACTCTCACATTCTAGTGGGGAGAGACAACCTGCAAATAACTATGCATTCAAGATATAGAACAGGTAATCTTATTAGATGATTATTATTAATTAATATTATGATAATTATTATTAATGAAAGGTAATTGCATATAGCATTAAATATGATAATATAATACTTGATATATATTAAATAAGAAATAAAATATAAAATGAAAAGTATTAAATGTTATTATTAATGAAGGGTAATCTTATTAGAAAGGCAGCCTGGAGGAATATTAGGAGAGGTCTACCAAAGTTCACAACCCATTGCAAAAAACTTAAGAAAGGCAGCTGCCTCATGTAGTAGAAAGAGCCTTCTCCTACAAGTCAGAAGACCTGAACACTAGCCTTGGTCCTACTGTGATCTCAGCTAGTTTGATATCATCTTGGAAAGAGAGCCCTCCCTGGAGAAGGGCTTCCAGGGAAGGGTGCTTGCCCCCAAATGAATACTGTTTAGCAGGACTTGGATAAAAGACCATGCCTCTCAGACTGGCACAAGACACAATGCTGGGAGGGAGGGTTGATTCTGTATAACAGAGTGAATGTTGGAAGAGATCTTGACAGGCTAGAGCACTGGTCTAAATCTATTGAGATGAAATTTAATAGAGATACACATTTTTACACCTGGGGTTTTTCAATCTACTTTTCATGTTCAAGCTAAGGGTAGTGTGGTTAGAGAATATTTTATCTACACAAGATTGGTGACTTTCAGTGGGCTACAAGCTCAGCGTAAGTCAACGATGGGATATGGTGGCCAAAAACTCAAATGAAATTTTGGGTCACATCAAGATAAAGAAGTAACATGATCAGAGCTAACGGGGTGATAATACAGAATCCTGCCGGTCTAGTCAGACCACTTGTGTTCTGTATGCCACATTTTAAGAAGGACACTGATAAACTGGAGAGTGTCCAGAGGAGGGTAACCAGGATCGAGGATGGTCAAGTCAGTGCAAGTCAACTAGTATTTATTAAACATCTACTATGTGCTGTGGGGGTGAGCGGAGGGTTGTTCATTGTTCAGTCATTATGGTTGCATCTGACTCTTTGTGACCCCATTTGGGGTTTTCTTGGCAAAATTACTGGAGGAGTTTGCCATTTCTTTCTCCAGCTCATTTTAAAGATAAGGAAACTGAGGCAAACTGGGTTAAGTGACTTGCCCAGGGTCACACAGCTAGGAAGTATCGGAGGCCAGATTTAAACTCAGGGAGATGAGTCTTCCTGACTCCAGACCTGGTGCTCTATCTACTTCGCCACCTAGCTGCCCTGCTGTGTACTGGACACTGTTAAGTGCTAGCGATACAAAGAAAGACAAAAACTCACACAAAAACAATCCCCGCCCTAAAAGCATTCAGTCTAATGGGGGACACAACATGCAAACATCTATGTACAAACAACATCTATTGTATCAATTGTAGGTAGACTCAGATGGAAGGCATTACAAAATTAAAGAGAACTGGGAAAGGCTTCTTGCAGAAGGCAGGGCTTTAGTTGAGAGACTTGAAGGAAACCAGGGAAGTCAGGAGGTGGACATTAGAGGGAGTGAGTTCTAAGACATGGTGGACAGCCAGTGAAAACAATCAGACTCTGGAGATGGAATGTTAGGTTTGAGAAACTGCAAGAGGCCAGTGTCACTGAATCCCAGAGTAAGGTATAAGGAGAATAGAAAGGTAGAAAGATTATGAAGGGCTTTAAAACCCACAGTTTTACATTTGATCCTGGAAACAATAGAGAGCCACTAAAGTTTCTTGAATGGGAGGTTGCTGTGGTCAGACCTGTGCTTTTTGACAGCTGAGAGGATGACGGATTGGAGTGGGGAAGGACTTGAGATGTGGAGACCAACCACCAGGATTTTGTAATAGCCCAGCTGTGAAGTGTTGAAGGCTCATACCAGGATCCTGGCAGTGTCAGAGAAGAGAAGGGGGGCACATCAAAGAGATGGTACAAAAGTAGAAATGGCAGAATTGGGCATCTGATTTGATATTGGGAAGGGAAGGGTAAGAGACAGTGAGAGTTGAGGACACATAGGTTGGGAATTTAGGAGACTGAAAATAATGGTACCCATGACCATTAATATAGTAATATATTACTAATATATTACTAATTACTAAGATAGTAATAGAGAAGTAATGAACAGGGGAGTATTTGAGGGGGAAAAGAGAAGTTCAGTTGTGGACATGTTGACTTTAATTTGTTTATGGAACATCCAGTTTAAGACATCTAAATAGGCAGATGAAGATTCAAGACAGGAGGTTATAAGAGAGCTTAGGGCTGGGTAAGTAGATCTGAGAGTCTTTTGCAGAGATGATAATTGAAACCATGGGGCACTGATGAAATCATATCAAATGAAATCATCTAGAAGAAGAAGAGAGCCTAGGACAGATCCTGGGCACCCTCATGGTTTATGGCTATGACCTGGAAAGAAATCCAGCAAAGGAACAAGAGATGGAGCAGTAAGGTAGATAAGATTGTAAATGACTTCCAGATTATGCCATATAAGGATCAGCTAAAGGACCTGACCAATGTTTAGTCTAGGGAACAGAAGATTAGGGGGAAAGGATGCATGCTAAGCTATCCTGACCTATTTGAAGTACTGTCACATAGAAGAGTGACTTCATCTGTTGTTTGGCCTTGAAGTGGGAAATGGGCAGAAGTTACAAAGAGGTAAAATTAACTTGGTATAAGGAAAAACTTCCCAATGATCCCAAAGTGAAATGGATTGCCTTGGGAGCTTATGGATATGACCTCAGTGGAAGTCTTCAAAGACATATTGGCTGACCACTCATCAGGTATACTGAAAGGAACTCTTGTTCATGGAGGCATTACACCAGATAACCTATGAGATCCCTTTAAAATCTGAGATCCTGTGACTGATGAATTGGATGACGTTGGTCAAGTGACTTCATCTCCTTAGACCTGTTTTCTCATCTGTAAAATGTGGATACTGGACTAATTCAGGGGCTGACAAACTAACCCTTGGGCTAAATCCAGTCCCTGTTTTTTTGAAGGGCTGGGGCACTAAGGATGGTTTCTATGTTTTAAATAAAGTAGTTTATTGAACCCTTGCTTAGATGATTTCTAAGGCCCCTTTTCATCTCCAAAACTTTTTCATTCTATTTGTCTTCCTTGTCCCTCAGCATCACTAACCATCTTATTACTGTTTTGTCTCCTAAGATGGGAGCACAATATGTATTTTGGGGAGGAGGGAATGAGGAGAAGGATTCCAGGGCCTATATTTTGCTTGCATTGAGGCTTTATTTTTATGACTATTTCTCTATTCTCCCTAATTGTGCTGATCTGTTCTCACTGACCTTCACCCCCTATATCTACTGTTCTCACTTAACATGACCACATTATTGAATTCTCTCCCTGATTGATGTTGGTCAACCAATCAATCAAAATATTGTTTTCTTTTCCTAACAAACCCCTATTCAGAAACCTCTCACCTCTACTCAGGCTTCTGTCCTTCACAAGTGTACTAATCCTGACGTAATCGTGCATCAGGTAGTGTTTTAAGCTAGATGACCCCTCAAGTCCATTCCAACTCTGAGATTTCAAGATTCTGTGAATTCATCCAGGTTAGAGGTGAAAGCAATAACTGCTCCTAAGAATCTCTTTTACTGGGTCACAAAGCACATTCATATCTCATTTGATTCTCATAACAGCCTTGTGAGTGCTGAAGAGCTAGCATTGATCTCATTTGACAGATGAAGACTCAGAGAGGCTATGTAACTTTTCCCAAGATTAAGAAGCTAACAAGCAGCAAGGTGGAGACTTGAACTAGGAGTCTTTTGATTCCTTGGACAGCACTCTTTCCACCGCACATTTGCTTCTCCATAATCCTGGGGTCCCTCCAGGTCTTACTCTTTTAAGGATCTCTCCCACCTCACACAAAAAGGCTACTTCCGTGGTTAACCAAGGAATATTTAAATCCATTAAGCAATTTGTACTCCCACCTAATAATATCTTCTTCATTTTAAAGGTCAAGTAAAGCAGAATTTAAAACTGTATCTAAATTTAATGCAATTATATCTAATTCTTTCTTCTTGCTTTCTATTCCCATTAGTCTAGAAAAGAAATCAAATTGACTTACATCATTTGCCCTTCACAAAGCTCTCTGTTCTTCTTTCAGATTTCCTTAGCCATTCCTCCATGATTTCATAAAATTGCCTTCATTAACTTCAGCCCATTTTCCAAGTATTTTATGATGCACATGTGAGGAAATGGTGTCTCAGGAAAGGAATCATACAGATACAGTCCCACTGGTGGTTGCCTTCTTATGTTCTTTATGGAATAGTGGGTAGAAGGCTAGCCTCCAAGTCAGGAAGACTTCATGACCCATCTTGGACACTTAACTGTCTTTGTGGCCCTGGCCAAGCCACTTATTCTCTTGGTGCCTCAGGAAATGCACTTGAGAGTATGAGTTTCCAAACAGGTGCCAATCTACTGGTAGAGGGAGTTCTTACACTGATGAAATCACAAGTCCAGTCAAAAATAAAGTGTGAGGAAATGGGATCCCAACAAAGAAAGGAAACAGAAAGATACAGTTTCACCTACAGGTATTTTTCTTTTTTGTGCTTGACTCCTTCAATACTATTGGCTGGCACCTCTCAGTACCTTGTATGAAAGCACCTTCATTATCTAATTAGGCCACCATTTTGTGCTTTACCTCAACAGGGATGGATCCTGTATTCCCTTTAGTATACTCAAGACAAAATTTCAGTTTTTCAAATGAGTTTTACCTGCATTTAAGGAAAATTATACAAAATTTAAAAAAAATTTAAAGAGCACAGAACTGTCCAGTCACAGAGCATTGGAATTTTCTCCTAGTACAACCCCTTTATGGTCAGGACCCCTACCCTGATCTAATTAGCCTTTTGCCCATCATACTAATGTCTTAGACTTGCCTTTCTACACAGCCAACTTCTAACCTAATTTGGGAGAAGACCATGGGTTCCCTCTCCAGGATTCTAGATCATCCAATTACCACTCTTTATCCATTTCAAAGCTGGTCTCTTCTGCCCAGTCTCAATTTCTATGAGGCCAGTCAGCCAACCAAAAAGAATTTATAAATGCCAGGCATGATGGTAATGCTGGGGCAAAAGGTAGCATCAATCTTCCACATTAGCAAGCCTTTACCCACCAAAGGGAAGGGAAATGTTATTTCTGCCCACCCTATCATCTAACATAGCTGCTCTGGATACATTCAATTTGGTTGAGTAATCTTCAATGAGTTCCTTTGTAACACTAGCATGGCTTTCCACCTTCTCATCACCAGGGTGCATGTTCAAGATATCTAATCAAATGGGCTTTTTTGAGTGAATATATATATTGTCTATGATAATAAGAATTCATTTGGACTGAGCACTCACATATAAGGGTATGACTCCCCATATAGATAGAGGGGCAGAAGGGGAAGGAGGAGAAAGAGAAGAAATAGCAGCATTGCCCATATTGAACGGCTGGTTTGGGAGGGAGGGTCAGCTACATACAGCTTCTCACAGATTGTTTGTCCTCCTTTCTTGAAGAGGACCAATGATGTCATGAGAATGATGTCTTGGCTTGTGAGTGAATTGGATTTAAGTGAGGCAGAACTGGGCAAAGTCATCAGCCTCATTCTTTCTTCCAAAGTCATCAGTCTAGTGGTAAGACACAAGTCAAGATGACTGTCGATGGACCAAAGGAATATAATTTTGATCACATACTTCACAAGTTATCTTAGGGGCTAGATTTTTTTCTCCTTATTTGTTTATTTTGTCATCCCCTCCCCCCCAAAGAAAATTGGGACAATGAATTCTTTGTGTCCTGTAGTTTTCATTTATGGTTTCTTGAAATATAGCTCTGAAATATAGATCTTGCGGTTCAAGAGAAAATACTTTACTATGCCTTTGAACCCAATCACTCTGGCTTTCACTGATTGATCAATAATAGGTCACAGACCAAGCTTCTTTTGCTCCTTGTTTGGGTTTTGATGGCTCAAAGTGAGTATAAATAGTAATTGTTTCTCTTCTGGCCAGAAACTGAGAGGCTTTTCCCCTTCCAGGTTGGTTCTTTTGTGATACTAAACTAGGCCATCTTTTGTCTCAATTCTTTTTTTTTTTTTTGGGCTTTTTGGAGGGGGGAAGGCAGGACAATTGGGGTTAAGTGACTTGCCCACGGTCACACAGCTAGTAAGTGTTAAGTGTCTGAGGTTGGATTTGAACTCAGGTCCTCCTGACTCCAGGGCCAGTGCTCTATTTACTGTGCCACCTAGCTGCCCCTCTCAATTCTTACCTAGTCATTAATCACTGAATGGGAGTTACCTCAGACAAACTGAAACCTGGGAAAAACCTTAGTTTAAAAAGGTCAAGATCTCCCAATGCATCCTGGGCCCTAATGAATTCTCTTGATTTATCTAGACTTGTCTTGCCACTGGACTCCAATAACTCTGGAAGAGAGAGTGAGGCCTCTGATGACTTTGCCCAGCTCTGCCTCACTTAAATCCAATTCACTCAAAAGTCAAGACATCACTCTCATGATGCCATTAGTCCTCTTTGAGAACAAAGGATGAACAACAATAATATTAATAGTAACAACAGTCATAATTGACAATATGGTGCTTCAAGGTTTGCTAAATGCTTTATTTTTATTCTTGCCTTTGCTCCTTACAATTTACAATTATTATCCCTGTTTAACAGATGTGGAAACCAAGACTAAGAAAGTATAAATAACTTTCTCAGGGTCACACAACAAACAAGTGTCTGAAGCAGGATTCAAATGCAGGTCTTCCTGACTCCAAGTCCTTAAGAATTTCTTATGTTATTTAGTATTCTTTCTTCGATGAAAAAGAAATTGTGTTTTCTCTCACCTTGACCTTTCTATTAAATTAAAGACAGCATCTCTGTTTCTTTGTATTTTGCACTTTGACTTTTCCATTTCTGTCCCTTCAAGCTCTAGCCATTTTACTGATGGAGAAACCGAGGTTCAAAAAGAGTACACTCAACTGAATCTTGTAAACTAGAAGTAAACAAATTAATGAAGACAAAAAAAATTTTTAAAAAAAGAAAAGAAAAAAGATATTGATGTTAAAAGTAAAAAAAAAAAAAAAGAGTACACTCAGAGGGGCTTCTACTTGAGCCTGCAGCATGTGTGTAATGCATCTAGGATGCTGGTGAGTTTATCCAGGGACTGTCTAGTTATCCAAGGGTACTTATGAGTCAGTCTCAGTCTGGAATTCCCAGGTCTTGCCTTTTTTTCCCAGGGTCACATTTACTGTCAACACCACTTCCTCCCACCTACTACATGATACTCCATGACACAATTGCAAATACAATGAAAAAAGCCCTGGATTTGGTACCAGAGAATATGGCTTTAAACTCCAATCATGCTACTTGCTACCTATGTGATCCAAGGTCTCAGTTTCCTCCTTTTAAAGTGAAAGGATTAAAAATTTTTAAAAATTAAAAAATTTAAAATTTAAAAAACATTTAAACATTTTTTTAAATTAAAAATAAAATAAAATGAGAAGATTGAAATAGGATCATAGATATTGAGCTAGAAAGGAACCTTACAGGTCAACTAGACCAACCCCCTATGTTTACAGAGAAGAAAACTGAGGCATAGAGAGTTTAAATTAATTTCTCATGTCACATAAGTTGTAAATGACAGCTGTGATTCAAATTCTTTACCCTGCATTGCAGCAGGCACAAAAAGCTACATTAGTTCAGTCTTCTAGCTCTAAATCTCATAATGATAGTCTTTTTTTTTTTTTTTGGCTTTTTGGAGGCAGAAGGCAGGGCAATTGGGGTTAAGTGACTTGCCCAAGGTCACACGGCTAGTAAGTGTTAAGGGTCTGAGGCCAGATTTTAACTCAGGTCCTTCTGACTCCAGGGCCAGTGCTCTATTCACTGCACCATCTCGCTGCCCCTCCTCATAATGACGGTCACAGAGATAATCTCATAGTCATATGCTAAAAGATTTGCCCACTGTTTTATAGCTAGAAATGGTAGATCAAGAATTACAATTCATATCATATTTTTATTTTTATTTTGCACATAAGAACAGAAAAGGCAGAGTCATAAGCCATTGAGTTAGGTATAAAGTAACCATCCTTATCACTAATCCCTTACCTATACTTCAACCTGTCTATATGTATACATCAAGGTACCAAAATAAACAAGATAGAAACCCCAATAGATTTCTTCCCATGACCATTCTATGCTGCAGCCTAGCCCTCTTTTATGTTGCCCATTCCCCATTGGAGCTCAGGGAACAGACACTGGGGTGTACGGAATGAGAGTAATAACTACTCCAGAGCCCATATGTGAAACACATCGATCAGCAAATGTCAATATTGCAAAATGGTGGCCATTTAAGTGTAGAATCTCGATGTTGAATAGATGTGGAAGTCCCAAACCAAGCTGGGTTGGCTTATTTGAAATTGAAAAATAGGCTTTGGGGCGGCTAGGTGGCATAGTGAATAGAGCACCTGCCCTGCAGTCAGGAGCACCTGAGTTCAAATCCGATCTCAGGCACTTAACACACACACACACACACACACACACACACACACACGCCACGTGACATTGGGCAAGTCACTTAACTCCAACTGCTCTGCATTCCCCCCTCCAAAAAAGCAAAAAAAAAGAAAAAGAGGCCTTAACAGCAAAGTAGGAGACAGATATAGCTAAATTTCCTGTTCCTAAATGCTGTGTCCTATAGGTTGAACTATAGGAGAGCTAGTTGGAGGGATAAAATTGGGAGAGACCTCAGTGGCCAGTTTGTCCAACCCTTACCTACAAGAATCTCCTTTAATACACCTGACAAATGGTCATCCAAGCTCTGCTTGAAGATGTCTAATGAACGGAAACCTACTACTTCTTTGGAGTCAAGTGCTCTTGCCACTATTACTGAACCTTCTTATCTACTCCCACACCCATGCCAATTCTTATTCCATAAAAGAAAAAATATATTGAACACTCTGGACACCCAGACCTAGAAACAGGTCTATTCTTTACAAATCACTTGTGGAGTTGTATTCTGAGCCCAGTCCTCACCATAGGATTTAATCTCAACTTCTACAGCAAACAAAACATTTTAAAGAATTTTTAACAGGAGACTCAAAACAAACCTTTTACCCAATTTTAAAAGGCTTGTGTCTGACTTGTCTATATCTTGATCATAGTCCTGTCCAAGAGAAGATATAAACTGTCTATGCTGTCACTCCCTTCTTAATTAGGATGCATCTCCTAAACTACCAATGCATCTTCCACCTCTTTGCCGCACTGCTACCTCTTTGTAGATCAGATATACTAATGAAAAATCCACTGATATGAGTCTTCCAGGAAGAGAAAGGAGCCAAGAGGAATAGGGTGACCAGGGCCCCAAGCATCTGGCTCCTTTTTCTGGGAAGGGAGAGGAGACCAAGTCGCTTAGCAACATAACAGGAGGTTGTCAGGGAAGCTGTGATCAGCTTTGTACTTCTCAATCCTGCAATGTGGAGAGAGCTGGGGGAGGGGGTTGTATAGGAAAGGCAATGGGAGAGTGAGGGGAGGGGGTAGATCAGAGAGCTGGAGGATTCACAGAATCTCAGAGCTGGAAAAGACCTTCCAGGTCATTTGGTCATATTGGATTACTTAAACACGAGGAATAATCACCTTCATTACATGTCCCACAAGTTTTGGGGAATCTAACCTCCCTTCAGAGGAGGAGGAAAAGGAATAGACTGAAATGATAACCTAGCCTTGAGAAATCTGAAGCTCATAGAGTCTGGAGTTGGCATTAAGGATTAGGTGGGCTTCTATACAAGAAGACAATTGTGATGGAGGCAGAAATACCCTAAAACCCTAAGAAAGGACAATGGCCAGGATGTTCCCAGCAGTGGCCAGCAGGAAGATTACCACTCCAAGATATACCTACACAGAGTGTGTACATGGTAGCATATATGTGAAGATCAATGAAGTTATCTAGGATCCAGGAACTAGAAAATAAAGAGGAGGACCATAGGTTTCAAGCTAGAAGGAATCTTGACCAACTCCCTCATTTTACAGATGAGCAAACTAACACCTAAAGAACTGAAATACCTTACCCAAAGTCATACAGTGGCAGAGGTAGTATTTAAACCCAAATTATTTTCCTTCAAGTCCAGTAAGTGTTTGAACAAAGACTAGAACCCCAAGTTTGTGTCTCATTCTACTACTGTACCCATATCTCCATGGATAGACATGCTTAGGTAGATACACACACACATACACACACACAGAGGCATCTAGGTACATGCATGCACATAAACATAGGCACAGATTTGATCTCATACCCTTGCAAGCCTGAATTACAGGTTCTCAAAAACCTCACAAGCCCTACTGATCCTGGATTCTACCAGGGGATATCCTCCATCTTACTAGTCCTGAAGCATTTTAGGACTAGACCTGGTGATTGGCTAAGGATTGCACTCTGTCCTTCCTAGGGTAGAAGTCTGAGCAGTGTATGGATCCCAGAATCTCCTTTCAGTTGTTCAGAGACAGAGTCAAAATCTGTACCCTGGCAGCTGAGGTAGGGTTTGCATCTTGTCTCATAGTGAGAGATTCTTAAAGAAGTTAAGGAGGTAAATAGAATCTTAGAGAAGATAGATATGGTAGACCTCTGGAGAAAATTGAATGGGGATAAAAAGGAATATACTTCTTCTCAGTCGTACATGGCACATACACAAAAATTGACCATGTATTAGGGCATAAAAACCTCATAATTCAGTGCAGAAAGGTGAAAACATTAAATGCATCCTTCTCAGATGATGATGCAATAAAATTATTTGTTTTTTTTTTAATAAAAATTATTTGTAATAAAGGGCCATGGAAGGATAGATGAAAAACTAATTAGAAACTAAATAACTTAATCCTAAAGAATGAGTGGGTCAAACAAGAAATTATAGAAACAATCATCAACTTCTTTCAAGAGAATGACAATAATGAAACAACATACCAAAACTTGTGGGATGCAGCAAAGGCAATTCTTAGGGGAAGTTTTATATCCCTGAATGTATACATGAATAAATTAGAGAAAATGGAGATCAATTAATTGGGCATGCAATTGAAAAAGCTAGAAAAAGAACAAACTGAAAATCCCCAATTAAATACTAAATTAGAAGTAATGAGAACCAAAGGAGAGATTAATAAAATTGAATTCAAGAAAATTATTGAATTAATAAATAAAACTAAGAGTTGGTATTATGAAAAAGCCAATAAAATTGATAGACCTTTAGCCAATATGATAAAAAAGAAGAAGAAAACCAAATTACGAATATCAGAAATGAAAAGGGTGAATCTACCTCCAATGAAGAGGAAATTAAAACAACAATTAGGA
>CM053591.1:149797423-149825057 GCA_028646515.1 Pseudochirops corinnae | reverse complement strand
CCCCCCCCCCCCCCCCCCCCCGCCCCTAGCTCCAGGACTGGTAAGGAAGATGGCAGCGCGCTGCTGACTGCGCCAAAATTCAGCCAATAGGCGATTGCTCCAGTCTTTCCTCCCTCTTCCCCCCTCCCCCAAGATAACTCCCCTAGGAACTTGATTCACAAATCTGTGCTGAGGATTTCCGGCTCCGGGGAGGTGATGCTGTGGGGGCTGTGAGATTATTGATTGATGTTTATGGGAAAGGCTTGCAGGTCCGGGAGATCTTTTTTTCTCCAGGGATGGATAGCTGAGGGATGGGAGCTAGGAGTTGCTTCAGGGTTCTCTCGTTTGGTCTTGATCCCACCTCGGGCCCCAACTTCACGGGAGCACCAAGTCAGAGTACCGTTGTTACAATCACTAAGGCGTGCTCGCGCACGCACATACATCACACACTCACACACACACACACAGTCACACACACTCACACACACACACACACACACACACACACACACCGGCTCTCTAGGCCATGCCTGATGTTTAGTACCATGGATAGCGGTGCCAGCAGCTCAGTCTCCAGTACCTTGGAGACCCCATCTCCTAAAATAGGCAAACCAGCCCTGGACTTGAAAGGGTGGGGCTCGGGAGGGTTGTTAGACAAAGAGTTCGACATAGCGCTGACTGAATTCAGAGATACGAATTCAAAGACACGGAAAATTTTCCGAACCAGTTGTCCAAGGTCAAGGGAAGTGGATCTGGGCAACTAAGTAGAAAGTGGCAACTGGATTCATTTTCTCTCCACCTCAAAACCTGCCTGTGCAGAGCCAGCTTCTCTCTATATGTGTGTTAGCTCATCTCTAGGGCTGAGAGAAGAGGCTATGTTTCAATCTCTGGGGCTACTCTGGGTTGGAGTGAGAAAAAGAAACTGTTTAAAGGGGCTTGGTGGCCCTCCAAGCTGGCAGGGCCTTGGTAAAAGGATATCTGGCTAGAGCTTAAAACAGTCCCTAAATGATGGTTGGATAATTTTACTCTCCTCTTGAACAGACGTAAATGCCAATGAGGGTTGGGAAAGGAAAAAGGGAGGCAGAAGCTGGTCAATCTGAGTCTCTTTTCCTTTAGTTTAAAATGATAACGGTCTGTTTTCTAACCTTCCTTAGCAGGGAGTCTGGAGCTAAGGGAGCTAGAATGGATCTTTTCAGGGTCATTTGATTAGGTGTCCCCTATCTTCACATCCCCACCTCTATGTAATGGTGCTTCCTCACCTGACCTAGACCTTTGACCAGCTTTAGTTTCCTCTTTTGTGAAAAATGGTGGTAAAATGGAGGAATTAAAGGGGTGTTGGTTTGTAGATTTCTCTCCCACCTCAGATTTCCAGCAGTTTCCCTCTCCGAGTGTAGACACCTCATTCTCTCCCCCCTCCCGCCCAGTCCCCAAAGAAAGGCAGTCGTAGAGCCTTCTGCAGGCGCTTCCAGCGCTTTATAGCTCCCTCAGGGACAGACAGACAGTTCAGCCCGCGCCTTCGGTCCGCAACATTGGCACGTTGGACACGGCCCCCAGGCCCAATCCGGCCTCAGGCCCCCTCCCCCAGGGAACTAGGCCTCGGCTCAGCACCTTGGACAGCTCCCGGCCCGCCAGCCCTCTCCCTCCCTTTCCCTCCCCCAGGGATCACTTCCTGAAAACATCCAAATAAATAAAAAGGAAAAAAAGGTGGGAAGGGGAGCTGGGGGGAGGGGCGCGGGAGAAGGCCTCTTCTAAAATGAGAAGAGTTTTCTTTCTCTCCCCTTTTCCCCTTCTGCTGAGCTGATGCCGAGTCCTCTCCCAATCCACCCCTACCCAGGATTCAGGGTGGAATCTCTCCCCACCCCCACCCCCCACCACAACTCCTTCAACCAGCAGCACCTCCCCCTCTCCCGGCATGCACCGCGTCAGAAAAGGTGGGGAGAGAACAAGGGGCGTCCTGGCGGTTGAGCTCCCAAGACCGCAACTTTCTGCTGCAGGAGAGACAGCCCCCAACCCCAGTCAATCCGATCTTCCAGAGAGAAGAGGGAGGAAACCGAGTAGGGGTGAGAATAGAGAATCAGAGATTCATGTAGACACGAGAAAAGGTGGACAGAGAAGAACACATGGAGAAGAGGGGAAGAGATCATCAGAGAGAGACAGTCTTATATCCAGAAAAGAGGAAGAGATGGACTGAGGGACACGTACACCACACACACACACACACACACACACACACACACACACACACAATGAAGAAACAGGCAAGAGGAAAATTGGACAGAGACACATCCAGCCAGGAAAAAAATGAATAGAGAAAAATGGACACAAGCAGGAGAGATGGGCACACATACTTCCAGACAGGACAGATGGACAGAGCATACTTCCAGATAAAAGGAGAGATGAGAAGACATAAGCATCTTTCTAGATCGGAGAAATGAACAGAAAGAGAAAAAGGTAGAGATACATATAAACAGGAGAAATGGACAGACACACGTACATACAGACGGGAGGAGAAAAAAAGAGGCACAGAGAGGAGAGGTAGACAGGCATTCATACAGACAGAAGGAAAGATGGATAGACACAAGCAGGTATAAATAGGAGAAGAGAAAAGAGACACAGACAGAACAGGTAGACAGGCACTCATACAGACAGAAGGAGAAATGGACAGAGACACCCTCAAATAGATGAGAGAGAAGGGCAGAGACTAAAGCATACAGGTAAGAGGAGAAATGGAGAGAGACATAGACACACAGTCATGAGGGGAGCTGGGCAGAAAAAGAGGAGAGACCCACAGACAGAAGAAGAGAGAATCCATTCCCCTCTCCCACTTACTCTTCCCCACTTTTCCTCTCCCCCTCCCACTGCTCAGCTCCCCTCCACCCCCCCTCAAATCCAAGACCAGTAGGACCCAGGTGTCCCATCCGCCATACTCCGATGGGTGGTGGCATCTCCTCAGTGGAGGGGGGCAGTTGGGTGGAGAAGCAGCAACAGCAGCAACAGCGGCGGCGGCGTCCCAGGGGCTCCGTGTATGTGTCGGGGTATGGGGGAGGGGACCGGTCATCCCCTGTCTCCGACCCAGGTGCCCCTTGGCGGTGGCAGCAGCAGCATCGTCTCCTAGCGGTCCAGATTCATAGTCCAGTGCTTGGCTCCGGCGTTGCTGTCCCTGGCGTTGGTAGCGCCACCACCCGTGGGACCCCCAGCCCCGGTACCGACCTCGCCCTCGTTCTTGAGGTCCTGGAAGACCTGGGTGAAGAAGTGGGGGTCGGCGTTGAGCCGCAGCATCTGCGCGCTGAGCCTCTGGATGAGCCGCAGGCAACGCTGCCAGAAGCGCTCCTTGTCCGGCTCCACTAGGAAAGGTTTGAGCGGGTAGGATATCTCGTTCCCCATGTAGGAGTAGGCGAGGTAGAGGCAGGTGAGGAAGGCGGCCTGCAGTTCAGCGGCCGAGCCCAGCTCGTCCCCGCGCAGCGCCTCCCGGCACAGCAGATACACGAACACCAGGTTGGCGGGGGTGATGAAGGCCTGGTCTTGCCACCCCTGCAGCAGAAGGGACCGGTCCACCCCTCGGAACCACCCCACCAGCTCCCCAGGGCTCAGCTCCTTCAACCGGTAGCAGCGCCGGCACACAAAGTCGCCCAGGCAGCGTAGCAGCTCGCCAGTGGAGGCCTGCACGATGACCCGTCGAGGGGAACCCCCGGGGACTGAGGGAGCCTGGGGGGCCGCCACAGATGGCGGCGGGGGCGGCGGGGGCTTCCCTCCTCCCCCTCCGGAGCCTGGCGGGGCCGAAGCGCTGACTCCCGAGGACGGCTCGACGATGGTGGGCACTGTGGGCACGGGCACAGGCAGTGGCTTGGCGGCGCCGCCTCCATCTGGGGGTTCCCGGCCCTTGCGGAGAAGGTTCTCTCGGTTGCGCTGCTGGACCAATAAGTCTGGGCCCGCCTGGGAAGGCTTGGGCGTCACCTTCTTGCTGCCCTTCTTCTTCTTGGCGGATGCAGCCACCAGTCGCTTCCAGGTGAGTGCTGAGATGAGAACTGATGGCCGCTTCAGCCGGCTCTCTCCCTTGCCTGCTTTGCCCGACGGCAGCTGCCCATAGCCTCCTAGCGACTCCTCCCCCGCGGACTGCTGCGGCTTCTTCTTCTCGTCCGGCAGCCCGCCTGGCCGCCGGCCCTTGGCCGAGGAGGCAGGCGACAGAGACAGCACCGTGCCCATCCTGTGGTGCAGAAAAAGCTCACGCGGCCCCGGGCGGCGCTCCCCGTGGGGGAGCCAGGAAAGACACCGCCGCTGCTGCAGCACCCGAGGACCAGGGCCTGAGGAAGGGAGGAGACCCCGAGCTCGGGGCGGGAGGGGTGGGATAGGAGGGGGGAATGTAGCTGCACCGCGGCGGCGGCGGCTGCTCTCCGGGTCTGAGCTGCGCCAGCTGCTGCGCCAGCCCCACCCCTCGGGCCCCCTCCCACTGGGCGCCGCGCCCCGCCCCACGCAGCCAATCCGAGCCTGGCCTGCTCCCACGACTGGCAGCCCCTCAGACCAATAAGGGCTCGCTTCGGGGTTCCAAGTCCCACCCTTTCCCCCCCACCTCCCATCCTTCCCCCCACCACCTCGTTCTCTTAGCTCTGTGGGGGGGCGGTTGGGAAGCCGGGGGTTTAGAGATGCTATTTGTAGGAAGCCAAGGCAGGGCCGGGGGGTTGGGGCTGGCCGTAGTGGAGGGTGGGGGAACGGTTCTCCAAGCACCCGGCGGCTGTCTCCCTCTTCCCACTCCTCAGTTGTCCGTCTTCGGCCTGGCTTGTTTTGGTGCAGTGGGGCCGAGTTTGCGACGAGGCTGAGGGGGAGCCCGCTCTGCGGGCCCCAGGGCGTAGGGTAGGGGAGAAGAGTAAAGGGCTGGCGCTCTTTGCCTAATAATGGCCTGCCCCCCCAAGTTGCGGAAAGGCAGGTCTCTGAGGACCATCCCTCTCCCTTACCTCCTCCAACCTTCCCTCTCTTCCTCTTCCCTCCCGCCATGAGAGCCGCTGCAGAGGTTGGGAGGGATATGAATTGTGAGACTCAGTGTGTGTGTGTGTGTGTGTGTGTGTGTGTGTGTGTGTGTGTGTGTGTGTGTGTGTATCCGCGCGTGTGTTGTGCAAAAATATGTGTATATGTGTGCATAGGGGTGCATCATTGTGGCCACGGATGCAAATCTATGGATTCTTGCATGACTTTTTGTTCCCCCACTCTTTTTCCCCATATCAGAGGATTGTACTTTGAGGGTGATGCTAACTCCTTGTCTAGGTACTTCCTTTAGGGCTAACTGAAAGATGCCCCAGCAGCCTAGTGAAACAGTGGATCTCTGCAGGGAGTGGAGATGAAGCTTCTGATTGCTCCATACTGCGGTTCCAATTTTCTGACCCCAAGGCTATTGCATTGAGTCTAGGACTCCATACCTCCCGGTGGTCACTATGCTAGTCTCTAATCAGCTCTTCTCTGAAAACCAAGAAACTGTCAATTCACCCTAAAGAGAGAGACAACCCTTCCCCCTCCCAAACATGCATCTACACTCACATAAGACACACCACTTGGGAATGAGTTGCATGACCCCTTTACCTCACTGGTCCCGCCCTGGGTTGGGGTATACTTTTATGGTAGTTTTAGGTACATGTCTCTGATCAATGCTGTCTACAGTCCTGTCTCACAGCATTCTTCTTCAGCCATGTCTGTGATCATGTCACTTCTGTCATTAGTGTCCCATCTCAATCAACTGGTTAGGGTCAAGGACTCCAATTCACTTCCTTTCACTATCCCCCCCCACACACACACACAAACACACTTCACAATCTCCTCTGTTCCTTTCCGTATTAGAGCTCTCTGCTACGTTCTTTCAATTATTTGCCTTCCAACTGGGAGTATTCCCCCACATTGAATCATCTACTTGGGATACCTTATCACCCACAGTTGTCCAGCAATTCCTGAAACCTCACCTCCTCCAAGAAGCCTTTGGGAAATTATTAGAAAGAAGAGGGTAATTTCAGTAGACTCACCCTGACGTTGCTATTAGTACCACGAAAAGGAAGCTTATAGTTCATGATTATTTATGTAGCTGTCCCAGGTACTGAACAAAGAGCTTTTAAGGTCTTTCTACGTCATAAGGTCATAAGATTTAGAGTGAAAAGGCACCTCAGAGATCATCTAATCCACGCCCCCATAACTTTACAGATGTTGAAATTGAGGCCTAGATGAGTTAAATGTCTTACCCAAAGTCATCCAGCTAGCAAGTAGCAGAGACAAAATTTGAATCCATGTCCTCTGACTACTCCAGTGCTCTTTCCATGATACTAAACTAGTTAATCTCTCAAGAAAGATATGACTACTAGGAATGAACTTATAGTAGAAACAAAATTAATTTTTAAAGGAAAATCAATCAACCACATAAATAGGAAGTGAATTTCCATTATATTCGTGGCAAAATGGAAGGTTTTGGGGGAGATAGAGGCCACAGGAATTCCATGCTCATTCAGAGTAAGAGGCTAGGGAAACTATTCTTTTGAACAAGTTGGGAAGGTTTTATGGAGGATGGAGGATTTCATGGAATGGCTGGGAAACTTCTATTTCTCACTGTTCCACTCTTTCCTTTCAATTTGTGTGTGAATATCTGTTGCCTATTTATATACTCATTCAATCAATTGACAAATATTTATTCAGTTTGTGTGAGGAATTGTTTTAGGTTCTGGAGATATAGAGACATCAGTCAAACGGTTCCTGATATCATGGAGCTTACATTCCATCTGTAGAAACACATATACTCTAACTATATAAGAAATATATGCAAAGTAAATTCTAGATAATTTTGGAAGCAAAGGCACTAGCAGCTGGGAAGATCTGGAAGGGCCTCAAGGATGATGTGGTGTCAGAACAGAACTTTGAAAAAAGCTAAGGATTCAAAAAGGTGGAGGTAAGAAGATAGTGTATTCCAGGCATAGAGACTGTGCAAAGGCTTAGAAATAGGAGACAGAATGTTGCCTGTGAAGGACAGCATATAGGTCAGTTTAGTAGGCATATAGCTTATGGAGAGGGGGGTAGTAATATGTAATAAGTCTAGAAATGTAGACCCAAATTGTGAAGGGCTTAAAATGTGAACAGAGGAGCTTGGATATGATTCTAGAGGTGATAGAGAGCAGTGGCATTCATTGAGCAGGAGAGTGGCATAGACATATCTGTGCTATAAGAACAATACTTTGGCAACTGTGTGGAGGATGGATTGGAGAGGGGAGAGACTGGAAGCAGGCAGATCAGTTAGATTATTGCAATAGCCTAGGTGAGAAAAGAGAGAGTAAAGAGTTGAACATCTGCAAGTGGTATGAAATAGAGATTCATGGTTTCATACAAAATCCTTTTTTTATGTCCTGGGTATATGGAAATACTGTTTTATATACAAATTTGGAATTTTTTAAAACTGAGCATGACTCTGAGGTTTCAAAATTAGGTGGCTTGAAGAACGATGATACTCTGCATAAGAATAAGGATTTCTGGAAGAGAGGTGGGTTGGGGGGGGAGAGAAAGGAAAACAAATTCTACATGTTTGAGATGACAATGAAATATCTAATTTGTTGGTGACGTGGGAACAGAAATCAGGAGAAGAACAAAGGAATAGGAAGAAGAAGGAGACAAAGAAAAAGAACAACAACAATATGATGACATTGCATTACTGAGGACCCAGTCCACAGTACATGACATAAATTTGTAGTGCACCTATTTAGTATAGTTGTCTGACTCCTTCAGTTCCCTTCACCAGCAGGTAAATAGGAGTTATAGGTAGATGGTAAGAGTGGGGATGGTGGTGGTGGTGGTGATGATGATAATGGTGATGATGAGGATGATGAGGATGATGGGTAGATAAAGATATAGATAGCTATAGAGATTACTGGGAGTCATCTTCATAGAGATTATAGTTGAGCTAATGGGAACTGAGAGAATGTAAAGAACTAAGACAAGAGGGCCCAGGATAGGACCCTGGAGTACACTCACAATGGGAAGGAAATGGATAAAGATTCATTCAGTAAAGGAGACTGAGAAGGAAGGGCCAAGAAAAGGATTATCAAGGAGAACCACTGTACTGAAAACTGAGAGAAGCTGGAGAACTTAGTGGGTACTTATGCTCAGCAGCTCCAAATACTACAAAGAATTCAAGGTGAGTGAAGACTGAGGAAAGGCCTCTGGATTGCTCAATTATTGTTTGTCCTTTAGTTTCAAAGAGGACCAATAACATCATGGCGTGATAACCTACACACGAATTGGATTTAAGTGAGGTGAAGTTGGGCAATTAAAAGGTGATTGATAACTTTGGAGATGGATAATTTCAGCTGGAAAATTAGGTTGGAAACCAGATTTTGAGCATTGAAGTGACTGAGAGGAGAGGAAAGGGAGAAGAGACAATGAATGTAAACATAATTTTTTAACAGTATTATCATAAAAGGGGAGAGATATTTAGAAAAATAATTTAAATGGGTGTATAGTAAGTTAAAGGGGATTTTTCCTCTTAAAGATGATTGCGGGGAGCAGTAGATAGAGGCTGAAGATCAGAGAAAGAAAAAATGGATGAATATGGGGGCAGTCTCTTAGAGAAGATGAGAAGAAATGGAATGAATGGTAAAAGTAGAGAAGCTGGGGCCTTGGTGAGAAGGGCCACTTCTTTGTCAGAGCCTAGAGTAAAAGAAGAGAGAATGAGAGATGATGGTGAGGAATTTTGAGATATATTCTAGAAGAGAAGAGGGATCATATTGGGAATTACTTCTATTTTTTCATTAAAGTATGAGTCAAAGTAATCTGCACAGAGGGTGGGAGTCCTAAGGGGAGAACAGACTCTGCTAAATTCAATTGAATATCAAATTAGGATTCCCTTGCATCACTGAGGACCCAGTCCACAGTACATGACATAAATTTGTAGTGCACCTATTTAGTATAGTTGTCTGACTCCTTCAGTTCCCTTCACCAGCAGGTAAATAGGAGTTATAGGTAGATGGTAAGAGTGGGGAAGGTCAATACATCAGTAAGATTTAGCAATGGGTAAGTGTCAAGAGATAATAAGGCTAAGAAGTCAAGAATAGAAAACAGTGTAATGTTGAAGTGATTAATTATAAGGTCAAGACTGAAAAGGGAGGAAAGTGAAGCCAGACGAGGATGATGGTCTGGGGTAGCAGTGAAAGACTAGAAGTCATAGTGAGGATGGAGAATAGGTTTAGGAGGAATGAGGCATTTGCAGAGACGAAATCATAAGAAGTCATGGTCATATAATGGAATTTCAGTATGCTTGGTTCTATTTCCATTTCTCATTTGTACATCTTTCCATACATTCTCATGTGTCTTAGATTATAATCCCCTGAAGTGTAGATATGCTGATCTTCTAAATCACTCTGTTCAACACCCAGAGATGCACTTAATACATACAAGATATTTGGCGGCTATGATTGCAGATCAGGCCAAGGTCTTGGGAGCTTTATAAGATTATAGAGGGTCCATAAGTAAAATCTCAGGGAGAGCAAGTCTCTCCCTATTGTGGGATGTTATCCCCCCTCAATCAAAGTACAGAGGCTTCAGAAATTGTGCTTTCTCACCTTGAGGAAGATCTTTCAAGACATATGTTTTTATTCTACAAATGTAAGGTATTAGTTTATATCCTCCACTAAAGTCTCTCTCTAATACTTTGTAATATCATGGAGGTACCATGGGATTCTTGAAGATGGTGTGGTGTATCAAAACTAGTGCTGGGGCAACTAGGTGGCACAGTGAATAGAGCACTGGCCCTGGAGTCAGGAAGATTTCAATTAAAATCTAGTCTCAGATACTTAACACATACTAGCTGTGTGACCTTGGGCAAGTCACTTAACCCAAATTGCCCTGCCTTCCCCCTTCCAAAAAGCCAAAAAAAAAGCCAGTGCTAAAATTAATTTCACCTTACTATTAACTTCATGTTAACTTAATCATAAACTTAAATATAATCAAATTAACTTCATACATACTAACCTCTGCATGGTCATGAACAAATCCCTTAATTTCTTAGAACCACAGTTTCCTCATTTGTAAAATGGGTGAAGCTTTAGTGAGATAAAGTATGTAAATCCCTTTGGAAACCTTAAGTCACAATATAAATATCAGTGATTACTCCTATGCCAGTAGATCACGAGTTCTGGGTGGGAATAGGAGTGTCTAAAGCTGAATAGTCTTTAAGCATGGGCCTAGAAATGGTTGAAGTGGTTAATTATGGGGTCAAGATTGAGAAGGGAGGAAAGTGTAGCCAAAACAGGAATGATGACTGAGGAGAGCAGCAAAAAACTGGAAACTGTAATGAGGATGAAGAACATGTATCTGTCTATTGCCTGAAACCCAACAAGTTTCATCACTAGACTGTCTGCAAGTTGATGATTTTCTTCAATAAAAGTAACCTCTTGCTTAGTTATTAAGGCCTTGTCCCCTATGTGGAAGAAGTACCCCCTACTGACAAAAATGAAAATATTATTTGCCCAATGATCTTCCCCCTATAGCTCTGAGCATTCCCCTAAAATAGGGGCATCAACCCGAAGTAACTTGTTTGTCCTTCATGTTTGAAGAGGACTGATAACTTCATAGGGTGATTGATGCCTTGACCCTTATGTGAATTAGATTTAAGTGAGACAGAGTTGCATAAAGTCATTAACCTCACTCTCTTTTCCAGAGCCATCAAACTCCAGTGTCAAGACAAAAGTCAAGATGACTGTTGGATGGGCCCAGATGTAGTGGATGAATATCTCACCAAACTCTAAGTGTTACACAGTACTTGGCTAGGGAAAGTCTTCACATGCTTGAGGTAGACACTTCCCTAACTCACTGATGGGTTTGAGATCCATCAGTTACCCTCAACCTGGTTTAGCCTATCTGCCAAGATGGTTTACAAAATCTTACCTACCCACATATCCTAGGAAGAAGCTAGAATGAATCCAACTCCTCTGACTCCTGAAAACTGACTTCTTTATTTTACTACACCAAAGTAAGTTGTTGGTGCCTTACTATAGTATAGACATGATCTTGAATCCTTGAAGACTATGCCAGCAGAACTTCAGTTCTAATGGGTTTTAACAAATCTGAAAGGTCTCAACCAAATAACAACAGAACAATTTCATAATGATTTAAAATGTGCAAAATACTTTCCATCCATTATTTAATTTGACCCTCCAAATAGCCTGTGGAAGAGGAGCTACAGTAATTATTATTCTTATGTTACAGATGAGGAAACTGAGATTCAGAGAGGTTTAAGTAAGTTATCCAAGGCAGTGGACAGATCAGTGTCAAAGATTGGATTTGAAAACAGGTCTTACACAATTGCAAGTCTTGCAATCTCTCCATAATGCCATTTATAGTCAGTGTGTCTCTTATCCAAGTACTAATCTAGCCAAGTTCAGAGTCTCCTCACCAGAAGGTGGACTGCAGGGTGATGAATTCTTCTAGCTCCAGAAATTCCCAATAGAAATATATATATAAGGTATAGTTAGGTTACCTATATCCCCCAAATTATAAATACTTGAAAAATTATTAGTATTCCTTAGGGTGTAGCTCCATACTGTTGTGAATTCTGTGTATGAAAGAAAATCATTGCTCACTTTTTTGAGTGTCTCTCTGTCTGTCTTTCTTCTGTCTATATTTTGCTCCTCAAAGCATTGTTGTATAGTGGAAAGAAAATAAGGTTAAAAGCGAGAAGGTCTATATTCTAGTCCTGATATCACCATACTGTGTGATCTTGGACCAGTCATTACATTTCTCTAGATTTAAATTTCTCATATGTAAAATGAGGGAGTTATGCTAGTTGCTATAGATCTGCTCCAGCCCTGACATTCTGATTCCGTGGTTAGGGTTAGGGTTAGGGTTCTCACTATATTTCTAACTTTATTAGATTATAAGTTTCTTAAGGGGGAGGGGGTGGAGAAGCTGTTTTAAATTTTTGCATCCCCAGTACCTCAAACAGTACCATGCACATAGTAAATTTTATTGAATCACTATCCATCCACATAGTAAATTTTATTGAATCACTATCCATCCTTTTTTATGGATTTCTATCTCAGTATTACAGTCTCATTTGCAATGTGAAGAAAATCATTCTGATCCCTGGGATTGCACAATAATTCCACCTCCCCTATCCCTATATCCACCACTGACAGCAATCCAGTTTGGAGAGAAGGAGATGGGAATATGACTAATCTATCACCACACATAAAGAAAGAGCTCATACAACTGATGTTTTGAACCAAGCATACATAGAAATCCCTTCAAATAGAGACATTTCTATAACTGTGACTTCAGCCATTTGAGTCAGATAGATGCCCCTCCTTTAGGGGAATGCTCAGAGCTACAGGAGGAAGATCAATGGGCAAATAAGGTGGAATGATGGCCTCCTAAAGAGGAAGGAAGTCAGGGAACAGGTATAGATCAAAGCACCACAGGGCTCTGGAGGGTTTGGGATAAGCACCCCAAAATAGAAAACTCAAAAGAAATCCCATTAAAACAGAGATTACCCACAGGGACTTTTAGAAACAGTCTACTCTAGATGGAGTCACAGATTACATTTTTTAAAACGATGTTTCCTGTCCTTTCTCATCTTTCTTACTTCCCCTGGTGATACTACAGTTTTCCTATCAATCCAATGGAAAATATGTTCCCACTCAACCCCATTCTTGCTTTCTAGATTTAAATATTCTCCCCACCCTAGGGACAAGAAAGCCATTGAAGAAGCGAGATCCTAGGAATGGGGATGGGGAGTAAGAAAAAACAGACAGCCCTGAACCACATAAAGCCTGAGGGTTGGGAGAACCACAATCGATTAAGAGGAGTGCTCTGCTTTCAGATGTAGCTCAGTGGTATAATGGATAGAAAGCTAGAAGATCTGAGTTCAAATTCAACCTCAGACCATGAGCAAGCTTTTTAACTTTTAACTTTTCTCTGCCTCAGTTTCCTCAACTGCGAAATAAGGATAATGATACCTACCTGCCAAGGACGTTATGAAGATCAAACAAGATATGTGTAAAGAACTTAGAACAGTGATTAACACATCATAGGTGCTCAATAAATGCTTGTTCTCTTCCCCCTCTTCAAATTCTCACGTGTCCTCTCACTTGCCCTGCCAGAAATTCAGTACAATTAAAGAATTCAAATACAGATTTTTGAGAAAAGAGAGTGGATTGGGAGCCCATGAGAGAAATGGCAATCCACTGTAAGGAGCAAGGGAACAGAGACTGCTGGGTATTGAGTTGTCCAAGGTGAAAGGGGCAAAATTCATAGATCTCAGAATAGGGTTAAAGCTGCATTCCACCCCTTCACACACACCTTCCCATGCATCAAAATCAAGGTCCATCACCTGAGGTCTCTGGTAGGGGGTTCCTACTTCTTGTGGATGGGGGATTATCCAGGATGAGGGTTTCTAAAATTCAGAGAATATCTGGTATCAATTCTAAGGCAGATCTCAACTCCAATTCTTTCTGGCTCCTATTTTCTCTTTCCTGGACTGGCTCCTCCAGATTTTCTTATCCCCATGCTATCATCTGTGTTTCCCTATTGCTGCTGGTAAGTGCAGTAGATAGAGTGTTGGATTCAGTTTCAAAAAGAACTGAGTTTCAAATCCCACCTCAGATGCTTACTATATGTGACCTTGGATAAGTCACTTAACCTTTCTCAGTCTCAATTTCCTTGTCTTCAAAATGGAGATAATAACAACTACTTCACAGGGTAATGAGAGGTAATAACCTTAAAGTGCCACATAAATGACAGCTTTTATTAAAACCATCTCTGCTTTTTCTAGCTCTGTTCTCAAAGTTCCCCTGCCCAGGATCCTGGCTCTCCTTCTCTCTCTCATTTCCTTCCTTGTTACCTTCTCATTTCCCTTTCTTTGACAATGCTTCCTCTGGCTTTATGCTCCTTTTTCTTCTTTTCAATACCCCTATTCCTTCCCTAACCCCCACTCTCCCCTACCCCACCCCACTGCTCTCTCCTGAACCGTTGATGGTTCCCAACATGGAATTCAAAATGTAGGAGCATATCCAAGAGGGAGGGGGTAGTGTCTGTTGCTTCCCTAGGATATTCTTAGCCCTGTCTGGGGGCTGGAACCAGAATCAGTGTTTCCATCTCAACCAGGCAGGTGGCTATGAAAAAGCAGTCTCCATACCTATCAATGTGTCTCACTTTCTGTCTCCTCCTTCCCTCTCTCTGTCATTGTCTTAGTTACTCAGTTCACAGCTTCAGAGTGGTTCCTGTAGTCAGGTTCACTTTCTCCCATGTTACTTCTTAGCCCTAGGGTTACAGTTCTTGGCTGGGATTCTATTTTCCCCAGCCTGGACACATTGTGAAAGAGAGGGCTATGGGACTCAGGGCTTCTCTAATCTAAGGATCCCTTCATTATGAGTAGTTGAGGAGTTAGTGGGTGATGAGGGAGACTGGATAGGATGGTGTAAAGCCACGCACAAGCAGCTTTCCAGAAGAATGCTGCTGTGAACAACTTTCCAGGTTCTGATTACACAGTATATTGAACTCTCTATTCAATAACAAATCAGGGCAAAACATTCACAGAAAATCAAGGTACAGCATTCAGAATGTTACAACTTAACATAGAAAATCAAAATACAACATTTACCATGTCACAATTAAACAACTTATCATTAAAATGGCCACATAGTTTTCACCAAAGTGGTCACATAGTTTTGAACAAAGTATAATCATTTAGTCAATCAATCACTTAGTAACTCAATCATTCAATCATAAAGTACAAAAGGACAAAGTCCTCTATGCATGGGGCACACTAAGTTACAAATCAGTCACTATTCAGTCATCAGTCTCTATTCAATCATCAGTCACTACTCAGTCATCTATCACTACTGAGTACCCTCTTAAGGAGTAGTGGAAAATACACAGGACATCCACCCCTCAGTCATAAGTAAATCACAATTTCATCACTACTCAATACCCACAGAGAGGTCTTTTCATCTTGACTTAGGACAGGCTTTCAGCTTCCATGGCTCCTCTTCCATGGCCCCAGCTCCAACCTGAATCTAACCAACTGCCACCTGAGTTCAAAGTCAAACAGCTCCCAGCTCCTTGTCCAGCTCTCTGTGAAGTTCCTGCTCCACATTGGAGCACACAGTGTCCAGTCCATCTCAAATCCTTCACAGTCTCTGTTCCTGGGAAGACAAGGCTTAACAAAGCCACAAGAACATTCATAAACATCAACAAAGCCACAACAACATTTATACAAAATACTGGCACCACAGTCATGCTTCCTCAGTCTTCTATAGCTCCATCTGGCCCTCAGAAATCCTCAGCAGCTCCAGCTGACTCTCAGAAGTCTTCAGCAGCTCCGTTCTCAAAATCAAAATCACTTTTTCCCATTCTCAAAATCAAAATTACTTTCTCCACAGAAGTTCTAGTGCAGCAGCAGCAGCCCAGTCTTCAGATGCTCATCCCAAGAAGTTCTGACTGTCCAGCTTGTGCTCTTCCTTAAATATGGTATAGCTCCCCCCTGTCCAGTCCCTTCCTGTTACATCAGAAACAGGGGTTCATACCTTCTGTTTCTTTAACAGAAGCTTAGTTTGAAACTAGGTACTAAGTACCTCTTAGCTTTCCAATACAAAGGGATCTTCAAATTTCATTACCATTACAGATGGGTTCTTGGAGATTTGGGGGGATGTGAAGAAAGGACCTTAGTGGCAGTCTGAACCTAAAGGCCCCTGAAACAAAGAAGTTATGAGCTTCATAGGTACCCCATCCTTCTTTTACTTCACAATCCTTCATTCTGCTTTCCATTCATTCTCTCCAGTTTTCCCTCAACCCATTCTTTTGCCTCCACCAGGGAGGCACTTCATGTAAAGTCCACATCCACTGCCAGAGGGTGTTTGGTTTCAATGAACCTGGTAATATCTTAGAACCTTTAAGTTCCTTCCCACTTTTCTCCCCTCCTCCCATGAAAAATCTCCCTCCTAATCCCCTCACCAAATAGCCTATGCTTGGGCTGAGGTTGAGGGCTAAGACTGGGTTCTAATTTCATCTATGTGCTTTGGTTTCCCCTTTATTGTGAAAGGAAAAGTCAGAAGAATTTAAGATTCATTAGTAGCAAAGGAAAGGTTTTGTACCCTGAGAGAAGAGGAGAGAAAGCTCCCTCAGCCCTTGCCTCATTAACATGGCCTCTCTCATTAGGGCATTCATCATTAGAGACCAAGCTTTCAAAACTCTACTTCCCTCATGACTTCTGTTGTACTTACTGCTCATGTGCCCAGAATTTCCATGGGGCTGTTGTTTAATTTGGTCCCTGATGTGATTTTATCACAAAGGTAACAGAACATCAGGAAGTTAGGCATTAGTTCTTAAGTTCCAGGAAATCCATTCATTAATTCCACGGAAATCTATTGCATACTTGTCATGTACAACACAATGTGATTTGGTGAGCTTCTATCCATGTGGACCCAGTCCCTGATCCTTCTACTTCCAGAATGTTTATGTACTTTGGTTATTCTTCCTGGATAGCACACGGTTTATTTAAATCATTAAAGATGAGAGTCAATCACCCTTCAAGTATGTGGGGAAAGATATAAGTAGAAACTACTATAAGGGGGAAAGGTAGGAAGGGTTGCTCTCAGAACCCTTTCAATTGATTCAATCACATAAGGAGACAGATTATATAGGTAACAAGGTGCTAATAATGTATTAAAATAAGTGCAAAGATAAGTCTATCCTTGTTGTCACCTTACAAACTGAAGAAAATTTCTGAATTGAATTGGAAAGGCAGTTTGTCATTGGACCAATGAACATTGACCATGCCCCAAATAGCCACTAAAAAGTTCTTAGCTTCTTAGCCTTGGATTCAGTCTGAATTGAAACTAGGAGCAGGTCTGTGGATTGTGTCCCCTGTACCTCTACTACAGATCAACTAAAGCAAGGGAGACCATTTTTTTTCTCTTCCCTCCCTTCATCCCACTGACACCTCCATAGCAGTTACTTTCCCTACTTACTGTAGATGACACTGGAATGTCAGAGAAGAGAGTTAGTAGAGGTTTCTTCAATGAGTATGACAGGTGGCAGTAGAGAAGAGAGCCAACTATGAACTCAAGAGAGAACTAGCCCTGGCAGTAGGAAGTTGATTTGGGGAGAGCAGTCCATCAAGGTTGCCCAGCTGAGTAACTGGCCCAACAGAAATGCTGCACCCAATGGGTAGTGATGAGAAGAGAAAGGTCACTGAGGTCCAGCAATACCAGAGGCATAAGTTGTATTGGCCACATATGTTCCCCACACTTGTATACTCTAAATGATTGCCCATTCTTTACACTGATGCTGTATGTAGTGGTAGGTAGATGAGGGAAGGGAGATATCTTGTAGTTATTGATCCCGTCATGCCATCCTAGTAAATGTCTTTATCCTGAACTAATTGCATCTACTGACTGACTACTAAAGTTCAGTATTCTGAGAGCAGACCCAGAGAATATCAAGAACCTGCAGTGAGATTTGCTCACTGAGGACTCAGGGTATCAGTTGGAAGAGAGGAGTGTAGCTCCAGAATTTATACTACACAACAAAGTCAGAAAATCAGCAGCAGTACTAAATATTAGATCCTAGGGAAGAAAAACAAGACACAGTCCCTGCCCTCAAGGAGCCTACAATCTAATTAGGTAAACCAAAAGGTAAATCAAATCAAAAGGTAAATGTCAATACAAGGTAGCATGTAAAAATGCCAGGTGGTTTGCATAAAAGATAAGCATCAGAGACTCAAATTCAATTAAATTAAACACGTTTATTAAGCACTGACTGTCTAAAGCACTGTTTTGGGTCTTAGAGATACAAAGAGCATGTTAAAATAATATTAGGTCACAGTTATACAGTGCTTTAAGGTTTATAAATCACTGTACAAACATTATCCCATTTTAACTTCATGACAATTCTGTGAGATAGGTACTATGGGTATTATTTTTATTTATTTTACAGATGAGGCAACTGAGGCTCTGACAGGTTAGATGACTGGTCCAGGATCATACAGATGTTAATTATTAAAAGTGGAATGAAAAATGGTACAATATTCCCTCAAGGCAGGAAATATAACAAATACACTTGCAGAAGGTGGAGTTGTATTCAACTGGAGCTTAGTAAAGTCCTACTGAATCCTTCCTTAAACCCTTCTCCCTCTGTCTCTCTAAGGAAGAGATAAGAGGTAGCATGTGTCTGTCAGGCAAGTAAAAGCACTGCCACTATCATGACCACCATCTTCCCTCAGACCCTAATGAAGGCAACTCAGGATCCAGAATCCAAGAGCTCCGGGAATAGCTATTCCCCATTGCTTCCAGTCTGGCTCCTGCAGCCATCATTGAGGGGAACATTCCCTGTAGAGAAGGAACACACCTTCCTCACCACTACCCACAATAACCACTGAACAATTGCCACCAACAGAAAAAAAATCCCATATCTACCTGTCATCAGAGACAGAAGGGAAATCCAGGTTTCCAGATTCCTGATCCAGTATCTTTTTCCCTCTTTTGAATGTGTTCCTTAGAACTCTGATAGCTCTCCCCTTGACTTCTTTCAAAGGAGATAACAGAAGGCAGAACGTGGGGAAACAATTTTTACAGCCATTGTCTCTGATAAAGGCCTCATTTCTGAAATATATAAAGAAGTGATTCAAATTTATAAGAACACAAATCATTTCTCAATTGATAAATGGTTAAAGGATATGAACAAGCGGTTTTCAGATAAAGAAATTAAAGCTATATATAGGTATATGAAAACATGCTCTGAATCACCATAAATTAGAGAAATACAAATTCAAACAACTCTATGGTACAATTTCACACCTGTCAAATTGGCTAAATATGACAGAAAAGGAAAATGATAAATATTGGAGAAGATACGGGAAAATTGAAATACTAATGCATTGTTGGCAGAGTTGTGAACTGATTCAACCATTCTGGAGAGCAATTTGGAACTATGCCCAAAGGGCTATAAAACTGTGCATACCCTTTGATGAAGCAATAGTTCTACTAGGTCTGTATCTCTAAAAGATAATAAAAAGGGGAAAGGACCTATATGTACAAAAATATTTATAACAATTCTTTTTGTGGTGACAAAGAATTGGAGACTGAGGGGATGCCCATCAATTGGGAAATAGCTGAACAAGTTGTGTTATGTGAATGGAATGGAATACTATCGTTCTATAAGAAATGATGAGCGGGCAAATTTCAGAAAAACTTGGAAAGACTTGAATGAACTGATGCTGAGTAAAGTGAGCAGAACCAGGACAACATTTTATACAGCAACAGCAACATTGTGCTATGATTAACTATGATAGACTCAACTCTTCTCAGCTATACAATTATCCAAGACAATTCCAAAATACTCATGATGGAAAATGCTATCCATATCCAGAAAAAGAACTATGAAGTTTGAATGCAGATCAAAGCATACTATTTTCACTTTTTTTTGTTCTTTCTCATGGTTTTTGCTTTTTGTTCTGATTCTTCTTTCACAACATAACTAAGGTAATCTTAACATGATTGTACATGTATAAACTATATCAGATTGCTTGCTGTCTTGGAGAGGGAAGGGAGAAGGGAGAGAGGGAGAGAAATTTGGAACTCAAAATTTTATAAAAACGAATGTTGAAAACTATCTTTACATATAATTGAGGAAAAAATACTATTACAAAAGAGATAGTAAATTACTAGTCATTGACCTTGACCAAAGAACAGCCTTGTGAACTTTAGGTCTGATAATTTAGACTTCTCACTAGAGTCCTCACAGCCGAGGAACAGGAATGATTGGCGCCTGTTTATACATGGGGAACCAAGGGGAAACTAAACCCATTGAGGAAAAGCAGCTTCAGGACTCTTCAGGAAACCCAGCAGAAAGTCATATCATGCTTAATGAGAACTTCATGAATACCCACATGAAGAAGAGAAAAAGACTTCTAGAAACCAGAATCTGTAATTATATCCTTGCTTCATGTGTTTTCCAAGGTTGAGCTCTCCCTCCCCAGTCTTTGTGTGACTAATGAAAGGGTATGTAACAGACTTTGCAGTAGGTATAGGCAGTGGAACATGTATTGTACGAATTGTTTCTTACTATATTTAGTAGATACCCTTAACTAAAGACTATTTAAGTATGCTGGCTAATTAATAGCAATTGATAATCAGTTGGGAAGCACAATGGTAGGGGTTCATGAACTATAGAACTAGAAAAATATCTCCTACTCCCTTAGGGTCCCTAGAATCCTGAAGAGAGAATGAGCAACCACACCTTGGAAACTCAGTCTGCCATTTTGAGTGAAGATTAAAATATCTCGAGATCATGCACTAAATTCTCTAAAAAAAAGTACAGTAAATTACTTTGGGGCAGGCTCTCAGCATGAGCCAACCTTAACCTTTAAGAAATTTCCCCCAGTTTGCATGGTAGGGGTATGATAAACCAGAGGGTCAGAGAAAATGCTTTCTGCCTTCTTTGGGACAGATTTGTTCAGGATCAAACTTGGTGTATGTGAGACAAGAGTTGTATTCTATTAATGGGAAAATTTAGGCCTGGAATCTTTACACCTATTTTTTAGTCTTTGTTACAAGGTATGGTTCATTGGGTAGGGGAGGAATATATTCCACAATGAAGATGGGGTAAAAACAAATTATATCAACAAAAATATCTAATTGATCTTTACAACTTGACTGATGTTTAATGTGAAGATATTTGTAGAACCTATATCTGATTGCTTGCTGCCGTGGGGGAAGAGGGGGGAGGAGAGGGAAGGAGAGAAAATTTGGAACTGAAGAGATTGTGGAACTGAATGTTGTAAATTAAAAGTAAATAAATAAATTAAAATTCAAAAAAATATGTTTGATTAAACCGGTATCAAGTTTAAAGGGGATGGATCAATGAAGAAAAATGAATATCAAGAACAGCCCTAATGAGGGGAAAAAAAGCCAAAAGATCTTGAGGTTTGTGTATGTGGAGGAGCAGACTCTCTCCTTGCCTCAGTAACAGAGTACACATGCTATGGACTAATTCTATATATATGAGCCTCAAATCATTTTTAGCATCAGATGGCAGAGGCACCTCCTACCCACCAGCTGCCTCTCAGAATCTTTGCCCATCTAAAAGCATCATGGTCCAGTCCAAATTTGAGTTGGCCCAATTCACTGTGCTTTAGGGGCAGCTCTGATGTTATCATACACTAACCCCCTCTTCGTCTTGACTCTTCACTCCTGTCATTATTTTCCTCAAAGGTAGTAGTATGGATAAAAGGATTTGACATTCAACAATAATATAGCTGACTACTTGGCAGGTTCATTTAACAAATATATCAAGTCCATACTATAAGCAAGGCACTGGGTATACAAAATGACAGTCTTTGCCCTCAATGAGATTACATTTTAATTGCAAGTCAATGTCAATTCAACAAATTTTACTAAGTGCTTTCTGTCATAGTGCTAGTGTGTCAGGTGCTGGGGATAAAAGATAGTCCCTGTCCCCAAGAAACTTACATTCTGTCAACTAAACTTTTCATGCTTCCTTCTGGAAGAGGACCAAGGGCATCACAAGGGTGATACCTTGATTTAGGAGGGAATTGGATTTAAGTGAGGCAGAGCTAGGCAAAGTCATCAGCCTCATTTTCTCCTCCAGAGTCATGGGAGTCCAGTGGTAAGACATGTTAAGTCCATTGGTTAAGACATTGGAGTCCAGTGGTAAGATATGTTAAGATGACTGACCATGGACACAATGTCAGCATAGACAAGTTAAGTTAATTTGAGAAGGTAGAGAATACTAGTTGAAGAGATGAAGAAAGAATTCCTGTAGGAAGACACCTGAGTTAAGGTTTGGAGGAAGCTAAAGATTTTACAAAATGGAAGGTAGGAGGGAATACATTCGAAGTATAGGGGAGGTAAAATGCTATGTATGAAGAACAGCATGTAGAGCAATTTATCTAAAAGACTGAGCACGTAAAGGAGAGCAATGTTATATAAGTTTGAAAGGGATGGCTGAAGCCAAATTGTGGAGGGTTTTAAGTATCCATCTAAATTTGAATTTTATCTTAAAGGTAATAGAGAACCATGGAAGATTTTTGAGCAGAAGTGTGCCATTTGGAAAATGATTTTGATATTTGGTGGATGAATTAAACATGGGAGAGATCAACAAAAGGAAGATGAGTTAGTTGGCTTTTGCAATAGTTCAAGTGAGACATGATTAGAACCTGAACTATGTTAGCCTGATGGCCATGTGACTGGGTGAAGGATAGGACAAACATTATGTGGAAACATGGAGAGGGGGAATACACCCCCTACAGAGAGGAAGATGCAAACCAGGCTGGACGATTGATGCTGTTTCCTCAGAATGAAGTTGGACTGCATGCTTGGACATGCTCTTCATGCATCCATATGGGTTGGCATTAAATATGCTTGAAGGGCTGGGCACCTACTGGCCAGTCTCTCAAAACACATACACATACAGTAGTTTCTACAGTCATTATCTAACCAGTGGAGACCTACCTTTTTCAATTCCAGCACAAAGAATGATGTTATGAATATTTTGGTATGTATTGAACCTTTGTTTCTGTCTCCAATTTGCTTGTGGTAGATACCCAGTATAGAAATCACTACATCAGAGAATGTGCTCATATCTGTCTTTTTTTCTATGTTGTAAACTCCCAATTTATTTTTTCAGAATAAATGTACAACTTCTTAATGTTTCAATACGCCTATCTTCCTACAGCCCTTTCAGCATTGTCTATACTTAATTTGTGTCATCTTTGCCAATGTAAATAATGTGAAGTAAACCCTCAGTTATTCTTATTTAAGGGTATTTATAGAATGTTTACATGTGGTCATTTAGAATTTGCAACTCTTTTGAAAATTATTTTCAATAAATAATTCCTTATCTATTACCTAATGATACTGAACATGTGTGTCAATTCTAGAGGTAAGCTAGGCCCACCAAAACTCTGGGCTTACACATCAAGTTTGATCTAGAATGCTGAACCTCAACAAAGTAATTTTGATTCATTGCCTTAAACTGGAGTTCTTCTAGGAAAATCTCCTAATTTCAAATTTTTCCCAAATGTGAGTGATAGGATCCCCAGCTCCCCTATAGGTAATCAAGGTAGTAATGTGTATGAGTAGAGGATATGTCTTTATGTCACCTAACAAAAAATGCAAAAGGGAAATAATAAGAATCTATAAATAAACACAGAAAGTACACAAAACACTCCAATAGTAGTGAGGTTGCCATTGGGAGAACACTTTAATATGTCAGGGAGTCTTTTATTATCCTGTTATTTAGACTGCCTCCACGAGATAATACTATGGGGTCTGCATGGGAAAGTGTCCTCTTTCTACCAGATCCCTACATTCTAAGTAATTCATTGACATTGCTTTTCAAATAGGATGCTTCATAAGAGCTATAGAGAAGAGTTGAGTCATCAACAATCTTTTATTAAGATTTGACTATGTGCCAAGAGGCACTGTACTAAAGTGCTTTGGATATAAAGAAAGGCAAAAGCATATCGTAATGAGGGAGATGATGTGTAAACAACTAGGTATACACAAGACATATTTATCTATATATCCATCTAGAGAGAGAGACAGACAGATAGAGACAGAGAGAAGCAGGGAGGGAGAGAAGGGGAGAGAATGAGGGAGGGAAGCAGGGAGGGAGGCAGAGAGAGACAGAGAGTCAGAGAGCATTGTTTGTGACCCATCCTCCCAAGTACTTTGTAAGCATGTACCTGCTTCTGCCATATACTTTTTTCTTTTGTATTACAAATTTATTTTTATTTTCAAGAGAGAGAGAAGGTAGAAGATACTCTGAGAAGGGAAGGCATTAGCAGCAGGGGCTGAGTAAATTCTGCTAGAGTAGATGAAATATGGTTTGAACCTTGAAAGAAGACAGAGAACGTAAAAGGTGAAGAGGTAAAACATTCTAAGCATGGGAAACTTCAAGTGAAAAGGCGTGGAGATGGAAGCTGGAGTGTCCTATTCAAGGTACTGTAAGTAAGCCAGTGTAGCTGGATTATAAAGTTAGTGCAAGGATGTGAGGAGATAGTGGAAAATAAAATATAAGAGGATTGGAGAGGTAGTAAGGGACCAGGTCATAAAGAGTTTTCAGTGCCAAATAAGGTAGTTTATATTTGATCCTGAAGTTAACAGGGAGACCAGACTCATTGAGAAGAGATGAAAAGGTAGTATGATATGTAAGGTCTGTGCTTTAGAAAAATCACCTTACCACTGAAAGTAAGTTGTATTAGACTGGGGAGGGACTTAAGGCAGACAGATGATCCTCTTTTTTTTCCTCTAAGGAGCATGCTCCATTAGGAAATACTTTTCTCTCTTAAAATGCTTGATCTCCAAATTCTTGAACTTCGAAACTCCTGAAGGTTAGGTTTCTCACAAAGCAACACTCAAAACTGAAACTGTACAGAAAATATCCCTTCTCTGACCAGGATAGATCCTGCTATCATTTGACTTATGAAACTCAAAGTTCCACCTCATCTACATAGGGATTGGAGGTCACAAGTGTCGTCTGTGACCTATCCTCTCAAGTATTTTATAAGCATATACTTGCTTCTGCAGTCTTCTTCTTCGTCCTCCTCCTCCTCCTCTTCTTTTGGTATTACACATTTATTTTATTTTCAATTCATGAAACAAAACAAGCATTTCCATAACACAGTACATTTAAAAAAAGTTGACTGTACATAAAACTGCAAATCTAACACGTATAATTTGCTATTCCCTCCAAACATACAACAAAATTATCATGTAAATTTCTTTTTTTCTTCCTCCCCACCTTGCCCTAGAGATGGCTGCCATCAGACATAAATACATGTGTGTGTGCATACACACACACATATAAATAAAATTATTCTATACATACTTCTGCTGTTTATTCTACTATAAATTATAGTCAACTGCTCTGTAAAAAGAAAATTGCACATAGACGCAGTTTCTGCTACCCTGCCTCCCGAAAAGAGATCGAACCTGCTGCACTTTTTTCTGTCTTCTCAAATTCTGAGAGAACCCAATGAGTATGCTTCTCTTACTCCAGATGAATTCTGCAATCATTTTGCTTAGTTATTTTTATTATAGTTATTTTTAATCTATGTTCCATTTGGTTTATTGTTTTTCCAACATGTATTTTTTATTTTGAGTTCTAAATTCTCCCCTTTCTCTCAGCCCCTCCCCCACCTATTGAGAAAGCAAGCAATATGATACCCATTTTACATGTGACATCATGCAAAACACTTCCATATTAGTCATGTCACAAAAAAACTAGAAAAAGAAAGTGAAAAAATATGTTTCAATCTGTGTTCAGAGTTCATCAGTTTTCTCTCTGGAGATGGAGAGCATACTGCATCATGAATCCTTTGGAATTACTGTGAATGACTATTAAACAGAGTAGATATATCTTTTACTATTGATCATTGTTACAATATTGCTGTTATTATGTACAATATTCTCCTGGTTCTGCTCACTTCTCTTTGCATCAATTCATATAAGTCTTCTCAGGTTTTTCTGAAACCATCCTGCTCATCATTTCTTATAGCACAATAGTTTTCCATCACAATCACATGCCACAATTTATTCAGCCACTTCCAATTGAGGGGCATCCCTTCAATTTCCAATTCATTGCCACCACAAAAAGAACTCCTGTAAATATTTTTGTACATATATGTCCTTTTCCCTTTTCTCTGATCTATTTGGGGGACAGACATAGTAGTACTATTGCTAGGTCAGCCAATATGCACAATTTTATAGGCTTTTGGGCATAGTTCCAAATTGTTTTCCTGAATTGTTGGATAAGTTCACAACTCCACCAACAGTGTATTAGTGTACCTATTTTTCCACATCACCTCTGGCATTTGTCATCTTCCTTTTCTGTCATGTTAGGTTAGAATTGTTTTTGTTTGCATTTCTCTCATTAGTTATTTGAAGCATTTTTATATGACTATTGATAGTTTTGATTTCTTTTTCTGAAAACTGCCTGCTTATATCCTTTGACCATTTATCAATTGGGAAATGGCTCTTATTTTTATAAATTTGGCTCAGTTTTCTATATATTTAAGAAATGAGACCTTTATCAGAGAAATTTGCTGTAAATATTCTTCCCAGTTGCCTACTTTCCTTCTAATTTTCAGCTGTATTGGTTTTGTTTGCACAAATACCTTTTAATTTTATATAATCAAAATTATCCATTTTACTTGCTGTGATCCTCTCTATCCCTTATTTGAGCATAAACTCTTCCACTATCCATAGATCTGACAGGTAAAATTTTTCATGCTTCTCTAAATTGCTTATGATATTACCATGTATGTTTAAGTTATGTTCTCATTTTGACCTTATCTTCATACATGGTGTGGATGTTTATCTACTGGACTGATTTCCAGTTTTCCCAGCAGTTTTTGTCAAATAGTTCTTGTTTCAAAAGCTTGGATTGGGGCAGAGCCAAGATGGCAGAGTAGAAGCACAAACTTGGCATGAGCTCCCACTCCAATCACTTCCAATACATGTAAAATAAATTACTCTAAACAAACTTTAGAGTTACAGAACCCACAAAGTGACAGACAGAAACAAATCTCCTGCTGAAGATAGCCCGGCAGGCCAAACAGAAAGGTCTATTGCACTGAGCTGGGAGCCATGCACAGTCCCACCTGAGCTCCATGGTTCCGGCCACAGGGCAGCCCCAACCAGCAGCAGCTAGAACAGACTTCAAGGGAGTGAATCACCAGCAGCTGTGGCAGTTTCCATACTTCTCAACCCATAAACACCAAAGACAAAGTAAAAGGTCAGTATGGAACTCTGTTGGAAGAGGAGGGGGATGGAAGAGCAAGGTCTGGCTCCTGCACTCAGGGCAAGAAGCAGCGGAGGTGCTGTGGCTGTGCAGCCACCTTGGTGTGGCTGCTTCAGGAGCTCCTGGCCTGCAGATGTAGGGGAACCAAGTGACCATTCAGAGGGTAAGTGCCCTTGCTTTAACCTGCTTGGATCTGGATCACAGTCTTGGGTGGTGGTCCTGGGGTGTGTGGCCAGTGAGCCAGAGCTTGTGGGGGCTGTAGAGAGGGTACCCTCCTAATAGTTCCAGCAGCTGTAAAAATCCCAGCAATTTGGGACAAAGCTCTCTTCATTCTGGAAGCAGAGTTCTACCAAGGCAAAGAGCTCAAACATCAAGTAATTGACTGGCAATATGAGCAAGCATAGGAAGCACAAACAGACTATAGAATCCTTTTTGGGGGACCAAAAGGATGAAGGCATGGAGAGGGAGGGAAACAGCAAAGCCAGAACTCCTTCATCAAAAGCCTCCAAGAAAAATATGTACTGGTTACAGGCCATGGAGGAGCTCAAGTAAGAGAAGTAGAGGAAAAATTGGGAAGAGAAGTGAGAATGATGCAAGAAAATCAGGAAAAGTGAGCCAACAGCTTGCAAAAGGAGACCCAAAAATACACTGAAGAAAATAACACCCTAAAAAATAGGCTAACTCAAATGGCAAAAGAGGCCCAAAAAGCCAGTGAGGAGAAGAATGCCTTAAGAAGTCAAAATTGCCAAATGGAAAAGGAATTTCAAAAACTCACTGAAGAGAATAACTCCTTCAAAATTAGATTGGAGCAACTGGAAGCTAATGACTTTATGAGAAATCAAGATACTATAAAACAGATCCAAACAAATGAAAAAATAGAAGG
>CM053591.1:149691207-149796923 GCA_028646515.1 Pseudochirops corinnae | reverse complement strand
TGAAAAAGTGCTCTAAATCATTATTGATTAGAGAAATGCAAATTAAAACAACCTTGAGATATCATTTTAGATGTATCAGATTGGCTAAAATGATAGAAAGGGAAAATGACAAATATTGTAGCTGATGTGAAAAAATTCATTATTGGTGGATCTGAGAGCTGATCCAAACATTTTGGAGAAAGATTTGGAATTGTGCCCAAAGAGTTATTAAACTGCCTATACCCTCTGACCCAGCAATATGTATTCACTATTAGATCTGTCTCCTAAGATGATCAGGGAAAATAGAAAAGAACCTAAATGTTCTAAAGTATTTATACCTGCTCTCTTTGTGGTGGCAAAGAGCTGGAAATTGTGGGGATATCTGTCAACTGAGGAACAACTACACAAATTGTGGTATATGTTCACGATGGAATATTACTCTGCTATAAGAAACGATGAACTCAATGATTTTAGAAAAGCGTGGAGAGACCTCCATGAAATAATGAAGAGTGAAATGAGCAGAACCAAGAGAACATATTGTATACAGTAACAGTGTATAAATATCCTAAAACTAAGAACAACTTTGAGCAACCAAGTCATTCTCACTATTTTAAATACCTAAAATAACCTCAAAGAACCTATGAAGAAAAATGCTGTTTGAATCTAGAAAGGAATTTTGCGGTGATGTAAGAAATGATGAGTTGGTTGATCTAGAAAAATGAGGAAAGAATTGGACTTATGAAGGAAGACGCTATCCGCCTGCAGAGAAACAGTTGATAGGAGGAAATAAACATAGTTACAGTCTTACATATATGTGTATGTTTATAGATATCTATGTATATGTGTGTATATAGTTTGTTATATCAATGCATATATGTGTACATATACATATGTGTGTATGCACATGCACACACACATCCATGTTTAATTGTAGCCTTCTTTAGAGTTGGGAGGAAGAGGGAGGGGAAAAGATGAAGTAAAAAAGAGCACAGCATAGAACAAAGGAAAACCAAGGAAGCAAAGAAAAGCATTTGAAAACAATGTGTAATATTATATAGATTTTCTTGAAATAGAAATTTCTCATTTTATATTTAATTCTCTCTTGTGGTCTGCTGTGTACATGGTAATGTTTTTTTATTCTCATTTTGTATTTAAGTGTAAAATTTTAAAATTACAAAAAAAGAAATGATAAACAAGTAGACTTTTTTAAAAAGCCTAGAAAAGCTTACACGAACTGATAAGTGACGTGAGCAGAACCAAGACAACATTGTATACAGCAGTAGCAACATTGTGAGATGATCATCTATGATTGACTTAGTTCTTCTCAGCAATACAATGATCCAAGACAATTCCAAAAGTCCCATGAAAGATAATGCTATCCACATACAGAGAAAGAACTATGGAGCCAGAATGCAGATTGAAGAATACTATTTTTACCTTTTTTGTTATTAGTGCTTTTTCCCTTTTGTTCTGTTTCTTCTTTCACAATCTGACTAATGTGGAATATGTTTAACATGATGAAATATGACTGAAGAAATATTATTTCATTAAATATTTGGCCAATTTGTATTTCAATACTTAGATAAGTATTTGCAAAAAGACCACTGAGAAAATAATTACCATTTAAGATAACTAGGTGAAAACCCATGTGCTCCACTGGTATTTCACAATGTCAGGAGAAATTAAGACTCTCCCAGCATATTGGGTAGATAGGCTATGATGAACTTATTAGAGAATATAAACAAGAGTTGCACAGAATGTACAGATATGGAGGGTTTGTGATCATTGTTGGATGGAATACTGCATGGATGAGAGCAAAGATCCACTGGAGTATTAAAGTGTGTGATTAATTATGCTAGTAGTTTTCCTGATGTTGAACTACGTTTGCTCTCTGACATAAATGAAACTTGATCATAATAAAATTTTGGACATGCAATACATGTTATCTCTTTTCTAAGATTTTATTTTAAAATTTTATGTATATGTTATTGGTGAAATTGGTTTTTAAATTTAGCTGCTTATTCCTGCCTGGTTTGTGTATGAGGACAATATTTGTCTCCAAAAATAAATATGGTTGAATCTTCTTTCTTGAATATTTAAAAGACAATTGTACCATAGGTATTATTAATATCTCTCTAAATATTTGATAGAATTCATTTGTAAATTCATAAGGATCAGGACTTTCCCAATTTAGTGTTTCATTTTTGCCTTATTTTACTTCCATTTCTGAGATTGGGTTGTTTTGAAGTTCAATTTTTTTGCTTTGCTAATCTGAGTGTTTTATACCTCCATAGATAGTCATTCATTTCTTTTTATTTCTCAGGGTTTTTTGGCATATATATGTACACAGAAGAGTTGAGGTTTGGACCTGTCATTTCATTGCTATAGTCTCTACCAGTGCAGGTCACTCTTTCCCCGGAACTTATAGTCTTAGAGAGTTGTATATGGGACTGAGAGGCCAACATACTTTCCCAGAGTCACACAGCCAGTATATATCAGAGGCAGGGAATTGAACCCAGATCTTCCCAGCTCCTAGCCCAGGTCTCTATTAATTATCCTAAATAATTTCTAATAAATCAGTCTGCTTCTCTTCCAGTTGTAAATTTGTGTAGCTTATTTTCACTTTGGGCAATTTTATTTTCTTTTTGATCAAGTTAGCTGAATTGAAATTTAATTACTGGAGACAGGCAAAAGGAAATCATTCCAAGTGGAAGGAGTGGAATAAGTAGAAATAAAGAGGCAGAAAAGGGTAAATTCCATATACGGAATGATAAGTGGTACAATTTGAGGGAAGCCATGGAAGATGAGACTAGAAAGATAGATCTGATCTAAATCATGGAGGATCTTGAATACTAAGCTGAGATATTAGGATTCTCACCATAGAATCACAGAATCTCAGAGTTAGAAAAGACTTTCTGAATCTTACAAGTCACAGGAACATTGAATGTTTGCTAGAAGTCTTCCAGTGAAAGGGAACCCAGTGTCTCCCAAGGCAGCCCATTTCACTTTGACATAATTCTAAAAGTTTTTCTTCCCATCAAGCTTAAATTTTCCCTTTTGCAACTCATTGCACTTTGGGGTTGGGCAAAATGGGACCAATCTCTCTTCTATGGTCAGTTCTTAAATACTTGAAGGCAGTATGATAGCCTCCCTCTCACCCCCTCCTGGCACCCTGAAATACTTTCTTCTATAGGGTGAAATTATCAGCTTCTTCCAACCAATCTTCATGTGGCACAATAAAAAGGTCTTTTATCATTCTGGTTGGTCACTTCTTATCAATGATAAATTGATCTCTAGCTTATCAACATCTTTCTTATAATGTGGCACCCAGAAATGAACACAATATTCTAGACTGGTTTGACCAGGTTAAATGAGAGCAAAATTATCAACGTGGTATGGTGGAAAGAGTACTAGATTTTGAACCAAAAAAAGCCTTGGGTTCAAATTCCATTCCCAATGTGTGTGGGTGCTGGACAAGCCACTTAATCTCTCCAAGTTTCAGTTTTCTCAACTGTAAAATGAAGTTGAACTAGAAAGCCTCTAAAGACCCTTCAAACTCTACATCTATGATTATATGACCTCCTGAATCCTGAACAGATTTCATTTTTTTTGACTGCCGTGATAAAATGTTGACTCATAAATTGAACCTACAGCATGCTAAAAATGCTAGCTGTTTTTCAAATATACTGCTGTCTAGACCCACTTCTCAATTTTATATTTATGAAGTTGAATGTTTTAACCCAAATGTAAGACTTCCTAAGCAAAAGGAAGTCATTGAAGGCTTCTGAGCAAGATAGTGAAATGATTGTATCACTTTAGGAGAACCATTTGGGCAGTTTTTAAAGGTTGGATTGGAGAAGACAGAATATGGGAAAATCAAGATCAATTAGAAGGGTATTTTTTTTTTTAATCCAGTTGTAGGCTGGGACAGGCCTTAACCAATATGGTAGCAATGTAAGTAGAAAGGATGAACTCAGCTTAGATGCTACCTCTCCCATGAAGTCTTTTTGGACTACCCCAGTTGTTAGTATTCTCTTATTCCTTAAATTATTTTGCATTATACGTCTCTGTATGCATGCTGTATCTACTCATGCAGGTACTATTTCATTTTTGTTTTTGTATACCCAGCACCTAGAATCATGCTTTTCGCATTGTGGGCCCTTGATTATTTTAATTAAATTGATACTGCAAGGGACATTTCAAAGAAAGAATATGAAAAAATTTGGTGACTGATGAGCTAGGGATGATATGACAGAAGATGAGTAGACAAAGAAAAAAGGGATAGAAATGATAGAGGGATATATAACTAGATAGACAGATGCACTGATTATTAGGTCTCAGTGGAACTCCTCATTTTGCCTTGAGAAAATGGAAGCCCAGAGAGGGAAGTGAATCACCCAGGATCACACAGCATAGTAACAGAGACAAGTGTAGAACCCAGGTTTCAAAATTTCCAGTCTATTGGTGACAACAGAAACAGTAGAATCTTCGACAGAATTCTTTATCAATTAATCTCTCAAAGCTATCTCCAAAACAATGAAAAAAAATAAGGCACTGACTTGCTTTGATAGAGAGTTTCTTCACTGGCCTATCTTTATTCCATTTTTAAAAGGGTAGATTGCCCCAGCAAAGTTACCAGAGATAGGAGAGGCAGGAAAACGTTTCCCAGATTGGAATGAAAAGAACAGAAGGTTTGGGGGATAAGAAGCAAATGAAAAAAAGGTATGAATGGAATAAAAGAAATAGAATATAAGATCAGGGTGAGAGAGACATAGGAAAGGACTTTGGGGAAGATACAGACAGAAAATACTGTTGAAGGCTAGATGTAGATAAAGATTAGAGAAGGATTTGGGATTCAAGAGAGATAACAATCAGTGGGAGAGTGGCGCAAAGGATGTAAAAGGGGGAACAGGGATTGGGGTGGGAGGAGTTGGGGAGGGAGGAATGTTTGAAGAGAGGATAGTGAGAGATAAGACAATAATTCTATTCCTGGTCGCGTCCCTCCTCTCTCAGGGCCTCCAGCAGAGGGCATGTTCTCCCCAAAAGTTGGAAGTGGGCGGCTCCCAGCTGCCGGCCAGATGTGGACAGCTGGACTGCGGGAGATGGGAAAGAGGACCAGACTTCCTGGGGCACTGTATGGGGGGGGGGGGCAGGGCGGGGAGAGAACGATGGAGAAGTAGAGAGCGGGGAAGATAGAGGGTGATGCCAGGGCACACATACCCTATTCTCCTCCACCATCCCAAGTCTTTTTTCCTTCAGGATATCTCCAGGGAACTCCAAACTATCTCCTTAGTTTTTAACAATCCAGACTGGGTTGAGGGAGGAAGGGAAACAGTGTGAGTGGAGGTGGGTACGGAATGAGGTCCCTGTTCTGTAGAAGAAGCGAGTAGGGACTGAAGTGACCGTCCGTGGACCGACCTAAAAGAGGATTTTTTTGTCCCCCTAACTCAGTAATAAAGTTTCTCTTTTCCCCTGCCCTCCGCCCCTCCCATTGTCATCAACATGCTAACCCCCTCTTTCCCCGCCCCCCACCGAGATCGAAGATAGGAGTGAAATTGAGGAACCATAAGAGGGAATGTGTGTCTCAGAACTGTCACTTTGAGCCGTGAGATAGGTAGGGGAGCCTCTGGACAGGCTGAAGTCAGAGCAAAGCTTTACTGGGGCTGGTGGAGAGGGTGATTTCAAAGCCGAAACTTAAATTAAGGACACGAGGGACAATGGCAAGGGCGGGGCAGCGGCGGAGAGGAGTGGGGAGCGACTAGGAAACAGAATGACCCTAGGAGACCTACCCTCTATGATCTGCCCCCTCCCACCTACTTCTCCCCTCCTCCTGGGTCGCCCGGGCCCCTCCCAGCCTCTGGCCCCGCCCTTGCCCCCAGCTCCTCGGGTAATCAGCTGCTTCGTGGCTGTAATTGGCGGTGCCTACCGGCCCTGCGGAGGGCGACTGAAAGGGAGGATGGGGGGGGGGGGGTGTAGAATAGAGGGAGGTTAATTGCAGGGCTGTAGGGCCGCAGTCTCAGCTGTGGCTCTGCTTGGCTGGGGTGGGGATGGGGGAGGAGTTCGAAGTGGGGGGAGGCCAGAATTGGGTGTGCTCGCCTCTTCGAAGGCCGTGGCTGGAGCTGCCTGACCCGTCGCGTGCGGTGGTCAGAAGGGCACCTCCCCAGGGGAGAGTGGGACAGAAAGAGGGACACAGAATGAAGCACATGGGGAGAACCGGAAGGAGGGGGTGGAGGGGGAGGGAAGGCAGAGTCTGAGAGGTTGGGGGTGGGGACCGAGGGAGGGAGAGAATCCTTTACTTCAGAGCTGTGAGACGGTCTCCGATTCTTGGGGGATTGATGGGACATTTCTTCAAGGCTAGATCCCCGAAACAGCTGGATAGTTGGGGGAAGGGAGGAGATTGTCCTGGGGGCACCTCTCTTCTGGATTTCTGTTCTGGACTCCGCCCTTGGTCCCTCTCCCCTGCCTCGCCCCCCTCCCCCAGTGTCCCCGGGGCCGCCCCCACCCTGGGGAAGAATGTACCCTCCTGGCGCAGCGCTTGCCATGGCAACGGCACACCCCCACCCCCGCTCACCGCAGCGGAGGCTGGGGTAGGAGGGGAAGATGGGGGGGGGGGGTGATAGGAGCCTCCCTGCCCGGCGGAAGCTTGTCGGCTGCCCTTGTTGCTACAGCAACTGGGGTGCCGCTGATGTGCGCAACCGCCTGGGAGAAGATCCCCAGGTTCCACGATGGTTCTTTCTCCACTTCCTGACCCGAGCACCCAAGCATCCGGAGGGAAACCTCTTCCTTCCAAGTCCAGTGGGGGTGGGGGTGGAGATGGGTGCGGGGTGTCCAGAAGATTTCTAGGTCACTCTGGATCAGGGACTGAAATGGCATCAAGAATTAAATTCAGGAGTCTTGTCCTTTGATAGGACATCATTGCTCATGATGGAGAAGCTGGAGTAGAGGAAGAGTCACAGGCATAAATCAGCCCCCTCCCCTTTTCCCGCCCGGAGAGCGCTAGGGGGTGCCCAGGGAGGGGCCCCGGGAGGTGTGTGTATGGGGGAGGGGGTGTTGCAAGCCCTGAAGCGAGGCTGTGATTACAGGGACCTGTCCCTCCCGCCCCCAGCTCCCACTCTCATTAAGTCATTTTTTCCCCTGTTGGAAAATCCCTGTGCCCAGAGCTCAGGGGCTGGGGCGACCGCAGGCAGCTGCCGGCAACCACATGAGAAAGGGGGTGGGGGGACAGAGCTGGGGAGGCTGGGGGCGGGGGAGGGGGGGTATCCTGGACCAGCTCCAGACATGAAAGACTCTAGCCCCCCTTGGGGGCTCAGCTGTGGGGTGATTAAGTTGGGGGGGAGAGAAGGAGGGGGAACTCCTCCTCCTTGATGGCAGTTGCCTCCCTGCTCCAGCCCTGGCATCTTCCTGACTCTTTCTTCTCCTGACTTCTTCCCTCAGCTGCATTCAAGATATTTCTCTGACCTCTGCCCCTCTGCTCCTGGCTCTACTTTATGTTCTCCTCCCCAGGCCTAAGAGGTCTGGGAAGCAGGATGCCTAGGTTCTACTTCTCAATTCCCCTCCAGGCTCTCTGTCCCAGAGCCTTACCCCACTTTCTGTCTCTATTTTCCATTCTAATTTCATGTCTCCACTTTACTTTCAGTTTGATGTATATCTCATTGGATCAAGATCTAAATGATCTTAGAGATCATCTAATCCAACCTCCTCATTTTACAGATGAGGAAACTGAGGGTCAGTGAGGCTAAATATCTTCCCTAAGGTCATAGAGATCTCTCCATCCAAGATTTTCCCACTATGCCACACTGCCTCACTTGACGTGTCTTCTCATTGTCTTCTATTCCCCGGTTCATCTGTGGTCTGGCTGGGCTTTCCAAGGTCATTCTATTCATTCCTTGCTTCCTGGGAGGGTGAGCAGGGCTTCTCAGTCAGAAGAATGGTATGGAGGCATAGGAAGCTTTTCCCTTCACTGACAGATCCTGAGCATCAAAGCTTCTACCACTTCGACAGCTTCAATTCCTTTTATTCCCCCCACCTTCACCACTTAGTTCACAAGTTCATACTGGCATCTAGCCTCTACCTTCTCTCTTACTCCTGGATCACTTTTCTAATAACCTTCAGGCCCCATTCATTCGGTCTCTCTTTAGCCTTCTTTCTCTGGGCTATATAGGTTCAAGCCCTCCTAGAGATCATTTTCTTATCCCTCATCACCATGACTCCCTTCTAGTTTCTTCTCACCTTCCCCATATCACTTTTTCAATTGTAGAATCTAGCCCTGGCCTCAGGACCCTGGCCAGTACCTGAACCCAGGAGGATGAGTGGGACGCTTTATCATTTATTTCCCTAACCCCATCACTGGAAAACTACTTCCTCTTCCCTCATTTATTCAAGTAAGGATTCCTAATTTACTTCAAACAGATGAACCAATAATTTTGTAGCCCACTATGACCCATCAGCTCTTTCTGTGCCACGCTTAGCTCAATAATACTGGTGCTTCCCCATCTCTAACTATATCCATCTCCACTCTCCCGTGAATCTCCACCTAGACTTTTCCTTATCCCAGCTACCTGTAGTAGTTCAATGTCCTTTTTGGGTCTGGGGTCAGAGCTTGGTCCATCCAGGAGATGGAGTGAGGCACAGAGGTAATGGACAGCTCTGGGGCATAATGGTGTAAACTCCTACTGAGAATGGCAATAACCTACCTAATCCTCACTCTATCCTTCTCCTATCTTCTATTCCCCCTCCCCCTAGACCAATGATGGCAGAGGAGGGATTGGGAGTGGGGGAGGGGGGGAGCCCAGCCCCATAGCTTCCTCCTAGATGAGCAAGAGGAATGGAATGAACCAGGTGTGTCTGACTGCTCCTGCCCCCCTCCCCACCCACCTCCCCCTTTCCACCTCTCCTCCCAGGGGCCCCACAGCTGTCTTCCTAGTTTTTCTCCTGAAGGATGAAATTTTGGAGATTTGTCCTCTTCAAGTCTTTTCCAACCAGGCCTGGGAAGTTAAGTCATTACTGAAGCCTGGACAAGTGAATCTACTCAGAAGCTGCAAAACTGCAGGACAGGGGAAGATGTGTGAACCTGAGAACAATCCAATGAGGGCTTCTCTCTTAGCTGGTTGAGCAAGGTTGAACTTGAAAGGGTTAGCAGAGTGCGGACATAACCAAAACATGAACCACAGTCATCCAAACCTCTGCTTTCACTTTCACCCAAAGCAGTTGGCCTAGGTCGATGGTGGGGACATGGATCATCCCATTTGGATTGGAGACTAGCCTTTGGAGGTGGGTCCAGAGGACCCAACCTTTAGCCCTAGATCTTGTGGGTGGGGAGAAGACCTATTTTAGGATAAAGTGAAGATGGCAATAGGTCTATAGCTGCAGATAACCAGGGACTTTAAAGTGAAGTTGGCTAAGACTCCTGGATTCTAGCTCCCTTCCATTAATACTTTCTTCCTCTTTTTTTCTACCTTGTTCAGGTGTTGGGTTTAGTCCTGGGACCCCATATCGTTGCCTAGGTACCTTTAAGATGGGGAGAAAGTAATGGAGGGGTAGTTAGGGCAGAGGAGAAAGTTTTCTGCTCAATTATCTGGGCATATATGTGAATGGTTATGTATAAACATATATTCATACATACATACATACATACAAACACACATGTGTACAAGGGGAAAGGGAAATGCTGGGATGAGTTGGCTGACTAAGGGAGACATGAGGCAGGGGAAATAAGAGAAACATAATAGGGAATGGAGGACCTTCTCTAAGCACTTCAATCTTCTCCCTAGCTCTCCAACCTCTACCATACTCGGCTCTAGTCCTGGGAGTGGAGAATCTAGACAGTAACATTCCAGACAGTGAGTCTCCCTAACCCTCCCCCTGGCCCCACCTCTTGGCCCCACCTGCTCCCTGGGGCTCTGGGCTTGGCTATGCCAAGCCGTGCCCAGGGATTACCAACGACCCGCCTTCATGGGGCCATTCCTCACATGGGTGCCTCCTGCCTGCTCTGTTAAGCTACTGGGTACTCCCCCTCCCCACTCATTTCTGCCTTGGGGGTATAGAGAAGGAAACTGCAGCCTGGGATAGAGTTGCTGGGGCTGAAATTGATGCATGAACCCAAGCATCCAGGTTCCCAGGCTGGAACCCTAAAGATAACAATGCCAAGAAAAGGGAGAGAAGGCAAGGAAGGAAGTACCTGATCCCTTTACAGAATCGCTATTGCCCAATTGTCTCTATGTCTTCTTTTTAATAAACCTCTTCATTCCACTCAACAGACTCAGTGTTTCCTGGGGAGGACATTTTTGAGGGAAAGAGAGTAGGGAGAACTGAGTGATTTCTGCTTCTCCCCATATTTCAGCACAGCCCATTACTCCCCTTTCAGAGCCCTTTATCAGCGGGACTGTTTAGGAATAAGGAATGGGGATTGGAAGAGGGTGAGAGTCCAGTCCCGAAATTCCTAGGTGACAAGGGGAGGGCAGGGAGGGAACATCTGGGCTGCCTGCGAAGAGGAGTCCAAAAAGGCATAGGCTGGAAAACACTTGAGAGATGGTGTAGCCCAGCCTCTCCATTTTGCAGATGAGGAAAAAGCCTACAGAAAGTAAGCGACTTGGCCAAGGCTGCACAAACGATTGTGGCAGGGCCCAGATTTCATCACACCTCCACGTCTGTCAGATGCCCGCGGAGACACGGCTCGCGAAGGTCATTTGCATACACTGACCCACTCGGTGATCCGGCACTCTTCGCAGACCACAAAGCAGCACCAGTGGAAGCGACAGTGGCAGCGCTCGCTGCGCGTCTGCCGAAGGATATTGTGCCCTCTCCCGCAGCAGAGGCTTCCGCAGCTGTCCGGCCCCGTGCTGCTCTTGTTGCACAGTCGCCCGGCCGTGCCCGCCGAGTCCAGCCGGGGCTCCCGCTCACAGAAATCCGGGGACTTTTCGAAGTAGACCAGGTCTGTGGGACTGGCTCGCCGGCGAGCTGGGGGCGAGCCCGGGGAGGGGAGGGGACCCCCAGCCGCTCCCAACTCCAGCTGGCCCCCATTGCGGTTGTGGGGCCGGATCAGTGTGGCGCGCTGAAAGCGGGCTCGGAGGAGGGAGCCCACCGCCCGGAACTCGGGGGTCACCTGCCAGCAGGTCTTCAGCTGACAGCTGCCCGATGTGCCGTGGCATTTACACTTCCGGCGCATATTCTCCATGACTGCCTAGGGGGAGGAGGACAAGGAGGCAGGTATGGATGAAGTGGCTACTAGACGCCCCTCTGTCTCCCAGCAGCCCCCTTAAGCTAGTAGCCCTACTCCTTTGCATCAACCTGACCCAGCCCCGGCTACAAGAGGTCCTCTTCAAGTGATCTGAAATCGGTATAAAGCAGCATGGGCTCCCAGGGCTGGCCATGCCTAGATACTCTCTTGGTCACACCCATGCAGGGACAAGCTTTGATGTCTCCCAAATCATCAGAAAGAGAAGAGGGAGGTTCTGCCCACCGTGGGACTCAGGCTCCTGCTTCAGACCCTATTCTCTTCACTATACATACACCTACCCTGTCTTTTTCAAACCCTCTAGTTCTATATTCTGCTGATCCCTAATTCTGTTCCCACAAGACCAGACCCCAGGGGAATCCCCGGCTTCCTGCCCCCCTCCAGTCCCCCAGTACCTCTAACAGTATGAGAAGCCCCTGCTCTCCTCCCCTTCCCACCACTGCTCCCCCCTCCACAGCAGCTGCAAGGGACCGTTGGGGCTGGGGGGTCTCTCCCCCACACTTCAGCCTGCTCTTACTTCCTGAGGGGGGATACCCAATACCCAGGGAAATCCCCAAGCCTTCCTTCCCTAGGTGGGGGGCAGGAGCTGGAGGGGCTGGGGGTATGGGCCCCACCATGTCCCAGCCCGTAGATCTGATGGCCTGGCCTAGCTCCAGGATGTGAATGAAGGCTGTGGTGAGACACAGAAAGTCCCATTCCTTCCTTGAGGCCTTAGAGTCCATTTTGGGGAGACCATGGGTAGGAATGGAAGATATTTCCTCCCTTTAGAATGGTCAGGCAACTTTGATTCTACCAAATCTCCCATAGCACCTGCCATACTTCCAGCCTCAGTTTCCCCCTCCATAAAGGGGGAATTTCCTTAGACTCAAAAGCTAAAGACAAGGCAGGGAAATGAACCTACACAGCCTAGCTCCTACTCTACTCCCCAATTCATTCCAGGATGGAAGAAGTGAGGTAGGAAGTTAGAGCACTGATCTGCCTCAACTCCAGTTGAATCTGCAAGAACAAGACAGGCAATGTGATATAACAGAAGAGACCACTAACCCTGGAGCACTTGAGTTTGATTCCCAGCTCTGCCACTTATTACCTGTGAAATTCTGAGTCACTCACTTAACATCTCAGAGCGTTTCTTCATTTGTAAGATGAAGGTTTTGGATAAGATGGTCCCAGAGGTCCCTCCTACCTCTAAACTCAACTAGCCTCCTAGAGAACCCAGCAGTTAGCCTCAGCATCTTAGACCACTTAATAGAATCACATTCTTTCCATCCCACTCCAGAATATTATGCCAGATCAGAACAGCCATGATCCATGGCATGACAAAACCACACATCTGGGCTCTGAACCCTTCCCATATCCAAGGTAAATCCGAGATCCCCAGGGTTAGGAGGTCTTAACTCTAGTGGCCCTCTTGGAAGTGTTTATAGATGAAGCAGGCAGCATTGGGGTTCTAGGGCTGGGCTATGCCCAGGAATTCTCTGTTTTGAGGCCACATTAGAACCAGCTTTGATGCCTTCCAAGTCCAGCAATTCCAAAACTGCTTCCCACCAGCAGCAGCCATTAATTAACCAGTTTAACAAGAAGTTGGAGCCATTGGTTTGGGGGATGGGAGGGCAAAGGTGTTAAAGCTAGGGGAAGATCTGCCTGGGTGGAGTAGGGCTGGGAGGAGTTTGAAACTTTGGATGCACCCCCTCTTCCTACTGTGCCTCAGACTCTCTCAGTGTCTGGAAGAGAGAAGGGAACACTCTTTAGCCTGCTAGTTATGGGAAGGGAATGGAAGTAACATTAAAAAGGACAAAGAACAAGTTCTAGATGAGAGGAAATCAGGGAAATGGAAGGGTCAGGGGTCACCACAATGGTGAGAAGGGGGGGAGAAAAAAGGAGATGGTGGGGGGAGAGGAGAGACTGGATTGGAAAATGAATCTGGACTTCCCCAAAAGCCAGTGATGCCTGGTGGCTGGCAGTTTACCTTGTACCTTGAGACAAGGATGACATAAAGCTGTGGCACATTTGGAAAGTAAACTGGCTTTGGAACTCAAGACAGAAAGTCTCTAGTTTTTAGGGACCTCAGAGACCACCTCATCCAATCCATACCTGAACAAGAATCGCTTACGTACCAAACCCATGGTCAGCTAGCTTTTGCCAGGGAAGGGTAGGTACACCACTCTTTCCTGAGGTAGCCCACTCCATTCTGCAAGAGCTCCAGTTGTTAGGAAGATTTTCCTGACATGGGGTCTAAATTTGTCTCATTAACTCCAATTGTTAGGAAGTTTTCCTGACATCAGGTCTGAATTTGTCTCATTGTCACGTCTCCCAGTTGCTCTTAATTCTGTTTGTACTTTGGGGCTAAGCAAAACAAGTCTAATCCAGGTGCCATGTTATAACCCTTGGGGTACTTACAGCCAGATATCACAACCTCCTCCCAAACCTTCTCCTTCCAGGATAATTATTCCCAGTTCATTAAACAGAGCTTTATAAGACATGATCTCTAGGCCCTTCACCATCCTGTTTTCCCTCTTCTGAACATACTTTAGTCAGGGGTGGGGAACCTTCAGCCTCAAGGCCACATGTGGCCCCCTAGGTCTTCAAGTGTGGCCCTTTGACTGAATCCAAACTTCATAGAAAAAATCCCCTTAATACAGATTTATTCTGTAAAACTTGGACTCAGTCAAAAGGCAACACCCAAGGACCTAGAGGGCTACATGTTGTCTTGAGGCCTAAGGTTTCCCACCCCTGCTCTAGCTTATCAAAGTCTGTCTTAATATGTGGTGACCAGAACTAAGCACAATACTGAAGGCATCAGACCAGGGCAGAGTCTAGCAGAACAAAAATCTGGGTTTGGATCCCAGCTTTACCCTTTGGGACACAGGTGCCTTATTTCACTTCCCTAGGACTCCACTAAATGAGGGAGTTTGTACTAACTAGGCAATCTAAACCCCATGATCCTAAAAGCACTTTCTGACCCTAGTAACTGCCTCCTGAACTGGCATTGTGGGAATTCACTAAACCTGCTCCAGGATTGTAGGGGCTTAACCTCCTTAAAGGGAAAATTGGGTAAAAACCATACTGTGTGTGTATTTTGGGGTAGGGTGGGGGAGACTTCATCCAAGTTCCTCGTTTGATGGACAAGACAATGGCAGAGAGGCACATTGGTTTGGCCAATATCACACATTGACAAGGAGGGAATAGAAACCAAATCTTCTGACTTCCAAGCAAGTGTTGCCAGGTACTTGTCAGGGTATAGGATGGGGGAGGGGGATAATGGGGAAGACAGGAATAGAAGAGAAATGTCGGGAAAAGGAGAGAGCTAGTGAGACTAGAATGGTTCTTGTGTCCTGGAGTCTATGAGTATAGTGGGTCTGGAGGAGTGAGATTTTGGAGCTGGGCTTCTCACCTGCCTCCCAACTCGGTTATTATGGAGACGCATCCTGGCATGAATATCCTTGTGTGGTTCCCTGGAATCCAAGAAGTCTCTGGAAAACCTCTCTCCAAAGCCGACATCTGGGCTGCAGCCCCCCCACTCCCAGGCATCCTGGAGTCCAGGGGCAGCAGGGGGCAAGGCTGGATGCTCTGGGACCCCGTGGCTCATGCCCTTGCCCCTCTGTAAAGCATCCAGCTGGAGTTGGTGCAGCTTCTGCCTGAAGGCCTCCTCATCCCCTCTACGAGCCTCATCACAGCCGCAGGCCCTTAGCTTCCCCAGGGCACAGGCATTGGACACGGCATGGACCACACCAGCTGCTGCAATGGCATAGGCAAAGGCACTTTCTCGGAAGCCTGTATACAGACACAGGAAGAAGGGTACCCTCATCACTGCCCAGTCAGGGCCTTGGCAAAATGAGGAAAAAGAAGTTTGTCTTCATCACTGCAAAGAAATGCTTTCCATTGCTATCACCTTCAGAGTGAATCCAAAGGTTCTTTACATTTTTTGTGGCATGGACCATTTTGGTAGTCTGGTAAAGCCTATGGACCCCTCCTCTGAATAATGAGTAAAACAGAACACTTAAGATTATAGAAGAAACCATTACATTGAAATAGTTATCAAAATATTTTAAAAACAAATTCACAGACCCCCTGAAATCTATCCACAGACCTCATCCCAAGTTAAGAACCCCTTCTTTATTCTCTAATTCACCATAACCTTCAGGTGATAGCCCCTCTGTTTTAACGGTCATCCATCCCTTCTTGGCTCACTCTAGGGCAGGGGCACTCAACTAGTGACCCACACACTCCCATAAGGACCATGACTAGATTTCAGGTGACCCAGGAGCTTCTTTATTTTTACTAACCCCTAGCTGAAATTTAGCCTTTCCTTCAATCATGAATGTAGACAACAAATATTATTCTGCAATGGGCAAGTGTGTATGCTGGCACACATTAAAACCCCATCCTCTACAGTAGGGATAAAGAACCTTCAGTCTCGAGGCCACATGTGGCCCTCTAGGTCCTCAAGTGTGGCCCTTTGACTGAATCTAAACATCCCAGAACACATTCCCTTAATAAGAGGATTTGTTCTATAAAACTTGGACTTTGTCAAAAGACCAAGGACCTAGAAGGCCACATGTGGTCTCGAGCCCACAGGTTTCCCACCCCTGTTCTAGGGTATCCCTAATTCCTTTGACTTCTCCTGACCTAGACAAAAAACAAAAGGCCTTCCACCTTTAACACAGCTGAGAAAGAGTAAGGTTAAAAGGATATAAGTCATCAAAAGGAAAAGTAATAACCCACAAAGGAAGACACAAGTCCTGAACAGTCATCATTTGTAAATACAAAGACTTTTTTGATTTCACGAGTGGGGTCAGAATCGAGGTTCAAATCTCCTCTGTCACCTTCTGCTTGTGTGACCCTAGGTGAGATACTTGACCTCTCCCTTTACCCCACCCCACCCCCCTGCCCCAGTCATTAGTTTCCTCACCCATAAAGGATGCCTGAAGTCCCTACCAGCTTTAAATCTGCACTCTATTCCTGATAAGTCTAGCATTCAGCTGTGAGTTCTGTCCTTGTCAAAAGCCTTTTCCCTACTGGTGAAAGTGTGCCCAAAGGAGCCAGTAAGCAAAATGACAGAGGAGCTGGAAAGTGACCAAGAGGATGGATGGATGGGGAAATTTGAAAGAAAAAAAAAACCCTTAAGAGCAGCCAGGTGGCTCACAGAGAACAAAGGATGAGCAAAGTCTAGTAGGTCTTGGTGTACTAGGAAAGAGATGTACATGTCACAAAGAACATAGCCCAACAGCCAAGGACCAGAGAGAGTTACGCACTAGAACAGCTCCCTATGGCTTCGTAAATTGACCAGCAGAACTTTCTACCTTCTTTTTGTTGTGGATGCATTTTTTTCCTGGTAAAGTTTTATGGTTTTTCTTTAAATTCTACCAGTCTCCGTGGGATTAAGGAAAGGCAGGGCTATTTTTATTTTTGTTTTTGTTCATTGGCTAGAGCTGAAGAGCTGGGAGAAATCTGAGTATCCAGAGGGTAAAGGGAGGTTTTAGTGACAGTGGAATATTGAGAGGTGATCCCCATGAGATCTGGGGTAGGCTTATTAGAGAATAAGGAAAACACCACATAGAAAAGACTAGAGATTAGTTTGTATGCTCAAGTCTTATTTTATCAAGCTTATTTTTATTAGCAAAAATGGTTCTCATTTCTGCACACTCTAAATATGATGTAGGCAGTCTAGCCAGGCCATGTCCTGAGTCTACCCTAGGTCTTGTGCTCAATTTCCTTATGTAGCCACTGACGAGGTTTTGTTCAGACAATTGATGTCCTTTCCTTAACAAAGTATGAAATTCCTGTCACAAGGTAAACTCCTTTGTTCAATGTCCATTCCATGCCTTGAGTTCACAATTAATAGCGCATTGGGGGTGATTAGTTGATTCACAGTCTATTCATACATCTAGGCTTGATCTCTAAGAAAGAGTGGCAGGTATGCCCCAAAGAGCAAAAAAGGAAAGGAAAAGGATTCATAAATACAAAAGTATTTATAGTCACTCTTTCTGAGGTTATAAAGAACTGGAAACTCTAGCTGTGCCTATCAACTGTATTTTGGAATGGCTGAGCAAACTATAGTATATGAATGTGATAGAATAATATTGTGCCATAAGAAATGATAAATGAGGCTTTTTCAGAGAATCCTGGGAAAATTTGTATGAATTATTGCAGAGTGAAGTGAGCAGAACCAAGAAAAAAAATTGTGTAACAACATGCAAAGACAAGTAAGAGACTAAAGAACTCAGATCATCACAATCACCTGACAGAGAAGTAATACAATCAAGGTGCAGAATGGGACATACATTTTTGGACACTATCAATGCAGAAATTAATTTTGCTTATTTGTTCAAAGAGTTTTCTTTTCTTTGTTTTTTTCCAAATGTGGAGAAAGGGAAAGAGGGAGGAAGAGAAAGCAGATTCTTGTTCATTAAAATTTAATAATAATGTTTTTAAGGGAGTGGAAGAAACAAAAAAAAAGAAAGAAAGAAAAGAGAAGTTGGACAGGCATAGACTGATTCATACAGACAAAAGCATGGGTAACCACCGGGCCACTCCAGAAAACTATATATTCTGGGGAACCACATATGCAATGGAGTTCTTCAACCAGAGTCTTGGACCAAGTGGGAGTTGAGATCAACAAGGAAGGGCTCCATGATGTGAAGGAACAAACCCAGCCCTTGCCTTCAATGTGAGTTATGAAGACTATGCAGTTCAACTCTCTAATGACCCCAAATTCTTTCCTTTTGTGGAGAAGCTTCAAGCAAAGGGTGGAGCAGCTCTGTAGGTCCCTGGGAGAGGTAAGGCTCATCAGAGGGGGAAGCTTTTTGGACAGTCTCGAAACTCCCTTTGGGAGGGGAGTGCTCCACTCCAGAAGAGTCAAATAGACTATATAGCCCTTTGCGGAATGTTGAAATTACTTGAAAGGGCAGGAGAGTTATCTTGACTGTGTATAGGCTTGGGTGTAAGCAGTCTTGTTGTTTTTTTGTGTATGTATGTCAAATGAAATAAAGTATATGGTATAGCTAATGTTTCCTTAGCCTGAGTGGTCTTTACTTTTTGACATGGGTGTCCCAAGGAGAAACCCTGGGTGGGGCATAAGCCAAAGAGAAAAGAGGTACATTAGGAAGGCACCAACTTGCTAAGTATGCCCCCTCCCTTCTCCCTTTTCAACACCCAGAAATCTAATGCTCATACTAAGTGTTTTCTGGGATGGGCAGTGAACAACTGAAAAACACCTTAAGGTTAAGAAAGGGCTAGACCTTTCTAGGGTAATGCATTTAAAAATGCATTTATAAGGTGATCCTTTCTTTGAAGGTCTGGGATACTACAGGTGTGTGATATTATATACATTATATACAGATTCAGTTTTTTGGTTTGGAGAAACTTTTTTCTATTTTGAAATTCTTTGTTACAGTGGATGATTAGGTAGCATGGTGGATAGAGTTTTGGAACTGGAGTCTGGAAGACCTGAGTTTAAATTCAGGCTCAGACACTTACTAGCTATGTGGCCCTGGGCAAGTCACTTAAACTCTGTTTTTCTCAGCTTCCTTATCTCTAAAATAGGGATAATAATACCTCCCAGGATTGTTATGAGGATCAAATGAGATAATATTTGTGAGGTTCATTATAAACCTTCAAGTACGATGAATAAATGTTAGTAATTATAGCAATAATTTTTTTTCCTTTTTTTCTTTTTCTTTTTTCTTTTTTGCTTTTTGGAGGGTCAGGGCAATTGGGGTTAAGTGACTTGCCCAAGGTCACATGGCTAGTGTGTCGAGTGTCTGAGGCTGGATTTGAACTCAGGTCCTCCTGACTCCAGGGCCAGCACTCCATTCACTTAGCCACCAGCTGCCCCTAAATAATTTTTTAAAATAAAAAATAAGTGAGCAAATCAAAAAGAAGGCAATGTTTAATCTAAAGAATAAATAACTAATGGTAGAATTTAAGGCACCTGTAAAGAAGAGATTTTTTGAGCAGAGAGTCCTTCTTAGACTGTAGAACTACTCACTGCTACTCTACTTCTATGGCTGGTCCTTTCCTAATTCATCTTATATCTTCCTCTTGTCAAATTTTCACTCACAAAATATCTCCCTGAAGATCAGACTTAACAGGCAAAGAGACAGGGACAGCAGAGGTCTCTGAGCCCTTATCTCCTCAATGGAAGCCTGAGTTTGTAGAGAAAAATATTCCCCTCATTTCCTGTAACCACCCAAATTCCTACCCTAAATTTAACCTGGCAACATGAAAGGGTCACCTCATAAAGAAGGTAGTTGTAGTTCTCAGCTGTAGTCTCCAAAAAGTGATTCTATCCCAAAGTGCTTATACCCTGCATTTTCAAACCACCTTGAAATTTTTTTACTTTGTATTATTTCTGTAGATACATGTATGTCTACATATCACCTCCCTTGATAGACCATGAATTCCTTGGGAGAAGAGATTGTTTGGCATTCTTTGTTTGGAATTTTTTCTACATTTATGTCCCCAGTGCCTAAGACAGAGTCACAAACTCAGAAACAAAAATCTCTTGAGTTCTGACTTGAATTCTTCAGTTTCCCCAGCTCTAGGAAGGGGGCAGAGGGAGGTTGCTCCTTGCTCATGAACCTGATGCTTTGGGGCCAGGTGAGTCTGGAAGTCTAGAAGGGAGAAAGGCAAAGTGGAAAGGGGCCAAACCTCAAATCCAAGGTCTGTTTCTTCCTTAATTTTGTAACTAAGAAATTATTTTGAGTTCAGAGTAGATTATGAGGTTTCAACAACTGACCAGTATTTCCAGAACTACCAGGATTAAGTTAGATTAGAAATAGAAAAACAGTAGATGGAGTGGGCCAGATGTTTGGGGGGAAGTACTAGAGAATAGGTCAGCTGAAATAGCCCGAAATTTGGGGGAAACTGGTAGGACGCTAGTGGAAGGAGGGATGTGAATGCATAAAACTTGACAGAAACAATCCATTCATTATTTCATTCATTCATCCATAAAGCATTTATGAAACTCAGACTATGGCTACTCCCTTAGGATTGAAATGAGGCTCCCTGTCTTTCCCATTTTCTCCCAGGTCTGAGATAACATCGTGGAAACAAGGAAGTGATTCTCAAAGAGGCACCAAAGTTAGCCAGAGGCCAGAAAGGCACAGACCTGACCGCACCCACACGTCCACTTTGGTCATAACCTGATCTCTGTTGTTACTTCCTAAAGCAACTTTCTAGCCTTACCCCGGGTTCAAATCTCCCAGATCTTCACAGGAGCCTGGGAAAGAGGAGCAGAGAGTAACCATTGAGCCCTAGAATTATAGACTATCTCCCAGGATGATGGGAGGGGTCATTCTATCCCTCCCCCGACCTCCAGACAGGACGGCCCCCAGTGTTGAGATATGCCACACCTGGAGGCATCACCAAGAAGATTCTACATTGTTCCTTTAGGCCCCAATACTTTCTGGGAATGTTCCTGCTCTCTGACTTCAGTCCTTTCTGCTGCAACAATTCTATCTCCTCTGAACAGTAAATCTTGTACAATAATAAAGACTTGAAGTCTTTTTTCAGTTATTCCTCACTTCCTCCCCCCAGGTCAAAAAAAAATCATCCCAGCTCCTTTTTCCTTTTCTCACAAGAGGGCAAGAAATAACCGACAGGGAGGGGAAGTAAGGAAAGGCCTGTCAGAGAGCGTCCATGCAGAGGCTACTCAGGAAACTGCCCCTAGGGAGCTGGGGCTGAAGCAGTCTAGCCACAAGTGCACCTAGTACTTTTCCCATGCTTTCATCTGTCAGTCTCAAAGAACCTTCCTGGACACTGGCGGGCATCATGAGCCTGCTTGACGGGCATAGAATCACATAACATAAATGTTGAGAGCTGTATGGAACCTCAGAGCTAATATAATCCAGGCCCCCTCATTTTACAGATCAGAGAGATAAAGTGCTAGTCCAGAATCACCACATCTAGTTGGTGGCAAGAGCATGGAGGTAGAAAACTCAGGTGTCCCCAGGATTCAGGAATACCCCGTTCTTTCTGCTGCATTTCTACATTTCACTGAGATAGCTGAAGCTCAGCATCTTTACTTTTGCCCTTTTTTTTTTTTGGAGGGGCAACTGGGGTTAAGTGACTTGCCCAAGGTCACATGGCTAGTACACGTTAAGTGTCTGAGATTGGATTTGAACTCAAGTCCTTCTGACTCCAGAGCTGGTGCTCTATTCACTGCGCCACCTAGCTGCCCTGCTCAGCATCTTTATACAGACTAGGTTCAGCACTGGTAATATTTCACACCATTATTACTGGGTAGGGAATCCAGGTAGCTGGGAATCCTAGGCTGTGCCTCTGGATGTCACTGAGATTCTTCTTAGGAGGAGGGCAGAAAGCAGTGGAGTAGCTTTAGTTGAAGGGGGCTTGGGAATATGATATGGGGGAGAAGATCACTTTCAACCCTGTTTTTATATGATCCTTAGGGTGGGACCTGATAAAACTTGAAAAATATGGGAAGCAGTGGAATAAAAGCAGAGAGGGGGAAATTTCAGCCCTACGACCTTAGAGACTGCCCTCTCCCACTCTCTATAAGCTAACCAGTCTGAGAATGAAATATGGGAACTGTCATAAAGAATGAGACACTGTGAGGCATAAACAGAGATAAAAGGGAGAGGGAGAAGACAGAGAGGGAGTGAGAAGTTTCCTGAGTCCACTGAGAGGCCTCAAACTGCAGGGGGATCCTTCCTCGCCAAGACCTTCCCCCTATCACATCCCTTCTGGCCTCAGGGATTTAACTCCATCCTGAGGACTCTGTCTTGCTGTTTCTATCATTCCTAGATGTGCATGGTCCCACTTAGACTGTATTCAGGTGTCAGCATGTGTCTGAGGGAACCATTGTCTGTGACTGAGTGTGTGAGGTCTCTACTCCTGGTCTCTCACAGGAGAATCTGATGTTATAGCCTGGCTAGTCTGCCCTAGCTCCGGTCCCTGGGCCCCAGTCCTGGGCCCGGACTGTCTGGGGCAGATACAGGCAGAGGGCCAGCAGGCCAGCTGGTGGGGGAGAGGGGTGGGGCAGGGTGGCCAGCTGGGCTGCCGGGAGGGAGGGGGGGGGAGCTCGTTAAGACGCACAATTAGCTGTCCTGCCTTTGATCTGGGACAGGGACTGCCAGGATCTAAGTAAAGTCAGCTGCAGCTTCTAGCCCCAGCCAATAGCAGGGAGGAAGGGGGGAGGAAGACAGGCTAGTAAGGAGAGATGAGGGGACGGGGAATGGACAGCTGGGGAGAGGGGGTCAGGGAAAAGAGACCCTGACCTCACCTTACTGCTCCTGACCCAGGTTAAAGGGAGCTGGAGATATCGGGTAGCCATTCCTTGGAACAGATACTCGGTACGTACATATGTCTCTGTATGTCTGTGTGTACAACACGTGGGGACACTTAAGCATGAGACAGTTCCTGTAGGTGGATATATGCACACATGTGTGCGTATATGGATGTGTGTGACCATGTGGGTAGATGTCGTTTTCAGATCTGATTCCTCTCTTGCCTATCTTAAAGCAGCTAATAATGGCTAACATTTATAATGCCCATGGTCAGGCACTAGACTAAGTACTCAATGACACTAAACACATTGCTAGGCACAACAGCGATCTTCTGTCCTTTTCTGTTGGGGGGAAGAGAGGGGAATAAGCATTTATACAACATCTACTATGTATGCATCATGAACTTTGCCAAGCAAAAATCATCATATCTGATCCTCACAACAATCTTTCAAAGTTAAGTGCCATTTTACAGTTGAGGAAACTAAGGCAGACAGAGGTTAGGTGACTTGCCCAGGGTCACACAGCTAGTAAGTGTCTGAGGTCAAATTTGAACTCAGGTGTTCTTGACTCCAGATCCAGTCTTCTGTGTACTATGGTGCACCCCCCTCCCCCTGCCCAGAGTGGACAGTGGAATGAGCACTAAACATGGAAGTAGAAGGTCTGAGTTCAAATCCCCCCTCTGACACTTAACATTTTTGTGACGTTGGGTGATTCCCTTAAACTCCCCAGGCTTCAGTTTTCTCATCTATAAAATGAAAGGAGTAGCTTAGATGGCCTTTCAGTTCTAAATCTGGGGTCCATATAATGAAGGAATTAGACTCGATGATCTTTTACTCCTTTTCAGCTCTCCATCTATGGTCCTAACCACCCCAGCGCCAGGGTGCCTGGGACTGGTCATTATTACTTCAAGGCTTTAAAAATCCTTCCTGTACCTCCATCCCCCTTCCCAAGAAGGACCCCAACCTTGATAGAGAGCAAAGGAGTAGAATAAAGTTCTTAGGTTAGATGCTGAGAGAGAAAGGAGTCGAGATGAATGAAGCCCTTGGCCTCTCTTTTCCCTGTCCTGAGATCAATGGGCCTCAGCATCTACCCTTTTAGAGTAGCCAGCCATTTTTTTCACCTTCCCCTGCCTTTTCTTCCCTAAAGCTCCTCACATTGCCCCATTTCCTCCAACCTGAAAGGGATTAGGATTTGGGAGGGGGTAATCCCCACACCAAAGAAAGCCCTCCAGAGTGGGCTAGACATATGCTGCCTTCTGCTGGAAATCTAATAGTAAAGGGGTCCTTGTTATGGGACACTTTAACATACACTCTATTGAAGGAAGGGAAGAGGGAAGTATTTACAGCTGGGGAAGGGCTTTCAAAGGGGGAATAATAATTGCCCCCATACTTGTATCCAGGGTTACAACCCATTTTAGGTAGGTGGCACAGGTAAATGGTTCTGTGATTTCATTAGTGTAGTGAACCCCAAAAGCAGAATTGTGAATGATAGTTTTAGAGAGTTACCTGCCCAAGGTCTCCCAGCCAGGATGTGTCAGAGGTACCATTCAAACACTTGTCTCCCTGTTAGGCATAGCCTGATATAGTGGCTAGAACACATGTTCCAGCCACTACACCAGGCTATGCATGTAGAAAAATGACATCGTTTTAATTCTACAGATGAGAAAATTGGGGCTCAGTTTCTTTTTTTGATTTTTGGAGGGAGAAGGCAGGGCAATTGGGGTTAACTAACTTGCCCAAGATCACATGGCTGGTATGTATTAAGTGTCTGAGGCCGGATTTGAACTCAGATCCTCCTGACTCCAGAGCCAGTGTTCTATTCACTGTGCCACCTAGCCACCCCAAGGGACTCAGTTTCTTTAACTGATTTGCAAAATGAAATAAGAGCTATATTTTAATTGCAACTACAGTGCTCTTTCTGTGAGTCTGTTTCCTCACGATCTTTTCTCCTTTGATTTTCATATCTTATACCTTCCCCTCACTGCTCTTTCCTGTTGATGCTGGCCACTGTCTAACCCTGACTGATGCCCCTCTCCTCAAAATTTTCTCATTTCTCCCATCCTCCTGGCTCTGCCTCCAGCTTCCAAGTAGCCTACAGGAATCTTCCGATTAGATAGTCCCCCCACCCCCATCACATATCATGTTCTGCCCAGCATCTAACATAGGTTAGCATGAATGCCAAAGAACTGATGAGAGGCAAGTTTTAGGGGTGCCTTGGACAAATTATTTGCTTTTATTTTCTCGTCTGTAAAATTAAGAATTTCAACTAATTATCTAGGGTCCCATCATGGTCAAACTCCTAAAAGACTTTCTAGGTCTCCTTTTCTTTGTTCCTCTTCTAGTTACTGACCTCCCCTACCCTCAAGCTGCTCTCTGGATACTCCAAACCCTCATTTCATTACCCTACAGTATACAGGCTGCACTCCTCCAGGTGATCTGTGCACCAAAATTGCCACCTTTCCTAGTCTCTGGGTATCATTAAAATTGGCTTTCCCTGTCAAGTGGATTTCAAATGTTAGAGTAATTCTAGCTTTTTTTTTTTTGGAGGGCAATTGGGGTTAAGTGACTTGCCCAAGGTCACATGGCTAGTTTTGTGTTAAGTGTCTGAGGCCATATTTGAACTCAGGTCCTCCTGACTCCAGGGCCAGTGCTCTATTCATTGAGCCATCTAGCTGACCCTAGAGTAATTCTTATTGGGGTGAAAGTGACTGATAGCCCTCAAATTTTACATAAAAAAGGAATTTGTGAATCCAAATGAGTTTTGGGGAGAAGCTATGGGCTAGAAGGGTAGAAATCAGCTACTGACCATTCCACTTTCCATGGTTGTTGATTCCATAGCTGTAGAGTTGAAGAGCTCAGGCGATATTCAGAGTCACAGTAAGAAAAGAGAAGATATTCAGACCAGAGAGACAGACAGTAAAAATGACCTTCTGGGCTTCAAGTTTCAGCTTCCCAGACACTTGGCCATGGGTAGCTTCTCCATAGGAAATGAACTGTTTAGAAGTAGCAGAGATGACCCCTTGTTTTGGGCTTGACTACCAGATGTCAAAGAAGGCTTCAGTTAGACTTGGTCAAGAGTGACCTTCAGGGGAGCCTGTGATCTGATTCAGGGAAGGGAAGGCAAAAGCAGGTGGTATAAAGAGCAAAGACCTTTTAATCTTCTTAGAAACCCAAGAATTTCTTCTCCAAAAATTCTTCCAATATACACTTCGTGTAAGGTGGAGTCAAAAAGGGTCTTAATTTGAAAGCAGGAGACCCAAGATGTTTTGGGGTAGGGTGGGTGCTGGGGGCTAAGGGCACCTGAGGGAGCAGCTTCCTCCCGGCTTCTCAGCTGGCTGTCCAACCCCCTCCTCGATCCTGGGTGCGGCCCCCCTCTCTGGCCAGCCTCAGCACGTTTTGCGCCCCCCTTAACCTTCCCCACCACCACCACCCCAGCTTGCCTCCTGCTCATTAAACTGCAGGTGAACCCAGAAGCATCTGGCATTGTGCCAACCCCCGCCCGACTCCGCAGCTCTGGACTCGCCCCCATGCTTCAAAGTCACCGCTTTCTCCAGACCCCTGTGCTCCAGCCCTTGAGAGGCCATATGGGCTGGGTCTAAATGAAGCAGTATGCCTGGGTTCATATCTCTCTTCGTCTCTGTCTCTCTGTCTCTCTCTCCTCCTCCTCTCCCCCCTCACCAGATTAAGAGTGGACAGTCACCGCCTTCTGGGCTCCAGACACTACTCCACTTCCTCTCAGTACTCCCACCACACACACACACACACACACACACACACACACACACACACACACACACTCCACTCCACCTCTTCAGCAGAGTGGACACTGAGCGACAGACAGAAGAGTAAGAGGGATTTGAAAAGGTGGATCTAGAGAGCCCAAGCCAACCTGGGAGGTGACTTGGGATAAGTCAGTTTCTTGCTATGGTTTCTCCCAGTATACCAGTACAATCCAAAGAGAGCTGCAGGGTCCTGGAATTGAAGGTAGGAAGGAATATGTCAAAGGAAGACAGAGAGAAACACAGAGACACAGAGACACAGAGACACAGAGAGAGAGGAAGACTAAGGCAAGAGGACAGAAATATAAGAAACAAGATCCAAAAGAGGAAGAAAGGATTGACATGTGCAGAGAGACAGCCACTAAGACAGAAGACGAGCAATGAGGCCCAAGGAGGAAAGCGGGGTGGGGGGAAGAGATATAGGTAGAGAGAACAGTGAAGAGAGAAGACAGTCTGGGGTAGGAATAGAGGCCTGGCTGAGGCGAGCTGAGGGAGAGGCGCTGAGTCCGGGAAGCCGCAAAGATATGAAAGTCTGAAGAACCTGTCACTTCGTGTTGGGCAGAGGCCGCAAAGGGCGGAGAAGCAGGAGGGGGGGGGTCAGAGAGGTGGGGGCGGAGGGGCAGCGAGGAGGCTGGGCCCTAAGGTGGGCAGTGTGGGAAGGGGAAGGCCTAGACAGGGAGGAGCAGTGAAGGGGGTGAGGGGCCGCTGCGAGCCTCCCCTCTCAGCTGGCCCTATGGGGTCTCTGGCTTTGCTCCGCGCGGATTGGGTGCGGGTGGGGGGAGGGAATGGGGGGGAGCCTTTGAAAGCAGCTTGTCTGGAGCGCGGGAGCCGTCTGGATCGGCCCCGGGGGGATTAGATCGCGGCTACATGCCGCCACACGCGTGTCGGGCTGGGCTCAGCCGGGCAGAAACACAGCCCCGGGCGGGCGGGGGAGGGAGGCGGGGCAGGAGGAGGGAGGCGGGCGGGGCCCGGGGCTGGGCTTGGGGGAGGCTAAGACTGCTCCCCATCCTAGGGGTCGAAAAATGGGTATGAGAATGTCGAGAAGGAACTGGCTCATTAGGCTCACCGTCCATGCCCGGGGTTCCTTTTGACGACCGGGAAGCCTAGAGCTTGGCGTCCAGTCTCTGTCCAGTACAGTCTAAGCATACTTCAAGGGGTAGTTTTTAACCCTAACCTTAGGAAGCACCCCCTGTTGAACCAAGTTTGGTTGGAAAAAGGCCTAACCTGTCCTAATACACCAGCATACTGTTCCAACATACTGTCGGCCCTCCAGCTGATAAGAGGGACCAGTTTAACTAGCCAGACCAATAAAACGTGAACTAGAAAGAAATCGATCAGGTTCTAAACCACATGAAGTCTGGGAGAGGCAAGTGTAAAAAGTAAAACCACCAAACCTTCCCTCCCAAGAAGGGCAGTGGACCTGGAAGCAGAAAGTTGGGTGGGAATCCTGGTCAAGCTTCATGTGAGACCTTGGACAAATCACTTAACCTCTCCAGGCCTTTGCTTTTACCAAGAAAATGAGGGAATTCAGCTGGATGATTTCTCAGCCCCCTTCCAGCTCTCAATTCTGTGTTTCCAGCTTCCCCCACTGGACTGTCAGAGGGGCCCTGCTATTCAGTAGAGATGTTTTTTAATGCTGAAAAATGGGTGAATTTGATGTGCAGAGAAGTGTAGTCATCAGTAGCATCTCTCCCAATCCCTCTGAATCCAGAGAATTTATCAGAATAAGTGACTTGGAGAAAACTTATTTGTACCCTACCTAGGAAGGGAGAAGTTCTAGATGAATGGGCCTTGTGATCCAAATATAGAGGCTTAAGCCTTCACCCTACCTCTCATCAAATTGAGTCTTGAATAGGACATTATCATCAAATTTCAGGCTTCTGTGGTTCCATCTTGGCTCCAGTCAAAAGCCAAGGTTCCCACCTACCTCATTTTACCTTCTACATACTGTCCCATTGCAAGCAGATCTCCTCTTTCCCTTTTTAATCCTAAATGGCAAGTGTGAGCCACATAGGCCTGAGATTTGTTGGCTGAGGGAATAGAAACCAAATTTCCAGAGCCCTACCCTCTCTACATCCATTTTAAGCAACCCAGGTTGGCTTCATTCCCCCTTAGGATCAGGACAGTTATTCAGGATACCTAGGTTCCTGAACCCTGGACATTCTATGTATTCTGTCCCTTCCATGCTACTCATTTTGTTCCTTTGTGACATAGTTTGTAGAACACCTCCTCCACCACCCCACCCCCAAGGTCAGAGCTGCCTGGGATAAGAGAAAGATTTGAATTGAGAAAAACAGGAGGGAAATTGAAACCAGTAGGAAGCAGAAACTTTGAAAGACAGAGAATGAGGAAAGAGTGAGGGCCCAGGGCCCAGGAGACCTGAACCATTAGGAATCAGAAGTAGGAAAGGGCTAAAGAGGAGATGGTGTGTGGAGTGTGAGAGTATGGAAATTGTAAAGGCTATAGAGTGGTTCTGGGAGAGAGGAGGAAGGATGAGTTTACCTCTGCTGAAGATGGGACTTTCATAAGGGATCTTGTTTCGGGTCTCCAGGCTGGAACAATTCCAGCGCTGGTCCCGAAACTGATGCTGGCACTCATGTATGGCAATCTGGATGCCCTGGATGGCGGAGGCTGCCACATCCGGGTGGCGCACGCACACTTCCAGTTGGCGTCGGCTCAGCCCTGGCAATGTCAGACATACCGTGTTGGCATTCAGCACAGGTTCTGGTGGCAGTCGAAGGCCCAGAATGTCATTTGGTTCTGACCTGTAGGTATGGGTGATATGGGGAAAAGTAGGGACCATTAAGCAAGGCCTTGGATTGAGCTGGGGAGCTGAGAGAGGAATGACATGAACTTAGGTTTACTTTATCTCATACGTGTAAACATACGCACACGTGCACACAAATCTATTCCCCCTCTCTCCTCTCAGTGCCCTCCATTCTTTCCCCTACTTTCTACTCTTATTTCCCAAATGATAAGAAACTTTCACCTCATATTTCACATAGAACTTTGGTTATCACATCTCAGGTAATATTGTGTTGTACAGTTAGCTATGTTGGTATCATCCCTCAGAAGTAAGGGAAGGTTGCGAGCATGTCTTATTCCAAATTGGATTTTCTCCCAAGAAAGTCCAGTGCTAAGTAACAGTGCTTCCCACACAGTAAGTGTTTAATAAATGATGCATTAAAGAATGAATGAAACTTCAGCAAAATCACAAATCTGCCCCCCAACTCTCCTTCAGAGCTCCCTCCCTGACTTCTTCCTTCTCCCAAATACAGCAGATACATACAAACCCAGCCTCACACTCATACACGTCAACTCACATTGATTCACACAATTTACTATGTCATACCTATAGAGTACAGATAACACAGTATCTCTCACATACCTCTAGAGACATAAAGATTTACATGGGAGGTAATGCTATCCTTAATATCAGCACCCTGACTGGATTCTGAATCCCACATTCGAAATCAGTATCTAACACACGTAGACATAAACAGAGCGGAAGTCTCCAAGGCATGAATAATGTAGTACTCACACATTTTCAGAAAAACTTTCACAGACATCTATTTTCAGAAACACAAGGAGCCAAGCAAGCCACACTCAAAAAGGGAGAACTCCCTTCTGTGCCCCCTTGCTGACCCCACCTGGGGCCGCCTCTTTTTCATCCACCTCCATCTACTGATCCCACCCATGGGGGAGATATCCACAATGGGGAGGGTGGGATTGTTTCGGGGCGCCTTCCTGAGAGTCCTCCTAATAGGAAGACATTAACTAGGCATGATTAGGAGGCTGAATTTGGCAGCTGCCCGAAACACGGAAGGATCTAACCCTGCTCTTGGCGTTGCCCCCTCTGGAGCATCATTGGATGGTCCCCTCTGAGTGCTTCCCTCTCCCCAGGAAGAACAGCTCCTTCCCTCCGACCCCCCATCCCAGTCGGGGTCCAAGGTGACTGGCCTGGGCACACCCCTCACTCCCGAGCAATGCCAGTATCCTAGCCTTGGGGGGGTCTCCAAAACTCCTTGGGAAGCCTTGGTGTCCCAGAAGGCGTGGCATGAGGAGGGAGGCAGGAAGATAGGGAGAGAGGGGGCGGGGGTCTCACCTGGGCACGGCTGCGGCCAGCAGGAGCAGGAGCAGCAGGAGCGCGCAGAGCGCCGGCCGAGGCCGGGCCCGGGGTCGGGACCGGAGCCGGGGACGAGACCGGGCGCTGCCCATGGCTGGGCCGGGGTAAAGGGCTTAGAGCCCGGCAGGGCAGGCGCGCTGCTTCGCGGGCGGGGGGCGGCAGCGCATGGTCCGCGAGGCAGGGGAGGCAGACCCGGTGAGTAGAGCTAGCGCCCGGGCGGCCGGAGGTGGCTCTGACCCTCTGGAGGCTCCGGCTTGGGCTCGAGCTCTGGCTCTAGCTCGGGTCAGGGTTCCAGGGGCAGACGCCGCCCGCCTCCCCGCTCCATGGGGCAGCGCCCCGGGGCACCGCCCTCCGGGGGGGCGGGCGCGCGGGGCACCTCCTGGCAAGGGTGGACGAGGGGATTTCCCCTTTACCCCCTCCCCTTCCAGCGGCTCCTGGCGAAGCCTGAGGTGTGTGGTGGGGGGCGGGGGGCAGGGGGGAGGAGAAAGCCGCGAGGCACAGCTTAGGGTGGCGGAGTCAAGGGACAGGGAGCCGGCAAACAGCTGGAGGCTGGAAGCAGCGAGGCTGGACTTCCTAAGGGTTCTGAGCTCTCAGCTCCAAGAGGCGTCGCTGTCTATCCCTCCGTCCCTCTGTCCCGAAGCCCAGTGTATAAGTGACTGTCCTGGCCCAGAGGAGCTCAACCGCCTCAGCCTCCTCCTCCCCCCCCCCCATTCCCCCACACAACTCCCCCCATTCCGTCCACCCCTCCCTCTCCTCTTCCACCCTCAGCTTTTAGTGCTCGGGCTCTACCTCCTGGTGACGTCACAGACCGGGATTGGGGGAGGGGGGCGGAGCAGGGCAGAGGGGGGGGCGTGTGTGTGTCCGAAGGCCGCAGAGTCGGCTTAAGGCTTTGGTGGTAGGTTAGACTGAGTGCACGTGTAGAGAGACCCGGTGGTTGTTGGCGTTTGAGCGTTTGTTTGTGGGCCGAAAGGCCTATGTTTGTATTTATGACTGTCAGTATGTGAGTTAGACTTCTGCCGGGAGTTGTGTTGTTGTGTGGGAGTGTGATGTCAGTGTATGTTGTGTATGTGCCTGCATGTGTCCTTCTCGAAAATGCAAATGCCGAGGTCAGCCTCCCCCTGCCACCTGCAGCAAGGGCAGGAAGTCCGAGCAGAAGTCGCTTAGAGTTCAATCCCTGCGCCAGCCAGAATCCTGATCAAGAAAGACGATCATGGTTTATGTGACGGAGTCTGAGAGCAAAGGTGGGGAATCTCAGGAGGGACTTGCTTGACTGACCAATCTCCTTTTCAACTGGATCCCTGTTCGAAAAAGGAGGCAGTCTGGTCCAGTGTCTGCAGTGTCCAGGGGGCTCGCTAGGACTCTGACTCAGAACGCTGAACTCTTTCCGTCCCTCCATGAGGGTCTCACATAGAGTATTATGAACATGTGAGAGTTCCTTGGAGGTTAGGGGGCTAAAAAATTCACAAGGATTGGAGGGCAAGGACAAGAAGGGCAAGGACCAAGAAACTTGGTCCCCAGTTTATTGTGGGGCCTAGGATGAGTCCGGTTTTTCATAGTTCTTCAATCTCCCCTGCTTAAATGGGGGTGACCCAAAATGCACATTCCACATCTCTTCCTGACCCCTCCCAACATCACCATCTCCTTCTGAGAAGCCCCTCTTAGTTGAGGGAAGGGACTGTTTGAGTCTCTGGGCTCAGAGACAAAAGGGGCCCATTCCTGGAATCTCCCTTCCCTAGGGAATTGGTTGGGGGAAGGGGGGAGGGACAAACAGGGAAGGGACCTTCCCAGTATCCAGATCATCAGGTGGTAGGGGCAACATGAGCAGGGAAGTTTCCTCCATCCTCCCCTTCCCCCCCCTCATCAGGCCCTCCAGCCACAGCAGCTGGCGAGAATTAAGGGCTTGAGGCTGCTGGAAGGGGTGGGGGCAGAGGGGGAGAGTGGTGGAGGGCAGTGGTTAGGGAGAAGTCTGGCTGGACAGCAGGAAAACAGCTGGGGGCTGGAAGCAGTCTGCGTCAGCAAGCCTTGTCTGACCTTGACCCAACTCTCTACAGGCCCCCCACACACACACATACTCACCTCTTCTCCCAGCAAGCCCACTGTGGTGTCTTGGGCCTAAGAGGCTGAGCCTGGGACTAGAATGTCAGAAAGAGAACCAAATGGAACAAGATAGAGTAGTGCAGGACAGAATTCAAGCAAAAAGTATATTTCTAAGCTAGGAGTGAGAAACTGTCCCAATTAAACCTCTTTTGATCCAGGCAAAAGCACTGTGGTTTGGTCCTGGAGACATAAGATCATGGTTCACTTATTAGCTGGGTGGCCTTAGAAAAGACATTTATGTAATTCAGGTCTTAGTTCCCTTATCTGTAAAATAGATGCAGGGGTGTTATATCTACTTCACCGGGTTAAGAAAAAGATCATTTGAAAACTGTCAATTGTAGTTAGATAAATGTGAATTATTATTGTGGAATCATAGACTTTTAGTGGTATGAGTGATCTCTAGACCACCCTGCTCATTATATAGCTGAGAAAACTGAAGCCCGGAAAGGGAAGGGATTTTGCCCAAGGTTGAACAGCTGTTAGAGGCAAAGCCAAAACTCTCTGAGACCAGATCTCTCCTAGGGTAACTCAGGGAGAGCGTTCACCTCACTGTTTCTGTTTCCCTCCTAGAGACAGACAAGTGTCCATTTTGCTCCATTTCAACAATCCTTGTGTGTCTGGAGTGGGGGGGGGGGTGTCAAACTTCTTTAGGTTCCATTCAGTACAGAAAATGATGTACAACCCCCAATATTCAACCTTGAATCCCTTCCCATGTATATGCTAGAGACTGGAGTCTCTTAGGGCTTCTTTTTTCTCCTTTCCCTTATCCTTACAATGCCAAGAAGGGAAGAGTTGAATCTAAATGGAGGTGTTTGGGGTGCCCCAGAGCCATATGGACTCTAGAAGCCATATGGTTCTAAAAGACAGGAAGCAAGGCTCAGAGGGGGCATCCCAAGACCCCTAGTGTTATATAACCCATTCCATGTCCCAATCATATCCCCACCCTCTGTCCCTGCCCTGTACTCTGGCCCATGTCCCAACTCCAGCCCCCAGAGCAGCAGCAACAGCCACCGCCTGAGACCACAATTACAGGGGCCACTGGGGGTGGGGGCAGGAGGGATGAAAGGCAGCAAGGAGAATGGTTCCAGCTGTGCTCCATGGGAGGGGGGTGCTGTATGCAGAGGTACTCTGGGGCAAAGCAGGGAAGTTGGGGAAGCCTAAAGGAGAAGGGGAAACAGGTGGGAAAAAGCAAGACCCTCCCCATACTCCCCCAGTCCACAGCCCATCCCAAAGCACAGATCATATCATCATGCTGGGGTCTGGGAGATAAGAGTAAGAGGCAGTTCCATTTGCCCTATCCCTCTAGACTCCAAGTAGAAATTCAATGGCTTGGGGAGGGAGGCAACTTCATTTTCATCTTGGGAGGCAGTTGCCTCAGCTTCTAAGTAGCCTCCTGGAGAAGTTTCTTAAAAGACATGAGAAAAGAGGGAGTAGGGGTGTCCTTGAGCCCCAAACCTTCCTGCTTTTCTAAACTACCCCTTAGGCCATCAGCTTCATTCATGTCCTTGGCCCTGCGCCTTGGCCTCCCCACCCCCGCCTGTTTGCATTCTCTGCCATTCACGATGTGGTCAGACACATCTGGGGCTGCTCTGTTCTCTTCAACCCCCTTCACCTCCCTCATCCTCCCAGTCAGTGGGGACTGGGAATATACATCAGACTCTTGGGGGGTGGGGAGGGTAAGGGCAGGGAGTTGGGAAGAATGGAATAGAGGGGCAGATCTGAGATCTAACTCCTTCCTTTAGCCAGAGAGCAGAGGGAAAGTTATCCCAGGGTATCTTACATCCTCATATTTAAGGAATTCGAAAATGGCCAGGATAAGAGTTTGGCTACTGGTCTCAGAGAAAGTAGATAATAACAAAGCTCTTCCTCCTTCTTGGGTTCCATCTCCCTAATTTCCCTCTCCTTTCCTCTAAGTCATGGAAACATGGTGTAGGAGCCAAGACTCTAACCCAAGACCATTGGGCTCCCTTTTGTATTAATAAAGTGGCCTACAACTCTTGACTGGCCTCAGTTTCATTCCTCAGAATAGGAAAGGCAGGATCTTGAGGAGGTTAGGACTCTCAGGGACAGATAGGAAACCTCAAGAGGTTCCCTGGCTCCTAGTCCCATGCTGAGGTGATCTAGCAGTACCAGACAGAATGGAGACAGAAGAGGCTGAGAAGGACTGAATCAGCTGCCCTCTCCTCTCTTCAGACTATAGATCTAGAATCAGGCCCCAGCAGCAGGGGAAACCTGGGTCAGGGCTCCCTCTGGTGATACTAAAGGGAGATGCAGTAGATGGGTTAAGGAAATGGGCCATTGGGTTTCTCTTGAACAGCCAACTTGCTACTGGTCTCTTCCACCTAGGAATGGTTGCCATCCTGGGGTGGAGGAAGGAGGCAGCAGAACCTCTCAAGTTAGAGATGTCCAGGTTCCACCCCCTCCTTGGCCCTTCTCCTGACCTTTCCCCAAGACCAAATGTTCCCTTTGGGGAATTAAGGCTAATTCAGACCTAAATATCTGGAGTGAGGGGGCAGAATTCTCCTCTCTTCAATGGAGAACAGAAACCAGTGTCCCTATAGAACTCTGACCCAAGGCTCAGGTAGAGGAGTCATCCCTTGCAAAAGGTCTTGAGTTAGCAGATCAGTCTATCCTCATGGCCAATTCAGAGTCCCAACAGGAAGGTTTCTGGAACTTCCTACCTAGAATTTCTTTCTCCTTTTCTCCTGACTTCGGCCAGATGATATATACAACTCAAACCCAACACACACCACCCTGACTTTTCTCATTTCTTCCCCCACCCCCCACACACACACCTACTACTCCTTTGAGTCTGATGCCCAGTAAGATCCTGCTGAATGGTGTGGAGTTGATGCCCAGGAAGGAGACTAAGGGGGTACTTGACCCCTCAGAACTGGTTCTATTTTGGAGATGGTATACAGTTGAGAAGTGGTAGTATTTTATATATAGAAGAAAGAGCACTAAATTTAGAGTCAAAAGTTCTGGGTTCAAGTTCAGCTCAGTAACTTATCAACTAGAACTAAAACAGTCAATTCCCCCCTCTCTGACCCTCAGTTTCCTCATCCATAAAAATAAATGAAAGGATAATTTTAATCAGAATCCCAGAACTCAGAGTTGGAATGGACCCCTAGAGGTCATCTAATTCAACCTGAACCTGAAGATATATTAATATTATCTCCGGCATCCCTGACAGATGGTGTCCACTTAGAGATCTCCAGTGAAGACAAAGCCACTACCTCCCAAGAAAACCCATTCAACTTATGGATGGTTATAATTGTTGGGAAATTTTCCCTTCAGTGGAGAAACTGACCTCTATACTATTGCCTCTGTTTGCTCCTAATTCTTTTCTGTGGAGCCACGCAGGCCAAGTTTAATCTCAGTTTATCTTCAGCTTTGATAAATTTTATCACAAGGCTGACTTTTTGCATTCACACTCTTTTCCTTCTCTCAGGGCCCCTCAAGTGAATTCGCTAAAAGACCATATGGAGTTCAGTAGAAGAGAGGGAAAGAATGGTTTACCAGAAATCAGACCCTTAGACTGATGGCTAGTGCCATGTACCTTCTTCTCATGACAGTAAACATGAAAAGAATGGAGAAGAACCTGGCCAGATGAGGTACCTTGTTTAGCCCCCCAAGATTCCTCAGATGAGGAAAATGACCCAGAGCCTTGCTCAGGGTCACACAGCTAATTCAGGAAGAAGTTGAACTCAGGTTTTCCTGACTCCAAGTTCATTGCTTTTACCACTATGTTGGTATTTTTCTCTCCTATTGTGTGATCCTATTATCAAAGCCAGGAATCCTGAATACCATCCCCCAATGGCCATGTTCTTCTCCATTCTTTTCATGTTTACTGTCATGAGAAGAAGGTACATGGGACTAGCCATCAGAATCTAAGGGTCTGATTTCTGGTAAACCATTCTCCCCCTCTCTTCTACTCAACTCCATATGGTCTTTTAGTGAATTCACTTCCGGGACTATTGAGGGGCCCTGAGAGAAAGAAAAGAGTGTGAATGCAAAATGTCAACCTTGTGATAAAATACCCCTTCCTCTCCCCCTTGGTTGTGAATAAAAATGCTTTATTGTTGGTCTGTATTTTAAATATATTTAAGTGGTGGGTAAAGATAACAATTTCTGTGTCAAGAGAGATGCTATTGTATTTATGAAATCTTGGGGGCTAAACAAGGTACCTCAGATTCCATAAGAAGGAAGAAGGAGGAACAGGGCTTTGAAAGTTTGGTTGCATTGAATTAAATACAATCTAGAAACAACCAACAACCAAGAAAAAGAATGAGAATAACTCCATCCTTACTTACTAGGTTTCCTCCTTGTGGCTTAGGTTTTATGGCTGATGGGAGGGAGGAACCATAAGAACATGGGAAATACCGCAATGGGTGAGACCATGATCCACAAAGCCCAGTCTTCCATTTCTAACTAGGGTACAAAAGGGTGGTTGTGGGAAATCTTTGCTGCCCTTCTTGGCCATCGATATAGAAATAGCACCATGTCTGAACCTTTCCTTTGCCCTTATCACACACTACCTTCTAGCACATTCATTTGTATATATCACTTCTCCCTTCCACATTGGACTTAAAATTAAGGGTAGGAACTATGTCACCTTTCATCTTTGTATCTGCAGTGCCTAGTGTAGTAGGTACTTAATAAATATTAAGTCAAATGGATTGAACAACTTAAGACTCAGGAAGACCTGGGTCCAAGTCCTGGCAACTCTCTAAGACTGTAAAGTTACTGAAGTTCTGGGGCTGCATTTGTAGAGGAAGTTCCTTACTAGGAATCCCCCTACACTGATAAAATCCTAGGCAACTTAAGACCAAGAGGTCTACTGGTAAGAGCCAGGAATTTAAGGTAACTTGGGAATTTATGTTATTACATAACCTCCCTAGGACTCAGTTTTCTCAACTGTAAAATGAGGGAGTTGGACTAGCCAGCCAAATACTGGTTCTTTTTTTTTTTTAGGCTGTAAGACCCTGTATATTAACTTTCCCCATAAACTCTCTAGCCCTGTTATAATAAAATCAAGTTGTACATTGCTCCCCACCCCCTCAGCCACTGTGCTGGATTAAAAGTAAAGCAGAAAGAGGACACCTACCATGCTGGAGATGAGGAATAAAATGCCACTCTACAAACCTTCAGACCTAGTGGCTGCCAGAGAAGAGGCAAGGAAGGGTAGCATGGATTTGAAGCCAAAGATCCTGATTCAAATCCCAGCTCTGCCCCAGATTTGGGCAAATTATCCCACATATCTGGGTCTCAAGCCCTCATCTATAAAAACGGGTGAGTTGGACTAGGTGATCTCTGGGAGAGCCCATCCCGCTCACTGAGGAGAGAACCCCCTGGAGCACAGAAGGTGGTGACCTTCAAGGGTTTCATTATAAATTGCAAACGCCTCTCTCCTCCTTTCCCCTTCCCAACCCTACACCATGATGCTTAATGTCCCTTCCCTGAATTTGGGCCTGGAGAGGCTGACTGACCACAGCTTCTCTCCCCAAATCCCCAACTGAGTCTATTTGCTTTAAATAATTTTATTAGTACCAAAATCACCCCCTTGACACCTCCTTGTGCCCTCCCCAATACCTGTCATTAGGGTCCTCCCGCCATCCTCCAGTGTTGTTCCCCTTGACTTTTCTCTATTCCTCCCATTCCCCAGGTAGAGCTTTAAGAGTACCCTGATCCCCATTCCAAATCTCCATCTTTATCAGGAGATGTTGAAAGAAGAGTCAGCTAGAATAGAGCAGGGCAGGGAGCCCCACCCACAGCATCACCCACTATCCTTGGCACCAGGTAGCCAGGTGTCTCTAGTCCTCTTCCCTGCATAAATGTATTGGTCTCTGCTCCCGGAACAATGGGCCACGATGATCCGAGGACCCAGGCATCCTTTGCCCAAGTTCTCGGATAGAGGATAAATACTCCCTTGCTGAGGCCAGCCCAAGGCCACGGTCTCTGTCAGCATCTAGCAGTCTCTCGCCGGCGGCCCCGACACGCAAGTTCAGCCCACTGAGGTTCAGGGGCTCGGGGCAAGGGCAGGTCCTGGTCAGAGGCAGAGGCTGAGTTCCTTGCGCACGCGACAGCGGTGACACTGCACCACGCAGCACCAGTGGAAGCGGCAGAAACAGTTCTCCTCCAGCTGTACGCTCTCCTGACGGTGGCCCCGACCGCAGCACAGCAGGTCGCAGCCGCTCAGGTCCAGGGCGCTGCTGTTGCAGGCGCGGCCCCGCGTGCCCGGGGAGCCCGTCCGCCGGTTGGCCGAGCAGAAGTCGGGCGAGTCGGCGGCGTAGAGCAGGTCGGCGCGGTCGGGGGGCTTGAGGGTGTGGCCGGCCGGCAGTAAGGCCTTGCCGTCGTTGGTCCCCATGACCCTGGAGGCGCCGTGGAAGCGCTCCAACAGTCGGGCTCCCACCTCCCGGAACGGTGGCAGCTTCTGCCAGCAGGTTCGAAGGGCGCAGGAGCCCGAGAGGCCGTGGCACTTACATTCTGTGCGAGTGTGGCTCCGCACCGCCTGCGGTTGGGGGAGAGACACAGGCGAGGGAGACGTGGGGGAAGGGGACAGGGGAGAGACAGAGTGGGGACATGAAGGGGTGAGGCGGCCCAGGGGGACATGAGGGAGGCAAGAAAGCCCAAAGAGAGCATGGGAGGAGGAACAGCCAGTGGGACATGGGAGATGAGAGCAAGAGGAGAGAGAGGCATGGGAGTAGGTGAGATGAGAGGGAAGAGAAGAGGGACAGTCAAGAGGCACATGGGGAATAGGGAGGGGAAGAAACAGTATAGATATGCGGGAGACAGCCAGGGAAAACCAAGGGAAGTAAGAGCGGTATGAAGAAGGGGAGCAGCCAGGTTGATGAAGGGAGATAACCATGGGGATATCAGAGGTGAGAGAGAATCAGGAAGAAACGTCCAGGGGACATGGACGATGGGTAGCCAGTTGCAGAAGACATTGGAGGATGGGGAAAGGGAAAAAGGAAAAAAAGGAGAAGAAAAACCAAGGGACACATACAGGAAGAGGAAAAGGGGGGGGGGAGAGAATGAAATAAAAAGAAGGTTTGGGACTCAAGGAGGAAGATGGAGTGAAAACCAGTGAAGAGAAAGATGGTGAAAGAGAACAATAGAAAACACACAGACAAATTTTGACACACAGAAATAAGGGCAGAGAGGTCATGTGGAAAAGGAAGAAGTTAGATGGGGAAACATGAAGGGAGAGGAGACAGAAGAAAAGAAGGTAGGAAAACAGGGGAAAGGAGAGTTTAAGAAGAGAAGATTAAGAAAAATGAGAATGGAGAATAAAGGGAGTAGAGGAAAGATAAGGGTAAAAATAGGATGAAGGAGAAGACATGGAAGGACAAAGGGGAAAGGAAAGGAAAAGACATGAGGGGGTAGGTGAATAAAGACAAACAAGAAAAAGGAAGGAACAGGAAAGAGACATGAGCCAAAGATGAAAAGAGACAAGAATGTAGAAGTGAAGTTTTGGGATGGTGTGGGGGCCATGGGAGTTGGAGGGATAAAGAGGACAAAACAAGGGGAGGATGAGATTGTATCTAAGAGATGTGACAGTTGGGAGTGGAAGGGGAGGTGATGAGATGTCAGTCACCCCCATCTCCTCCTCCCATTTTTACTCTTTCATTCCAGCCCCTCATGTCCCCAGGCAGGGACTGATCATAGATTCAGAGCTGGAGCAAAGTTGGCTGGGCGGCTCACCCTCCCAAACAAATATGTGGGCCTGTCCCAACACCACCCTCTAGCTTCTCCCCCTTCCCCTCCATACCCTGCCCAGGACCACAAGAGGCCCAGCTGGTACAAATGGGAATGTAAGATGAGTGTGTAGGGGAAAGTTCCAGGACATCCTGGAGGTATGGAGTAGGGGTAGGACCTGCAGCTGAGATAGGTACCCAAGAGTTCTGACTTCCAGTCCTCATAAAGTGGAAGTTCCTATCTGAGGCTTAAAGGGTGGGAGTTTGACTAGGGGGTGGTGAGAGATGGGAGACTGGGGTAGGGGAGGAGGAGGGCAACCACATAAAGTGGGACTGCAGATTAGCTAAGGTCAGATGATCCCCGAGGAATCCTACAAGCAAATCCTGGGGCTTGGTACTCCTGTTTTCCTACCTACATTATCTTCCACCCATCCTAAGTTTCTCAGAGAGCATTAATACTTCATTTCTCTCTGATTGAATGATAGATAGTCCTTTGGTGTTCCTATTATGAGAGATAAGGAACAGGACAAATGGTGCAGAGAAGAGAAAAAAAAAACTAGGGAGGACAAGGATAAGGTGGGTTTGCCTTGGGAAGAGGTCAGTAGAGTGGTAGAGTGGAGGGTCAGGCTGGGGGCACGTAGGGGAATCAGGTTAAGTGTAGTTATCATTGGCTGGATTACACAATACAACTGTAAGGGACCTCTGAGGTCAAATAGCCCAGTTACTTCATTGTATAGTTGACAAAGATAGGTTCACACAGAGTTCAGGTGACTGGTCTAAAGTCTCATGAGCAATAAGTAGTTGATTCAATGTTCAAAGCCATGCCTCTGAGTCCAGAATGAATGTTGCTTTTACTATAGCCGGCATCCTGATTTCGCTCAAGATTCAGCTCAAAGCCTACCTTCTGTGGGCAGCTTTTCCCAGTGCCCCTAGCCTCAATTCTGTAGGCATCTTGTAAATATGTAGTTATTTACATGTTATCTCCCCCATTAGAATTCAGGCTCTTTGAAAATGGGGACCATCCCAGGTTTGGGGGACTGGGGGAGTTTTGCCTTTCTTGGTGTCTCCAATCCTTAGCACAGTGCCCAGCACACAGTAGGTGCTTAATTAAATGCTTGTTGGTGGATTGACTAGTTTGATGGGGATTAAATTCATTGCTCAACATCACAGCTCTTTGTCACTCCCCAACTGGCTCAACCCAGCCCCTAGGTCCTACCCATTATCCCTCATCCTTCCCTTCTCCTCCCAGGTCCCATCCCTACTCCACAGCCCCCTTTTTCAGTCTGGTACTTTCATCCCTTCCACACTCAGCCTGACTTCTTCAAGCTCATTTCCCACACCCTGCCCCAGCCCCCACCCCTTGTTTCCTGACATTCCCAAACCCCGTTCCTCTCCCCCTTGCCCTATGCCAATCCCTCCAGGGAGCCTCACCAGCCGTCCAGCCTCATTGTTGTGCAGCTGCACCAATGCTCGGATGTCACCCCGGCCCCGCTTGTGCCGAGCATCCATGAAGAGCCTGGACTTCTCATCCCCGAAATCCACGTCGTCCCCACAGCCCCCCCACTCCCAGGCTGCATTGCCATCCAAGGAACTCCCAGGGCCTGGAGGCCCTGGAGTCCCAGAGAGGTTGGGGAGCCCAGGGGGTCGCGGTGGGGCCCGTCCACGGGGGGCTTGGCAGCCACACTGCAGCAGCTCTCCCATAGAGCAGGCTTGGGTCACTGCATGGCTGGCCCCAGCTGCTGTGATGGCGAAGACGAAGGCTGTCTCCCGGATATCTGAGGGAATAGTCAAGAGACAGGGATGTGAGAATGGGGGAAAGGGTAGTTAGGAAGACAGTATTCTAGGGGCTGGAGTTAGGGCACTAGGGTAGGATGGAAGAGGGGTTCAGCAGTCTGGGTCCACTATGTCAGGAGACAGAAGGCCACTGTAATTGGACTGGGAGATGGTGTTCAAGTCAGGCCCTTTTCTTTCCTCCCCAGGTTTTAAACCCTCCAGCTTTGTCAAGCCCCTAGAGAGGGAGAGCTCCCTCCCCTTCCCCTTCCTCTTTTCCCCAGCCCCTCCCCAGGCCCAGGACTCCCACTGACCCTGCTGCAGGATTCGCCCAAAGGCCTTGCTGTGGCTGGAACAATTCCAGCGTCGGAATCGGAACTGGAACTGGCACTCCCTTACACCTAGCCGTGCACCCCGTGCCAGCTCTGCCACCAGCTCAGGCTCAGCCTGACATAGCTCTGCCTGCCGTCCTGCTAGCCGCCGAGCCTTCCGGCAGATGCTGGTGGGATCCATGACCAGGGGGCTCCCCACAGCCCTGGAGGTGGCAGAGAAGCAGCTGGGTTGGGGAGGTGCAAGGATGATCCTTGCACCCTGCTTCCCAAGGCCCATGCTCCTCGTAGACAGAAGAGGGCCTTGGAGATCACCTACTCCAACCCCAACACTTGACAAGAAACTTAGACTCAGAGAAATAAGATTATTTGTTCAAGATGGAAGTGGAAATGGAAGAAGTAGGAATCAAAGTTAAGCCCTTTGATTCCAATGGCAGTGTACTATAGCACTGGCTCTCTCTGCTTCTGCTTCTGTCTCTGTCTCTCTGTCTTTCTCTCTTTGTCTCTCTCTCTCTCTTTCTCTCTGTCTCTATCTCTGTCTGTCTTTGTCTCTCTCTTTGTCTCTGTCTGTCTTTGCCTCTGTCTATCTGTCTCTGTCTCTCCTCTCTCTGTCTCTGTCTGTCTGTCTTTGCCTCTATCTGTCTATCTGTCTCTCTTTCAGAGCTAACTGAGACAACTGAGACTAGTTGAATATAATGGCTGGAGTACTTCAAGTGCCAACACTGGAAAAGGTTCTGCCTATCTTCCCTAGGGAGCTGAGAAGAAGCCAAAAACAAAGAGGTTAAATAGTAGGTAACCCTAGGGGAGATTGGGGGAAGGGAGGGAATGACATACATTTTGACACTTGGATTTCATCCATATCTATAACATTATCTACTTAATCACTTTATATTTACTGCCTATATTGTTATTCAATACGTGCACTGAATTTAATTACAAGACACTTGGGTTTAATCCCCATCTCTGCCTCTTATTAACTTATTAGCTAGTCTCTTCACTTCTCTGAGGCTATTCTGGAAAATAGACTAATTTCTAAAGTCTTTCCAACCCTGTAGTGATACATAGCTGTGACTCATGGCACACCACAATCACAAGACAATCAAAAGCGATAAAATTACCAATCCAGAGAGCAAAAGATGCATGATGGACATAAGTAGAACTGTGTGCTGTCCTCCCTAAATTCTCAGTGACTTCTTCAGCTCCCGTGAATTCAACTATCATCTCTGTGCATGACTCTTGATGCTACGTAGCCATGATCTCTCTCCTAAGCTGTAATTCATCACCTCAAATTGTCTGCATGGTGTCTCAAACTCAACAAGTCCAAAAGAGAACTCAATACTTTTCTCCTAAGCCCATTTCTCCTCCTAACTTCCCTACTCCATGTCAAGGACACCACCATTCTTCCCATCACCCCCAACTTACAGCCTTCAAGTCATTCTCTACTGACTCTCCGTAACCCCCTAGTCAGAACCTCATCACTTCTCACCAAGACTATTTGGTCACCCATCATCTAGATTCTCTGGTCTCTGTCCATCCACTTTCTGCCCTCTCCAATCTGTCCTTCACTCAACTGAAAAGTAATACTATCCAAAAAGCACAAGTCCGACCGTGCCACCTCTCTGCTCAAGAAACGTCCGTGATTCCCTATTGCCTCTAAGTTAAAAAAACAAATTCTCCTGTTTGGCAGTTAAGACTTTTAAAGACCTTCATAAGACAGCTTCCTCTTATCTCTCTAGACTCATTATATGCTCTTTTTCAGCCAAACTGGAACACTTACTGTTCCCCAGACATGACCATCTCTGTGTCTTTCTCAAATTGCCCCCATACCCAGAATGTTCACTCCGTCCTCATTCCAACCCCTTGGAACTCCTTGACCCTTTCTAGTTTCAGCTCAAGGCCACCTCTTTCAAGAGACAGAGACTTTTCCCAAGGCAACTAGATGGTGTCGAGAACATCCAGGTTCAAATGAAGCTTCAGAAACCTGCTCGTTGTATGACTCTGGGTAAGTCATTTAGTCTCTGTCTGCCTCAGCTTCTTGAAGTATGAAATGGGAACCATAATTGTTTCTACCTGCCAGGTATGTTGTAAGCATCGAATGACATATTTATAAAGCACTTAGCATAGTGCCTGACATATAATAGATATTAAATGCTTGCTTCCTTCCTGACTCCCAGAATAATTAATGCCCTCCATTTCACTGTGCATTTGTTATTAATATATGCTATCTTTATTAGTAGAATGTCAGCTGCTTATGGACAGGCACTTCCTCACTTTTATATTGAATCCCCAGTACCCAACACAGCAGTGCCTAGCATATATAGTTTTTTATATATAAATGCTTATATATAGTTTTATACATATAAATGCTTATTAATGGAATGAACACGCAGTATATTACCAGCAGGTTACCAATAGGGACTTGTACATGAGAAGTGGTGTGATAGACATGGTCAGAACATCAGGACTGGAAAAGGAGGTGAGTCATGTTGTGAGAATGAAGGCCAACAGATGTCAATTCCCAGTGTTCTATCAGTATCTTGAAAAGACAGAAAGATCTGCCCTCCCCCATATAGCACATCAAATAGATCCTCTATGGAGTATTTATTTAGGGGAAGTCATGGAGAAGGATAGAACAGAATTCTAGAGCACTGAGGATTATCAATTCATATCATAACTTCAATCACTCTAGCATTTTGAGGTTCACAAAGCACTTCTTTCACCAGTCTTCTGTGAGATGTGGATATGGATGAGGAAATGTTAGAGCCAGGTTTCAAACCCAAGTTTACTGACTCCAGTGGTCTTGCCACTATGTGTATGTATATATGTGCATATATATGTGTATGTATGTTTATATTTTACATATGTGGGGGAGGAAGAAGGACCCAACACCTTGGAGTCAAGGGACCTTGATTTGAACCCTGACTCTGCTACCAGCTCTGCGGCCTCTGACTAAAATTTTGACAAACAATCCCTGCTCTTATGGAGCTTATGTTCTGTTGGGTAGTATCACATGTAAATAAATATAAATTAATTTGATGAAGAAGAGACCACTGATGAATCAGAGGATGATGGGCAGGGGAAGTGGCACTGGAGCTGGAGCCTTGAAAGAAACTATGGATTCTAAAAGTAGAATATATGCTCCTTGAGGGCAGGAACACTCCCTTTTTTCGTTTGTACTCCCAACACCTAGCAAAGTGCCTCCTACTTTATAGGTGCTTAAATACATTGTAGGCACTCAATAAATGCTTGTTGATTGATTCAATAGGGAAGGAAGGGGAAAGGGAATAGGCATTTACATCGTGCTTACAATGTGCCAGGCATTATGCTAAGCGCTTTTACAAATATTATCACATTTAATCTTCACAATCACCTTGCAAAAAGGGTGTCATTATTAGTCCCATTCTACATTTGAGCACATTAAGGAAAACAGAGGTTAAGTGACTTGCCCAGGATCACAGAGCTAGTAAGTGAGGTCACTTTGAACTCAAATCTTCATGCTATCCACTGCACCACCTAGCTGCCTCCAAATAGGCAAGAGTACTTCAGACAAGAAACAGCCTTTGCAATAGAAGATGGAATGCTGAATTGGGAACTCTACAGCAAGTAAACCGGTTTGCTGAAGGGAAGTAGAGTGAAATGTCTGGAAAAGTGGACCAGAGCCAGGATGCAAAAGGAGAAGCTGAGAAGCTTGTATTTTATCTTAAAGGAGACCACAGAAGATTTACTAAAGCAGGAGAGTGATGTGGTCAGAACTGTGCTTTGAAATTTGGCAGCTCTGTGGAAGAAGAGAATAGTTAGAAGAGAGTAGAGGCCAGAAACAAGGGAGACCAATTTCAGGAGGTCATTGTCATGGTTTGGGTAAGTGATGGTAGCCTAGACTGAGATGGTGGCCATGAGGATGGAGAGAGACCCATGGAAAAGAACTGACATAACTTGGCAACTGATTGGATGAGAGAGAAAGAAGAGTTGGTAATGATCCCAAGGTTTCAAGCCTGGGTGACAGAAAGAAGGAAGTGCCTTTAATAGAAATATAGAAGTTTAGAATTGAGCTAGGATTGAAGGGGAAGATAATGACATTAAAACTACATTCCCAATGGAATATCTCCCACAGGTAGAAGTATTTGGCTGGTAGCTGGTGATTCAGGACTAGAGTTAAGAGAATGCATGGGATTGGAAATACGGATTTGGGAGTCTTCTGAATAAAAATGATAACTGAAACCATGGGAGCTGGTGAAATCAGCATGGGAGAGGGTATAGAGAGAGGACGGTCCAGGAAAGAATCATGGGTAACAATCAACAGTTGTTATTGTTCAGTCATTTCAGTCTTGTTGGACTTCATGACCCCATTTGGGATTTTCTTAGCAGAGATACTGGAATCGTTTGCCATTTCCTTCTCCAATGCATTTTACAGAGGAGAAAACTGAGGAAAACAGGGTGAAGTGACTTGCCCTGGGTCACACAGCTAGTAGTGTCTGAGGCTAGATTTAAACTCAGGAAAATGAGTCTACTTAACTTCATTCGATCCACTGCTGCCAATGTCTATAGTTAGGGGACAAGAAATGGACAACGACTTGGCAAAGACAAAATAGGAGCAGTGAGGCAGGAAAACAAGGAGGAAGTGGGTTCAGGGAAAGCATATATAGAATGAAGGAGTGACTGACAGTTTCAAAAGCTGCAGAGAGTCAGGAAGGATCTGGGGATCTGGACTGGAAAGAAAAGGTCATCAGGGAAATGAATTGAGACCACTGATAACTGTGAACAGTACAATTTCAGTGAAATGGTAGGTTTAGAAGCCAGACTGCAAAAGATTGAAGAAAGGAGTGGAAGGTAGATGGAGGTAGCAAGCAGAGACTTTACTGGAGGAATATGGCTGTGAAAGAGAAAAGATGGTTGATAGCTTGAAAAGAGAGCTGGAGACAGGACAAGGTTTTTCAAGAATGGTAGATATTTGGGAATGTGTATCGGCAATAGGGAAGGAACCAATATATAAGAAGTGTTTGAAGATAGGTAGATTTAAGAAAAGGAAGTGAATTACAGAAAGAGCAAGTGCCTGGAGGAGCCAGGAGGGGATCCAGTACAAGTAGACTGGTTGATGTGGGAGAGAAAAAGAGCAACCTCTTCTTAAGAGACTGGAGCAAAAGAAAGAGAACAGGAGAGCAAAGGTTATGGAGAAGAATGCCATAGGAGGATCTGGGGTATAAGTAGACCAAGACAAATAGAGCTTAACTACAGAGTATGGATACTAAGAAGAACAAGGGGATCCTGGGCTTATTTATAGCAATGGAGCATAATGGAGCCACAAGGTCAACATCCTTGTATAAGCATCTCCTGTGGGTCCAGGTGCCCAGGTCTGGCCTGCACATCTAATGAGGAAAGTGGCTGGGGATCAGTAGAGGAAAGGGATTGTACCTTCCCTATATCTATAACTATTTCCCTTGGGCTCCTCTTCTCCAGACCAAATCATTCCTCTCTCCAACTGCTCTCCACTGAAGGCAGACCTGGGCACTTAGACCAACAGGAGATGTTCATAAGAGGATGGTGACCTCAGGGCTCCATTATGCTGTATTGCGATATATACGGTAAAACAAGTGCCCTCACCATCTTGGGCCTCAGTGTCCTCAGTTCTAAAATAAAGGCTAGAATCAATGGCGTTCTTCCTTCCAGCTCTAAATCTCTGATCCTTTGATTTCACTTACAAAAAACACCCTATCCTTTTAGCTAGACACCTGTTGGGCATCATCCTCGTTTCTTTCCCCAGTACCCCAATTACTGGTTCTTCTCCCACTCCAGTGTTTGTGGAGCACCTTGTTCTCTCCACTTCCTAAGTTATCTCATACTTTGTGCATACATTGACCCCACTGCCATCCCCCAAGGTTCCATAAACATTTGTTGGATTGAAGAAAGTATCGATTCTATATATGATATATGATACATGATTCTCATATTGATTCTATGAATTAGACTACATTGAATCACCAGTTTCCTTATTTTAAAATGTAAATGGCAGGATGAGTAAATCTATCCCTCATTCACATCCTAATGTGAATTACTTTAATCAGATAATCAGATCCCACCTGACTTCCTGACTACTGGCTGAAAACAGTGAGAATGGGAGATCTGACAGAAAAAGGGGGAAAAACTGGGAGCTAAGAGGTAATTTGGAAGCTTAACATGGTAGTCATAATAATCACCATATTCACAAGGGTTTATAAATACATACATATGTTATATATACATACATATACATATACACACATATATTTCTCTCTATATATAAAGTAGCTCTTTGCAATCAACAGAATACTTTCCACACAACAACCCTGTGAGGTAAATGTAGCATATTTTATTATTCCCATTTTGGAGATGAGGAAATGAGCATTAACAGGTTTAAGATTAGGCCTATTCGGGGCTATTCGGGGCTATTCGGGGCAGCAGAGAGCTTGGGTGATTAAGGAGACTTCAGAAACTTAGAGGGAGCACAAAAAGTAGGTGGGAAGGTGCCAAAGAAATTTTCATTATTTAGTGATTGTCTGTCTGCACCAATGGCCACCAAACAATAATTTACATAAGAACTGTGAGTTTCTCTACTGAAAACAGAAAGGGGCAATTAGCGTTTGTTGCAGTAGGGAACATGGGTCTTTTTCACACTGTGAGATGCTGTGGACACAGGAAACTTTGGTCCTCAAATCTTCTCTCCAGACTAAATCTCGCCTCTCCCCTTGACCCATTTATGTCCCTAACCAAACATCTCTCAGCAGAAAAGAAACCCCTACATTGCCTGGCCTAGATGTGTGGCCCATGATGCCTAACAGCATGGGGATGGAGGGGGTGATTTCTGGAGGCTCCAGACAGACCTCAAATGCCCCATTTCTCTGAGAAATGAGACAAAAGAATCTAAGGACGGGGTCAGCTCCTCATTCCTAGAAAAACCTTTAAGGGATTTAGCCCTAATCTTAGGGAGCTGTGAATATAGCGATAATTAATAAGCAGATTAATAAATAAAAGCAGGCCTGGAGAGCCTGCCTCTAGAGCCTACTGACCACATCCTCAGTGGTCAGGGGAGTCTGACTGTGGAAATGGCAGAGGTAGGTCTTCTCCAATCTGGTCGCTGCTGACATTCTCTACTCCCTAACACCCTGGCCCCTCTCCCCTAATGTTTCTCCTTTCTCATTTGGACGTAAAAAACATAGAAGACAGTCTCTCGGATCTTCTGTCTGTGCCTGAAATGGTCTGTCCATGCATGTCTGGATGTGGATGGCCATGCCTGTCCTCACCTCCTCCATTCGCCCCAACTAACACTCTCTTTTCTCCAGTTCCTCATCACTCCCCTGCTCACCACAAACTCCCTATTATCCCAAGGTTAAATGGTCTTATCTTTCCAAGGTCACAATGCCCTAACTCTTCCCTCCTTCCTTCTCCTCCCTTCTCCATGCTAGAATCAGGAGATGGGAGGTAGGAAGGAGGAGGGAGTTATCTGTGGCTATGTCAGCTCTCTGAGGGTTATGGGCAGAGGAGGGTGAATGGGGAGACTGCCCTAGCAGGGGAAGGAAGAGGCCTGGTCCTGCCCCCTAAACTGGCTGGCTGGCTGACTGCCTGGGAACATGGATTGTTTACCAGCTGTGGAGCCCTGGGGGTAGTGTTGGGGGTGGGGGGAAGGAGTGGAGAGCCTGCTCATAAGGAGTGCTGCCCTGGGGAAGGAGGAGGGGACAGTGTTCAATCCCTCCAGGACCCCAAGATAGACACGATTCCCACCTTCCTGGCCTTACTCCCCTCTCCCATTCTACAGTCACAGGAGGAGAGAAAAACTTCACGAGAGATGAGGTGGAGTGTTTTATAACAGAAAGCCAACCTGCCTAGGAATCAAGAGATCCAGGGTCTGGTCCTACCTCTATCACAAATTAGCTGAATGACCCTGGACAGGTCACTTAACCCCTCTGAGCCCTAGGAGCTATGTCCGTTACAAAGAGGGAGTCAGGTTAGTTCATCTCTATGGCTTCCCTTCAGCTACAAGATTCTGTTCTATTCTGAGAAGGAATAACATCCTTTTTGTCTTCCCTGCCCCCACCCTCTCCTCAGCCTTCCACCTCCTCTGTGCCCTTCTGCATCCTCCATGAGTGATGAATGAGTTGTTGCTCTCTGGTCCCACAGATACTGGACTGAGAAGGCCGAAGATCTAAATCTTCTCAAAGGCTATATTTTTACAGATAAAGAAACTGAGGTCCAGGAGGCTAAATGTCTTGTGACCTTCTCAGAGGAGATACTGACTCAGTGTCACTCTGGGGGAGGCGAGGGTGCCAGGCAAGGTCCAGTGAGTCCAAATAACCAACTAACTTGGACCTAGAAGAAATTAGGTAAAGCCTAAAAAGGAACAAAAGGCAGTCCAGAGAAGATTCAAATGAATATGGCAACTCAGATCTCCACCTCCAGGCATGGTCTTGCCCATTTCCTCCTATCTTAGCCAGAAGATGCTAAAAACTGATGGCCTCTCTCTTCTCTCTCTGGGATATTATTAGCCAGTGTGAATTCCCAAATGAAGCAAGGAAGTTATATACAAGGTGTAGTGAAAAGATCATTGGACTGAGAATCTGGAGATCTTGCTCCATTCAAATCCCCATTCTGACTCCTATTAAACTTTGCGACCTTGGGAAAGTAACCTCACTCTTCTGAGCCTCTTCCTTCAGCTGTAAAATCAGATTAATAATATATATTATACACCTGTATCACAAGGTAGTTATGAAGAAAATATTTTATAAACAGAAATAAGCTATCACTGAATCTGTCTTATCTTTGTAAATATAATACCTACACAAAAAACCTTAAAGAGTTTTCTGAAGCTATGAGAGACTTTTTCATTTGCCCAGGGTCACATAATAGTACATTTCAAAGGCAGGACATGAACCATGTCTTCTTGACCCTAAGGTCAGTTCTCTGGTCACAGTATCATAATTCTCTCTCTCTCTCTCTCTCTCTCTCTCTCTCTCTCTCTCTCTCTCTCTCTCTCTCTTTCCCCTCTCCCTCTCCTTTTCCCCCACCTCTCTCTCTCTCTCTTCCCCCATGCTCTCGCATGTACATGGGGTATATATTATATACACAAGATTATATATGCATATATGTTTACATATGTAGATAAACATGAAACATACGCACATATATACATATTTATACCTACATACACACACATACATATATATTTATGCCTACACACATACATATGAAAAGACCTCAATGGCTTTCTATTGCTTATAAGAAAAAGTTCCAACTCCTTAGCCTCAATGTTCAAGGCCCTTCCTGTGTGCACCAATTTGTTTGCCTTTATGAATTCTTAAACTCAGAGTCATAGAACATTCTTAAAAATGAAGGAGTAACCTTAGAGTCCCTTTCAACTGTGATTTTCTGTGACTAGATTTGCCTAAGGTCACACAGGTAGTAGATAGTTGATCTGGGCTATGAATCCAGATATTCTAATGAAAGAGTGCAGTACAGCAGAAAGATGCTGGATTGGGTATCAGAATATCTGATTAGCTCAGCTAATTGCTAGCTGTGTGACCTTAGGCAAATCACTGAACTTCTCTGGGACTTAGTTTCTTATCTCTAAAATGAGGGGCTTGGACTGCACAGCCTCAAGGGGCCTTCCAACTCCAAATATACCATCATCTAGTCACAGAATATCCCTGCTAGAAAGGGGTTCCAAGACCATCAGCTCCAGCCTACGCCTGAACAACAATACTATGGTCCCTTAAGACGGGGAACCATTTGTGAGAGGCGGAAATTAAGGTAATTAAAAGTAAAGAAATACTAAGCTTGAGTGTCTTAAATTGTTAATAGGAAGTAGCTGTATGAAGACATTTATAAAAGTCTGGAAGAACAGTTTAGGAGATTATACTCCTTAATGAGAATCAGTATACTAGAGTAACTGGCACATTGAACTTGGAGTCAGGAGTTGTTGTTGAGTTATTTCAGTCATGTCTGACACTGTGACCCCATTTGGGGTTTTCTTGGCAAAGATACTAGAGTAGTTTGCCGCTTCCTTCTATAGATCATTTTACAGATGAGGAAACTGAGGTAAACAGGGTTAAGTGACTTACCCAGGGTTATGCAACTAGTAAGTATCTGAGGTTGGATTTGAACTCAAGAAGATGAGTCTTTTTGACTCCAGGCCCACACTCTCTCCACTTCTCCACCTAGCTGATTCTTCCCAGAGATAAAAGACCTGGGTTCAAATCCTGCCTCAGATACTAGCTGTGTGAGCACAACTTCAGGACCCTTGGTTCTACAATGAAAATCATAATACTTGTAGTACTCTCCTCCTCTAAGAGTCGTTCTAAGGAGAATGCTGTAGAAAGGTAAGTGATTATTAGCACAAACCTTTCCCTTCAGCTACATTGGTCTGTTCATTATCTCCATGATACGACTTGTACTTTCCTGACTCAGAACTTGAGCCTCTGCTCTCCCTCCCCTTACCAGCCCCCATCCTCATCCTCCTACTCAGCATCTAGGTGGCACAGTGGATGGAAGACTTGAACTAGTCTCAGATCCTTATCCAAAGTGCAACCCTGCCAAATGACTCCTGTCTGCCTCAGTTTCCACAATTGTAAAATGGAAATAATAATAATAGTTACCTCCCAAGGTTGTTGTGAGGATCAAATATTTGCAAAGCACTTAGCACACTGCCTGGCATGTAGTAGGTGCCTAATAAATTCTTTCTTCCTCCCTCTTCCTTCCTCTCTCCCTTCCTTCCTCCCTTTCTCCCTTCCTTCCTTCCTCTTCCTTCCTTCCTTCCTCCCTCCCTCCCTTCCTTCCTCTTTTTCTCCCTTCCTTCCTTCCTCCCTTCCTTCCTCCTTTCCTTCCTTCTTTCCTTCCTCCCTTTCTCCATTCCTTCCTTCCTCTCTCCCTTCCTTCTTTCCTTCCTTCCTTCTTTCCTTCCTCCCTTTCTTCATTCCTTCCTTCCTTCTTTCCTCCTTCTCTTCCTTCCTCCCTCCCTTCCTCCCTTCTCTAGACCTTTCTGCCTATCCAAATTCTACCCCTCCTTCAAGACCCAGCTCAATCCACACCCATCTAAGAAATCTTCCCTGGAGAAGAATATAAACTGATGGAATCAGAAGAAACAAAAGAGCCAATATATACAAAACCTAGTCAATGTAGATGAAAAGATCGCAAAAAAGGAGACAATGAAAAGCTGAGCAAACAATGAAGCATCTCCCTTCTCAGAGCAAGAAGGTGGGAAATCCCTAGGGAAGAATGCTATAGGCACCCCTAAATGTTATGGCATCTTGTTTTGTTTACTGTAAGAGAGGGTTCAATCTGGAGGGCGAGGGGGAGGTTTCCTCCCCCAAAATGACTGTCATGTAAAGTCAAGAAGTATCAATAACACTTTTTTAAAATCTGCCCTGAGTACACTAACCCTCAGTCTTGACTACTCCACACATCTCTCACCTCCCAGGAATTATTTTCTGTTACCATGATTTGCCATTAACACATACCCAACAAAATTTGGGATTTTAGGTGTTGGCTTTTCATGTATCAGAGTCTTACCCTGGGGCAGCTAGGTGGCACAGTGAAGAGAGCACCAGCCCTGGATTCAGGATCAGCAGGAACTGAGTCCAAATCCACCCTCAGACACATAACATATATTAGCATGTGACCTTGGGCAAGTCACTCAACCCCAACATCCTTGCCTTCCCCCCTCCAAAAAAAAAAAGGCAAAAAAAGTCTCATCTCCCTAAATAGACCATGAGATCCTCTAAGGCAGCATGGTAGAATGGAAAGTTGAACATGAAATCACTGGGGTCCTGAGTTCAAATCTCAGTTCTTCCACTTACTACCTTACTTCTCATCTATAAAACAAAGGGGTTGGACCAGACGACCCCCATGGTCCCCTCCAGCTCCAGAGGAACGATTTAGTTATCCTGTGATTACACACACACACACACACACACACACACCCCTAGCAGGGTGTCCTATACATAGTAGACTGTTCAATGATTCTTGTTGCTGAGGATTATAATATATGAATGAATACTTAAACCATTCCACTTGACTCCCTGCCTCCCTCCTACTCAGATCTTCTCACCTCTCTTTTTCCAATTATCTTATCCAACCAAGTATTCCCTGCAAGGGAGGGAGTTCATTAGGTGGGATAAGGGCAGCAATAAACTGGAGTTAGCTTGTACAGGCTTAAAACAGTCCATTGTTAAATTTGTGTTATGAGCATTTACATCTCAGAAATTGGCAAATGCTACAAACACAGGCTTGATTTACTGTTTTGAAAACTATATAGAATTAGGAAAGTGATGGAGAAAATCTTAATAATGTAGGTTGAAAATAAAAGTGGGGTTTTTGGAGAGCTAGTTGTTAAACATTTACCAGCATACCAGTGGATGGGGAGAATCTTCCATAGACTCAGAATAATGGAATGTTGAAACCAAAAGAGATCATGGAGAATCAAAAAATGGCATATTCTCAGAGTGGGTCAGGACCTCAGGATTCACTCAATCCAAACCAACATACCTCAGCAACAGTCTCCCCCACCCTAATCCCGGTATATTCCCCAAACACCGTAAGATCCTTACAGGCAGCATGGAAAAATAGCAAGACAGCTGGATTTTGAGTCACTGGGGTCCTGAGTTCAAGTTCAGCTTTTGCTCAGAGGAACCAGCCCCCTCCTAAGGCAGCTCATTCCACTCCTGGAAAGCTCTCACTGTGAAGAAGTTTTTCTTTATTCCAGTCTCAATTTGCTTCTATACAAATTCCACTCATTGCTCCTAGTGCTACCATCTCTAGTCCAGCAATGTAAGTAATAACCCCTCTTCCATGGGATAGTTCTTCCAATTTCAAACACCCACTGTGTGCTTCCTCACCTTCTATTCCCGGATCTGAATACACCTGTTTCCTTCCATTCATTGTCCTGAGTCCCAATCTCCAGACCCTCTGGCAGTTTTAACACTGACACTGTCCTGAACTGAACATAGTCCTCCAGGTGCGGCTTCACCAGGGCCAAGGAAGGTGGGCTATTTGGGACATCCTCCTCCGGGCAGCCCCTTCATGTCATAGAAGAGTAAACTGAATTCTATGGGAACAAAGTAACTTGTTCAAGGTCACACCATGCCAACAGTTCCACAGGTTCTGATTCCCAAGTCCTGAGTTCTTTCTTCTTCCCATTTACAAGTCAGAAGCAGCTGGCACTGAGGCTGGAGTTAGAAAGACTTGAGTTCAAATTTGGCCTCAGACACTTCCTATCTGTGTGACCCTAGGTAAGTCACTTAACTGAGCTTGGTCTCAATTTCCTCAGTGGGAATGATATTAGCACCTACCTCAAAGGGTTTTTGTGAGGATCAAATGAGATAATATTTGTTTAAAAAAAAAAGCATTTAGTACACAATAGGCTTAGTCCTTTCCCTTCCAAAACAGAAGGGTGAAGATTCAGGTGACAGACACCCAGCCTCTTCTTCCAATACCAGTGACAGGGAGGATGACTCAGTTTAACCAAAATCCCATTCCTTTTCTGGGCCTCAGTTTACTCAGCCATAAAACCAAAGGGCTGGTCTAGACAATCTCTAAATCTATCATCTTCTCAGGAACTCAGCTGCCCACCTCCTCCCCTTCCCAGGGTCCCCCCCTCCCCAGCTCCCACCACCTTGGAGCCAGCAGAGGGAGCCCGGAGCCCTGGGGCTGTGGGTGGGGGCTGGGTGTGGGTGGGGGAGGTGGGGGCGGAGAAGGGGCAGAAAAATGTTGCCTGACTGCTGTGGCGGCAGCAAGAGCAGCGGCGGCGGCAGTCGAAGGCTGGGCCCGGGCCTGTGCCCACCCGCCCATCCTGTCCTGCTCAGTAACTCAGTAATTACTGCTCCCCAGTGCCCCCCTCCCCCACGTCCCTCAACCCTCCCCCCCCACTCCCACCTCAACTACCACATTAAAGCTAGGAATGCCCCGTCCTCCATTAACCCCTGCCTCCCCACCTGCCTGGCAACAGCTTCTCCCTCTCCCAAACCCAACCCATTGTCCATGGTGCCCCCGGTTCAGTCCCACTCCGCCCCTGTCCTTGTTCATCTATGTTCCCTTCTCCCTTCAGCCTCTTCTAGTCCAACTTCCAGGTGAGCATCTCATGTCCTAAGAGCCTTCATCCCATAGAAGAGAGCTCCCTGTGGACTTAGCTGACTGGGGGAGGGAAGAGATCAGTCAACTCCCTGGAGTCCTAAGAGTTCATCTGTCAGGGGTACTTAACTTGAGTCCACAACAGACTCAAGGGGTCCTTTTGACTGATTTTAGGATGTCTGTGACCTTGGATAGAAAAAAAAATTTTTTTTTACCTCTTTATCTTCATTAACCTCTAACTAAAATTTAATATTTCTTTTAATTACAATTGTAAGCAATACACATTCTGAGGAAAGGTCCCTATGCTCCACCAGATTGCCAAAGGGGTCTGATACAAAGAAAGGGTTAAGACCCCCTCTGCTCTAGGCCAGCCCTCTCATCTCCCAGGTGAAGGAGCTGACAGATGCATGGTCCTGTCCCTGAGGCAGGAGGAGGGAAAGGAAGACCCCAAGAGAAATCAGAGCAGGTTAGACTTGGTGCATTTGGGGACTGAGTAAAGTCCCTCAGAAGGTACAGTAAGTGCTATGGTAAGAAGGTCCTCTTTCCCTGGGATAAGCCCGGAATCCCAAGCTCCTTTGCAGCCCTAACATCACTTCCTCCTTCTCTGGAGAAAAGAGTGCCCAACCCTTAACAAGTTAAATGGGAGGAGAGGCTCCTGCATATCTAAGACCCTAAAAAAGTCCATGACAGAAGGACAAGTGAGAAAGAGCAGGAACAGGAAAAGTCATCTCTCCCCCCTCCTCCCCTCCTCTCTCTTCTCTGTCTCTGTCTCTCTCTTTCTGTCTCTCTCTATATCTGCTTTTCTATCCCCTCCCTCTTTCTCCTCTCTCTCCCTCTTTTCCCCCTCTATCTTCCCCTTTCCCCCCCTCTCTCTCTCCTCTCTCTCTCTCTTTCTTTCTCTCTCCCTTCCCCCCTCTCTCTCCCCTTTCCCTTCTCTCTTCCCCTCTCCCCTCTCTCTTCCCATCTCCTTCCCCTCTCTCCCCCTCCTCTTATCCATGTAATCCTTTGCTGGGGTGGGAGGTTTACTGACAAGGGTCCCTCACAGCCCCAAGTCCTCCAGTGTCGGGGGAAAATGAGACCCAAACTTTTGGGCATAAACACATGTGTTCTCAGAGGATGCAAGAAATGTGCATTCCCCTCTTTTGCCATGTGGGCCCTCCAACTAGCCTGGCTATGTCCCTTGAGTGCCCCCTCAGACCCAGCCGCAGTTTTCAGCTAATACCCATACTCTGGAATCCCCCTGACTGGGCCCTGGTGTTTCCTGTCACCCCAGGGCCTTCTCCTGATCTACCCCTCCTTCCCCTCACAGCCACCTCCACAGCTTCTTTGGATAAGGGTTGGGGGAGCATGAGAGGGGGCCCAGTCCTTTCTCTCTAGCAATGTCACAGTGCCAGGACTCTAGTGGGCATAGGGCGAGCTCTGGCCAGGCTCTGGCTGCCCCCTCCCGATCCTGCCCTTTCCTGCTCACAGCCCCATTGTCTCCCTCCTTGAGAAGCTGCCAAGGCAATGCAGGGAAGGGGGGGAAGGATGGCCACCTCCCCCCCACCCCCACTATCACCACCCAGGCTGGGTGGGGCTAACACCAGTGCTACCCATGCCATGCCAGGGGCCCCAAGCTAGGACAGGATGGCCAGGCCTGGTCAAGCCCAGGAAAAACTAAGGGCATGGCAAAAGGAGAGGGCCTGGGTTCTATCCATGCCTCCCTGGAAGACCAGAGAGAAGATCTGTCCTTGTCTGTATTTCTGGTTCAGATTCTTTTCTGCCAAGAGAATTGGGGAGGAAGAGGGTGGGGGAAGGGAACTAGGGCTGCTGCTCTGTTTTTTTTCTAGGGACGTAAGGAGAGAGCTAGTTCATATCAGAGAAACTGGAAGGAAACAAAGAGGAAGAAAGGAAAGAAATCAGAAAGGGAGGGGGGAAGCAAGTTTGGTCATTCTGTAGGATAAACTATTTTCTTTTTCCACTGGAAGGTAACAATGAAGTTCATCATTCATGGTCAAGTAAACAGCATGAACAGTCAAAGTGAGACCTTAGAAAGCATTTAGCAAAGATGTCAGAGCAAAAGACTTCAGAGGATGTGTTCCTAGTTCTTGAGGCTAGATCTCTCAGCAGGGCAGAAGAGGTGTCTGTCTGGGCTGGACAAAATGACCCCTAGATGGCCTGGCCGGCCGCCCAGTATTTGTGATTCCCAGATTCATGAAGATATAGTCACAGAGGAGAAAGGCAGACAGTCCTTGGGGCTGAATCACAGAATTGGGGGAGCGGGGTGGGAAAGAAGGGGGTTGTAGGGGCTCAGAATCTGCCCCAAGGCCTCCCACATGAGGCCATCCATGGGGGCCAGCACCCCAGAGCTGACCCCAGAGCCAAACCTGTTTCCTTAGACTACTTCTTTCTACCAAACTCCAGACAAGTAAGTCTCTGGTCAAGAAGTCCATCTCATTCTAGACTTTTAATGGAACTTTCACTTTCTTTCTCCTCGACTCCTTGTTCCAACACAGCCAGAATTCAAAAGAAACCACGAAGCAGGTGACCAACCACTCTAGGTCAGGGTACTCTCTTGCTAAGTCAAACTGATAAATGCCTTGCTGGAGGGAACAGAACAGAGAAATGTAATCTGCTTGTCATTGAGAGAAGTGCCTCTGTGTCATCACCCTGGGACCTTCAGGGAGCCACGTCAAGTATAATTTGGAACAGCAAGTGCCACTGAGACCACCACTCAGCCTAGGAATGATCTTGCAGGGAAAGGGTGCAGGATACTGAAGTGGTACAGTTAACAGAGAGGAAGGGAGGCCTGGCTCTCCCCAAAGGCATGAAAAGACAGATAAACAAGGAGAGGGAGAGGGAGGAGAGAGAGGGAGGGAGGGAGGGACAGAAGGAGACAGAGGGACAGGAAGGGAGAGGGGGGAGAGAGAACATAGAAAGAGGAGAGAGGATAGGAGAGAGAGGAGAGAAAGAGGGGCGAAAGAGAGAGAGAGAGAGAGAAAGAGAGAGAGAGAGAGAGAGCGCGCGCACTGCTGTGAGGTGGGGGGGGGGGGCGGGAAGGAGGTAATTTCTCTCTGATCTCTCTCTTTTCCTGAGGAGTATCTGAGTTCCCTAGCCCTGTCCTCTTATCACCACAGCCCCTCTGTCCTCGCCATTCTCTCCCTGCAGCTGCAGCTGTGAAGGTTTCTCTGTTCTCCCCACACCTGCTTCCTTGTCCTACCTCATCCCACCCTCCCCCACATCCCTCTCTCCCAGTCATCTCCCACTCCCCCACTCCTCCAGCTTTCCAGGCATTCAGGGATAAGGCTACCTAGACTCGATCTGCTCCCCTAAGCAGGAGACCACAAAGATCTCTCTGCCCTTCAGATGACCAACCTCACTTCCTCCCTTCCACAGGCCTACTTCCCACTTCAGTGTCCCTTCCACTAAATGAAGAACAATACCCTCTAAAGAGGGAGAGGAAGAATTCTCTTTGCGAGATTTTTCTTGGGGTCCTTTGTTTTAAATTTATATCACCATGTCCTGCCTAGGCTTTGGGGATCCTGAGCAGGTCAAGTTAGGGGAAACTGAGGCACAGTCCCTGGCTGAACTAGGAATAAAGAGACAAAGCATTGTCCAGGAGGCTTAGGGCAATGAAAAGAACTAAAAGGCCAGAAAACCTAAGTTTAGGTCTCCATTCTGACACAGCCAGCTGCCACCCTGATCAAGTCACTTTGCTTGGGTTTCCTCATTTGCAAAATAGAAGTAATAATACTTGCACTACCTACTTCACAAAGTCATCACAAAGAAATGGCTTTGTGGTCCTTAAAACACTCTATAAATATGTGTTATGCTTCTTGTTCCCTACTCTGGACCTCTGAGTCTTTCTTGATTTACCCCCAGGTTACACCAAAGGGAGCATTCTCTTTGATGTCATGCAAGCCTACAGCTCTCACTTTAGGCATTCCTGCCTCCTCTCCCAAAGGAGGATCTACCCTCTTTCTCCATCCCAAGCCATCAAGGTGGAGGGTGGGAGGCTCCAAAAGAACCACATTCCAACCAACGACTCAATGGTCTGAACATGAATGAGAGTTCCTAGTGCATGGACCAGGGATCCACGTCCTTCTGTAGAAGCCCCTCCCACAATTCCCTGAGCCATTCACAGGTTTTTCTCTTTCCACCAAAGAAGAAAAAACCTCTTGAATATTAGAGATGTCCTTGTCATAACTTCTACCTGATCCAGGACGCCTAATCCCTCAGCCTCCTCTTCCACAGAGTGAGTCGACTAGCCCCAAGCTCTGGAGATAAAAGCTTCCCTCTGATTGAGCTATCTCAAGAATCAGTCAGCAATAAGATGGGAAATACAACCTAGACTTGGACTTTCTCTTAGAATGTCAAAGCTGGTAAAGGCCTTAGAACATAGAGTGTAAAAGCAAAACACATAGACTGTTAAGACCTGGGAGAAGCGCTTAAACCACAAAATGTTGAATACCAGCACATAGAACACAATGTTGGAGTCGTGTGGAACATAGAGCATTAGAACATGGAACATTTTTTTTGCTAAAAGGGACCCTAGAGATTGTCTATCCAAGCCATTTATTACCAATCTAACCTCATTAGCCTCCCTGAATCCCAGAAAGTCTAGGACTGATCATCTGGCACAATGCTCCCTGGTCTGGGGATGGCCCTGGCCCCTTGACTTTGCCTCTTGACCTCAAACTGGAGCTGAGGAAGGAAACCCAGGGGAAGTCCAGGATCACAGAAGTTAAAGCTAGCAAAGACCTTAGATTATCTTCATTTCAAATATAAGGTAACTGAGGGCCAGAGAGGCCAAGGTCACATAGTTAAGTATCAAAGCCAGGATTTTAATTTAGGGTTAAAGTCAGGATTATGCCCTTTGTTCTAGGCCAGTGGTTCTCAACCTTCCTAATGCTGCTACCCTTTAATACTTGTATGTGGGTGTATCTGCATGTGGGCAGAGCCGCCTGGAGATGGATAGAGGATCAGTGTCTCAGTTCCTAAGACCATCAGAAATATGTGTTTTCCGATGGTTTTAGGTGACCCCTGTGACCCCTGTGAAAGGGTCGTTTGACCCCCAATGGGGTCATGACCCACAGGTTGAGAACCACTGTTCTAGGCCATGGTCTGAGTTCTTTTTCTGATTGGTTTGTCTTCTTTGGGCTAGCAGGAAAGCTAATATATTTATATGTATGTTTATATGTGGTCTTTTTGCTTGGATTTTTATTTAACATTTTTTGCATCAATATTTATGAACAAATATTGGTCATAGGATCATAGATAAAGAGTCAAAAGGGACATTAGAAATCATCTATTCTGGGACAGCTAGGTGGCACAGTGAATAGAGCACTGACCCTGGAGTCAGGAGGACCTGAGTTCAAATCTTGACCTCAGACACTTAACACTTACTAACTGTATGATCTCGGGAAAGTCACTTATTGTCCTGCCTTCCCCCCCCCCCCCATCAATTCCAACTCATTTTTCAGATGAAACTGAGGCCCAGAGAGGTTAAGCAGCTTGCTCAAGGTCATACAAGGAGTAACCATCACAAGCAGTATTTTAACCCAGGCCCCCAGGGCTTTTTTCTTTTTTTTTTAAACCAGATCTGTGATTTCATTATGTAAGATGTTCCTAGTGAGGAACTCCTTTTATCAATTCAGATCAGCATCAGCTCTTAAAGACTTGTTTAAGAGAACTAAGGTTAAGTCACTTGCCTAAGGTCACACAGCCAGTATGTGTCTAAGGTAGAATTTGAATTTGGGTCTTCCGGATCCCAAGGCATATCCACTGAGCCATGCTGCCACCCTTTTGGTGACATTTCCACTGTACCATGCTGTGTTCCCAGTTCTCTTCTTCTGCTTTATCCTTTCCTGGTTCAGGGATTAGAATCATTTTTAACTCATAAGAGGAATTTAATAGTTCTTAATTATCGGGAATAATTTATGTAACATGATTATTCATTGTTCTTCAAACATTTGATAGTATTTAATTGTAAATCCATCTGGACCAGGGTTCCCTCCTCCCTTTATCAATGCCTTTATAACTTGTTCAAGTTCACATTCTAGAATTTTTTTTTTTAAATACTGGAAATCAGTAAGAATACTGAATTTTGAGTGTAGGGACTTTGGGTTCAAGTCTTGCCTTTGTGATATCTGTTTGACCCTAGAATGAATAATCATTACAACTTTCTGGACACCAGCTTTGCAATGTCTAAAATAAGATCTCTTGAAACTCCAAATTTCTTACCCTGCGTTCCTTCTGCCACTTTCCCTCACCGCCAGTGTGCAGCCTTTCATAACTGAAGGGAAGCAAATGAAATAAGTCCATTCTTTCTTCCTCCAGAGTGGGGCATCAAAGACACCACATTAGAGGGCTCTTCCATTTGACCTCAGATGTGGTCCTTGATTTTAAACCTCTCTAGGCACTTAGCAGGTATACAGTTATCTTTGTTTATGTCTCATCTCCCCGCTTGACTCCAAAAGGTCAGTCTTACATAAGCTTTGCATGTCTCTCAACACCTAGCAGAGTGCTCTGCACACTTAATAATAGTAATAAATGTTGAATGAATGGATGAATGAATCTTGCTTGCTACCTCCTAGGCTTCCTTTCATGACCACCTCTACGCCCTCCTTTTCCAAGTTCCTCCCCTTCACCTCTTTCCAAAAAGGTGCTCCACCCCCAGCCCTCTCCTGGCCTCTAGTTCTATCGGTGCAGAAATCATTCCACCAACACCTTTTCCTTGTTCTCTGATGGCTTCCTCGAGTATCATTTGTTGAGCTCCAACTGCGCTGGAGCTTGGACTGTGTTGGAGGGAGGGGGAAAAGAAGGTAGCAATGGGGGGTGGGGGGGGGGGCCGGGCAGGGGAAGAAGGGGAATAGAAATATGAAAGAAGTGAATCCTGCTCTCTGCCCTGGAGGAACTTTCAATTTAGTAGAGCATATAAAACACACATGAAGCAACACGACAGCTACCTAGCAGCTCATTCACAATTGCTGTAGAATGTGCCTACGGTTCTAATCGTTCCCATCTCTATTTCCACCCCCTCATTCCTCGACCCTGTCGTTTCCTCCTCCCTCTCCAGCAACTCATCCCTCTATGTCTCTGCTGAGACTTGGGAGCCTGGGTGACTGAGGCTCTAGGCGCTGGAAAGCTAGGGAGATGAGAAAAGATTCGGCAAAGGACTGGGCAAGGGAGTAGGGGTTCCAAACCTCCTCCTTCTCCCCCAATCAAATATGACTCCCCACCCCCACCCTACCCCTCTCCTCCAGGGTTTCCCCACTCCCCGTCCCTCTCCCCCGGAGTCCCCTAGTTCCAGCCTCTCCCCCTCCAGTCCCTCTCTGCGCATCTAGCCTGGCTTCCCAATCCCCTTGCCTCCGACCCTTGCGCTCCACGGGAACCACGCAGGTCTCCTAAAGAGCTCCAGCTCTATCCCTCTCAGCACTCACCACCAGAGCCCGCCCACGTCGGCGGGACAGAGCAAAAGAAGGACAAGTCCCAGTCGAGTTGGAGCTGGCCGTAGCATCTCGACGGCTGGGGTCTGGCTTTTGAGAAGGGGCGGGAGAGATAAAAGCCGGGGGGCGAGCTGGTGAAGCTGGGGCGAGGGGATCCCAAGCTTTCAGGGGGAGTGTTGGGGCAGCCTGGCGGCAGCGTCTACAACTCCCAGCCGCATCCCGGGAGAGAAGGGAGAGGCAGAGGCGGAGAGACGGGGCGAGCCAGAGCTTCTGCCTTCTCCAGAACTCCGGAGACGAAATCAGAGCCGGGGGCGGTGGTGGGAGGAGAGGGGGGCCGGGGCGGGGGCGGGAGAGAGGGGCAGGGGAAGAGTGGGGGGGTGGCAGTTGCGACAGCACGGCGGCGGAGATCTCCAGAGCCTTGCGCCCCGGGGCTTCGGGTGGAGAGGGGCGGGGAGCCGGGGTCTCTGGGCGGAGCCGGGGTGAATTCCCGGTCCAGTGGGGCAGGTCCCTCCTCCGCCACCCGGCTATCTCCTGGGTCCGTGAGCTGCACTGTCTGCCCCAGCTCAAAGCTTGGGAGAAAACTGTGTGGGAAGGGGGGGGCGGGGAAGAGCTAAGAAGGGGAGGGAAGAGGAGAAGAGAGAGATGGGGGGGGGGAGGAGAAGTTTGACAGGTTTGTTGACTGTAAAGAGAGAAAACTTCCCAGGAATGAGGGAGTGGGGGGGGGGGGGGTTGAGTTAGAGGAATATGCAGCCCCAGGGGCCAAGAAGGGGAGACGAGGTGGGGGCCTAGAAGGATAGGGGTGCCTAACTTAGAGTCGCAGACCTCCTAAGGCTAGCTGTTCCTTACAAAGGTCATCTGCTCCCTCCCTCTGCCTACAGACTTTTTGATCTTGGTGCTGACCAAAACTCTCAGAAGTTTCTCCCAGAGCAGAAGCATCCCCAGGGAAGAAGATTCATAGGCTTTAGAGTTCGAAGACAATTTAGCAATTATCTAGTCCACACATCTTCTCATTTTACAGAAGCAGAAATTGAGTCCCAGAGGGTTGAAGTGATTGTCCAAGGTGACATAATAGCAAGTAACAGAATTGGGACTCGAACTCAATTCCCCTAGCTCCAAATCGAGTGATCTATGCTCAGCTGCCTCTGGGCAACCAGTGCCGTGGTCCTCACTGACAAGGAAGTTCCTCTGATCTCCCTCCCGCCTGAGAATTGAGACCGTGCCCTGCTGCTCTCCCTCCCGCCTTCACTCGGTAGGGGGAAGGGCTGTGGATCGTCCGGAGGCTGGTGGGCTTCGGAAGTAGGAGGAGACCAAAGCTCTCTTTCCCCACGCTCTGTAGCAGTGCCGGAGTGAGCACCAGCTCAGCCCCAGAGGGTCCCTGGTTCCCTGAGCCTGCCTCTCCACCTCCTCTCCCACCCGGCATCCGCCCCTGGCAGCCACTGGGCGGTGTTGTGGGGGTGAGGGAGCCCAGCTGCAGGTGAGACGGCGTTTATCTGATTCTCTAATGCCACAAAAATGCCTTTGATGCCCCCGGCCCCCTCCCCACTGGGAGAGATCAAAGGGGCCCGTGGGGAGGGGGCCAGCAACTGGCGAGGAGGGGGGACAGAACCATTCATCACACCTAGGTTCAGGGGAGGGCACTAAAGGGCTCACCTCCTCCCCCTGTAGGCAGGGGTCCCTCAAAGTGCCCCACGACGGGTGCCGAGAGACGGATGGAGGTCAGGATTCCAGAAGGGAACAGCAGTCCCTGTCCACCCTGGCCCCAACTTTAAGATGCCTTGGGGTTTGGGGATGGGGGCGGGGTTCAGGGCAGGAAAGCGTTGCCTGAGACAAGCAGGGTAACTCAGAGCCTTTAGATGAGAGACCTTAGCCAACACGGGTGGGAGGAAGATCCAGGGAATCTTCATTTCAGCTTCAGGAGGTGGGGTGAGAGCTGGGGGGAGGGGAGGAATAAATAGCCTTCTGCAGCTTACCTAGTGAAAGAGAAAGACACAGGCAGCTTGAGTGGGACGAACAGACACCTTCACTGGCTCAAGGACAGGGAGACAAAAGAACTCTATGGGGCAAAGGGAAATCGAAGGAAGAAGGAAAGTTAATCTATAAGGGGAGATGTGGTAGGGAAAGTCTGCAGAAAGGATAAAACTAGGAAAGAGTGCATGCTGAAGAATGAGGAAAGGTCAGACGCGGGAAGACCTACTAAAGAGAGAACAGGGACAGAAGCAAAGATCCGGACTGGCTGTATTCACAACCTGATGTCCCAAAGTACCATTTTTTAAAAAATGGACTGAGAAAGAGCAAAAGAACAGCGGTCACAAAGGATGGGGAAGCAAAAGAACCCAGGAGATTGAGGAGGAGGAAATAAGACATGGGGGCTGAGGACATTTTGGAATAAAGAACAGGGGTTATTATACACTGAGGAAGAGGAACAAGGGATGAGCGCTGGGAGATGAGGAGGAGAGAGGGTCAGGGGTTTGAATAGGCAAGAGAAGAGGTAAAGAGAGGCAGTGGGGGAGAGGAACAGGTCCTTTATGAACTCAGAGACTTGGGGAGACACTGGGAGCAGAGGGAGAGGTGAGGGGAGGCGTTGATCCTTGGGGTGAAATGGGGAAACAATATAAAGAGAAGGGCTAAGAAGTAGTGGAGGAGAGGAGCAGGGGCTGAGGGGACAGTAAGAAAGGGGGATGTTGATGGTGGGGAGAATCTAGGGCAAAGGGGCAGAGACTGAAATGAGGTGAGAGGGGCAGGGAGAGGATGGTGAACATTAGGGGAATAAGGGGTAGGGGTTATAGAGACACTGAGGGAGAAGGGCAGGAGCTCTAGAGGATACTGAAGGTGAAGAGAGAAGAGCTGAGAGAACATTGACACAGGAATAGGGACTGATGGGAGTAGGCAGAAGATTCATGGCATCATAGGTCTTGAGCTGGAAGTGAACTTACAGGTTACTCAACCTAGTCTCTTCATAAAGCTCAAAGACATTAAATCACTTACTTAAGGTCCCATAGCTAGAATCATAGATACAAAGCTGGAAGGGACCTCAGAAACCACCTAATCCAACCCCCTCCTTTTACAGATTAGGAAATTAAGGCCTGAGGAGGTTAAGTAATTTGCCCAAGGTCACAACAGTAGTGTTGGAGGTAGAATTTGAACCCAGGTCCTCTGACTCCAAGAATAAGTTCTCTCTCCGCTGTACAAGGGATCAGATGAGAGATTTGCAAAGCACTTTGCCCAGTACCTGGCACGTAGTCATTCCTTAATAAATGCTTAATCTCTTTTCCTTACAAATAAGGGAACTTAGGAGTTTGGGGGACACTGAGGAAGGGTCATGATGGGAATAAGGGCACACCGAAGGGGAGGGGCAGGGGCAGAGGGGGGGCATTAGGAGAAATGAAGTTGGAAGTAGAGAAGATACTAGGGGAGAAGGGCAAAAGCTTGGGCAGATTTGGAAAGAGTTGGAAGGCTGGTAGATACTTAGAGAAAAAGACAGGAGTTTGGGGGGGTGACATTGGGAGAGAGGCAGGATAGGACAGGCAGATAGTGATGTAGTTTAATGAATAGAATCCAAACGAAATGCAAAATAAGCCACATGAATTATTTTTAACAAATGTTTTGCTATGGTAGGGCAGTATCCACAGAAAGAGATAACCCAATACATACACAAGAGCACAGGGAGAGATAAACAATCAGACATAAACAAAGTAAGGAACATGCAGGCCTAGACAGATGCACAGGTGGATGGGAGGGCTTGGGGGTCAGCCCGCACTAACTCCAGCACCCCTAAGGGAAGGCCCCAGGTGGCCCAAGGAGAAGCCTGCAGCTGGGCCCACTCCCTCTGTCCAGAGCCCTCCTTGCCTGCCCCCTGCCCCCACCCACCACTGTTATTAGAGATTATGAAACATTCTCCCCATCCAGCATTCTTCTCCTCGGCAAGAATTTTAATATATTTGTCTTTGCTGTCAGGGGACCAGGGCTCAGGGACTGCCCTGCCCCAATCTGAGCAGCAAGGTACCCCAAATCTGCCCAGGGAAGAGCTAAACTCCAGTTGGCCATAATCCCCTGTTCTCCAACAACCCTCAGCTCCTGCGCCTCTCCCCATCATGTTCCCCGCACTGTGCCCCCACCACCACCACCAAGTCCCTGTTCCTTCCTTCTCCGGCTCTCAGACCTCTCTGTGGGGGGGACAGAAATGATGTTATTGAAACAACAAAGATGGGGGAGGGTGGCAGGGAAGGGGATCAGCTCAGGAAACTGGGGCTCCTGCCAACAAGCCTTCTCCCCTGCAGGGGGCCTTTTCTGTTGCCCCTTTCTCCCCCACCCCTTCCTTTAAAATACACATTGCTACACTCCAGCAGTCCAGCAGCACATTGGGCCAGACTGGAGCCTAGACAGAGGAGGCAGGGGTATCCAGCTGCATTCCTGAAGTTAGACCTGAGCCCCCAAGACACTCGAGTTTCTACTCTTCCTTCTCTTATCCAGGGTCCCTATTGTAGTGCATTGACTCTCCTGCAAATTGCCTGGATAAGGAACTAGAACACAGGCAGGAACCCTTGACTGGAGGCTGGACAAGGACCCTCGATATCCAGACTTCCAGTGAATGGACAAGTGAATGAAAAAGCATGTATTATATACCAAGCACTCACTGTGCCAGGTGCTGAGGATATAAATAGGGAGGCGTCAGTCTCTGATCCAAAGGAGATACCTTCCCTCATGTCATCACCACCACAAGCTTCTTTGCCTTTCTAAGTTGGTCAGGACTCTAACCCCTGCACTCCTATCTCCAACCCCTTTCAGGGTAGATAAGTTCGAATGTTCCCCAGAGGTTAGGTTCAGGACCAATTAACCAGTTATCCTACGAAAGAGAAGTGGGGGGGCGGGGACAGGGAGAAGGGGGGGGGGGCAGAGAGAACATCAAGATTTTTGACCCAGGTGCAAGAAAGGGAAAGGAAAACAAAACCACAAACTGTAAACACAATTGCCCACAGAGTCATGAAGAGAGCCTAGTGTAATCAGATGCATACACCAATCCCCATGTAAACACACATCTCAGCATTCTCTCCTGCTCTTGAAAATTTGCACACACCCATCCTCTGTGTCTGAAGGCATAGCGGTACCTGGTACCCCCAGCTCTGCTAGGGGCTATCTGTGTGACTTTGAGCAAAAGGACTTAACCTGAGGAATTCCTCATCTGCAAAATGAGGGGGCTGAATTCGGTGGCCCCTCAGTCTTTTCTAACTCTACAGCTATGATCCTGTGATTTCCCCCACCTCCAACAATCCTCTCCTATTGACATCCTTTCTTTCCTTCAAGGCCTACCCCAGGGACCACTTCCTCCATTTTGGCCTCTCTGAATTCTCCAGTTAGAGGTAATCTTTCCCTTCTTGAATCTCTCCTACCCCTCTGACTTCCAAGATTGCCAAGGGGAAAGTGCTTTGTAGCATTATATAAATGTAAGTTATTTCATGCTGTATTAGTAATATATCAAATCAAAATAATAGCTACCATTCGTATAACGTTTTAAAGGCTGCAAAGCACTTTACATATATTCTCTCATTTGATGCCAGCCTAGAGTTATTAGTGTGTGTATCCAATTCCCCCTAATAGAGTGAAAGCTCTCTTCAGATGGTGCCTGTCATTTTTCACCTCTGTATCCCCAGTACTTAGCCCAGTGACTGGCAGATGCTTTTGTGGTTCCTTAGAGAAATAGACCAAAGTTTGGGAGGACAATAGGACAGAGGCAGGGTAGGATAGGCAGATAAGGATGCATTTTAACATTTAATAACTAGCACAAGGTTCTCAACATTTTCTGAGTTATATAGCCTTTATCTAGGAAAGCCTATATACCTCTTCTCAGAATAACTCATTTTATTTTTAATAAATAAAAATAATTTTTGTTTTTAAAGATTTTAATAAATAAAATACATAAGATTACACAGGAAGCCAACTATATTGAAATATAGTTACCAAATATATTTTTAAAAACCAAGCTCACAGACTCTGGGTTAAGAATTCCTATTTAAAGGATTTTTTAAAAAAATTTCCTCAGTGGTACCACATCGTACCTATCAGATTAGCTAATGTGATGAAACAGAGACATGTTATCATCATCACAGAACACTAACGCATTGTTGGTGGAATTGTGAACTAATCCAACCATTCTGGAAAGCAATTTTGAACTATGCCCAAAGGGCCATAAAACCTTTTGAACCAGCAGTACCACTAATAAGTCTGTATCTCAAAGAAATTATAAAAAAGGGAAAAGGACCCACATATACAACAATATTTATAGCTGCTCTTTTTGCAGTGGCAAAGAAAGAATCGGAAATTAAGGAGATGCCCATCAACTGGGAAATGGCTGAACAAGTTGTGGTATATGAATGGAATGGAATACTATTGTTCTATAAGAAATAATGAGCAGGCAGATTTCAGAAAAACCTGGAAAGACATGGAAGAACTGATGCAAAGTGAAATGAGCAGAACCAGGAGAATATTGTACACAGTGACAGAAACATTGTGCAGTGACTAACTTTGATAGACTTAGCTCTTCTCAACATTAGGAGGCTATAAGACAACTCCAAAAGGCTCATGATGGAAATGCTATCCACATCCAGAGAAAGAACTGTGGAGTCTGAATGCAGATCAAAGCAGACTATATTGTCTCTTCATGGTTTTCCCCTTTTGTTCTGATTCTTCTTCCATAACATGACTAATGTGGAAATATATTTATATGATTGTACATGTATAGCCTATATCAGATTGCATACCATCTTGGGGAGGGGGGAAAAAAGGGAAGGGGGGAAAATTTAGAACTCAAAAATCTTAAAAAAGTAAATATCAAAAACTAAAAATAAACAAATAAATGTTAAAAAAAAATAAAAGAGAGAAAAATTTCTTCAATGTGGGTGCTCCCTTCACTGACTCAGACTGAAAGTCCTCCAAACTTCAGGAGATGGTTTCATGTGTTGCAGTGGCCAAAAAATGTCATCACTTCTCGGTGATGTACCTCTCTAAGCTTAAAGAGTCTGGTCCTTGAGTGATAGGCTGTCACCAGACTCTTCTGTGAGGTTTTGCAACTTGGCAGGACCTAGCAAAGCCTGTGCTGGGCTAGCATCACCTTCAGGAATGCAGGGCCATCTCCATTCCGGCATGGGGCATCAGAGGAAGCCTGAAGGGACGCCTTGTACAGAATATGAATTTAATCAACATTTATCATTGAATATGCATGGACAGATCCTCAGATCCTCAGATGGGAGTGGGTCATACAGAGATAAACACTCACACCCTTGACCACATGGGCAGATTCTCAGCTGCTGGAGTAAGGGAAGAACTGGAGCAAGTATGGAACAGAATGGCCTAGAAGGGAACTTTGGACAGACTAGCCCAGGTCTCTTTTTTTGCACCTCACTCCCTTGCTCCAGGTCCCCATAGAGTCTTTTCCTCAGCAGTCCAATTCCTACTCTCCACCTTGAGCCCTGGGAACCTGTTCATTCTTCCTTGGAAGATGGGTGGATAGGAAAGGGCAATGGGAAGGACAGAGAGTGGCCGGCAGGACAGGAGAGGAGGGGCAGTTCAGGGAAAACAGCCAACAGGCAGGGGTGAGATAACATCATGATTGCTCCAGGCTGAAAGCAAAACCCTCAGGCTCACTCTCTAGAGAGCTCCCTTCTCTGTTTTTCTTCTTTTTCCCTTCTCCATTCCTTTTCTTACTTCTCTATCCTGTCTGCCCGTTTCCTTAATTCTTCCATTTTTCTGCTACTGTTTCTGCCTGTGTCTCTCTATGTCTCTATTTCCCAGAATGCCTAAGGCAGCCAGAGCCTGGGAATTTGGGCCTGTGACCCTTCTCCTTGCAATATTCCCCCTCTGTCCCTCCCTCCCTTTCTTCCCATCCTGTGACTGGCCCTAACTCTCTTTACTGTGGGACAGTGCTTGGGAATTCTGAAGGGATCCTGGGTCTCTAGATCCCAAGGGAATGGAGGAGGGAGGGGCCTAACCCCCAGAGAGAGAGAGAGAGAGAGAGAGAGAGAGAGAAAGAGAGAGACAGAGAGAAGAAGAAGAAGAAGAAGAAGAAGAAGAAGAAGAAGAAGAAGAAGAAGAAGAAGGAAGAGGAGGAGGAGGAAGTAGAGGAGGAAGAGGAGAGAGGAGGAGAGAGAGAGGGAGAAGAGGGAGAGAAAGAGAGGAAGAGAGAGAAAGAGAGAGACAGAGAGGAGAAGAGAGAGAAGAGAAGAGAGAAAGAAAGAAAGAGAGAGAGAGTTCACTTCTCTGCCCATCTCCATCACAACTAATATCACTACTAGCTCATTGACTGTGCACAACTTAGGTCTGACCCACCAAAGTCCCCAGAATGTGACTCCACCAAGCAAGAATTGGAACTTAGACACCAGGTTCCTGCACCTGGCCATAATGTTATCCCTGATTAATAAGTCTGGATCTCTCTGTGAAAAAGCCCGGAAAATTTAAAAAGGTTGGGACAATAATGCATCAGGGTTTTCTCTTAAATCGCTTCCAGGATGTGCAAGCAAGACGAGTCGCTTGATCTCTGGCTTTCTCAGTGTCCTCATCTACAAAATGGGGATAATAATACCACGAGTCCTAGGGTTGTTGTGAGGCTCAAATGAAATATTGATAAAAGACTTTTCAAACCTTAAAATGCTATGTAAGTGTTAGCTATTCTCATTGTTCCGACTGAAGCCAATGGTCTCTGGAATAGCCTAAGGTTCAGTTTCCCCTTAGAAAATACACTGTTCACAACCTCTTCATCCCTCTCTCATCACCTTTATACCTAGCTAGAGTCCCAGGGAAGAGGAACTGAAAGAGGAGGGAGGGGAATAGGGGAAAAGGGAAAGTGGGGCAGGGGCTGAGGAAAAGGCCTAGCAGAGAAGGGAGGGAGGGGCCACCCACCAGGGCTGGGCCCGGTTGAGAGCCAGGGAACATTTGTTTCAGCTTAACTCACTTTCCAGCAGGCTTGGAATGGGAGCGGTTGAACTCAAGGAGCATCTCTAGAGATTTACCCCGTGGGACTAGCTCCTGGGGTCACTGAAGGTGAGGTGGACAGATACATGACACCATTTCAGGTGTTCTGAGGGTAGAAAGAAGCACACCTGGGGAAACTGAGGCCCTGGGAAGGTAGGAGTGAAGAACTTGGCAAAATGTAAAGGACTCGGCCCCCCCAAGAGTCTGTAAGAGATGAGATGGTGAGATTGTAGTGGGTTCCCAGCACATGGTAAGCCCTACACAAGTTCAATTGGTAACTAGGGTAGTTAAGGGCAGTCAAGGATCCCCCCCACCCCAACCCATCCCCTCCTCCTTCCACCCTTCCCTAGGAAATTTAGCACAGAGTCACAGCGCAACCTTGTGGCAAAACTTGAGAATTGTCCAAGATTTAGCCAGCCTAAGGGCATCTATATCCACAGGTCCCTTTCTTACCTTGATCACTTGCCTCTTTCCTTCCCTCTACTCTCTCCTCCTCTTCCCTCCCCTTCCTCCTCTTTTAGATGAGATTTTTATTTTTTTAAGTAACATAGATCTATTTCCTCCTCCCAACCCATGGGGAGGGGGGGGGGGGGAAGAAGAGGAAAATAAATAAAATCCTTGTAATAAATGTGTGTAGTCAAGCAAGACTAATTCCCTCATTTGCTATGTCCAAAAAATGCACGTCTCATTCTACATGCTGCGCCCATCCTCTCTCATCTGGGCTCCCTTCCTCTTTCCTCTCCTCTCTGCAATCTCTCCCCTTCTTTCCCCTTTACCAGGTTAAAACAGCCTCAGTTGGGGGTTGGAGGCCTAGAGGGAATGAGAAGGAAAATGAAATAAGAAGAAATAGTTCTACTGAAAGGAAATGCCCCTCATGACTTACCCAATAATTTATATCCCTATGTTCACTCAGTATTATTGGTAGCTATGTGGAGCAGTCAGTGGCTGAGTCAGGAAGACCTGAGTTCAAATCCAGCCCCAGACACTTACTAGCTGGGTGGCCTTGGTCAAGTCACTTAACCTCTGTTTCCTCAACTATAAAAATAGGGATACTGATAGTACCTACCCCTCAGGGCTGTTGTGAGGACCAAATGAGATAATGTTTGTAAAATGTTTCGCACAGTGCGTGGCACAGAAAAGGTACTATATAAATGCTAGCTACTGTGATTATTTAACATGTAGAGGCATTTTGGAAAGAAAGTTGGTTTCATACTCAAGGAGATCTGGATTCAAGTTTTACCGCCGTCTTATATTTGCTGTGTGACCCTGGACAAATCACCTGACTTCTCCACATCCCCAGTGTTTCTCTAGCTGATGTTCTTCCTTCTCTTGGGCCGATTGAATCAGAGTAGATGCAAATAACAACTGTTTCTTCTTTGGCCAGAAACGCTAAGAGAAAACCTGTCCCCAATTGAGTTTTCTTTTCTTCCTTCCTTCCTTCCTTTCTTTCCTTCTTTCTTCCTTTCTTCTTTGCTTTTTTTCTTTCCTTCTTTCTTTCCTTCTTTCTTCCTTTCTTTTTTTGACTAGGTAAAAAGGCCATTTTCTGCCTTGTTTCTTTTTTTTTTTTTTGCTTTTTTGGAGGGAGGAAGGCAGGGCAATTGGGTTAAGTGATTTGCCCAAGGTCACACAGCTAGTAAGTGTTAAGTGTCTGAGGCTGGATTTGAACTCAGGTCCTCCTGATTCCAGGGCGAGTGCTCTATTCACTGCACCACCTAGCTGCCCCTCTGCCTCATTTCTAATCTACTCTTAATCACAGAATGGGCATTGCCTCAGTCAAACTGAGACCAGATAAAGACCTTAGCTTAAAAAGGTCAAGGTCTCCCACTGCATCCAGCGCCATCTTCCCTCATCCTGATCTATATCTGGCCACAGGATCCAGCTGGCTCCAGAGGAGAAAGTGAGGCTGGTGACTTTGCACAGCCCTGCCTCACTTAAATCCAATTCACTTGCATGTCATGGCATAACTTCCCTGATGTCATAGTCCCCTTCAAGAACAAAGGACAAACAACAACAACAGATTTCAGAGTAGTTACAGATTAGCACTCCTGGGGAAAGCTTCCTCACTGAGAGTTTCTACAGTGGCATCACTAGTCAGGCCAAAATAAAAATCTATTGTGTGATAGAGATATCCAACATTTAAAAAAGAAAAGACTGTCTTGCTGTTGTGCTCCTTGTGGTCTAGTAAGAGAATTCAACACAATTTAACACAAGCACAAATCATGATCATAGATGATGAGCACATCATCTTCCTCTGAAATCTGACTGGAGACCAGATTTAAGAGATCTGTGTGCAGTGATTCATTAGGATGGATGGCAAGGTCTCCACAGACATGACCCAACCTGCTCTTTTGTGGATGTCATCAGCTTTGAGAAGAGAAGAGAACATTTCCATCTAGTATATGACAATGAGGTCCCCTTTGCTATCTGTTGCATCACTTCTGAGGAGGCAAAGTATGAAAATAGAGAGAGATCTTTTGTGGGCATGAAAAGTATCCTCTCCCTTGTGGCCCATGACAGCCACACCATCCAACATCCAGATCAAAAGGAATGACACCATTCAGATTGATTTGGAGAGTGACAAAATTAGCAACTTCATCAAGTTAGATACTGATAGCCCATGCATGACTGGTAGAGCTGTCTTGAGTTGAATTGGTGTGATCACCAACTAGGGGAAACATTTTGGCTCCTTTGATGGTATCCACATGAATGATGCCCGTGACAACACCTTTGTCACCAGGCTTTCAACAATTTTTGTCAGTGGCAAAGGTAACAAGAATTGGATTTCTCTGCTTCAAGGAAGTGGCATCTGTCTTATCATTGCCAAAGAAAGAGACAGGGAGTTGGCAGCCAAATGGAACAGTGGGTGAATGAACTCAGATCACAACAAGGTTGCTCTGGTCAAATAAAGACATTATGCCATATGACCAAAATTAAGCAATCAGAAAAAACTTATTAAGCCCTTACTATGTGCCAAACACTGTGCTAAATTCTGGGGATGGATACAAAGACAAAAATGAAATAGTCCTTGCCCTCAAGGAGCTTATATTCTTCCAAGTGGACAATGTACAGGCACTAACAGCTAGCGGGAATCAGAAAAGACTTCACATAGAAGATGGTACTTGAGAGACAGGCAGCCAAAGAGGCTGCAAGATGCAGTGGAAAGATCAGTGGTTTTGGAGTCAAAGAACACAGTTTCAAATTCTGCCTCTCCTGTGTGACTGTAGATACACCACTTAGCCATTTTGAGTATTTTCCATCTTCATCCTGCACAATCACATCAGCCCTGGAATGCATATCTTATCAGTATCCTCTACCACTGGAGTGGCGATAATAGCTTCTCTTAGATCTTCCATTTAAGGAGGGTCCCCAAGTCAGCCATCTCTTCATTTCCCACCTGACCAAACTCCTTTGGACTTTTCCATTATTCTCCTGGGTCAGGTGTCCTTCCCTCCTACCTCCCTTTTCATCTTACTTTTCTGCTTTGTCTTCTTCTATTAGATTGCAAGCTCTCAAGGAGCTATCTAATTGTTGTGTGACTCCCTCAAGGGAGACTATCTTTCTCTTTTTACCCCTTGCATAGCACATAATAGCGCCTGGCACATTTAATAATTTTTCATTGACTGACTGACTAACTAACAACAGAGATCCTCAAGAAGAGTAAAGATTCCAGGTAGAGATATCATCAGAGGTCAGAGAGGGGTGCAGACTCTCTCTTCTTATAGTCTTCAAAGGCATAAGGCAGACCAAGTCTAAGAGAAACTGGCTCACAGAAGGACTGTCTTTTGATTCTCAGAATACTGCACAATTTTTCTGAATAGAACTGTGAACAGGACCCAGGAGCCTTCTTGCCGAGAAAGAAGACAATATTTGGGGATGAGAGTTTTCCAGGCCAATATTTCTACTTGCTATGTGACCTTGAGCAAAACAAGTACCTCTTCTGACATGTTTTTTATCTATAAAATGAAGTCATCACACTAAATTATCTCTAATGTCCACTCCATATTTTAAATCCTACCTTCTCCAGTTGGCCATTCCTCAATTACAGTAGATCAAGCGACCCAATAGCAGTAGAATCCTGGGAGGATAAAACCTATGTCCTCCTTTTTGGCCTCTAATCATTCTACTTATCTTGCTGGATTTCTTGTTCTTTATCTGCTCTGATCTGAGCTTCTATGTCAGTCTCTAAGTTAGAGTGAGAGATCGCTTTTATTCTTTCAAGGCATCTGAAGCCTGCTACATCTCCTCACCAGTTCACCAGTAGGCAAGGAGATGTAGGGCAGAACTGGGCAATGCCAAAGAGATACTATGAGTCTCCCCCAACTTCACATCAGCCCGGTTCAGAGGTTACTTCCAGGAGATACTAAGGTCTAAGGAATTTACATTTGGAAAGAAACTTTTGCTGTTTCTTGTACCCGAAATATCTTCCCCTGCTTCCTCTCAGCCAGGCAATGTCTCTTTTCCTTCAAAACCCAAATCAAGACTCCTTTTTTCTAAAAAGACCTTCCATAATGAACTCCATTTAATTTTATTAATGCCTCTCTGGGACCTGTGTTCATTTGAGGGAATTTAGGCAAGTTTGAGAAATTGACCCCATCCCTGACCTCCTGAGATGATTTCATGAAAGGATCATTGCTCTAAAGCTGAAATCAATCTTAGACATATAATCTAATATAATCATATAATCTAACATATAATCTAGACATATAATCATATAATCTAACCCTCTGTTTTTATGAAAGGAGAAACTGAGGCTCAGAGAGATAAGTATCTTGCTCAGAGTCACAAAGGTACTAAGTAGTAGAGCTCCATGTACTTCTTCCCCACCCAGTGATTCTCAGTGCCTCCACTAGAGATAGAATCCTGGACTAGATGGTTTGCTTTGGGTGGCCATCCTAATTATCTGAATTTGTACTTATAACCAGAGCATACAGGGTTAGAGATCATCCATCCCATAACCTTGGTTTTACAGGTAAGGAAACTAAGACCCGGAGAGGTAAAGTGGGTTTACCCAAGGTTTCACAGCAATTAGAAGAACTGGGCTTCAAACCTAGGTCTTCTGACTTCCTACTCCAGTGTTCTTCCTAATTCACCATGCTATTTGTTGACATGTAGCTTTGTAAATGTATTTAATTATTTCTCTGTCACTGTCACTAACTTGTTCAACAAGGATACAGAGAAAATTGTTTCCCTGAGTTCGATATTTCTTTCAAAATGGAATCCTGGGGAAGATAGAAGGAATCAAAAAAGAATGTAGGGGGACGCCTAGGTGGTGCAGTGAATGGAACACCAGCCCTGCAGTCAGGAGCACCTGAGTTCAAATCCAGCCTCAGACACAACCCACACACAAAAACTAACCATGTGACCTTGGGCAAGTCACTTAACCCCAATTCCCCTACCTCTCCCCTCCAAAAAGCAAAAAAAAGGAAGGTAGGGACAACTGGATGGGAGGGTATTGACTGCTTAGACATGAGTCTTGTTAAGTCTTATCTCAATCAATTAATGGCTCCACCAAGAAGCATTTATTAAGGGCCTTCCATGTGCCAAGTACTGTGGCAGGTGTCACCCAATTCTCACCTGTGTCTCCAAAAAGCTATAGCATGCACAGAGACCACTCTCCCATAAAACTGTCTCAGCAGATGAGCTAAACCATATAACTGATGGGCCTCAAACCTGATCAGTGAGTTAAGGGAATGTCTACCCCAAGCACGTGAAGACTTCTCCCTGTGGAATGAGCAGATGCAAACAAATGGTTCCAACAGCCATGAGGGCAGCTGAAGCAGGCATTGTAGAGCTCTTAGAGCTTGGTCAGAAATCAAAGACATCAAGGCTTTCATTCATGCTGGTCCTGACTTTTGTCACTGAACTTTGATGACTCTGGAAGAGAGAGTGAAGCTGACAACTTTGTACAGCCCTGCCCCACTTAAATACAATTCAATGCAAGTCAAGACACCACCCTTTCACGTCATTGGTCCTCTTCAAAAACAAAGGACAGAGTGCACGCATTAACCTCCTCCAAGGCTCAGACCTTGTAGAGATACCTCTAGATAGTCCCCCACCCCGCTGGACACCGCACTCTGCAATAGGCCTCGTGCCCCTGCCGCCTCCTTGTGTTTTCCTCTATGATCCCAGGCACATAGTATGATCATTAGGTATTCAGTTTCCCAACAACTTTCTATGGAAAATCAAGGGAAGTGGGCCATGGTTGCCATGAGCAACTTTGAAGAGCGGGACACATTTAGAGAAGCTTGATCAAGGTGCCATCATCATGAGACCCTCCAGATCAGGACTTTGGCAGAGTTCCTCTATCTCGTCTTGTTCAATGAGTAGAGGCTATCTTTCCATTTTTTCTCTGCCTCCTGGGAAGTAGCAGAAGGCCAGCATCAAATCATGGTTGGATTTAAGCCTACAGATGTTCCCCCAACAGCTGCTGTAAAGTTCCTTGGGGCTGACACTGCTGCCTGCATCGCTGATCTCATTACCTTCCCCCTGGACACAGCCAAAGTCAACCACAGCCTGCAGATTCAAGGAAATAGCCGGGGGCTATCTGAGCTTCTTCTACCACTACCCAGTATCAAGGTGTCATGGGCACCATTCTGACCATGGTCAAGACTGAGGGCTCTGGCAGCCTGTACAATGGGCTAGTGGCTGGGTTGCAACACCAGATGAGTTTTGTCTCTGTTCGCATTGGCCTCTATGACTCTGTCAAGCAGTTCTACACCAAGGGATCTGAGCATGCAGGCATTGGGAGCCACCTCCTGGCAGGCTGCACCACAGGGGCTCTGGCAGTGGGCGTAGCCCAACCCACAGATGTGGTGAAGGTGCATTTCCAGGCCCAGGCTCGTGCAGGTGGCAGCTGGAGATACAAGGGCACAGTGGATGCCTATCAGACTATCGCCAGAGAAGACAGCCTTCAGGGCTTATGGAAAAGAACTTCATCCAATGTCCCCTGCAATGCGATTGTCAGCTGTGCTGAGCTGGTGACCTATGATCTTATCTGTTGGGTCCTGGGGTGAGAGCTCGGCTGCCCACGTGAGACACTGGGCCGTGGACTCTGCCTTAGGCATTGAGTCTTCGACAACCCGATGGCTCTGGGGTAGGCCGGCCTCCCTTACAGGATCAAGACCTCCCCTGAAGGGAGGGGCTGGGGGCAGGACGTAGGGCTGATAATGGTGTGTTGCTTCGGGCAAGAGAGAGATGTAACAATAAAGATGATGGCAGCCTGACATGTCTCAGGTGCTCTGTTGTTCTTTCATGCACAGTGAAGTTCTCTGAGGTAGTACCTCAGAGCCGGGGACGCCTGAAGACCTTGTGAGGTAAGTAGACAGGCGACTGGAAGCAGCAGAACGCTTCACTTATCAAAGATGCCCTCCTGAAGGCCCACCTTATGACTGATGACCTTCCATGCCACTTCATATCAGCCTTTGGGGCTGGCTTCTGCACCACCATCATTGCTTCCCCTGTGGACATGGTCAAGATGAGATACATGAACTCTGTCATGGGCTAGTATGCCAGTGCTGGCCACTGCACCCTCACCATGCTTCAGAAGGAGGGACCCCAAGCCTTCTATAAGGGGTTCATGCCTTCCTTCCTCTGCTTGGGCTCCTGGAGTGTAGTGATGTTTGTCACCTATGAAGCAACTGAAATGGGCCCTGATGGCTGCTCACATTTCCTGGGAAGCTCCCTTCTGAGCCCTCTCTCGCTAGCTTTCTGCCTTATTCCTCCCCTCTTTGAGTCCACACCCCATCCTGCCTCTCCTCCCCTTCCATTTTATTTTCCCCTTACTCCTCTCCTCCCCTGCTTTAGAATTGAAGGAACCCCCTACATTCCCCCCTCTTAGAGTTAGCCCCATTGAGACCATCCAGCCCACTTCTTCTGCCATTGTAGCCTCACTCAGTTCTTAAGCTCCTTACTTCTAACAAAGCCAGACCAGAACCCACCGAAAAAAAAAAAAAACCACAAAGGACAAACAAAAACTGTGGTAGGTACCAAGGATACAAAGATAGAACTCAAACAGTCCCTGTCTTCAGGGATCTTATCAGGAGGGGCAAGATGTATTCATGTAGGTATAAATAAAATGTATGCCAAATGGTATTTTGCTGATGGGGATTAGGGAAGGTTTCATGGATAAGATGGCTTTTGAGCTGAGTGTTGAAGGAAACTGGAAATTCTAAGAAGTGGAGATGAGGAAGGAGTCCATTCCAGGCACACAGGACAGCTAATACAAAGAAAAGAAACAAGTGATAGAGAGATATGTGTGAGAAGAGCAAAGGGACCTGTTTGGCTGGAAAGGGAAGTTGAAGTCAAGAGCAGAGTTTTAAATGCCAAACAGAGGAGTTTGAATTTAATTCTAGAAGTAATGGGGAGCCACTGGAGTTTATTGAGGAGAATGGCATATTTGCTTTGCCATCTAGCCACCCCTGGGATTTACTTATTCACCTATCCACTTACCCGTTTATTTATTTGTTTGTTTAGGTATTTATTTATTCCTATTTAATGTCATTCCTTGAGAGGAGGGATTGCTTGATTTTCTGTTTTTGTATCCTCAGCATCTAACATTGAGCCTGACACATAGTAGGTCCTTAATAAATAAGTAAGAAATAAATAAATAATTGATCATATTTAACTTGATGTGTTCTAGACTAAAAATATCTTTTCAATCCTGATTCCTTCATCTAAGCATTAGCTACTCCTCCCAACTTTGTGTCATCTACAAATTTGACAAGGCATGCCATATATACCTTTATCCAAGTCACTATAAAAGTGTCTTCATTCTATCAAAATAAGCATTTATTGAGGGCAGCTAGGTGGTGTAGTGAATAGAGCACCAACCCTGGAGTCAAGAGGACCTGAATTCAAATCCAACCTCAGACACTTGACACACTTACTAGCTGTGTGACCTTGGGCAAATCACTTAACCCCAATTGCCTTGTCTTCCCCCATCCAAAAAAAAAAAAAGCATTTATTAAGTGTCTACTATGTGTCAGGGTCAATGTTAGATGCTGGGGATACAAAGAAAGATGGGGAAAAAAGACAGTCCTTGCTTCCAAAGGAGCTTGAAGTTTAATGGAGGAGGTGATATACAAATTAGCTACATACAAATGAGCTAGAGATAGGATATATTAGAGATAATTAACAATGGGAAGGCCCTAGAATTAAGGGGGATCAGAAAAGGCTTCTTGACTTGAAAAGAACAGAGCCAAGAATAAAACTCTGAGGCATCCTACTCAACACTTCCCTCCAAATTAACCAGGTCCAAAGCACATTGGTAGGGAACTGTCTCCTTATTGCTGGAAATCAATACCCTGTGCTTGTGTGAGGGTTGGGCAGAGTTGGTGAGAGTGAAAAAGAAGAGAAAGGCTCTTCAGTCTCTTTGGATTCTGCTCGTACTTCACCATCAATGTCAAGAGAGAAGACGTAGCATTCCAACCTCTCTTCAGGGCCATGAAGGGAGAAAGTCTCTGGGAAGAAGCCAACATGTCCTTTGAGTAGATGGGACTGGGCTCCTCGTGCTGACTTATTTTTAGCCATGTCTCCATAATAAATCCGCCCAGTTCCCCCACCTCCTCCAAAAAAAGAAGCCAACAGATAGAACTTTGATCATGTCTTTATTCTTTATACTCTCCAGACTTCAGAGAATTTCCCTTTGGCTGAGATCTGAAAATCTCTCTCTCTCTCTCTCTCTCTCTCTCTCTCTCTCTCTCTCTCTCTCTCTCTCTCCTTTTCCCTGTCACTATGTGTATCTGTCTGTCTGTCTTCTCTCTGTGTTTCTCTTTTTGTCTTCCTGTCTCTCTATCTCTGTTTTCCTCTCTCTCTCTGCCTGTCTGTCTGTCTTTCTCTCTCTCTGTTGGACTGAGTTACCTCAGTCCCAATAGGAGAACACCTTCACACTGTGTAATCTGGTTTATATTCTTTTGTGTATGCTTTCTCTGTTTTCTGTTTTTATATCAACTTGAACAAATGAGTGTCTTTGCTTCCTGCTTTGTGTGCTCATCATGAAACTGGCATTTGGTGGGAAGGAAATCAAACCTAGGATGTAAAGACTGGCATACTCCCTTTCCCCTATAAGGAACAACATTCAGGAGTTTAGCTTAAACCTGAAACTTACATCCCCTAGACTAAGACTGTTTCAGGGAGAACATAGATGTGTTTCTAACCCATAAGCCTTTCTCTCCAAGGGGAGTTGAGTGGCCAGGTTTTGGCCCCAACCTCCTGCTTCCTTTCCTGGCAGAAATTGAAGTCTCCTCTGTAGAAACCTGGGGGCGGGAGTGAGGGAGATGCTTGAAATATCTATTCCTCCTCCCTTCGAGCCATACAAAAGACCCCCTTGCTACTAGGTACTAGGAAAGAAACAAAGATGAAAAAACAATATAGTCCCTGCCTTCAAGGTGCTTACAGTCCAGTAGTTGATCTATAACATGCATTCAAATCACTATAAAACAAGGGAAAATGTGATCAGTTACAAAGAAGAAATCCAAGCAAAATGCCCTGGGGAAAATTGAAGGAGGGAGAAAGAACATTGAGCTTCAGTCACTGAAGGATCTAAAGTGACAGGGACAGACTTTCATAAGATTATGTTGGCATCCAGTAGTAATAGCCTAATCCCAAGATTAGGCTTCAGGAGACATGGGTTCTCTTCATTGTGCCGGTAACTCACAGTAACTTTCTGTGCCTCGGATTCCTCCCATGTAATATAGGGATGGGGAATGAGTAGAGCAGATGACCCCAAAGATCTCTCTCAATTCTGGCATCCTGTGGATCTCTTCTCTAGGAATTCTGAAGCAGGCAACTCTTTCCCTTAATTGTGTAGTAAGAAGAAGACCAGCAGGGGACGCTGGACCCTAAGAAACCACCATCATTTTTCTCTCAGACGGCCAAGTTACATAGTCTAAGAAGTAGGAGAACCAAGTTCAAAGGCTGTGAAAGAATGAAGAACAAAGGGCAGCAGGTGGTCAGGGATTCAGACATTGCTGAAGTGGCAAAGGAGTGTCCCTGACAGAAGGGGAAAGGCCAGATGGGTGAGGGACGTGAGCCTGGAAGAACTACTAAATTGTCCATTGAATTGACATGTTATCCTACAGAAGAAAAGACCTCAGGACTGATAGGGTGACAACAGGGTAAGGTTCAAGTCTGGCATCTCATTTACATGCTTTATAATTTAATGTTAATGTGGAGGGGGAAATTGGAATGATAATGCCTTACTACATATAGTTCTTTGATCCTCGTAAGCCTTCTAAGAGATAAGCAGGGTTTATTCTCCCTCTTTATTGTCAGATAGAGAAACTGAGACCTTAACAAGCTTCACCTTGGCTAGATAATGACAGTTGTAATTAGACCCCAGGTCTCCAGTCTCACTCCAGCAAGGCTTCTTTTCACTAATCAGAATAGATGGGTAGGAGCTGTATTGATAGAATTCATATGCAAAGGTATGGGTGATTAGGAAGGCTTGTTTCTGGACAGGATCTGATAGAAAAGAGGTATCACATTTGGCATAGGGACAGGGATGATCTGGAGCCAGCTTAAACCCCTTTGTGAGAGCTGATTGTTAAAATTTCAGTCTTTCACCTATTGCTTCCTTAATTGTCTAGAGTCTAGACCTAGTCTAGCCCTAAGGCCAGTCTCTAGCCTTGAAAAAGTAACAGAGAAAATGTTAATAGTGCAGTACATTTATGCTTAATAATTATGGTTATAGTTAATAGTCTGGTACATTTTCAGAGTTCTTTGCCAGCAGATCTCTGGGTATAAGAGTGAATTTACAGAAGACAAGTTCTATATCTTTATGCAAGCCAAGATGGTATTTACCCATCTGCCTTGGTATCTGGAAGTCAGTATCTGATGTCCAGATGGGCCTACAAGGTAGGGAGTTGGAGGGGAGATGGGTAAGAGGATTTGTCTCAGGAAAAAAAAAGAAAGAAAGAAAAAAGGAATCATAACTTACAGTCTTCAGAAAGCTTGCCCCCTTATCTCCTCTGACACTGCCTTCACTCTAGAACAGATCTTCATTATCTCATTCCCGATAGTCTGCTGGTAGAGTTGCCTCCCTCCTCCAATCCCTCCATTCAGCCACCCAAGGGATTTTCCTAAAGTGCAGGTTCAACCTTGTCACTCCCCTACTCAATAAACTTCAGTGGCTCCCCATTTTCTCCAGGATCAAATACAAAATCCTCTGGCATTCAAAGCCCTTCATCACCCAGCTCCCTCCCACCTTTCCAATCTTCTCACACCTTACTGCCCACCACATAACAGTAACAATGGCCTCCTGGCCGTTCTAGAAACAAAACCCTCATCTCTCTGGTCCGGGCATTTTCTCTGTCTGGCTGTCCCCCATGGCTGGAATGCCCAGCTCCACCCTCATTGACTTCCCTGGTTTCCTTCAAGTCTCAAGGAAAAATCTCACCTTCCACAGGTAGCCTTTCCCAGCACCTCTTAATTCTAGCGCCTTCCCTATTATTTATATTATAATCTATTATTTCTTATTTGTCCTGTCTATAGTTTGCTTCTATATGCTTATTTGCACGTTGTCTCCCCTTTAGATTATAAATTCCTTGAGGGCAGGGAGTATCTTTTGCATCTTCTGCACTTAGCATGGTGTCTGGCATATAGTAAGTACTTAGTAAATGTTTATTGATTGTTTAACTTGCTTCGAAACAACATTGTGAAATAGGTATTATTATCTCCATTTTACAGAAAGAGAAACTGAGACCTAGGTCATGAAACTTAGTGGCAGAATCAGTACTGAAGCCCAGTGGTCCCGGCTCCAGCCTGGTACTTTTTTTGAATCTTACTTTTTTCTTATTCTGAACTTAAAACACCAACAAACATGAACATGTCTAAATACAAAATAGCAGAAAAGATGATTGCATATGAAACTGTGTCTCTAGGACATAGTTGCATCTTTAAGTAGATGATAACTTCAACATTTTATTTCAAAGCTATCCTGTTTGTGTCTTTTTTGAACTTCCTCTGTCCTCTCCTCAGTGCAGTTTTCAAATGTTTCAGTGGCACCACTTTCTTTCTTTGAGGCCAAATCATGTTTGACTTTCAGAACCCTTCATAACCTGGTCTCTTCCTACTTTTCCAGTCCTTTTACACCCTATCTCACCCCCGACTGCCCCACTGTACTTGACAATCTCATGGCACTGCTTTCCTTTATGCTCCTCCACAATGAGGTTGGGGCACTCAAGGTAGCATCAGGAAATTCGAATTTATTAAATACTTTCTAAGTGCTTTACAAGCATGCTCTCATTTCAACAACTCTGGGAGGGGATGCTATTATTATTCCCATTCTATAGAGGAAAAAATTGAGGCAGACAGAGGTCAAGTCCATAGTCATACAACTAACTAGTAAGCTTCTAAGACCAGATTTGAACTCAGGATTTCCTGACTTCAAGCCCAGCACCCTATCCACTGGTCCATCTAGTAGCTTTCTATCTCTCAACTCTGTATTTTCACTGGCTGTCCCCCTTGCCTGGAATTCTCTCCTCTTTATCACTGCCTCCAGGCTCCCTAGCTCCCTTGAAGTCTCAACTCAAATCTTTCTGCGAGAAACCCAAGATAACTGACTCTATGTCCAGATACCTGGCATTTTTGCTGGTGCAATGAATACCCATGCTTGGGATTTGTTCCCTCTTCATCTCTATCGTATGACTTCCCAGCTAAAGTCCCATCTTCTACTAGAAACCTGTCCTGATCCCCCTCAGCATTAGTGCCCTCTCTCTGTTGATTATTTATTCTGTATGTATCAATTGTTTGTACATAGTTCTTTTCACGTTGCCTTCCCCATTAGGCTGTGAGTTCCTTGGGAGCAGGGGCTGTCTTTTGCCTTTCTTTGTGTGCCCATCACTTAGTATCATTCACAACCTGTTGTAGGAGCTTAATAAATACTTGTTGACTCTTGGCATCACTATCATTTGCCCTTTCCTTCCCTCCTCCCCCTCCACATTTTTAAAAAATTCCTCCCTTGCAACATATAATCACAGCCAAGCGAAATGAATGCCCCAACATTGGTCACATCTGGAAATGTCCATCTCATTCTGCACCTTCAATCCATTCCCCTCTGCGCCAGGGTCTGGGAAGCATGCTTCATCATGGTCCTCTGGAGCCCAGGTCTATGATTATTGCATTGTTCATAGGTTTTGAATCCCAGAACACTTCCCATAATACCACTTTTTCCCCCAGAAAAGGAAGTTAGGAAGCGTGGCTTGGAGTAATAGTAGGAAAGAACTCAGAAGGAAGGGAGGTTAGGCCTCAGAGTGGGGAGGGAGAACCAAAGGGAGCATGGTCAGCATTCCTCATTAGGACTGTGACTCAAGCTCCAGGAATGCCAAGGGGTGGGACAGGGAGGTTAGATACCAGAACTGGGCTGTTAGCCTGCTGGCATGAAGAGCAGTGAGGACTTCACAGGCAAAGGGGAGTCTACTTGGACCCTGGAGTGCCCTATTTCTAATACACTCCAAAATACCTCTCCTGACTGAGGACTGGGATGGGAAAACTAATTGCCCCCTCCCCCAAGACCTATCAGAGAACCCCTAAAGCTCTCAAAGCACTACAGCCCATATCCCTGCTAAAAGTATCCTTTCTGCTCCCTTCTAGACCTTGTCATTACCTTCTATTTGCCTATAGGAAGGCTCCTCATCACCTACCCACTCCTGCCCTAAGAGGCCAGCTGCTTTCAGTATTTCCCATCTTTCTTCTATTCCCCTCCTCCAATATTTTCTCTAGACCAATCCTACACCCCACCCCCAGGCAAATGTCTCCTTGTCTTCCCAATCCCTATTTCCCTCTGACTCAATCTCCCCATTTCTGCCCCCAAATTGACATATTTCCTCTAGAGGTTGGGGGTAGTTGCTAACCAAAGAAAGTCCCACACTTGGTGGGTAGACCTCTGGATAGCTCTCATCTGCTTACCACTTTTCATTTCCCATAGCCTCCTATTAGAAACTGATTTGCCCTTCTATCTTCTTTAAATTTTCTCAGAGGAAGTGCTAGGCAGGTTTCTTGGGTCCCAGAGATAATCTGGATGTTTCTTTCCTCCCTCCCCCCACCTCAAAAAAAGCACCTGTATGCTTCTCCCTGACTCCAAGGTTGGCTAGTGTCCACAGGGTTGCTGGCCCAAGCAGGCCTGGGGCAGCCAGGCTAGGAGGAGCCCCTCCCTCCCATTGGTCTGACTTCAAGCCAAAGAGAAACTGATCCTCTGGTGGGGGCAGGGAGCCAGAGAGCTGGAGCCCAGAATAGTCTCTGCCACAGCTTTAGTCAGCACAACACTGGCTGGATGCAGCCTGAGCAGGAACACACCCTACATTGGGTACAGGGGCCCCAGGGAGGGAATAGAGGGAGTCTGAAGGGACAGAGGGTGGGATACAGCTGCAGTCCCTCAGGCTCAGGGAAGCTGAGGCTTGGGTTGCCATCCTCTCCTACCACTTCACCTTACCTTCTTCTCACAGACCTTGTCTTGAAACAACCATGTGGGACATGGTGGAACAACCAGGTGGGTAGGAGTTGCTTGGCCCCACATTCATTTCCCATGTCTCTTACCTCCTCTTCCCTTGCTTGAAATCCCTCTACCCCTGTTACCTCATCCCTATATCCTACTATCTTTCCTTCTCCTTCCTCTCCCTTTCACTGTCTCTTCTTTCTTTTCTTTCTTCCATCTTGTCTATTCTTCACTTATCTCCCCTCCCTCCCACTGGCTCTTTCTTTCTCTCCTACCCAAGTTCTATTTCCTCATACAGAAGTGAGCTACTCAGGGGACAGCCCTTCAAGGCCACTTCCTTGCATAAATACCAGCCCAGAGAAGAGCTGTGATGATCGGGGAGCCAAGGCCTCCAGGTGGACGAGGCAAGAGGCTGTGGAAGAAGGAGACCCTCCTATCCTGGAGGAAGAGGACAGCCCCCAGGGTGAGGAATGGGCCCACTGGAGAGAGAAAGGAGGGACATTTGGTGTTTAGACTGCCTATAGACCCTGGGACTGGGACTTGGTCATGATCTCAATGCTTTAGTTTCATCTTCTGGGAGAGAAAGTGACTCAGTGGTCAGAAGACCTGAGTTTTAGCCTCAGTTCCTCTGCAAGCTTTCTGTATGACCTTGGGCAAATCTCTTCACATCTCCAAACCTCGATTACTCAACAATTTAGCAACTTGCTTTTTTCATCTGTGAGATGGGAATACTCAATGCTTCATGGGATTGCTGAGGGGACAAAATAAGAAAGCCACTATAGAAAGCATTGGATAAATGTAAGATGTTATCATCATCTTCCTAGCAGGTGTCCTGGCAAGGCTCAAGTCTGTGTCCACCTCCTCAGAAGATGTATCCCAGAGCCAAGCTACCACATTCCCAGGATCATCCGATTCCATTAGCTGGGGGCTAGAAGCCATAGACTTGGACTCCATATCTATGTGTCCAGAGCTCACATCTATCCCATCAGGAGCCACATCCCTTGAGTCGGAGATGTTGTCAGTGGGGCAGGAAGGGGAGATTCCAAGAAGAGTGACCAGAAGTCCATCGCCACAGATCCTCTTGCCCAAACTGGGCTGGGATGAAGAACTGCTCCACCCAGGAGCCCAGATCTATATGCACTTCATGCAGGAGCATAGCTGCTATGATGCCATGGCTACCAGCTCAAAGCTGGTCATCTTTGATACCATGCTAGAGGTGAGAGCCTCCCTGTGCTCCCTGGAGCCCCAATCGTACACTCAAAGGTCTTCCTAGATTTCTCTGGGACGCTGAAGCCCCAAAACCATAATCAAACAAAAGCATTCTTAGATCTCCAGACCCCCTGAGTGTGTCAGACACCCCTCCCACTTTGGCCCATAGGTGCTCCCCTGCATAGCCTCATCAAATTGCCCTGGTTCCTTCTAGCTCCCTCCCTTCCCCCCCCCTTTCTACTATGACCTTCTAAATCAGAGGTGGGGAACCTGTGGCCTTAAAAATTTTACAGAACAAATTCTTTTATTAAGGGGATTTGTTTGGTAAAACTTGGATTCAAAGGGCCACACTTGAGGACCTATAAGGCCACATGTGGCATTGAGGCTACAGGTTCCCCACTCCTGGCCTAAACTCTTTTTAACTCTATGCCCCATACCCTCTTCCACAATATATACCCACCCCAACTTCCCTAGCAGCTATAAGTACAGATGGAGGAACTGAGGTGAAGATGAAGGTTGGTTATATGAGTAGTTATAAAGGTGCAGGGAGGATCTTACAAAAAAGTACTTAGATTCAACAAGGGTGTATTAAGCACCTCCTATGCTCAAGGCTCTGCTCTCAATGAGCTTATGATCCAATGGAGACAAGGACAAGTGAGCACCCAAACAGCTATAGTAAAGAAGAATGAGACCAACACAAAGGGAAGATGTAGGCTATGCTAGGTGAATTTGAGTAGAGGTCATCTGGGGGGAGGCTTCATGGAGGAGGTCTTGTAGGAATGGCGAGCCATTAATACAAGATGGAGATCATTCCCAAGCATGGGGAAGAGAGTAAAGAGAGACACAGAAACAGGAGGGGCCGGTCAAGAATGGGGAAGTCATCCAGTTTGTCCAGGACAGAGTCTACAGAAGGGAATAGGATGATAAAATAGAGTGGGGCTACATGGTTGAAAGCCTTGAATGAATGCCAAGATCCTTCACTTGTAGATGGTGTAGCAGTATTAATGCAGAGTTCAAGAAGGTAGAATCTGACCAAGAGATGGCATCATTTCCTCCTCTTTCTTCCCAGATCAAGAAGGCCTTCTTTGCTCTTGTGGCTAATGGGGTACGGGCAGCCCCTCTGTGGGACAGCCAGAAGCAGAGCTTTGTGGGTAAGTAAAAGACTGTGAATGGGAAGTGAAAGGTCTTGGTGAGATATGTAGGGGAGAACATACAGGCCAAGGTGGTGAGGCATCTGGAGCATTTGGGTGTCTCTTCAGTGGAGCTCTGAGGCCCAAGTGTTAGCTATGCCACATAATAATAATAATAATAATAATAATAATAACAACAACAACAACTTGGGTCATATTGACAAGTCACTTATCTCTGGGCCTCAGTTTCCTCATATTCCAAAATGAAGGGGTTGGATTGAGTGATCTCCAAGGTCCCTTACCACTCCAAATCCTATGATCCTCTGATGGTATGCATAGAATAGAAACCATGGTTAGATAGCAGCTCAGCAACCTACCTTTCCAACCCTGGGCTGCACTGCGGGTAAATCCTTACCATTCAGTTCTCCTCCCAGGCAGAGAAGGAAAAGAAGGAGACAAAAAAGAAAAGAAGAATAGAAGAAGAGAAGGGAGGAGAAAAAGGAAAAGAGAAGAGACCTCAGGGTAGGAAGTGATGTGAGGATGATAAGTACTGTCAAGAAGTGCCCATGCTATGGGATATCTACCTGAGTCTTGGATTTGCCTCCTCTGGGGCATCAATCATTCATTTATTCTTTCATCAAATATGCCTTAAGAACTGGACTAAGCGCTGGGTCAGTAGAAAAGGAAGCAGCAAAGATAACCAAGATAAAGCCCTTGCCTTCACAGTGGCACCAGGACTGGGTCTGGTCCCAAGGCTGACCAGATCCATATCTCTCTCCCACTTCCTCAGGCATGCTGACAATCACAGACTTCATCCTGGTACTCCATCGTTACTACAGGTCACCCTTGGTGAGTCCTAAACAGATGGCTCAATCGGATTGAAGGAAGGTGGGAGGAAAAGGCTGGGGGAACTGGGGAAATTCCCGGTATATGTGAGTCCCTGAACCTAATCAGAAGAGACTATCTCTCTGTCTCTAGGTTCAGATCTATGAAATTGAGGAACACACGATCCAAACCTGGAGGGGTGAGCAGAGAACTGCGGGCCCTGAGGGAAGAGACAAAGGGAGCTCTGCTTAGGAATGAAGTACAGAAAGAGAAACTGGGAGACCTGGGAAGTGGGGGGAGGGGGAAAGAGGTCCGTGAGAGTCCCCAGAGAGGAAGATACAGCTCCCTGGACTTGATTCTCCCTCTCTTGCAGAGATTTACCTTCAAGGCTCTTTCAAGCCGCTGGTTTCCATCTCACCCAATGACAGGTAGGTTCCCCTCCCCAACCTTGTCTCCAAAACTCTTTTTGGGTCTCATCCTCTTTTCAAAGACCCTCTTGATTCTAGAATCCTAGAAGCAAAGAATACAAATGGCCCTAAATCTCAGATTCTGTGTGTGTGTGTGGGGAGGGGGGTTTACGTCTAGGATAGAAGCGGGGAGGGAGGTGGGAAGGGAGAAAAATTTGGAACTCAAAATATTTCAAAAAATGAATGTTGAAAATGTTCTTTACATCTGAGCGGTAAAAAATAAAATGCTATTAAATAATTTTTAAAAATTTAAAAATTAAAAAAAAAACAACCCTCCCCTGCTTACCTCACTGGATAGAGGCAAGGAAAGAGCTATGCTCAGAAATGAAAGTACCAGTAATTTTTAAGTTATTAAATTGAAAATACGCTAACATTTTTCAAGTCTTGCCCAGGGATCCATCTCTCTATTAATCCTGCCCCCCTTTTCCCACACCTCCCAATCCTTCCATGTCATCGGCCGCTCCTTCCCAGCCTGTTTGAGGCTGTTTATTCTCTGATTAAGAACCGGATTCACCGCCTGCCTGTTCTGGATCCTGCCTCCGGCAATGTACTTCATATCCTCACTCACAAGAGGCTGCTCAAATTCCTGCATATCTTTGTAAGACCCTACCCAGACCTGGAAAAGTCCAGAGGGCCTCTGAAATGGGGGGGGCGGGGGTTTCTAACCCCACCAGAGCATCATGGGGCACATTGACCAACCTGGGCTCCTAGGGCCCAGCTGCCCCCACTCCCACCCTCGCTTCCACTCACATAGATTTGTATTTACCCAATATTTTCAAGACTAGCATCTCTGATTGAGATCTCATGAGGGAAAGTTAGTTTGTAGAAATGCTTTGGGCACACTGTGGCATCTGGGCTAGAGTTCTTGGCAAAGGAGCTCTGGTCTCCTTCCTGATTTTTCTCCTCTTCTCCCCTCCCTTAACCCCTAACCCACTCTTACACCCAGGGTGCACTGCTGCCCAGACCACAGTTTCTTTCCCGATCTATCCAAGACTTGGGCATTGGCACATTCCGAGACTTGGCTGTGGTGCTGGACACAGCCCCAATCCTGTCTGCACTGGACATTTTTGTGGACCGCCGGGTGTCTGCGCTACCTGTAGTCAATGAGTCTGGTATTTTTTGTCAAGGGGAAGGGAGGGAGCTATGAAAAGATATTTGTGGGGAGGGTGGACAGATTTTTCATTTAGGCCTTCATAATGATATCAGAGGGTAATTGTAAAATCAGTTTAGAAATAGGGTTCTTCCCTTTTGGGTGTGTATGTCAAAGACTCCTTTGGTAATCCAGTTAAGGCCACTTCTCAGAATAATGTTTTTAAATGCACAAAACACATCAGATTATAATTATATTGATAAATTGTTTTGTTTTGTTTTTTTAGTTCATGGATTAAGGTTAAGAACTCCCTGACCCAGGCATCATATTATAGTGAGAGTCAAGAGACCAGTATTCAAGCTCATGTGACTTCATCAGCCACATAAACTCTCTGTGCCTCAGGTTCTCCCACTGGCAAAATGGGAGAAATAATAGATATCTTATCTACTTATATTAGGTGGTTTTGAGGATCCCATGAGGTTTGGGGATCTAATGCAATAATATCTGTGTACTTAGCAGAAAGTTCTTCTGCTAACTGTCTGTGTGACCTTGGGCTCTGAGGTCTCATCCTTAAGACTAAAGATGAGGAAACTGAGGCAAACAGGGTTAAGAAACTTGCACAGGGTCACATAGCTTGAAAGTATCTGAGGTCAGATTTGAACTCAGGAAGAGGAGTCTTCCTGACATCCAGGCCCAACACTCTATGCACTATGGCACCACCTAATGGACCACAGAAACAGTTGGTGTTCAGCTTTTATTCCAGGCACTCCTTAAGAGTTCGTCTGACTACCTCCTTTCTTCCTTCCTCCAATACAGGACGGGTTGTGGGCCTCTATTCCCGATTTGATGTCATAGTAAGTATCTTATTGAAAGTAACTGAGAATAGTGTGGAGAAGCCGAGGGTGGAGAATAGAGATGTTTGTTGGGAGTTGGGAGGGGGGAGGTCTGAGGATGGAGTTAACTAGGTGGAAATCTGTAGAAGCTGGACCTTCTGTGGAGTTAAAGGAAACCCAGAGAGTGGGACTGTTGATAAGCATCGCTGTCTTTCTGCTTTCGGTCTCTCTGTTTCTCTCTCTCTGTGTCTCTCTCTGTCTCTGTCTCTGTCTGTCTCTGTCTGTTTGTCTGTCTGTCTGTCTCTCTCTCCTCTAGCACTTGGCTGCCCAGAAGACCTACAACCACCTGGATGTAAGTGTTGGTGAAGCATTGAGGCAGCGGTCCCTCTGTCTGGAGGGCATCATTTCCTGCCAGCCTCATGAAACCCTGGGTGATGTCATTGACCGAATTGCCCGAGAGCAGGTGACCATGCCACAATATCACCTCCCCCACCAGCCCCATTCATACAGAGCTTCATCACCCTCAGGAAGACACTGAACCCTTGAGGAGCCCATTCTGACCTCAGGATAGGGCCTGGCCACTTTCAACCATCTCAGCACTACACACAGGGTACCCACAACTCTCCCAGTTCAATGACCCTCACTGTGTGCCTATCAAATGCCCTATCCATTAGTGCTTATTCATACCCATCTTGCCTTTGCCTGTTCACTAGCTGAACTCTCTGGAGATGCTGACTCTTCCTCTAGGGCTACAATTATGCAATCACATAATTATGTGGCCATGACTGGGCCACAGCCATGTCCCGCTAACCCCAGCCCCTTGTACCCACAGGTTCACCGGCTGGTGATGGTAGATGAATCACAGCATTTGTTAGGTGTCATTTCCCTGTCTGACATCCTCCAAGCCCTGGTGCTCAGCCCTGCTGGCATTGATGCTCTTGGTTCCTGAGAATCCCAGTGTCCCCATGTGTCTTGTGCAGCACTCCAAATCCCAACCCCACCCCAACAGATGGAAGGAGGAGGGGAGCTCACTCCCTTCACTCTCATTCTCAGCCACATCCTCTCCTGCTCAGGTATGTTACACTGTACTCCTCACCTCTCTCTTGCCCCCTTGTTTACTAATTCCAATACTGGCCCTCTCAGGTCTGCCCTGTTCCCAGAACTCTTTCCTAAAGTTCATCAGGGAGAGGGACAGCCCTGTTCTTGGACAAGTAGGTCCATGAAAACCATGAAGCTTACCGATCACTGCTCCAACAAGCCTGCCTTGGGCTGGAAAGAATACTTTATGCAGGGATTTGGAGTTCCTCTCCCCCTACCCCAGGTGACCACATTAAAATTGGTCTATGCTAGCTTCACGGAGGTACCAGAAATAGGGGTAGCTGAGGCATTAGTATGATAGCTATTCAATTCAATAAACATTTATTAAGCATCTACTACTGTGCTAAGCCCTGAGGGTACAAAAAGATGCAAAAGACAGTCCCTGGCCTCAAGGAGCTTACAATCCTACGGGGAGACAACATGCAAACAAATATATACAAAACAAACCACATACAGGAAAAATGGGAAATAAGTAAAAGAAAAAAAGCCCTGGAATCAGGAGGGGTTAGGGAAGGCATCCTGTGGAAGGGGAGATTTTAGTTGGGCCTTAAAGAAAGCTGGAGAGGTCAGGAGGCAAAGCAAGCCTCAAATTATAGTTTCAGGGCCCCTGGGAAGGTTCCCTTGTCCATACCTCCCATAACAAGTCTGACATCTGTTTCCTGAAATCCCTTTACCCACAGAATAAATCCTTCCTTTTAGACAATTAGAGATGAGGCTTAAAATGAAAATCCTCTTGAGAAAAGGAACACATGACAAATTCATTCTTGAGTGAATCTGAGCCACAAATCAGACTCTTGCCTGCCTGGTTATAGGATCATAGATTTCGAGCTGTATGGGACAGTGTAGACTATCTCCTCCAATAGCTTCATTTTATTATAGAGATGACAGAGACCCGAAGAGGTGTTACCGAAAGTGATATCACCCAAAGTCATGAAGATAATGCAGAACTCAAACCCAAGCCTCTTACTCTAGAGGCAATGATCAGGGGAAAGGTGCACTAAAAGCCTGATTTGGGGTAGAGAACCCAAAGTGATGGCAGCGGTGGCCCAAAGGAGAGACAACTTAATCTTCTCTATGGTTTTACCTTTTTTTTCCCTCTTCCACAGGCTCTGCATCTTCATCCCCAGTTCCACTTCCCTAGTACAAACAAAGCTCTATTCCCACAAGCCTTTGGGAAAAGCCAACTCTTCATAGGGCGGTGAAGGTCGGGAGGAGCATTCCCTGACCTTCAGGCACTGGAATCATTGGAGGATATTCTTAGCCCCATATATGCCCCATATCCTTAACCCCCTTCCTTCCATCTGCAGTAGTCCCCAAGGTAGGGCTGACTGTGGGGTTTGAGAGCCCATACCCTGCAGTGTTGGGACACGAGACAGGGACCCAACTCCTTTGGTTTCTGGACTGATTCTCACTCTTTCACCGTTGTTCCCTAATGTCTTTTCCCATGATCTTTCCCATCCCCCCCTTCTTCCCCTTCCACACTGGTACAGCAGGAGTTGGGTATACTATGGAACCACAATTGTGAAGCCTCAGACCTCTATCTGTGGCTGTCCATCCAACCTGACTAGACCCAAGGAAAGATCTAGAATGCTGATAATTGGGCCTGAGGCTATTCTCCACTGTCAGGTGGTAGGTGGTAGGACTCTGGGTCAGTTCCTGCTCCAGTCTGGTCCTGCTAGGACTTCTCAGGAACAAGAGAAGGGCCTGAGCAACTCCCATGCCTTCCCATTCTTAGGCTAAAAGAGTGGGTAAAGAGTTAGACCTATGAAAGCCCCGGAGATTCTCCAGGACAAGTGTAGGGAAGCCCCAAGTCTTTTCTGTTAGGATTGACTTCCGTGTAGGAGTCTGTCATGAGAACTGAATTGTTCAACATTGTTATTGTTGCACATATTTCCTTCTCTGAGCAACAGAATGAATGAATAAGGGGACCCAGGGCACTGGTTTAAATGGACGTTTGGCAAGAAGAGAGTATGATTCTTATGTGTGCCTCTACTGTTCCTTCTCTGAGCATCCCGGAGATCTAGAAATTCAGCCTCATGGACCTTTCTGTGGGAGCCCCTATTTACTCCTCTTGCCCAAGGCCTCCTCATTTCCTGGAGCTCTGCTGGGGGCTTTCTCTCTCTCCAGCTGTCTTCCTTCTCTAGGTTCTACAACCAAACATAAACTTGAGGGGAGAGGATGGGTCAACCCGTGTGGAGAGGTAACTTCCTCCACAAAGACTGAAAATAAAAATAAAAAAAGATGTTTGAGTCACATGTTTGGTACCTTTGATGCATATACACACAGTTAGAGAAAAGAAAGACCTTCTTCTTGCCAGGTGCCAGCCAACTCCTCTAACCTCCTGCCTCCAGGCAGGCTTACTCTTTTTCCCTTGTGTCAGTAGATTCAGAGCTAGGAGTGACCTGAGTCTTAAAATTACAGATTTAGAAACTGGAGATGGAAAGGGCCTTGAAAAACATCTTATCCAACCCTCTCATTTTACAGTTGAGGGAACAGAAGCCCACAGAAGTTTCTGTAAATGACTTGCCCAAGGCTACATGTATATTAAGTAACAAAACTAAGATTTCCAATTCCACTCTTCTTACACTATGGTATTTACTAAGTCTCCAGGGAAGGAAGAAAAAGTTCTATAGCACCACCAGGTTTACAAAGCTCTTTCATCACAACAAGCCTATAGGCCAGGTAGTGCAAATATTATCATCCTCAATTTAATAGATGAAAAAACCTCCCAGGGTTTTCCTGGCTCCTCCATTTACAACATCCAACACTCAGGAGTTTCTCTCTGCCACAGTGTCTGGTCATTTCTTCCTGTTCTCAGTGGAGGGGACAGGGACTATTCAGAGTCATGTTTTCTCACTGAAGATTGGAAATCTTCCTCCTCTCTCAATCTATTCTGCTCATACACCAATTTGTTACTCATAATTCTCATAAATGGGACAAAAGCATTAAAGTCTTCTCTCTTTATGTGAAATTTACCCCCCATCTGTGTGTGTGTGGGGTGTGTGTGTGTGTGTGTGTGTGTGTGTGTGTGTGTGTGTGTGTGTGTGTGTGTGTTTGCAACACAGGGAGAAAATATTGTTCTGAGCAGAACGGAAAAAAAGGAAGGTTAGTATTTCAAAAAGGGGGAAAAAAACCTAGAGTTGGGAGTCAGGAGACCTGGATTCTACTTAAAGGGATGCTACTAACTTGTCTTAAGACCTTAGATAAGTCACTTCACCACTCTCCCTTTGGTTGCTTAGAATTTAAGAAATGGAAAGGGACTTCAAAATCTTCTAGGCAAACCTCATTTTATGAACGAGAAAACTATAGCTCAGGAAACTGAGAAGGCTTGCCCAGGGCCACATAGCAAGTCAACCACAGTGCCAGGACTAAGCACCAAGGTCTTATGATCTTATCCACCATCATACCATATTTCATTCTTTATTGCTTCTCTAAATTTAAATTAATCTGTAAAATGGGAGAAATAATGCCTGTCCTACCTCCCTTAAAACATTATTATGAGGCTTTATCTATAAAAGTGTTCCCCATTTAGATTTCCACAAAGTTTAAGATCTTGAAGGGTAAAGGAATAAGGAAATGGAAAAAGGAAGCTCTTTCAGGTGTAAATAATAATGCCTAACATTTATATAGCGTTCCCTATGTGCCAGGAACTGTGCTGAGCACTTTTGCAGCTATAAATTCATTTGATCTTCCTAACAACCCCAAGAGGTGGCTGCTATCATTATCTTCATTTTATGGATGAAGAAACTGAGGCAGAAGATAAGTTACTTTCCCAGGGTCACATATCTGTCAATTGTCTGAAGTCAAATTTGAACTCAGGTCTTCCTGGCTATAGACTCAATGCTCTATCCATTGTCCCACCTAGGAGTAAATAAAACATTCTACCCCAGGAAAGGGCTATGAGACTTTGAATAGCTTAAAGGAATACGGAAATGTCAGCAAAGACAATGAACTTGCCTCAGAGCACATATTGCCTCAATACCTTTGTCTCCAGTCACTCATCTAGATAAGACCCCAACAGTACCCTGGGAAATAGAACCAACTGGTCACCATAAATAAGAGTAGAGTCCTTCACTGAGGGAATCCTGCTCTGACCTAGGAAAAACTATGAAAAAATTCTATGCTTCTTACACCTCCTACCTGGGAGGTAACAAATCTCAGGGCTAAAGCTCCAAGGGAGTCAAAAGAAGGAAGGCTTCTACCATTTTTAGAATAAGGGTTTCTGAAGAGTGTAATAGTATTCCATTCGAAAAGAGGGCTGTATGAGGTGACTAGGTGGCACAATGAATAGAGCACCAGCCCTGGAGTCAGGAGGACCTGAGTTCAAATTCGAGCTCAGACACTTAACACTTATTAGCCATGTGACCTTGGGCACGTCACTTAACCCCAATTATCCTGTCTTATCCCCTCCAAAAAGAAAAAGAAAAGAAAAGAGGGATGTAATACTTCAGCAGAAAGAGTATAGTACTAATCAGCCAAGTTAGAATCTAGAATTGGCAATCCCAGGGACTCCAGCAGATAAACCTGCAAAGATACCCTGCCCTGTGAAGAATCAGTTGAATCTGGTGAGAAGCCAGTTCAGCAGCTAAGTGATCTGTTTGACCCAGAACAACACTGATATGCCCATCCACACCCTGTGAGGAGTTAGCTGAGTCACCCATCCAAATGACATGTTGTACCCTTTGAGGAGTCATCAAAGTAACTTGTACATCACTGATCCTGTGCCTAACAGTGAACTGTGTAAGGATTCTCTATAAAAGAAAGGACATCGAGGTCCTGCAGTTCCAGAGGTATGAGCTACCTTGGTCATACATTCCTTATATGTATGACGCTACCATTGTAATATAGGTTTAGACCCACTCTTCACCACACTATAGACTAACTATTTGTGGGAGAGCATTATCTCAGGTTCTGGAGGGAATATTTTGCAACTGCTGGTTTTTGCAATGCCATTTGAGTAAATGCCTTTTTAAAGAGATAATTAAGTCTACTGTCTGATTATTAATGAGAAATACTCCACTGGAGAGTCATGAGCTACAGTGTTAGGAGCAGTCACCCAAACTGGTGTCCCTTGAACTTTAGGTAACAATCACCTCTCTGGTGAGTCAACCTTACAGTATTGGGGGAATGTTACTAATCCAGGATTCTTTCTAGCTCTAAAATTGTATGTTTTTAAGTGAAAGAAACATTAAATGTTTTGCCAAACTGAAAACACTAACACAGAACTGTCCACTGAGCCCAGTCTTCATGAGCCTGCAAAGAGTGTTATTGAGGCAATTCCCCATGTGGAAGTTCTATAATTGGTTCCTGTCTTCTAACCATATTGTGATGAGGAGTCCCTTTGACTGGTTGCAGCTGCACAGCCAGACCTGGAGGACATTCAGATGGTACTACTCAGTCTCATCCATCTTCCTTTCAGTTGATTCCTTCCGGCTAATGGTCTTCTGGTGAAAGAATGGAGACAATACCATTAGGGGAGAGGCCTTGGGCCCTCCCTGTTTAAGGCCAACATGTCAACACTGAATACAGTCCTGGGTTCTTTGCCCTGGTGTTTGTTCCTTCATGTTAGGCAAAGAAGATTCATCTGAAGGTTACAACTAAGTTTCTTGACAGGCCAGGAAGGTGAGCCACCTGAGGTCTACGAATCCCAGTGTTGAATCCATCCAGGATTTTGATATCAGCTATGCTTTGGGCCTAAGGAGGACTCTTAGGATCTCCAGAGCCTAGCCTAGGAGTAGCTGAGATGAATACTCACCCAGAAGCGATGCTGAATTTGAATGAGAGATTAGTAGGGTTCATACCATACAGAAATTCCATTGTCTGAACCCATTCTCTCCAGAGACTGAAGTGGTATAAGGAAAAGCGGGTCCCTCTGGTGTTGGGGTGGGGCTGGGGGTGAAATGGTTATAGTTCTGGTCTTGATATATCTTTGAAGTAAATATCCTGTTGCAAAAGCTGATTGATTGAACCTGTTACACAAACTGTGCATGGTTATTGATTGTTATAGTGGAAAAAACATACCTGGAATAGGTATTTATGCTCTTAACAGTAGAGAAGAGATATCCCAATCTCTCAATGGTACCCCTAGAACCCTGAGGAAAAGATGTAACTGATTTTACTCTGGGAGAGTGAAGCCAAAAAGTAAATACTACAGATATTATATGATCATCACCAGGCCTATGGAGGTGAAGAGAGGGAAAGCAAAAAGGAAGGACTGAGACTTATTTTAAGCAGATATAGATTCTAGCATCACCAAAAGGCAATTTATTAGTTGTGTTTCCATGGACCGAGGACATCACAGAAGGGCAGGCACCTTATATGAGCAGGCACCACCTTTGTTGGTGGTCCTGAGGCAGAAGAACTTGGTCTTCCAGATCTTCAGGAGGCACTCTGAGCTCATCCTGAGTCTTTTGGGTAAGAGTCCATTATCATTAGGACTGGCAAAGCATGATAAATACACAGCTGGAGCTAAGATCTGGGCTTGTCTCATGGTAGAGAAAGGAATCTGGGTGGTGAAGAACAAGAAGGTGCCCCACTACTCAGGGGTGCCTCCTCTGGAAGCGCAGGCTAACTAGCTTGTCAGGCACCAAGACGATTCGTGCCAAAGGGTGAATGTTCTTTGTTCCAGGAGCTAGAGATACCTCGTATTGCTGTATAATCTGAGGGACAAATGAGGGGAGGGGGAAAAAGTTGTTAGTGACTTCAACCCACTTTCCTTTGCCTACTCCCCCGAGTGCCTTCCATAACATCTTCCTTCCTGGGACTAAAACTATCCTAATCCCTCTGGATTCACCTCAGAGGGGAATCCTCCCTGTGGCCACAATGTCCCTCTCAAAATATGTCCATTTTCCAACAACCCTATTCTAAATCCCACCTATCTCTAGCCTCTAACTCCCACCTTCACGAATACCCACCTGCTTCCTTTACTGACCTTTACTATAAATCCTCTTTTCTTTAGCAGCACCATAACTGCCCTCATTCTGCCCTACCCAAGGTTCCCCTTTAATCAGTTCTCTAATCCATCCTCATTCCTTGTTCCCTCTTCCATTAACCACCCCTTCTCCCACCTTTATCCCTGATTTCCCATTAACCCTCTCTCCATCCCTCCTCTATCACTGGTTTCCCTTCTATTAACCAGTCCCTAGTTTTCCCTTGACCCTAGTTCCTCCCCCCCATCAATCCTTCCTATTCCTCTCCTGTATCCTGATTCCTCTTCCATTAGACCTGCCCATCCCTCTTCTGTCCTTGATTCTCCCCTCATCAGCCACAGTAAGCTTTTCCTGTTACTCCCTCCACCAGTTTCCACCATCCCTTACCCTTGACAGCATCAAATTCATCTCAAGCTCAGCGATTCGACGGCCCAGACAGGATCGGACCCCAAAACCAAAGGGTATGGTGCCAAAGGCATGGTTGACTCCCACAGTCCCAATCTGATTTTTCCGTAGCCATCGCTGTGGCAGAAACTTCTTGGGAGATGGGAAGTTGTCTGGATCCCGGGACATTACAAAATGACACAACACAAATTGGGTCTGTAGGGAAATCGCAGAAGAGGAGAGTGAGATGTAGTGGAAAGAGGGTTGTATTGGGAGGTCAGATAACCTAGCTGAGGAGTCCAGCTCCATTTCTACCTGGGTAAACTTGGGCAAGCTACAAGTCCTTGGCCTAAAATTCCTCATAAGTAAAATGGCGGGGAGGGAGCAGGGGAGAAGGGGAAGAGATGGACTAGATTATAACTACTCCACTAACAATAACAATAATAACGATAATATTCATGCAGCACTTGAAAAGCTGCTGTACATACGTTACTTCATTTGGATCTTCATAACAACCCTGCTACTATTATCCCCATTTTACAGATGAGATTCTGAAGCTGAAAAAGGTTAAGCCATTTGCCTAGGGTCACAAAGCTAAGGTACGGTTTCCATTTAGGTCTTCCTGACTCCAAATTCATTGTACCACCCAAATGCCTTTATATGACCTCTGAAGTACCTTCCAGCTCTGAATCTGATGAATCAAAGGCATTCCTGCAGCCCAGAAACATATCAAACTCACAAGCACTGCTCTTCTTAATGGGTATCCCCTTCTCTAATTCTAGCATCCCCATCCCAGGTACCCACTTCTCAATCTTCCCAATCTGTCCACCTCCCATGCTCCCATGATTCTCCAGCCTCACTCACATTCTTGGGGAAGAGAAAGTCTCCTACTACGACTTCCTTGTCTGTGTTGATTCTCGAGTTTACAGGGATAACAGGATAGAGGCTATGGGTATATGGGAGAAGGGAGTCAGGGGCATGACTTGGGAAAGAAACAAGGAAATGCTCTTCCTCATGCCCTACTCTCCTGGGTTCCTCAGAATCAGTTTCCCATTGTCACTTCTCTTCCCTCCCACCTCCTTTCCAATGAGGCTTGTTTCCCAAGTCCAGGCTCCTACTGCCATATCCATCTTTATGTCCACCCTTAGCCCTTCCCTTCTATCCTCTCCATTCTGGGCTTTCTTAGACCCTACGACATGTCAAAGCCTGAGAATCATACCGAAGAGTCTCCTTAAGCACTGCTTTGAGCAGGGGCATGTGGGCGAAGTCCTTGTGCTGGGGTATCTCCCCAGGAGGCACCACCCCCACCACTTCCTTATACAGGGCTTCCTGAGTCTCTGGATCCTGAGCCAGGTGGTAAAGGGTCCAAGTCAACGTGTTGGCAGTCTAGGAGGAAGCAGAGCCAAGAAAGATAATGTAAAAAGGCTGTCCAAGATGGAGTGAGGGTGGCTATAGGAAAGTAGACAGATAAGAAGGCTAGCCAGCTGAAGTCCTTCAGAGCAATGGGTAGAGTCTAATTTTCCTCCCATAAGCCCTGGGAGGTAGGCAATGCAAGTATTATTAACACTCCTCAATTTTACAGGTAGGGAACCAGAAGAAATTAGTACACAATCACAGATACATCGTATGTGTGACAACCAGCTTTGATAAACTGGACTCTTCTTAGCAACATACAGTTATAAGACAACTCTACAAGTCTCAGGATGGAAGGAGATATCTACATTCAGAGAAAGATCTAGAAAGAACAGAGTTTAAATGGAGACTGAAGCAATCTACATGCTATCACTCTTTTCCATGTTTGGCTTTGTTTCTTCTTTCCCATTGTTCACTCCATTGGTTACAACCCTTCTATACAACCAGACTAATGTCTAATGTGAAAGTAAAAAAAAAAATGTACAGGTAGGGAAACTGAGGCTCAGAGTCTAAGTGACTTGCAGTAACAAGTTACACAGTTAACATGTGAACCAACCCCCAAATTCAGATTTTCTGACTCCAATATTCCAACAAAGACTTCACTGCTACAAGATGCTGTCCTTATGGCATCTATGCATTAGCACGGCAAACGAAGATACAAGGAATCAGAGCAGGCCACAACTTGAAGATGATGCTTCAGTTATTCATGTTTATAAGAATGATAATAATCATTTTTATTACTAACATTTGCATAATACTTACTATGTACTAGGCACTGTGCTAAGTACTTGATAATTATCTTATTGGATCCTCATAACAACTATAGGAGATAGGTGCTATCATCCCCATCTTACAGGAGAGGAAACTGAGACCAACAAAGGCCAGATGCCTTGCCTAGGGTCACACAGTTAGGAAGTGTCTGAGGTTGGATTTTAATTCTGACCTTCTTGACTCTAGCCCTGGTACTGTACCCACTCTGCCACCTCATACAACGAGAAGAGTGATTTTAAAAGAAATATCATGAGCAAGAGTCAGAAAATTATTTTCTTTTTTTTTTTTTTTAAAGAAAATCATTTTCTAATGACCTGGACACAAGTTAGAGCAAGGCCACATGAGGTCTTTTAGGTCCTTGGGTGGGGTCATTCCAAGTTTTATTAAGGGGATTTGTTCTGTGAAGTTTAGATTCAGTCAAAGGGCCACATTTGAGGACCTTTAGGCCACAGGTTCCCCACCGTTGGTTTAGAGCCTTATCAGAAAAAACAAAGTCAAAGGAATGTAAAAAAAAATAGAAGAAAATGTGAAATATCTCATCAGAAAAAAACAAGTGACCTAGAAAATAAATCAGGAGAGTTCATTTAAGAATTATTGGATTACCTGAAAACTGCAATAAAAAAAAAGAGCCTAGATATCATATTTCAAGAAATTGTCATGGAAAACTGCTCCTGATATCCTGGAACCAGAGAGTAAAATAGAAATTGAGAGATCCATTGATCATTTCCAGAAAGAGATTTCAAAATGAAAACTCCCAAGAATATTATGGCCCAATTCCAGAGCTCCCATATCAAGGAAGAAATATTGTAAACAGTCCAAAAGAGACAATTCAAACATGATGAAACCATAATCAGGATCACACAAGATTTAGCAGCTTCTATGTTAAAGAAGTGAAGGGCTGGGAGTATAATATTCCAAAAAGTAAAGGAGCTAAAATTAAAAAAAAAAAAAAGGCCTACCCAGGAAAACTGAGTATACTCTTTCAGGGCAAAAAGTGGAGATTTAATGAAGTACAGGACTTTCAAAAATTCCTGATTAAAAGACCACAACTGGGGGGGCGGAGCCAAGATGGCGGCGTAGCAGCAGCAACATATCGCAGCTCTCACATAGCCACCCCAAAATACCCATAAAATAGGACTCTAAACCAATCCTAGAACTCTAAAATGCACACAAAGATACTTCCCACTAAAGTCAGCTCGGCTACGAGGAACCATATCAGCACTGTGAACGGAAACCAGCCTGGCCTGAAGTCACAGCTGTGCCCCGGGGGCAGCTGGATGGGAGCCTCTCAGGTGAGTGGATTAGTGGCAGCTGCGAGTGGGGATTGCAAAAGGGGGAGATAAGCAGTCTGGCCAAAAGGCCTCCAGAGAGGAAAAGCGAAAGGCAGAGGTTTTGCACCCGCCTCC
>CM053591.1:149665223-149690707 GCA_028646515.1 Pseudochirops corinnae | reverse complement strand
AAGAGAGAAAGAAAGAAAGAAAGAAAGAAAGAAAGAAAGAAAGAAAGAAAGGAAGGAAGGAAGGAAGGAAGGAAGGAAGGAAGGAAAGAAGGAAGGAAGGAAAGAAGGAAGAAAGAAAGAAAGAAAGAAAGAAAGAAAGAAAGAACGGAAGGAAGGTAGGTTCAGATTACACAATATAGTGAACACTCTGTTTATCCCATTACAAATCAAGGCAAACATTCACAATATATCACAATATAATATTCACAACATTACATCTTATCACAGAAAATGGCCACACAGTTTTCATTACAGTGGCCACAATATTTAGAACAAGGAACGAAAGAATACTTAATCATTCAACCAATTCACAATAGAATAATCAAACTTCCACTCATGAGGCAACCGTTAACTTAATCAGTCACTAATCTAGATTCCCTACTAGTACAGTCATTAGAAAAACCACACCAACCCTCCACCCTTTGGTGTCCAGAAAACCTCAATTTCATCCAAGGGGAGGCCTTTTCTTCATCTTGACTCTGGGTGGTCTCTCTGATTCCCTGGATCCCCTTCCATGGTCCTGGCTCCCTCTTGAATCCACCAAACAGTCACCTGGATTCAGAAGCAGACAGCTCCAAGGTTCTTGTTCAGTCCTCAGAGGTAGACAGCTTCCAGGTCTTTGTCCAGTCCTCAGGGCAATCCCTGGCACACATTGAAGTTCACAGGGTCCAGCACATCTCAAATTCTTCAACACTTCTCTTGCCTGGAACTCAAGGATCAGCCAGGCCACGGACAAACAAAGTCTTATTCTGGTCGTGTTTCTTCAGTTCTCCAGTACTTCAGCCTTCCAGGCAAGCCCTCTCAGCCTTGCAGGAGGCTTTCCAGGCAAGCCCTCTCAGCCTTCTAGGTGGCCTTCACCAGATTCTGGTCTCAAGAAAACCATCTCAGTTCTCAGTCAGCTTCCAGATGCTAGGGGAGAAACTCTCTCTCTCTCTCTCTCTCTCTCTCTCTCTCTCTCTCTCTCTCTCTCAAGAAAACTCCAAATCAGTTCTCAGCTTCCAGATGCTGGGAGAGAAACTCTCTCTTCCTCCCTCTCTATCTCTCTCAGCCGGCTTCAGTCTCCACGATTATTCCTTCACCAGGAGCAACATTCCAATTCTGTCTCTCTGTCTCTGGAATTCTTACTTCTATACACACACTGGCCTCCTGTCTCAGCCAATCCCCTTCTTCCATATCAACAGGGGAGTTTATGCCTTCTCAACAATGGGACAGAGTTTGTACCTTCCATACTTAGCCCCAAGGTACTAAGCGCTAAGTATCTGCTAAACTGATTGCTATTACAGTAGGCAATGGGGAAAGAGAAAGATGGAATGATCAATAGGGCAAGTTGCTGGAGAAGATGAGACAGAATGAGATCCAGGGCACAGGTAGAGATGCTGGCCTTGGCAAAAAGGCCATTTCCTCAGAAACAGAAGAAGACAGATGTGCAAAGATGCAAAGAGATTTTTTTTTAGGTAGCTGAGAGATCTCATGGTGGATGTATCAGTAGTTTCAGTAAAGCATGGAAACAACATTCTATCGAGAAAGGGAAGTTTGGGAGGTGTAGAAGGATTGAGAAAGGATAAGCAGGAAAGAAAGAAAGGAACGCTGGAAGAAAGGAAAGAAAGAGAGGGAGAAAAGGAGGAAAGAAGGGAGGAAGAGAGAAAGAGACAGAGACAGAGACAAAAAGAGACAGAGATGGAGAGAAAGAATGCTTCATCTCCTGGACTTTACACATTGGAAGCTTCTTCTCCCCTTTCAGTTCCTCCTCTGATTGGTTGGTTCCTTCCAGAACCACCACTTTAAGGAAGGTGCCCAGGCCAGTCATGTCTCTGTTCCTCTCCAGGGTGCACTTCTGACTCTCCCAGATTCTCTCTACATTTCTTCCTTTTTCATCTTCCTTTTGTATATTATCTTCCATCACTGGAATATAACCTCTCTGAGGACAGGGACATCCTTCTTTCTGTTTACATGTGTCTTCCTAGTGCTTAGCACTTTGCCAGACTCAGAACAGGAACTTAATAAATGGTTGTTGACTTTATTTGAAATAAATTCTATTTCTATAGTAAGAGCAAAATTAAGTAGCTGACCCTTTATGCTCATCTCACTTGGCCATACATACATCAGTGAAAATAGGTTATGTGTAACCATCCAAGATAACATCCAGTGGCAGTTACATAAATTTTAGGCATGGTGCCTAAGAGGATTAACCAGCTTCTAGGAGACATGCCTTGCAAATTCAACACCATTAAGTAACACAAACATGCATAACACATTCCTACTCTCAAAACTTAACAATTTATTTACCTGATAGTTGTTTTTCATCTCCCATACTTCCTTCTTCATACCACCCACCTATCTCCTCCTTATGGGCTTAGGGCACATCAAAATAGTATCAAATCACCCCATAATTAACCTTGGTAAGATAAGCATCGAATGCAATTTTGTCATCTTCAAAAAGGAGTCCCTAGCTGGGAGAATAGCCTTCAGATAAATCAATAAACCATTAGGTTTAGAAGATGTGTCTTAAGGCAGATACAATTTTATGTTGACAGGTATTACTCTGTAAGGGGAGAAGGAAGCCCAGTTGAGATGCCCAAAGTCCTCTACTGTGAAAGTCTCATCAAAAGAGTCCCTTTTAGTTACATTTCTCTCCCATCAGGGTAATCCACATTCCTCCAAGAGCCAGAGGTGCTAAACAAACAGTTAACAGCTTCCCCAAGGCTCTACTTCTTGTCTCGATACTATTAATGACTTCATCCTAGTTCAGGCCGAGTCAAATGTCAGGATTTATGTTTATAAAATGCTTCAGCCTATTTCTGTCTACGATGATCTCTATTGCCCTTTGAGCAGTCAATGTTGATTCTTTGGAGTCCGTGGTATTCTATGATTCCCAAGTATCACCAAAAGATTATTAGTGTAGAAGATTCAAAAGCCTTGTACATTTCCCAAATACAACTCAGCTTGCTCTTCTCTTCCTATTAAATTATATTTCCACACATATGTCAAAAATATAGTTAATGATGGGAACAGTACATTCAAATCTTACATACACAAACTCCAACTTGGGTTCAAAGGATCCCAAAAGGTCAAATTGATTTCTTAAGAATATGTTAATAGCCTTGATTTGAATGATAAAGGAGCCTGGGATAGCTGCTAGGTAGACAGATTTAGAGAGGGAAGGAGAAACAGACAGAGGGAGGGAGGGAGGGAGACAGAGAGATAGAGCATTTATTAAGACAATTATCATCCTGGAGGAGCGGAATGCAAGCTAAAAGAGATGATAAAGTCCCTCCCTCTATGAGGAAACAAGCCACATATTAAGGATTGGAGTGGGGAGAAATGGAATACAAAAGGGCGAAGTTACTGGTAAGAGTCTAAGTTTGTGGTTATGTAAATGGAGTAGAAGGGACAGATGAGAAATGCTGTGGAGGCAGAATTTGGCAAGTGATTGAATACTGGCTGAGGGGAAGGATGAAGAGTTGATAACGCCTTATACTTGTAAATCTGTTTGGAGAGATGGTGGCGCCCTTGACACCCTGGTGCTGCCTCCTCCGCCTTGCACTTGTAAAGATGCCTTCATAGGATTTTATGTTTAATCCATTACGTTTCATCTTATTAGACATGTCCAAATGTTCTAGCCTGTGCTGATCACTTGGGTCCTGACTTCATTGTCCAGTATCAGCCATCCCTCTCAGGCTTGTGTAATCTGCAAATCAGAGATGACAGAACTGGGGGGCTGAATACAGGCCTCTTCAGTCTCGTGACAGGGCTCCTTCCACTGTAACACTTTTCTCTTAGTCTGACTCATGTGAGGTTCCTTCCCCCCACAAGACATTCTACTTTTGTAACAAGCCAATTCTGTCTTAGCTAAACCAAGGGGGAAAAATGGATTTGTATACACCTATTCCAGGAGATTAGGGGAATTTAGGTGTTACAATAGCTCATTGGCTATGGAGTCGAGAAGATCTGAGTTCAAATTCAGCCTCAGACACTTACTAGCTGTGTGACCCTGGGCAAGTTACTTAACTCCAATTTGCCTCAGTTCCTCATCTGCAAAATAGGGAAACAGCAAACCACTTCAGTCTTTGCCAAGAAAACCCCATGGACTTGAAGAGTCAGACACCACTGAACAGCTGAACAACAATCCAAGAGAGGCAAGGGGATGAGACCACCTTAAGAAGTCCCAAAAGGGCAGGAATGGTGTTGGTGGCAGTAACCATTGCAGCAACAGGATCCTGACTCCAAATTTTATAAAGCCCATGGAGCTGGCATCAACGGTGAAGGAGAAACCCCCTGAGTAAGAAAACTAGAAACAGCTGTGATTACTCATGCCTACTCTCCTGGCATTTACCTCCTCGGTTTCCACTTGAATAAGTGCTGTTACTAAGCTGGTCACATTCTAACACAGGAGAAGCCCAAGGACAAGTTAAAACATGCAAACAACAGTAACAAGAATTATAATAAACTGGCTGACCTTGTGGATGGTAAGTCCTCCAAACAGTCCTTTTTAAAAAAAAATGACATTGTACTTATTGCATCAGGACAATGTAGATTTCAAACTTCTTACGAAAGCAAAGGCCCATCTTTTCAATATTATCATCCTACCACTGCTGTGACATAACAGAGAGATGGAAGAAATAAAAATCGGTATCACTCAGAAGGCAACAGAGAGACAGACTGCAACATAAAACCAACAAAGAACTGCAAAGAACAGGAACAAAAAACATTATCTATATGGTAGAGAGAGGAGATGGATTGGTCACATGGTAAGAATGAAGGACAGCTGGCAAATGGCCAGAAAGTTCCTCTGACACCCTGTCAATCAGGAAGGCCTTCAGCATGCTGGGTGGACCGCTGTGTAGAAAGACATTAAGAAGTGTACAGAACGGGCAGGCATGGATGGGAGGGAGCTCCTGGGCTGAAGAGATCACAGAGTCAGTTAAGAGCTGGGAGAAGAAAATTAAGGATCCTCTACCAAAGTCCCCAGACGCGCTGGGGCATGGAGGTGACTGGGATGTTAAAGGTAGGTCCCTGCAGCAAAAATTCTGGCAAGGCTTCCCAAGATGGAAAGTATTAAGAGTAAGAAGACCTTAATTCAAAAGTTGGTTCTGTCAATTACCCAGGTGACCTTGAACAAGTCACTTTCTTGATACGTGCTTCTGTAAGGACAGAGTTGGACAAGAGGCTCTTTAAGCCTCTTTCCAATTCTGCTGTCTATGACCCAACAGTGAACTGTGTGTCTGACTGTGTGAGGGCAAACTAGCCAGACTTGGCCAGGCTCATCACCAGGGTGCTAGTCAACAGGTGGTGATTTTTTTTTCTGGTCTCAGTAATTCAGGAGATGATCTACTGAGTCACGGTGATCCTGACAGATGGGGTACTCGCCAAAGAAGTAAACAATAGATCATAATTAAGTGACAAAGTCCTCTGGGATTGCAGGGAGAGGAGTCAAGAACCTCAACTCTTACTTTACCAAGAAAACTGAGACCAACGTGACCTCCCTCTTTTCCCCTTCCCTTTATCTCAAGATCCAATCTCCTAGGGGGGGCTAGGTGGTGCAGTGAATAGAACATCTGCCCTGGAGTCCGGAGGACCTGAGTTCAAATGTGGCCTCAAACACTTAACACAAAAAACTAGACGTGTAACCTTGGGCAAGTCACCTAACCCCAATTGCCCTACCTTCCCCCCTCCAAAAAGCCACAAAAAAAATTTCATCTCCTCTATCCTCTCTTCCTCCATTTTCTGACAATGAGGTGGCCCTTCTAGCCAAGGCCATTCCCCTCCACTTGTGCCTTTGAACCCATCACAACCTCAATCATCTCCTCTCCCTTTCTGGAATCTTAACCATTCCCCCTCTATTGGTTCCTTTCTTACTTCTTTCAAACAAGCCCAAATCTTTTCCACCCCTAAAAAATCTTCCCTAGACTCCACCCTCAAGCCATCATCCTATCTCTCTTCCCCTTTTCTAAGCTAAACTCCTAGATAGATCGATTTATACTTGCTGTTTTCACTTCTCTCACTTCACTCCTCAACTTTTCACAACCTGGTTTGATCGTTCAATTGAAAATGCTCCAAAATTACCAGTAACTTCTTAATTGCCAAATTTTAAAGACTCTTCTCAGTCCTCATCCTTCTTAACCTATCTGTTGCATCTGACAATGCTGAACACTTTCTGCTCCTGAATATTCTCTTTTCTCTGGGTTTTTGTGACACTACTCTCCTGGTTCTCTTCCCACCCATCTAACCGCTCCTTCTCTGTTTCCTTTGCTGCTTCATCGTCCCCACATTATGCCTCCTAACTTCAGGTGATCATGAAGACTCTGTCCTAAGTTCCCTTTCCTTCTCTACAGACTCAGTGGTTTCATTAACTCTTATGGATTTAATTATCATCTTTATTGATGATAAGTCACAGATCTTATATATGAAGCTCCAATCTCTTCCCCTGAACTTCAGTCCCAAATTACCAATTGCCAACTGGCCATTTCAAACCAGAGGTCTTGGAGACATCTCAAACTCAACATTCTCAAAACCAAACCATCTTTTCCCTCAAATCCTTCCTTACTTCTGTTGAAGGTCATGCCATGCCATCCTTCCAGTCTCCTAGTTTGCCAACCTCAGCTCCTCACCCTCTCACCACATGCACTCAATCAGTTGCCAAATCTTTGTCCCTTTCTATCTTCACATCTTTTCTGTCCAATCCCTTCTCTCTATTGACACAGCTACCACTTTAATCAAGCCTGCATCATCTCTTACCTAGATAATTGCAATAACCTTCTAACTGATCTTCCTGACTCAAATCTCTGACCTGCCAGTCCATGTTACATACAGCTGCCAAAGTGATTTTCCTTAAATATAGGTATAAAAAGTCATTACCCCTCACCTCTAGGATAAAACGCAAACTCCACTTTCACCCCAGAAGCCTTCTCACCCTTAAGATGCCTTCACTTCCCCAGTCCCTTTCTCTGATTGGTGACTTTCTCCCTGGAACTACCATTTCAGGAGGTACCCAGGTCATCCATGCTGAATACTCTCTGGGCTTTTCCTCTTTGTCTGCATGTACCCTTCTTTCAAGCTTTTCCATCCCCTCTTCATGGTTCTCGTTTTTGTGTTGTCTTCCCCCATCGGAATGTAAACTCTTTGAGAGTCACTCTTTCTAGTCTATATTTATATTCCCAGTGCTTAGCAGAGTAACTGGAATATTTTATTTCATTCTCTAAACATGTATCTTCATTGCCTTGCATGGTGTCTGGCACAGTCAATCCTTAATAAATGTTCATAGACTGCTTGATATTCTAAACATGAGAAATCACCATAAATCATAATGTTGACAGCGGTGTCAATTAATAAGACGATTGTTATTGCTTTTGAGGTGGCTAAGTTTCACAAAGAAGTAGGAAAGCAATGTGATTTCCCCCCCAGTTCATCTCTCATCCTCCATGCTGTCCACCATGCCTGGAAGGCACAGCATCTTCATTTCTTCATATTGCTTATCTTCCTTCAAAATTGAATCCACAAACTATGCCCAAAGGGCTATAAAAATGTGCACACTGTTTGACCTAGCAATGTCACTTCTAGGGCTGTATGCCAAAGAGATCATACAAGTTGGAGGAGGACCTGTATGTACAAAAATGTTTATAGCAGCTCTTTCTGTGGTGGCAAAGAATTGGAAATCAAGGGGATGCCCATCAATTGGGGAATGGCTGAACAAGTTGTGCTATATGAATGTAATGGAACACTATTGCGCTATAAGAAATAAGGAGCAGATGGACTTCATAATGACCTGGAGAGACTTATATAAACTGATGCTGAGTGAGGAGCGCAAAACCAACAGGACTTTGTACACAATTACGGCCACATCATATGTGTGATGACTAACTTTGAAAGACTGGGCTCCCCTCAGCAGTGCAAGATTATAAGACAGCTTCAAAAGACTCATGATGGAAAGGGATATCCACACACACAGAAAAGAACTACAGAGTCTGAATGCAGATTGAAGCAAACTACTTGCTCTCCCTCTTTTGCGTTTTGTTTTGTTTTGTTCCTTGTTTCTCATCATTCACTCCAACTCGACTAATGTTTAACGTGAAGGTATTTGTAGAACCTATATCAGATTGCTTGCTGCCATGGGAGGGTGGGGGGAGGGAAGTGAGGGGGGGAAAATTTGGAGCTCAAGGGGTTGTGAGACTGAATGTTGTAAACTGAAAGTAAATAATTTTTTTAAAAAATTGAATCCAAGAGTCTTCTTCTCATGAGTCATCTTCTTTGATTCTTCCTACTGAGTGTTTTCTTCTTCCTAAAGTTTTCTAGAGTACTTTGTCTGCGTCACTTTACTGCTCCCATTCCTCCAGATCTTGTATGTATCTATGTAGAGACATATTTCTAGAGCTATCTCCTCCACCCTCCAACCCCCAAAGTCCCAATATTAAATTCCTTGAAAGTATGGACAGTATCATTTTTATATCCTCACCATCTAGCTTGATGCCCTATCCATTTATATACATACACTTATACACATACATATATTGTTAAATGAATAAATGAGAGAGGAATGAGACTCTATTTCTGCTTGTAGACTATAAACTTCTTGAGGGCAGAGACTGAGTTTTCATCTTTATAGAGAACATAGCCACTCAATATATATTTATTTAACTGAACAATCCTCACAACAACTACCCAGAGAGACAGTTAAAGCAGGTATCATTATCCCAGTTCAATAAATGAAGGAACAGAGGCCCAGAGACGTTGTGCCTTCTCTAACATTACAAAGCATGTTGTGAAATCAAGATTCTAAACCTACTAGGTCCTAATTCTGACATTTTGTTCTTATGCTTCTAAAAATGCTTGGAATTTTTGCCTAAGTTTATAAGTAGATTAGATATTCTCATCCTGAAGATCTATGAGAAATTGCTTTCCTGACTCCCAGATCTCATGCTCTATCCCATAAAGTGATTTTCAACTGTACAGCTGCTTGAGGAAAATCTCTCAGCAGAACCGAGTTGCAATCTAGAATGTGCTCTCCTGTTTCCCACCATACTTCGGCATTCATTAGGCTTCTCACATTTCTGGAAGTTAAATGGGGCAGATGAGGGTTTAAGGGACTTGGGTTACTCAGCACTCAGGAAGTTATTTCTGTAGTGAGACAGCGAGGTTTTTCAGTCTCTCAGGTGCTGAATGCTGTGTAACCACAGAAAATTGTGAACTGAAGAGAGGCAAGGTGGAGATACAGAGTAGACCCACAGAGGTAGTAAGTTCCTAGTGGGATGGCACAATATCAGAAGACACGATCGTGATTCCCACTTCCCCTGTCTGGAAGCCTAGGATCATTTCCAATTCCACTTTTCATTTCATCTTTGACTTCCAGGCTGGAGGCAGGAATTTATACTAACAGCAAGCTCATAAATAGTTAAAGGCAGGAGTATGCCAGACCCCAGATCAAAAAGGCTCTAACAGTCAACTGTTAAATTTCCAATGTGAGCACTTACCCCCAGAAATTGGCAAATGCTACAGATCGGACCTTGATTTATTGTTTTGTTGACTGTCTAGAGTTGATAAAGTGAATGCAGATTAAACTTAAAAGTGTGTCATGTGTACACTGGTAGGGGAGAGCTGGTTGTTTAAACATTATCTAGCACGCCACTGGTTATAGGGTACATAAAAATGTAAATTTTAATTTAACTTAATTTAATATGAGGAAGGAGGAGAACTTTCCAGCTGAGGCTTGGGTACTGTCCTTAAGGAGGCCGATGCTCTCAAATCCTCTGTATTCAGTCGGTTACCAATTCCTTTGAAGCTTTTCTCCAAATCACCTTTTCCTCTTAGACCCACTGCCACTGGCCCTAATCAAGGCCTTCATCTCCCAGCAACCTCCTGGCTTAGCCTCCCTCCTTCTAGCCTTCCGTCTATCATCCATCCTAAATACCACCACTATAACAAACAACCATCCTATTCGAATAGCACTACCCTCACCACAAACTAAGAGGAAACTACAAGTGTCCTCACTGGCTGCTCTGCAGAAAAGGGTATTGAAGCATGAGGTACAACTTGCTCAGGGCCAAAAGGCTATCAGTTGGCAAAGGTGGTTCTTTTTTATTGATCTTCTGAGTCCAAGTTCAGGGCTTTTTCAACTACACCCACGCTGCCCCCCTACTTGACTCCAGGTCTACTGAAGCACTACTTTGATCATATCATGCCTAGCTATGCAGTAAAGTAGGTAGAGCTCAGGGTCAAGAAGGCTTTGAGTTCAAATCTAGCTTCCGATACTTAATGGATGGCCCTGGGTAAGTCACTTAGTCTCCATTTCCCTCGGTTTCCTCAACAGCAACATGAAGATAATAATCAGCAGAGTTGTGAGGATCACATGAGATAATATTTGTAAAGAGTGCTTAGCACGTAGTAGATACTACATATGCTTACTTATTCCTTTCCCTTACCCAGTAACCAATAGTTCACCCTTCATTGTCTACCTCAACACGTCTAACCTGAGAATCACTAACCATTTAGAGACACCAGGAACCTGACCCAGCCTAACCTCCTAATTTTACAGATAAGGCAAAATGACACAAGGTAAGGAGAGAAGATAAGAGACTTGTTCAATGTCATGAATCAGAGTTAGCAGCAGCAGACGAGGAACCAGATCTGCTGATCCCTGCTTCACTATTATGGCTACTACACATACCTGCATTTTAGTTTGGTCTTCAAGACCCTACACCAATGTTCATCTCCATCCCCAAACTCACCTAAGGCCATTCTAAGGGGCTTTCTAAAACCCTCCCAGATCAAACAGTCTACAGTGTCAATGTAATTATCATTCACTGTTTTTATTATATGTCTTTGCATGTCTATTATCTCTCACTGCTCTAAGCTAAAAAACGGCTAAACACTATACTTTGTACATGGTAAATGATTGCTGAAACGCCAGTAGAATCCAATCCAAAGGTCTCATGATGAAACATGATATCCATGGGGGTGGCTAGGTGGTGCAGTGAATAAAGCACTGGCCCTGGAGTCAGAAGGACCTGAGTTCAAATCCAGCCTCAGACACTTAACACAAAAAAACTAGCCATGTGACCTTGGGCAAATCATTTAACCCCAATTGCCTTACCTTCCCCCCTCCAAAAAAAAAGAAATATTATATCCATCTCCAGATGGAAAGCTAATGGATTCAAAGAACAGAATGAAGCATCTTTGCTAAGTTGGTTGTTTTTTTTTTTTGGACATGGCTAATATAAGAATTTAGTTTCATCAATTATACATATTTGTAAAGAGTTTCATTTTTTCTTCCCTTCCTCATGGATGGGGAAAGGGGAGATGAGAGGGAGAGAATTCCAAACTGAAAAGAAAAGAAAATTGAATTTTTAAAAATGACAGGTTGAGTTTTTCAAGTTCTCAACTGGTTTCTCTCTTTTGAGAAATCAACATCCCATCCTAGGCCCAACTCCTCAATGGTATCAACTCAAAAGGTGCTTGATATTTGATTAATAATTGAAGCACTGTGTTGTCCTCTTTTCTGCCTCTATTCTATGCCTTTCTCATTCCCACAGAAAATCTCTAGCTTCCTTCCAAAACATAGTTCAGGTGCTACCTCCTAGATTTCTTGTTCCCGTTGACCAATTACCTCATTACCTGCCTCCCTCTTGAAATAATTTTGCAATCACTTTGCCTATACACTGTGTTTTGTTGTAGTTCAGGCATTTCAGTCACATCTGATTTTTCATGATCCCATTTGGGATTTTCTCAACAGAGATACTGAACTGGTTTATCACTTTCTGCCCTATCTGGGGTTTCTTGGGAAAGATACTGGAGGGATTTTGCCATTTCCTTCTCTAGCTCATTTTACAGATGAGGAAACTGAGGCAAGCAGGGTTAAGTGACTTGCCCAGATCATAAGCTAGTAAGTGTCTGAGGCCAGATTTGAACTAGGGCAGATGAGTCTTCCTGCCTCCAGGTACAGCACTCTATCCACTGTGCCACCTAACCATCCATGTACTGTTCACTAACCTTTATAAATATAAACTGAATACAGAAGGACTGTGAGGCCAGAATCATTCTGCTTTTATGCCTTGAAAGATAGCTATAGAGATGTGTGTATATGTGTATGTATGGGTAAATATACATTTATGTATATATGTATGTTTGTGTATATATTACACAAATATTTGCTGAGTTGAATGCATTTCACCATTTCTGCTCCAAACAGACTGTAAGTGACTCAGTGGCCTCTTCACAGGACAGACTCTTCCATCCAGTCAAGCACCCATTGTTTCAAAGGCTTTCTTTAGGAGCATGAGTGTGCACCATGTACAAAGTTGCTTGGATATGAAAGCCCTCATCTCTGCCTTGGATGTGCTTGGAATCCCCATTGATATAGCAATGAATTGTAGTAGGAAAATCACTTGACTTGGAGCAAAGCTCCTGAGTTCAGATTTTTGCTCTGACACTACCTACTAGCTACTTCAAATGGACAGACCACCTGACCTCCTTTGGCCTGCTTCCCCGTCTGTCCAGTAAAAATATTAATACCTTTGCTGTCAGACTCTAGGGGTTATTTGTGAGGAAAGCGTTTTATAAGCCTTGAAGGTGCTACCACATGTGAGCTAGTTTTTTCCTTTTGTTAAGAGCTCTTCCTCTCTCCTTCTCTCTTTTTGTTTCTCCTTCTTCTTCTTCCTCTCTCTCCCCCTCCCTTCTTGCCCCTCTCTTTCACCCCTTCCCCCTCTCTTTTCTTCTCTCTCTCTCCCCCTTCTCTCTTTCTCTCTCTCCCCCTCTTTCCTCTCTCTCTTTTTCCCTCTTCCTCTTCCTTTTCCCCTCTGTCTTTCTTCCCCTCCCCCCATTACCTTTTCTCTTCTGTCAGGTTTCTGCCTTACTTATCATTTGTTCTTTACCTCTTTGAGTATTCAAAATTATAAAAATGCCAGTGAGACTCGATATTATCTAATAAAAATGTACTTTTTCATTAATGATTTTAAATTTCATTGCAGCCTTTCTTCCAAAATTTATCACTCATCTTACCCTCTACAATAAATTGGAAGATTCCCCTGCCCCTACCAGCCTGACTTGTCCTTAATTCTCTCCATGCGCTTTCCCAACACCTCCCCTTTCCCATCTTTGCGTCTGCCCAGGCTTTCCACCATGTCCAGAATATCATTCCTCCTCATCCCTGCCTTTAGTCCCTTACCTTCCTTTCAACTTCAGGTTGGCTGCCAATTATTCCATGAAGCTTCTCTGATATCCACCCTCTCCCCAAGGGCTATCTGCCTCCTTGAATTACCCTGGAACCCACTAGTCTTTCCCTTCTTGTCTACTCCCCTCCCCTTCCCATATTATAATTATCATCTCTTAGAAGGCCCTCCATCTCACTGAACAGAAGTTGGTTCAGGTTAGAAACTGTGTCACTTTTTGTCTTTGTACCCCCAGAGCCTGAGATTAGACCTTTCCATCTAACTATATATGTGCATGTGTATATGTATATGCCTATACATATATATATGTCTGTATACACATAGCATGTGTATATACATCAGTGGTTCTCAACCTTCCTAATACCACGACCCTTTAATACATGTTGTGGTAACCCCCAATCATAAAATTATTTTTGTTGCTACTTCATAACTGTAATTTTGCTACTGTTATGAATCATGATGTAAATATCTGATATGCAGGATGTATTTTCACTGTTACAAATTGAACATAACCCACAGGTTGAGAACTGCTGATATACGTGAACATATATGCATGCATACATATACATAAGTATATATATAAACTGTCAGAAATATTTTCATAAGTCCTTCATTAATCTATATATGTAGAGATCCATGTATATATATATATATATGCATATGTACACATTTTTGCAAGAATACACGTCTACACATACATAGATGCGTAAACCCTCAGGACGATTTGTTTTCACTAACCCTTCGTTTGGCTATATGTGTGTACATATATATGTGTGTGTATGTATAGTGTCTGCACATATTTGCACATATGTATGTGTATGCATGTGCACAATATATATACATATTGCGTGACTATATACTCCCAGAAAGCTGTTTTCCTTAACCCTTCATTAAGCTGTATGTTTGTGTGTGCATGAAATGTACCCTAACATGTATGTGCATAAACATGTAAACTGATGCATGTGCATGTGTGTACTGTGTGCGTGCACATATAACCTAATGAAGGGTTGGTGGATTTATTACTATGGATGCAGGAAATGGACTCGGGTATATGGTCAGAGAATCCAAGCATATTTATTGCAGCTCCATATGCCTGTCTACACTTGCTGCGCTTTCCCCTCACTTCTTAGCTTCCCTTTTCAGCTCCTCCCTAACGAGCTCCACATCCCTTTCTCACCCAAAGCCTCCCTATCCTGAGCGGCAGAGGTCAACCCAGGAGCGCTCTCCCACCCTCTCCCCCGAGTACCTGAAGCTCGTGCATGTGAAAGACATAGCCTTTCACAAAGAGTTGGAACAAAAGGCGCAACTGGCCAGGCCCTGGAAGCTCTTCCGGGTTGCGCAGCTGCCGATCGCCCGGCCCCGAGGAAGAAGATACGGGGCCGGGATCCGTAGTCAGCTCTGTGGCGAGAGCAGCTGGATCCACAGCCTTGGCCCTCGCCCCAAGTGGAAAACTCGCAGGGGCCCTTCGCAGAGGCGCCAACAGGCGCGCCAAGCGACCCTGCATCGCCAGGGACCCGATGTTCTGCACGCCAGGCACTGACCTCTAGCTCCAAGTACCGGGAGCTAGCTCCTGGACCAGACTCCCGGGCGGAGCTGGAGGGCGAGGGGCGGAGTCCCAGAGAAAAAAAGACACATTGTTTCTATTCCCAGTTCCCAGAGACGACTCCCCTTTGCACCCACGGCCACACGTCCAGAATCTTACCTAACGACCCACCTTCCCACCTCCCCCACGGCTCCTGAGGGCGGTCTGGCACTGTAGGAAAGTAAAGACCTCTCCCCACGTTTGAGAAGCGTGGGGAGATGCAGCCTTTGACCTCCCCCAGGGGATGAAGGACAGAGGGATGGAAACGGTGCCTTCCAGAGGGAGGGCCCAGGGCAGAGGGACCTGTAGGTCTGTGTTCTAGACTCCTAGTTCCTTCAAGTTACAACAGTTCCTTTACCCGCTCCTTCCGGTACTGTCTCTTCCAGAACACCCAAGTCAGAAGTCGGGAAAGGGAGTGTGTGAGATAACAAAGACCCTTACCCAAATTAAACTTAGAGGCTTTTCAAGGTAGAAAGTAGAAAGGAATTTATTACGATTCTCATGAGAAAAGGGAGACACTCACTGAGTCCAGTCAATACATTCTCAGTGTCAGACCCTGCCAGGCACAGAGAAGATACATACTTTTATGGCCCCAGCCCCATTACCTAATCGCAATTCCCCCTCCTTAGCCCCCTTCCTCTCAGCTCATTCTCACAAGCTTTGAGGGCACAATCTTAAACGTGATAAATCTAACCCAAGGACAGGGATGACATATACATACAGTAAGTAGATGCAATTATTTTGTAACTTTAGCAGTTCATTGACTTTTGGCACAACTCCAACATTTTTCGGTACCCCCTTTTCCTTTGATTAATGAACAGACATGATCAAAGCCTGTGTTCTTGTCCTTGTTCCTGTAATACTTCATGGTCAGCTTACCCTTATAGTATAATGGGCAAGGAACTAAGCAGATATGATTATCCTGCAGATTTAGTCATCTAAGAATTCTTGTACAACTCCCATCCTTGTTAGTCTCTTGACCTGGTAACCACGTTCTCTTTTAGAGTACCCTAACTTGCCAGCAGGAGCAACTGGTTACACACCCTGCTAATTGACACTAGCATACCTTTTAGAACAGAAGAGTTACAGCTCTGAAGTCCAAACAGAAAAGATTTATTAAGGTCTCTCTATGGGGAAGCCTTAAAGCCATATCCTAAGGCAGGCTTCAAAGATACCTCCAAGGCCTAGGTCTTATATATGCCCCAGATCCACAAACCACACGTGACAGAGCCCAGCTGAACAGAATTGTGAGAGGGCAAGTGCAATCACAAGGGTATGAAGGCCCCAGGGTGTGGAGATGCCAATCAGGAACAGCACGTAACCCCATGCAAGAGAATCTTGAGCAATGCAGTATCCCCTGGCCAGGGACAGTGCAATATGCTCTCACCTCCATGTGACCCAACTAATTCCCGGGCCTCAAACACTTCCCTGTGCCATGACACAAACACTTGCAATCTTGCACATATTTTCTGAACCTCACAACCATGCAGATGTGTCTGCACCCTGTGTTCCTATCCTCTTCTCCTGGGACACTTCAGGGTCAGCAGCTTGTTTTTTTTTTTTTATTTTTTTTGTTTGTTTATTTACTTTTAGTTTACAACATTCAGTTCCACAGTCCTTTGAGTTTCAGATTTTCTCCCCCTCTTCCCCCCCCATCTTGGTGGCATGTGCTTAGATACAGGATCTACAAACATCTTTCCATTAATAATTAGTCACAGCAGCTTGTTTTTACAGAAAAACTGAACTGAAAACCCAACCTTTAATTCTATGAGGGTCCCCTAGCCTAAAAGTTTTATGAGGGGTCTTTACCATATCTCGCACATGGAGTATCTTCTATCTTTATTTCTAGGGGCAGAGAGGCCCCTAGCTGTCCCAGATCTACGGAGGCCTGAGCACCTGGGTTAGAATAAATAAAGATAGTTTATCTTCACAATCTGGACCTGTTCCTGGTACAGTGACTCCTCACTTCCCAGTCCTAAGGCTCCACAGGCATGCTCTTTCTGTGCAGGAGTTAGAAACCCTCTTCTTGTCTTAGGAGCTGACTGACAACTAACTACTCTGGGAGTCTGAATGCAGGGCTAAGCAGGAAATACAATTCTCTGTTGGTTGCAATCATCAGTCTTATGTGACAACCCATGTGACTCAGGATTTTACGCCTCACTTTTCTCATATAGATGAGGGGGATTTTAGGAGCAATTTGAAACCATATCCAAAAAAACCTAATAAACCATTCATATCCTTTGACCTGGCTTATGGTGCCCCAGAGATCAAAGAAAGAAGAAAAGTCCCTATAGAAACAAAAATATTTAGAGGAGATCTTTTCTTGGTGGCCAAAAAAAAGGAAAAGAGAAGAGGAGGGGATCCCATCGATTAGGGAATGACTGAACAAACTGTGGTATGAGAATATCATTGTTGCAGTTTAAACTCTGGGACATCAAAAGTTGTTGGGGTTTCATGATGTGTTGTGGTGGACCAATCTCAAAGAATTCAGTGAGATGATCTCTAATCCAAGCATAGGCATTTATTGAGATTGATGCCCCTCGTGAAGCAGGCTAAGTTCCAAGAAGAATCTGCAACTTCAGAGAGAGCAAGATGGATTTTTATAGGTAAAGATGCAATTACATAGCAGAAATCATGAATATTAAAAAGGCAGGAGGGGTTTGTTAAGAGATTAGGTAATAGAGGAAGGGTCCACAGTGAAAATACAAATGCTATTACCCACAACACCGATAGAAAAACCTATTTGGGGGGTACATATGTATGATAATGATAATATAATAAGCCTCTCTAAATCATAATTTTACTTTAGGTGAGTTCTTTACTATAACTGCCCAGGGACCTACTTAGGGAAAATCCCTTCTATCGTTCTGGGGTCCATATCCTGCTCAGGCATCCTGGTAGTGCTGCCTTCTGACTGGCCAACTGTTGTGATCCTGTCTGAGACTAGTTGATGTGGTTGTGGTTGAGTACAGAAACACACTTGTTTCTGTGGGAATGGATCTGGGGGCAGTGCCTAGCTAGAGGCAATGGCTGGGATCTCATTACATGGACATACCTACTGTTTCTGTGAGAACTATGAGTTCATGGACACATCTGTTGTTCTAGTGAACAGTGAGGTATATACGAAGAAGTTAGAGTATTGGGGGGGAGGGGCTAGGTAGGTACAGTGAGCCTGAAGTTCAGTGAGGCCTATGATGAAGTTAGAATATTGGGACTGGGGGCAGCTTTATTAGGATTCCATCATCATAGAATATTATTGTGCTGTAAGGAATAAAGAGAGAGTTTCTGAGAAACCTGGGAAGTCTTGCAAGAACTGATGAAGAGTGAAGTGAGCAGAACCAGGGAACAAGTTATAAATTAACAATAATGTTATAAAGATAACCAATTCTGAAAGATAAACGGAAATCTGATCCTCAAAGTGATTAACCATGATTCTAGAGGTCTAACAATGATGCAGGATACCCACCTCCTGACAGAGAAGTAAAGGTCTAATATGCAGATTAAGGCATATTTTTAGAGATAGCCAGTACAGGAAGTCTTTTCTTAGCTATGCTTATTTTTTCCAAGGGTTTTCTTTTTCCTTCACCCCACCCCCCATGTGGGAGGAAGGGGGAAGCAGGAAGGGAGAAGAAAATAAATGACTGACAATTGAAAAAAATCCACAAAATTTAATTTGAAAGTATGGGGGTATACAGGAATTACAAGGGATTACAAGAATGTGTCATCCCACTTGGCTTTTCTATAATAGTTGAAGATTTATAAAATTCTTTTCTTCTTAAGTAGGAATACAACCGCAAATATGAGTTAACAGTGTCTAGTGGTAATGGGAATTTGAAGTTCTTTGCTGCCCCTTAATAAGCCTAAGAGAATTTGAAGATCTTCCCTGCTTTGATGATCATCTCTATTCCCTAATAGTCTGAATGCAATCACATGGAGCCTGTGGTGGGAGGAATTTGCTGAAGGTTGGAGAAGACAGGGTGGAGCAAACCCCACAGGAAGCTGGGAGTCAGAGCAAATAGATGGTGGGAGACAGAGAACATACCCAGGGAGGCAGCTAGGCTTGTGAGTGTTGGTTTGTGGAAGGTTAAAGGTTAGTGTGGCTTCATGCTGTGCTATGGTGTATTAACTTCTCTGCTACTATGATGGATTTGACTTTCTTGTGTTGGGATTTGGTTTTCTGGTGTCTGAATAAATCTTTTGCTTCTGACTTCTAAAAAAAAAGTATGGGGGTGTAGACTACATAGTCTCTGAGGTCCTTTCCAGTTCTAAAGCTTATGCTCTTATGAAATCATGACAGAGTAGTCTTAGGAGAAGGACATTATGTGACAGGTACTCTCTGTTCCCAGTTGATAGCCTAGTTGCCTATTAACTAGCTTCCAAGGTTGCAGCTATCATTATTGACAATATTATTGTGAACACAGCTGTTGATGTCTGGAATCTGGGTCTCACTAATCTTTGAAACTCATTTCTGTAGCATTCTGTAAGCATTTCTTAGTGTGTAAATAAAATCCTTGGTATATGAGTTTCCTTCTACTTAAAGTCCTCTTATAAAGGACAAGTGGCTAATGACTGCTTAGTAATACCAGTAATGTTTGTATTTTAATAAAACAAATTGGCCCTAATGCCAAAGAATTGTCAAAAGTGAAAATATGGTAAACTGAGGCACAAAGCTCTGAGCACGATCAATACATTAACAAAACACAAATTTGCCAGTAAATGGACCTCAACCTCCTCAGCTACCTAAGACTCTGAATGAAGGCTAACAGATCATTCTCATGGACAAAAGGAGGAGCATTGAAAAACTAGAAGGCAGCATCACAGTTGAAAAAAATAAATTTGATTGGGTACAAAACCTGCAGCATCATATGCATAGGAAACAATATGATTGGCTGGAAATTTGGAATGCAGGGCTACCCACAACCCCTCATTCCATTTTGTCACTGTGGAAAGTTCATTGATAGTGTCCACTTGAGATTTAACAAAGATAAAAACTAGAAGGAGCAAAAACAGACATTCAGATTTAAAGAGTGAAAAATGAGCCAAGATGGAGTAGAAGGAAGCAGTACAGCCCTCCTCTCCTCCCACAAAGATCTAGAAAATGTACCACGCCATCTTAATTATGAAATCTAAGAAAAAAAAAATCACAGTGAATCATTTTTACAGTCCAAGTCAGCATTGGGAGACAGAGAGGTCTGTGGAAACTTGGGCCAGGAATGGCAGTGGAATAGAGCAGTTCAGTACTGAGACTGAATAAGGGGCTGCCTGAGGTGGTATCTAAAGGCAAAAAGAGGTCCCAGACCCACACAAAAGGATTTTTGTGCAGAAAGCAGAAACAAGTGTCTACTGGCAGCTCTGTCACTCCCTACTGGGTATAGATCTAATGAAGAGAGGGGAGGGAATTTGCACCTAGGGGTGACAGTTCAGAGCAAGGAATAGTCACCTATCTGTGTATTAATCAAAGGGCAAATATGGAAGCAAGCAGAAGCTATGTGGCTCTGACCTTGAGAGTAGAATAGTAGGGTCTCTTTTCCATCCTCTAGTCTAGTGAGTACAGTGAAAGCCTGTAGTGAAAAAATCAGGGCATGAAGCCAAGATCAAAGAGGGGTCCTTGACTCTGTCACTCAGAACTTGCAGAATTTCCCAAATGGTTAACAGTGTAGGAGACCATTGACAATTGACTGGGGCTCCAGTCCAGGGAGCATTCCAGTCCAGTCCACTCTGGTGGAGCTCCAACCAGGAGGCAAATCTACAATTGTGCTGATCATATCCAAACCTTGTGGCAATAAGACCAAGAAGGCAATAATCAGACTTGCTCCTGGATGAGATGACTTTGGGTGCACTGAAGGCTTACTGGTGCTTAACCTGAGCTGTCCTTGAGATCTTGCATAACACAATACTCAATGACACAAGAAAACAGTAGGACCCAAGAGAACACAAAACAGAACAAAACAGGGCCAGCCATTCACTCTAGAAGTGCAGAGATTGGCCCTAACACAAAGAAGTCAGGAAGTAAGGCTAGAAAAATAAGCAAAAGAGAAGAGAATCAAAATATGGTGACAAGGACACTCAAAACACAACTCAGAAGAAGAGAATAACTTTAAAACATCTACAAGCAAAGTAGCAATAAAAACATAGCTTGGCCATAAGTTCAACTCATATTCCAGGAAGAGATGAAGAAAAAGTTGTTTTTGTTGTTGTTTTTAATAACTATAGTTGATTTTATAAGTGGAATGAAAGCCAGAAGAAACAATGGGAAAAGAAATGAGAACTATGGAAGAGAGAATTGGAAAGAAAATTAACAGCGTGACAAAAGAAGTACAAAATTTCACTCAATCAATAGACTCCTTAAAAATCACAATACACCAAATAGAAATTAATATCTTTATTTAAAAAAATTAAAATACTAAAACAAAGGCAAAAGGCTGAAAAAAATAGAAAAGAGTAAAAGTTATTTCATGTGAAAAAACAATTGACTTGGAAAACAGATAAAACAGAGAGAATTTGAGAATCACTGGACTACCTGAAAACAATAACTAAAATAAAGACATCATTTTTCATCAAATCTTAAAAGAAAATTACTCAGGCCTCTAAGAACCAAATGTCGAAGTGAAAGTAGAATCCACAGACAACCTCCTAAAAAAATCCAAAATAAAAACTCCCAGGAATATCATAGCCAACATCCAGAACTTCCAGATCAAAGAAAAAAATGCTACAAGCAGCTAGGGGCGGGGAGGGGGGGGGGAAATTCAAGAGCCACAGAGCCACAAGCAGGATCACACAAGATTTTGTAGACACAACTATAAAGAAACAGAGAACTTGGAGAAGAATAACTTGTCTGGCTTAATTGAGTATAATCCTACAGGGGAGGGGAAAGGGAAACAAATCTCTAAGGAAGCAAAGGAATTACGAATATTTCTGAGGAAAAGACCAGAGCTCCATAAAAACTTTGAAATATATACACAAAAATCAAGTGAAACAGAAAAGACAAACATGCATGAGCAATAATAAGGGACTAAAAAAGGATAAATTCTTTTATATTCTCTTATAGATAAATGATATTTGTGTTCCCTCAAAACCCTATTATCATCAAGAGTCATAGGAGGGAATGTAATTATTCAGAAGTCCTGGGAGTGGGGTTTGATTTGTGGTGAGTTTTTTATGCTTTAATGATTTTTTTAAAAAGAAAGGAAAATAATACACTGGAGAGAAAGAGTGGGGAAATTATTTCACATAATTTGAGTGTGCAATTAGAAAACTATATGAGAAAGGGGGGAACAGGAACTTTGCTTTCATCTGAAATTAGTCAAAGTCAAGTCAGGGGCAGAGCTTCAAGCAAAGAGGCAGAACCAAGATGATGAAATGATAGAAAGTAGTGTCCATAACTATTCTAAACAGATCTAGAAAATGTACCAAGCAAATCCTGATGGACAAATCCAGAAAAAGACACAGTAAGTCATTTGTCCAGCCCGGTTCTCCATAAGGAGACAGGCAAGGTCTTCAGACACTAAATACTGGTTTAGTTAAGAGCACAAGACATTCAGAGTATTCTAGAGGAGAAGCTGTCAACTGGGGCAGGAGGAGGCCCCAGACTTGAAACAAGGCACCCCTAATACCAGGGCATTTTGATGAGGACAGGTGCAAAATGGCAGCTTAGTTCCTCACTATGCAATCCCAGGTCACAGATCTAGGGAAGGCTAAGAGGTTGTGTACAGAGAATGATGTTCCTGGGTAGGGAAATCCTGGGCTATATAAGGAGAAAGAAGAAAATTCACAAGCCAGTAGCAACAGTGGTGTGGCTCAGACTCCAAACCCAAAGCAATCTTACTTCCACAATCTATCCCATCCTACAAGGAATAACGAGGGTGAGAGGCCCATTCAAAGAGGAGCCCACAGTTCTGCCACTCTGAATCAACAGAGCTTTCCAGCTGACTGATAGGGACAGTGTACTCAATAGCAGTCTACTCTTACACAGACCAAACCCAGGCCAAGAACCTGTAGACTCAGACCAGTGGGGCATCAATCAGACCTTACTCTGAATCAAACCTCTCCAAGAGCATTAAAAGCTTGCAAGCCCCTAGCCTGTCTCTGAGATCCTGGAATAACACAATACTGAATACCCCTAAAAAAGCAGCAACAAGACCAGTCCAGATCTTCTCTCCAGAAATGTGGCAGAGCTCAGCTTTAACATCAAATCCAAAATTAGGAGAAAGACTAGAAGAACAGGCAAACGCGATGCCATGCATGAGCAGCTTCCCAAAAGAATGACTCTGTGAACAGCTTTTAAGGTTCTGATTACAGAGTACAGTGAACATTCCATTTATTCCATAACAAATCAAGGCAAACATTCACAACAAATCACAACATAATATTCACAACATTACATCTTCTCACAGAAAATCACAATATAGTGTTCACAACAGCTTAACATTAAAATGGCCACACAGTTTTCACCAAAGTGGTCACAGTATTTAGAACAAAGAACAAAAGAATAATCATCTGGTATCCCTAAGGAGGTTTGCCTCCTTAGTTATTCAGTCCTCTCAAGATACAATAGTTTGTCTTCCTCTCATGAGGCAATCATAGATTAACTTAGTCACTTATCTAGCAATCAGCCACTAAGTATCATTAATGACTAAATATAATCATTAGAAAATTATACGAACCCTGCATCCTCTAGTAAATTTCAATTTCATCACAGCATTCAATATCTAAGGAGAGGCCTTTTCTTCATCTTGACTGGGGGTGGTCTCTCAGATTCCCTGGATTCCCTTCCATGGTCCCAGCTCCTACCTGAATCCACCAGTCACCTGGATTCAGAGGCAGACAGCTCCCAGGTTCTCACCCAGTCCTCTGGGCAGTTCTTCTTACACATTGAAGTTCACAGGGTACATCACATCTCAAAACCTTCACAACTTCTGTTGCCAGGAACTCAAGGATCAACCAAGCCACAAACAAAGTCTTATCCCAGTCATGCTTCTTCAGTCCTCCAGCAGTTTGGCTGGCCCTAGGACCCAGAAGAAATCTCTGCCTTCCAGGAGGCCTTCTCTGCAACAACTTCAGCCTTCACCAGATTCTGGTCTCATAGAAAATTCCAACTCAGTTCTCAGTCCAGTAGCAGCCCAGCTCCAAGATGCTGGGACAATTCTGCTTCCTCCACCAGGAATAAAAATTCTTGATTCTGCCTGTCTCTTCTCTGGGCTCTTCTTAAATACACACACACAGACACAGACACACACACACACACAGAGGCTTCCTGTCTCAGCCAACCCCTTCCTGCTATGTCAGCAACAGGAGACAGAGTACACACCTTCTGTTTCTTAGAGGTACTTAGCCCTTAGTTACTAAGGGCTAAGTACTTGCTAAATTAATTACCTTTACAGCAAACAAACAAAAAAACAAACAAACAAAAACCCGACAACAAGCTATTATGATGGTATGGATGCTTAACACACAAACACAGAAGAAAAGATGACTATAAAACATCTACAAACATTGTCTCAGAGAAAAACATAGCTTGAGGCCAAACTCAACTAGAATTCCTGAAAGGGATGGAACAAGAGTTTATTAGGAGTTTAAAATGTTATTTTGTAAATGAAATAAGTATGCTAGAAGAAAAAAAATTGAGAAGAAATGAGGGCTATAAAAGTAAGAATTGAAAAGGAAATTAACAGCTTGACACAAGAGATATAGAACCTTGCCCAAGCAACAAACTCCCCGAAAATTCAAACGGACCAAATAGAAGCTAATATCTCCACAAAACAACAAAAATATTAAAACAAAGTCAAAAGACTGGGGTGGGGAGGAAGAAGAAAATTTAAGGTGTCTTATAGCAAAAATAGCTGAACTAGAAAACAGATTGAGGAGAAAAGAATTTAGAGATCGTTGGACTATCTAAACACTATGACCAAAAAAAGAACCTAGGCACCATATTGCAAGAAATCTTAAAACTGTGCAGATCTCTTAGAAACAGAGGAATTCCAGGAACATGATGGCCAGAATCCAGAACTTCTAGGTCAAAGGAAAAATATTTATAAGCAGCCAGAAAAGAATTCAAGTACTAAGGAGTGGCAATTGATGAGGGAGAAGGGATGTGGGATTTCTAATGAAATACTTTATAGGTTCGTTGCCAGAAAAAGAATTTACTGGACCCAGCTGTCCTTTGGTAGAGTCATAAAAGTTTATTGTTTCACTGAGGCAAGGGCTGCAAGCTGAAAGGGATTTAAGGCAGAATTATAAAGTTACACTTTTCAACAGGTAGGGGGGGAAATAGAAAAAGACCTGCAAAGTGCTGGGGAATAGAGGTGCTGTTTTAAAGGCATAAAACTGTTAGTCAGAGGCTCATTATACTAACTAGGTGGGCAAAGGTGGGATTAGGGAGGAGTCTGGGAGTGGTTGAGTGCTTAAAGGGCAATACATTTTTAATATCAACTGCGCAGGCAAATTGCCCATAATTCACTTGGAAATTCCAAAGGGAGGGGGAGCAAAAGGCAGGGATTTAGCCCTGACACATCACTAGGTAACTTTTTGGTCAAGGATGAATGACATAGGTCCAACATAGCTGCTGGGAGTATAGGCTTGATTGTTTCAGGAGGTGCCAAGTTTGGAAGCTAGACTGATTAGAGACCATCTCAGGAGGGAGTTATCTCCTTGATAAAGTTGCTCAAGGTTTCTAAAGCGCAGCTGGCCACTAAGAACAAAGGCATTAT
>CM053591.1:149637115-149665123 GCA_028646515.1 Pseudochirops corinnae | reverse complement strand
AGCAGACTTTGGGAAAAGACTTTGAGTCTGCGGGCAGGGGGAGGGGCAGAGTGAATGCCTTTATGGCTGAAGGAAAGTGTGACTTTTACAGCTTAAAGGCACAGGCTTGTTACAAACTGATGTGACATACATAGTTACCCAATCACAAGTGAGATTTTTACAAACTGGGGTACAAAAGCCCCACCAAAATGATACAGAAGCACCTTGTCAGCAATCAGGATCATACATGATTTTGCAGCCACCCCTTTAAAGGGGTGGAGAACCTGGCATATGATATTCCAGAAGGCAAAAGATATGAACTTGGAGCTAAGAATAACTTACCCGGGTAAAACTGAGTAAAATGTTATGGGGCGGGGGAGGGAATGGATTTTTAATGAAAGAGGGGACTTCCAGGCATTTCTGATGGGGGGAAAAAAAACCAATGCTGAAGAGACATTTTGAATTTCAAACATAAGAATGAAGAGGAATATTCAAATAAACATGAATAATTGATGACAAAGGACTAAACAAGGATAAACTGCTTATATTCAAATATGGGAAGATGTGTCCCCTCTAATCCCTATCGCCATCAAGGTTCACAGAGGGAGCCCAATTTGATAAGGCCTGGGAGTATTTCTGTTATGTTTTGATAATCATAATAAAATAATGGAATGAAGGGAAGAATACAGGGGTAAGCCAAGGGAAGGGAAAGGAAGATTAAGGGAAATTATCTCACATAATTAGGGTATACAAGTAGACATCTATACAAACGAGGAGTGGAGAGGACAGCTGACATTTGAATCTCACTCTAATCTGAACTGGTCAAAAACACGAAAGAAGAGAGGGGGGTGGCGAACAGAAGTACATTTCACTCAACACGGAAATAAAGGGGAAAGTAGAAAAAAGAGGGAGGGGCGGCTAGGTGGCTCAGTGAATAGAGCCCTGGCCCTGGAGTCAGGAGGGCCTGAGTTCAAATCTTGACCTCAGACACTTAACACTAGCTGTGTGACCTTGGGGAAGTCACTTAACCCCCATTGTCCTGCCTTTCCTCCTGCAAAACATAAAAAGATTAATTAATTTAAAAATTTTTTTTTAATTTTTAAAATTTTTTTTAAAAAAGGAGAAGGAATTAGTAGGGTATATTAAGGAAGGAATTCCAAAAACAAATTCTAAGGATGTACAGAAATAATTATAGCTCTTTTTCAGGTGGCAAAGAATGGGAATCTGAAGAGATATCCATAAATTGAGGAAAGGATGAATAAGTTTGGTACATGGATGGGATGGGACACTGTCGTATTAAATTCTTCTCAGCATAATGACCAAGAATGATTCCAGAGGACTAATGATGAAATATGTTGTCTACTTCCTGATAGAGATGTGAAAGACTCAAAATGAGACAAACATTATTTTATGCCCTGGCCAATGTGGAAATTTGTTTTGATTGGCTATATGAGAGATAGCTAGGTGGCTCAGTGAATAGAGCCCTGGCCCTGGAGTCAGGAGGACCTGAGCTCAAACCCAAACTCAGACGACATACTTACTAGCTCTGTGACCTTGGGCAAACCACTTAATCCCAATTGCTTTCCCTTCCCCCCTCCAAAAAAACAACAACAAAATTTTGATTGCCTGTATGTGTTTTTAATGGGTTTTGTTTTTCTTGCATTGTCAGTGGGGAGCCTGGCATGCAGGATGAAAAAGTAGGTGTTGGCTTAATAAAACAAAAAACTAAGCTTGGGAATTCTCATCAACACGATGACCAATCACAATTCCTGAGGACTCATGATGAACCAAGGTGTCTACTTCCTAGTAAGTAGGTGATGGATTCTGAGCACAAATTGAGACTTTTTTGGATAGAGCCAATGCAAACGTTTGTTTTGCTTAACTAGACATGACTGTAACAAGGATTTTGTGTTTTTTACTTTCTCAATGGAGGGCAAAGGGAAGGAGATGTGTTAGAAATAATCATTTTACCAAAAATTCCACTTGGCCATGAGTGAATTTAGAAAAAAAGATTTTTATTTCACATCATTTCAGACAGGGTGACTTGGCCTCTAACCCCTTGTGGAAAGGGACAGGCGCAAGCACCTGTTAAGATAATTACAAAAGCCCTTTTATAATTCATCTAGATTCGAATTTCTTGACTTGAATCCCACTGGTCAGCATTCCAGGGTTCACTAAACCCCACCCCTTGATTATATCTTCTCATTTCCGCATTTCAATTCCTCCCTCTTTTGAAAAGTTAAGTTAGCAACTCAAGTCCCCAAGCATACATCAAGTGCTGGGGAATACAAAGAAAGGCCAAAACAAAACAAACAAAAAATAGTTCATGCTGTCAAGATTCTGACAGTTTAATGGGAGAGGCAAAATGCAAACAACTATGTAAAAACAAAATAAGTTTTAAAAAAGTTTTAAAAAACAAAATAAGTACAGTATAAATTGGAGAAAATCACAGATGGTCCTATAAAGGAGAGCGCGCGCGCACACACACACACACGCACACACAATCAACAGGAAAACAGAAAAGCAAAGTGGAAAAGGAAAGGTGATGATGCTGAGGTCTGAGGTTTAGGGGCGCTAGAGATTCCAAAACACTAACACTCCGGGTCCTGCCAAATGAATTCCACTCAAGCCTTCTTTCAACCAAAGTAAAACAAAGTTTGTTAGAGATTTGCCATATTGGGTAGACTCTTTAGGAGCTTGAGCATTTGTATTGCCAATGCCAGAGGGCTAGATTAAATCTTGTGCCTTTGTTAGGCTAGGTAGAATCTGACCCTTCATGGAAGCAAGATGAATCTTACATACAGAAAGATTGTGGGAGGGATCTAAGGGTGGTCTAGGAGTCTGGGATGATGGGAGGAGGGGTCCAGGGAGGATTTTGAGGAGGAGTCTAGGGAGGATCTTGATGGGACTGAAGTCAGACTCCAGGAACCAAGAGAATGGGATTTTTTTTTTTTTTTTGGAGGGAGGAAGGCAGGGCTATTGGGCTTAAGTGACTTGCCCAAGGTCACACAGCCAGTGTGTCAAGCGTCTGAATCCGAATTTGAACTCAGGTCCTCCTGACTCCAGGACCAATGCTCTATTCATTGCACCACCTAGCTGCCCCTGAGAATGGGATTTTGATGGGACCAAGGTTTGGAACTAAGAGTTGAAACTATTTCTAATTGGTCTCATGCATAAACAAAAGCCAACAAATGTTATCAGTTGTTGGACAGGGCAAACAACTTTATAATTAGTCTCCAGGCTGCAAAGAATGATCTAATTTGGGAAAATTAACCTCACCTAGCTCTATGATATCTTCCCATGTGGGGGCCACAGAAACTAAGCCAAAGGCTACCTGTGGTCACCCAGATTTAAGGGTGAGAACCTACAGAATGTCTTCTGAGAGAGTAGGTCACCAAACAGAAATATTCTACTCAGAGAAGCCAAGGACCAAGGGACCGGATGTTATTGCCATATGATGCAAGGGCACAGCCAACAGAGATACAGGTGAGCTAGCACCTTCCCCTATGTTTTACCTTTCATCTACTCTGTACACATCTAGTGTGTGTGCTTTCCTTCTTCACCTTCATGTCTAAGCCCAATTCCTAAAGGATGCCTTCCCAGTCACCCTAGTGGTGAATGCCTCCCCTTTTCGAACTACTTGCCATTTACTCTATATATGTAGGCTGTACTTTGTTATTCATGTGTTCTCTCCCATTAAAATGTGAGCTCTTTGAAGGCAGGGACTGGTTTTTGCCTTTCTTTCTATCCCTACCACTTAGCATGGTGCTTGGTACATAGGCAGCACTTAATGCTTATTGACCAATTGACTTATTGATGTAGTGATACGTGCACCCAAGGGGAATGCATAGTTCTTAGATGTGAGGTTGATTTCCTTAGAACCAGCATGGAGAAGTGGACATGGAGGCCAGGGAGAGGCATCCCCAGGCTACAGAGATGTTTAGCACCAATTATGTGGGAGTCTCTTCCACCTGGTACTAATGATTTGGGAGATCTAGGGAAGGTTTGGCTATAATGGCAACTCCTAAGTTTAGTTTCCTTTCAAAGGAAGTTTATAAACTATTATGGGGGCCTTATGTGTTTCCTATATCCCCTTATGGGCTCCTCTGGGTCCTTTTTATCTCCTGAACTTTCTGTAGGGTGACATAAAGGCTGTCCCATTCCCAGTACTGGTAGGTACGTGGAATACTCATGTGGAAGCTGTGGGAAAACAGACACAAGCTATTACTATGTCCTATATTTTTGAAATATCCCTGAAGTAAACTCTATAGTGGAGCCATAAAGTCCATAATAAGTGAGAAATGAAGATTATCTTTTGGGGGTTGGTACCTGACATGGGAGTCTAGACTCTTTGGGGGAACATCAGGCCACAGGTAGCAAGTATAGAACTTTTATCATTAGGTACAGACTGAGGGGAGACAGCCCAAGGGCTAAATATTCGACCTATCTCTTTTCTCGTCATTGGAAAAGAAGCTCATCTGTTTAAACTTGATTTAATTGGAGCAGAGGACAATAGGACTGCCAAAAGAGGCCTCTCCCTGGAGAGTAAACCCTACTGGTTCATGTAGAGGGCTAAGCTATTGGGGTGGGTAGGGCAAAGGAAATCCGTTGCCCACTAGCTTCCCAGAGTGTACCAAGTAAACCAAAATGTGTTCTGAAAATCACCAGATAGCTGATTTATAACTATGTATGTTGATGTCTTATCTCTTTACCATGCTACGAGATATTTGTGGAGAGGGCTCTTATCTTCGAAGTCTGTGGTATTGTCAATATTTCACCAATCCCAAAGCAAAGAATGTATGGCTGGTTCTGAGCTCCTTCGGTGCCTTCTTTTCCCCTTATTAGCAATGACTTCAACAATTTCACCTAGGCAAAACTGTCTTGTTTTGCTTCATTTTCCTCAGAGGAAATAATGCCACAAATACTTGGCCCTGCTCTTTTGATTCGTGCTCAGATCTCTCACTACCTTTTTTTTAAATGGTCTTCAAAGCTGGACTTAACCTCAAAGCCAGTGACCTGGGTTAGTATGTTGTGGGTGAAAATGAGAGAAAACAGTAGTGTTATGTAATCCAGCAAGAAATTCTTGGATCAGCAGGTTGGTGGTTGTTGTTGTGGTGGTTGTTGTTGTTGTTGAAGGGGATTGGCAATGTTAGCTCAGTTAGAAACTCCCACAAATTGGCTTCTCTTCACAGAGGCAGGAGATCATGAATGTGCAATGCTGCACAGAATGTCAATTTTTTTTCAACATTTTGGTTTTGCTAAAATGCTTTTTCTTCTCTTATTCTGTTATAAGGAATAGTTCTCTGGAAGCAGGGAGGAATCACCAGGAAATGGAGATGCAAAAAAAAAACCAACCAAAAACCACACACACACAAAGATATCAATAACTTTTTTAAAAAGAAAATCTGGCAAAGACATAGGAATCAGTCAATGTCAGGGCGGGGCTAAGGATGGCAAGTACATTAATGCACTTTTGGAGAAGCTGTAAATTGGTTCAACTCTTCTGGAACAAGTCAAGAATTATGAGAAAAAAATTAATCAGTCATTCAGACCCTTTGACCCAATACTCCCACTACTGGCATGAACCCAAAGGAGGTCACACGGACATAGGGAAAGACCTCATATATATCAAAATATTCAGAGCAACCCTTTTGTGATATTAAACTACTGGAAACAAAGTGGCTGAAATGGTGGCAGAGGGATGTAATGGAATATTATTGCTCAGTAAGGAATGTGAGGAATTCAGAGAACTTGGGAAGATTTGTTTGAGCAGCGACAATAGCAAGAGGACAACATAATGGCACTTTATAGCCCTTGAAGGTTTGTAAAAATTCTACATCCATTATCAAATGCTCCTCCCAATCTGCCCTGGACTTCAGTCAGCAGCAGTGATGAAAACAACCAAGAAACAACCCATTTTTCATCTTTCACAATGTATTGAGTCTCACAAGAATGACCCAAAGTGAAAGAGCAGTTGTCAGTTCTGACAATGAAGGGAGGTTCTCTCCATCTGAGCCTAGATACCCACCCCAAGCTCCCTCATTACCCCTTAACAGGGAGTCACCAATCACCCCCGCTAGACTCTTCTTTTGATGTTTACAGGATGATTTAACAGACACGTCAAATGTCTACTATGTGCAAGTCGACGCCCTCAAGGAACGTATAGCATTTTGAGGGGTGTGAGATGAATATAAGAATATATTCAAGTAATTATGATACAAAATTGCGAGTAATAGCTTCTTATACACAAGAAGTATGCCAAAGTGCTCTAGAAAAGAGGAAGAGGATAACAAAGAGGTGAGGCTACTACGAGTGACTTCATTGAAGAGATGGCACCTGAGCTGAACTCTGAGAGTACATTCTCAGCATAGGAAATGTATCATCTCTACAAATGTAGGGTGGGGTGGAAGATGGAAGGTGAAGACATGATAGAGCTGAGCTGCAACAGTGGCATTTATGTGAAAGGGAATAGCTCGAAATGTCTGGCCAGAAAGGCAGGCTGGAGGTGTATTGGGGCAAGCCTTAGACATCAGGTAAAGGAGTATTTTAACCTAGAGCTAAAAGGACATCTCCCCCACAGACTTTTTACTAGCTATGTGACTGGGCAAATCATTTACTTTCTGAGCCTAAATTTCCACACATTTCTATGCATTCTTACTTATACCTTGAATAAAGATATGAATGGAATGGTTATTACATTTTTGGCTAACTCAAAACTAGGAAGGATAACACACATTGTGTGAGAGTAAGGACTTATAAGATCTCAAAAGGCTAAAATAAAAGCTCAATGTAAGTTAACAGACTATTACAGAAGGCAGAAAAGTAACATTGAATTGCTGAGTCATTTCAATTGTGCCCAATTCTCCATGACCCCATTTGAGGTTTTCTTGGCAAAGATACTGGAGTGGTTTGCCATCTCCTTCTCTGGCTCATTTTACAGATGAGGAAACTGAGGCAAACAGGGTAAAGTGATTTGTCCAGTCACACAGCTGAGGCTGAATTTGAACTCAGATCTTCCTGACTCCAGGCCCAACACTCTATTGTCCATCATACCTGGCTACTAATGTTGAATTAGGAGAGACATAGTGTCCCACATGAGGAAGGTGATAATTCCACTGTATTCTGCCTTAGGTTAGACTACTTCTAGAGGATTGTATTTAGTTCTGAATGCCACATTTAATAAAGGCACCAAAAATCTGGATTCATCCAGAAAAAGTCCAATGAGGAGATGGGAAGCATTAGACCATCCTTTAACAGGGATGGTTGAAGGAACTGAGATTCACACTTAGATCTCACCCTTGGGCAAATATCCCAAGGGCATCCATGACAGAAAGGTTGCAAATATAGCAAAATATTCATAACAGGTCTCTGTTAGCAAGAAACTGAAAACAATGTGTCTGTTCACTGATTATTCAAACTGTTGTTATAGAAATGTAATGGAATATCCTTTAATAGTAAGCAGCAACATACGTGAAAAATTCAGAAATACTGCCAATAAGGAGAATGAGCAAAATAAGCAATGTGATGTTTATAGCTAGGAAAGCCTAGCTTTAAATCCCACCTCTGATGCTTACGAGTTGTGACCTGGGCAAGTCACTTAATTTCTAAACCTCAGTTGCCTCATACATAATATGGAAATAACTCCAGTGGTACTTACCTCATAAAGTTGTTTTGAGGTTCAAAAGAGACAAAGCATGTAATCTGCAAGCTGTCAGTTGTTAACTACCACTATACAGAACCCAGAAAAAAACTATACACAACAGCCACAGTAATTTAAACACTACTGATCAATGATCTTGGCTCCAGAGGGCTCCTTTTGGTCTAGAGGTGGCAGAGGACAGCTATGAATGGGGTATACATCATCTGGCCTGGTCAAAGGGGTAGATTTGTTATGTAATTCTGTGTTACAAAACTGGGTTCCATCGGTGGGACATAGTACTAGGAAAAGACACTATTTTTTAAAATAGGTTTCAATAAAATACTTTTTTAAAAAAAGGCTTAGAGGGAACATGACAGTTGTCATCAGGCATATTAAAGTCTGTCATATATATGGAAAAGAGGTTTAGACTTGTTCTGGGTTGCAAAGGGCAGAAATTAGGAGATATGGGTATTAGTTTCAGAAGCAGATTTATACTTGATGTAAGGAAATAGCTCCTGACAATTAGAGCTATCCAAAAGTAGAATGGGTTATCTGGGGAAGTACTGGCTCTCCCTTCAATTGAGTTCATAAAGTAAAGGCAAGTGGGGTTCTCTTTTTCAGGTATAGATTGGACTACATGGCTGCAAAGTCCTTCCAACCCGGAATTCTGTGGCTCTAGTGAGGGAAGGGAAGCTCTTTGGACTCTACTGATAGATCTCAAATCTAGGACCTATGGTCAAAACTGGAAAATAGTTCCCATCTGAGGGCCCCTCATCCAGTTATTTAACCCCATGGAAATCTCTTGACTTCTACAGTAGCGGATGAGTCAGAAAGTGATGGGCATTAATTCCAAGGAGGAAGCAGTTTTAAGATCAGATTATCAGAATATGACAATGGGCAAAGGAGAGGTGAAATGGGAGTCCAGGTGCAGATTGGATGGAAGAATCTGAGGCGAGGGCTGCAATGGTCATGTGCATGAAGATTTAGACACTATGTTCATCTGCAGTGGGTCATCCCTCCCAGCTCAGTCCTGCAGAGTGGAACACCTGAGAGGTTTCTAGCACATGAGATTTGAACCTATTTTGTTTTCCACTTTGGCCCTGGAGAAGAGAATTAAGAAGGGCAGAGCATGGGGTGAGAAACCCGACTACTTCCATGGTAGTAGGTACCGAGAAACCTTCCCACAAAGCAAGAGACAGAGAGACTACTTGGGTATATTCCTCAGAAAAGGAACAGAAAGGGGAAGAGACTACGTGTCAGCCTCACTTAGCTCTACCTTCAAGTCTTAGAAAGGAAAAGCTGGGATTTATTGGAGATTCTACCTCACTAAAGGCTAAAGAAATGTCTAATCTGATGCTCAGAAGCCAGCTCTTGTCTGACCAAGAGGAACAGTGGTTCTCTCAAAGGAAGGCATGGCAAGGGCTATGTTATACATGTATGTGTTGGGAGCAGGAGACCTGCAAGATACAAAGAAAGGGAGAAAAACTGAGGAGAAGACAGATGGTGAAAACCAAGCAAGCTGAGTCCTTGCTGCCATTCTCCCTTCTGACCCCCAAATGTCCCATGCTCATGCCTTAATGCGCTTGACTGAATGAAAGCCGATTTGGATCCTCAAACTTCTATCTGGGGGCAGGATGGAGAAGAAACAAAGAGGTTTCTGGCCCAAAGCATGAATGAGGGAAAAGAGTTCAGTTGTTAGATCAGAAAACAAATCACACATGGCTCTGAGGGTAGAAATCAAACCCTGCTTTATAAGGCTGCAATGGCCACTGTTTGCTTTGCAACTGGAATGACAGGGGCTGGGAAAGCAAGCAGGAGAGTGGGACATAGCCCCCTCCTTACCCTTTCCCCAACCCCATCATCTCTCTAAGCCCCATAGCAACCCCTCTCTGGAATTCAACCTTTTCCAAAAATACTCTGACCAGGGGCAGGGTGGACAGGGTTGGGGTTCCAGGCTGGCCGGCAGGCCGGTTCCCATGAGGTAGCTATCGCTGGTGCTCCTGGGGAGGGAGTGGGGTTAACGGAAGGAAGCTGATCAGGGGTTCACAGAGGCAACAAGGTTGTTGTTGGTTTTAGGGGATGTGGGGGTAGCAGGGAGTCTCTGAGCTTGCCCTCAATACTTGAGCATAGGTAACACTGGAGGGCAGGGGCTAGAGTCCTGGGTGGTATCCTCATTGTCCTTTGCAGAATGGGGTGTTTTCCTGGGAGAAAGGGAAAAGGGAGAAGACAAGTATGAGACTTCATGAAGATGGTGGCTTCTCCCTTCATAAGATGGCTCTGTTTCCCTCAAGGATCCACATAGCTGTGACTCAAAGTAACTGACAATTTTAGCAAAGTCTTCTAAAGTCTCCTAGTGCTGGAGTCAGTTTTCGATCTTTTTTCCTGGAAAGGAGCTACCATTTTATTGCTCCCAAAAAACCTGAAAGGACAGTCAGGTCCGCAAGCACCAGGAGTGTGAGGCACAAGGCCGACAAGGAGGGGCCAGCACAACTCCGGGGTGTGCTGGAAAGGCTGCTGAATCACAGGAAGCAGAGTGTGGCAGCACCTCCCACCATCAGCCACTTTGGATTGCTTGGCTTTTTCCCAGTAGGGGCCAGAGAGAGGAAGATTTTCATTACTAAGAAGAGCTTCCTCTACTCTCTGAGTTCCTCCCTGATCCCAATTCTGTCAAGCCTGGCCACTGGTTTACTTCTATCACCATTCCCAGATGTCTGATCTCTTAGAACTGAACCAACTCCCACCCCCTCTTTCCCAAGTTCTGCCCAGATTCTGCCCTCCAGCAGCCTTTACCCCAGCTTGTTCAGGTCTGTTTTACAGAAGGCATTGAGGAGGATGTCACCCTTCATGACGATATGTGATCTCGGCAGGGACCACTAGAAACAACAAAAAAAAAACCAGTGAGGTCTCCAAACTTAGAGCTGGCAGGGACATTCCAGACACACCGGTAATGGGGGTATGGCCACTCCTACCCACCACTGGGTCTACACTACACTCTAGAAGAGCACAGCTTCACTCACCATGGGAGCAGAGTCAGAGATGGTTCCAGTGTGAAAGCCTTTATAGCACCAACTCCGGAGGAGGTCCACCCCTGGAGCAAAAGGCAAGAGGAGAACAATGTGGGCCACTCTGCAAACCCTCCTGTCTGCCCCAGAGACAAGAAGGCAGCATACACACCTTTAAGCTTGTTGCTGTGATACTTCTGTTCCCACTGCGTGGTCAGGATATTAAAATAACGTGGCTGCTCAAAGAAACGGAGATAGCGGGCAGAGACTCGAGAGGGGAAGACTCGCTCAAACTGACCCCGGCGCGAGAATTCATCCTCCATCTCCACGAGGACCCGAACATCATCTGGCGTCAGGATGTCCAGCACCGACGCATAGAAATCCTGACATCCCCAGTGGGAGAAGAGAGACAGAACGTCAGCAACTGCAGGTGGGGAAAGAGGGATGGAGGAGAGGAACAGAGCCAGGCATGGCAGGGGGACAGAGAACACAGAGCCTGAGATGATGGGGACAGAGCACACTAAGCCTGGTACTCGGGGGACAGAGACTGCTAAGCCTGATCTCTGTGGGGAAAGGCAGCACTGATTTGGTTAACGTGAGGCTTGGGGGCCAGGTATTAGAGGGAAGGTTCCTGTGCCCTCTACTCTGAAGCAGGCATCCAGCAGCTGCCACTTCATCATGCTTAGCCTGCTCAGGAAAGGGCAGGGGAGAATGGGGATACTAGGGGCCATCCTGATCTGGCTGCTGTCCTTCCTCCCACTGCTATGGGGTAGTATACCAGACAATACTCTGCAGTTCTGGGAGGTAGGGGAGGCGCACACAGAGAGGCTAAGTGACATGTCCAAGGTCAGACAGCAAAATGGATGGAGTCAAGGAGATGTCTTTCCTTACACTCCTAGCTGCTGCTGCCCCCAAGCCCAACCCTGTCAGAGAGCTGACACTGAGAGAAAAGGGATCCATGTGAAACAAGTGCAGTGTGGTGGTGTGGGAGGCCAATAGGCTTGGTGTCCCACCTGATCAGGCAGTTTCTGTGTCAGGTAATAGGCTTTCTTCATCTTCTCTGCTGTGAAGTACTCTGGAGCCAGCCTGCTCTTCTCCTTTGTGGAGCTGCTAAGACTAAGTGAGAACAGAGAGAAGGAAGGGTCAGGCAGGGTCAGCAGCACTGAGGATAAGGAGAGAAAAGGGATAGAATGAGGTGGGATCTGTGCTAGAGGAGCCACAACATGCCTGTCTGTCTAACGGCCCCCAACAGCAAGGTGAACAAACCTTGCCAGGCCTACCTGGATCCAGCAGTAAGTTAGCTAGAGGCCCCTGAGCAGCCTGGGTGGGCTCTGTGGCCAGTGCTCTCCAGGGGCTACAATAGGGCAGGGCACTGGCTGCCTGGTGAGAGGACCAACCTGATGGTGGAGCTGCTCGAGCTGTCACAGCTGGAGTTGACATTTTCTGCATGGGGGAGAACAAAGCCTGCCAGGTTCAGGAGGTCTCGGATCATCTGGCCTTTGATGCTGATGTCTAGTGGTGAGTTGGAGTGAAGGCTGCAGAAGGGAAGCAGATGCAACATGATCAAAGCAACACTTTGTTTATGCCCAGAATTTTTCTCGACCAGAAATTACATTTTGGCCCCAATTCTGCTCATTCCCCTTGCCTGCTCTTGCAGAAGTCAGGAAGCTTGAGATCCCTGTAATAATGACTTACATTTATACAGTGCTTTTCCAACCACCACCCTGTGGGGGAGCTGGTGAAACTATTTCTTTAAGACAAGGAAAGAGAATCAAAAAGGTTAATCCTTTTACTGCTGGGTATCCCAGGGTCATTCAGTGTTAAAGCTCAGAATCGAGAGAGGTCTCCAGAATCCAACCCAGGGCTCTTTCCAGCACATTGCCCAGTCCTAATTTCTAATGCAACAGTTCCATTGCAAATCCATTATCCCAAGAGTAAGAAGTGGCAACACTTTCTTAGAAACTCTCCTCCTGAGGGTGACCTGGGCTAGACAACAGGCTAAGGCAACCACTTCCACCCACTTTCTTCCCTCCTCTTCAAGCTCCATTAGATTATGGGGGAAAAGAATGAACAGGAAGCATTCTATCCATTTAACAGAGGAAAAACTGAATTCTAAAGTAGGAAAGGGCTCTGCCAAAGCAAAATAAGGATTGGAACAGGGTCAAAATTCAGGAAAGAAAGCAAATCAGACTGTAGACTGGGGGAACTTTGGTGAAGCCCTCAAGAACACCCCTCACCTTGGAGAGATGTTGACTTCAAGGACCCAGGGCTTCAGATTCTCATCCAGCATGATGTCAAAACCAAAGAGCTCATGGCAGCTGTAGGGCCGGCGCACGTACATTTTGAGCAGACTGGTCACATATGGCTCTGACCTGGTGATGAGGAGGATGGTACAGCATGGGCTTCCTCCCAAGGCCCAGGCAGTACTTTCCTGCAAAATGACCTGGGCCTAGGAGGGGAAGCACTAAGCCATAAGAGATTCCTACCAACCTTGAGCCAGAGAATTTGGGGGAAGAATAGGGAAACAAAACCCAACTCACACACATTAACTCTTAATCCTCCATCCCCAAAAACTTCCAGTTAGGTTCATTTGGGAAGACCCAAGGAGGCCCTAAGCACCACACTATGGAGGTTAATTCACCAAAAGCTAGAGTCTCCTATGACTTACGCAATGATGGTTTTGACGACAACATCCTTAATCTTTTCCCAGATGGCATCACTGTTGATTCCTTTTTGGCTCAGATAGTTCCACAGGGCCTTCAGTGCCCTGAAAAAAAACAAACACAGAAAAGGAGTGTCCATTAAGCATCATGTTCCTGGGGGAGGACCTCTCAGTGGTGGTGAGGAAGGATTTGAGACCAAGAGCCTCAGTCTAAAGCTATCTTCTCTATCCTCTCTTTTCCTAGACCCCCTGACATTTCAGGGGGAAGAAGGTGAATATGGAAGTAAACAGACCAGCCTTGGATATCAGATGTGTTTCTAAAGATTCAGGCCTTAAGCCAGAGGTTCATAACCTTGTTTGTGTATAATGGACTTCTTTGGCAGTCTGGTGAAGAGAATGGATTCTTTTCTTCGGGTAATGTTTCAAAATGTATAAAATAAAATACGTGGGCTTACAAAAGAAATTGATTCTATTGAAATAGTTACTGAAGTATTTCTTCAAATTCCAGGGACTCCAGGTTAAGAACCCTGCCCTACATTTCCTGACCAGGGTCTGCTCTAGGCTGCTGACCACCAGTCCCTCTATTCTGGAAGGCCACCCTTCTCTAGCCCATGCCCTCAGACAGTACCATTTATGGCCCTGGCAAGCATTCTCATCAGTGTTGGCCTGGTACTCGGTGTTCTTCTTATTGATGCTGTAATTAGTCAGATGAATGAACTTGTTGCCAAGGCTCTTCATGGAAGAGGAATATCTAGGAGTCAGCAGGACAGAGGAGAACAAATGAGAAAGTGGGTCAAAGCTCTCCTGGCTCCAGAAGGGATAAGTGACACAAACGAATCCATTCTTGCTGCTCCCCCTGCCCTGCTAGATCAGAATTCAGGCTCTCTAGTGCTTCCCCTGGCTCTGAGGAACAGCAAAATAGCATTCTCAGTCATAGCAGTGACTGGAGAAGTGGGGTGCAGGACCCCAGCATACTCAAGCTGAACTCTTTCTCCTCTCTCTTATCTCAGTCCTCCTCCAAGTAGCCCTCCTAGATGCAGTCCTGCAGAGAAGAGTTCCCCCACCCCTTCCAATCACCTCTATCCCTGTTTCCAGCCCACCCCTCCACCTCCCAAAAAGGTAAAAGGAAAAATTTTTTTTTCATCTATCTGATCTGCTTTAGTTCCTGCTAACAGATCCATATACCATGGGTTGATATCCACTGCTTACTTGCAGCTAGCAAAGCGGACGAGTCCATCCGTGAAGAGGTAGATCCGAAGGGGATCATATGAGGTGACGTAGACGTAGATCCGAAGGTCGAACTTGCTCCCGCTGATGAGGTAGGGTTTATGCAGATATCTTCAGAGGAGAGAAGAAAGGAGCCAACAGCAGGAGCAGCATAAGGGACAAGAATGGACCAAAGAAATGGGGGAGAGGGAAGAAGGGTCAGTTTGAGAGCTAAATACAACAGCTCCTCAAAACAAAACACAAAAGGTCGCTTGGTCTCAAGAAAGCCACCTCTGAAAAGGAGACAGGGGAAGGAAGAAATGTGGAAACATCTGGGGGTGGCTGGGAAGACTGAGAGATGGAGGGGGGAATCCCCAAGGCGGAGAGGAAAGGTTGGCTCACCTCTGCACCAGAAGGGGTCTTCGCTTAGGTAGCTGGCTCCATTTGTGGATGACCTGAATGCCAATGCCTCGGGCCGATGCTGGCTAGAGAGCAAGAAGAGAGGAAACTGGGTCAGCTCATGGACCCTTCTCTTCTCTGTTCTTCTTGCTCCCTCCCAGGTCTGGCTCACCACCTCCTGTAGAACCCTTACCGGCTTCACAATCCACTTCTGACGGCTGCTACTCTCCCAGGCCTTTCGAAGAAGTTTGGCATCCTGTGGGAGGATGAATGACTGGGGGAAGAAGTTGAACTCCTTCTTACCAAAGCGGCTCTGCATGCGCGACAGGTTACGCCATAGCCGGTCCTTCCGTCCAATCTGGAACGAGCCTGGGAAGTGGTTCAGCTACAAGGAGGAGAGGAAGAAAGTAGGAAAAATGAGAAATGTTGAGAGTAGTTAAGGTAGCAAAGGAGGAGGCCATCCAGTTCAACTGCCTAGGCCAGCTCAGCAGCTTCAGGAACCACTTAGACAACTGCAATTTGGAGAGAGATTTTGTTCATGAAAGGAAAAGATCAGCTGGCCCTATTAACATCTCTCTGTGGCATCTGGACCTTTGTGGCTTTTCCCCGAAGTCTGAGACAAGAGTAGATGTACTTAGCCCCTAGCAGGCCTGGTCACAAGGAACCAAGTCTATTTGTTCCAACAAGGGACCACAAGCTCCTATGCTTTGCAAAAATGACTGGCTTAGTGGAATGAATGGAATAACTTGTATGGCAATTAAGATTGGAATGATATATCTAGACTGGCATCTAGAAAGGCCGGGACTAAACCAGTTTGTTTCTTTTTTGTCCTTTTTTTCCTGTCTTTCTATAACTACTAATCAGTAGTGTCTGGGACACAGTTGTTGCTAAATAAATAACTGAGTGAGTCTCAGATACTTTTTGACTGGACTGGATCGGAGCCCAGGGGCTGGCAGCTGATTCTAATCTGGGAGCCTATTGTGCTCTTCCCCATGGCTATCCGAAAGCCTCTGGGTTTTCTACACTTTTCCCTCTGTGATTTTGGGTTCCCTTCCCAACAGCCTGGTTCAGCCTCTCAGGAATGGCTCCTACCTTTTGATGCTCCCGAATTGTTTTGAAGCTGGGAGATTTCATGTGGTGACCCCAACAGCCCAGCCAATCATCGTTTTCTGTGGAAGACATTTTAAAAAGGGTCAGTACCTTTTGCTGTTTCCTTCCTTTGTGGTGGAAAGAGGTTCTAAAACCCCACACGGGCCCAGGGAGGTCACTCAGACTACGGCACTGTATCCACATCAGACAAAGAAGAGCTGTCATGTAGCTCTGTAAGAGGCTGGCTCCAGAGCCCCAGAACCCCCATCCTACACAGCATGAAAGGACAGGAACTCAGGGGCTCCTTTTCTCTCATGTTTATAACATCTGTCCCTCCTTTCACAAGCCCATCATTAACAGACGTTTCTCAAGGAACATCTGTGCTTCGTCCTAATCCCTTAGCGCCTCCCCCAGAAGGCAGGAAGTGCTCTGGATGCAAAGGTTCACATCCCACAGTGAGGTCGCAGTACTTGGGCAACACTAGTCCTGGTAAATGAGGCAGAACGAGCTGACACTCACTCTTGCTGACTTTGAAGTGGGAGCGTCCAATGGTCTGTTTGACAATGTTGGGAGTCACTGTGCTCATTTTCCAACGAAGCAGCTTCCTCTGTTCCCAGGGTAATTTCTCCACTACAGAAAGATTGGGGGTGGGAGAGTAGGACAGAGAGAGGAAATAACCACACTTAGCTACCAATAACTCCACCCATGTCCAAATGAGCCTCTGGGAGTTTTCTGGCTCAATGCTTCTTACAATAAACTGAGAGATGCTCATGGGCAAGATACTTTTGTAATTCAAGTCAAGAGGAGAGAGGCAGGAAGGACTAAGGAACAAAAACTAGAGGAAAGATTTAGAGGGTAAAGGTGCAGGATTAGTTAGGAAGGGGTACAATATCGGGAAAAGAGTATGAGCCTAAGAAGGAAATTTAGCCTGGGGTCAGAAGCTATGGTCTGCCTATGAGAACCGTACAAAGACCTGCACCCAGAATGTGACACAGGGGCTATAGCTGACTCCTGGAGGCGAAGTGGTCCATCCCCATGCCCCGTTCCCACCCTCCCCCATGGATTACCCTTCTGTCATACCTCTTCTCTTCACCCGGAATACTGAATTTTTTTCCCACTGGCTCTTGTAACTTTAAATGCAGGTTTACCTCTTTCATCCCTTGTGCCAAAGTAGATGGTAGGGGGGACATTAGGAAAGAGGCTGTAGATAAGGGGTTGCCGCACAACTTTCTCATGGCTGGCAAGTGGTTTGGCCAGAACTTCCATGCAGTTCCTAAAATGAGAAGATGGGAACATGGCAGAAGAATAAGGAGACTTGCTGGTATCAGAAATAGGTTTCTTCAGTATGCTGGGAGTACAAAGCCCTGCTCCCCAGAATGGAAAGATGCTCAACAACTTCCTAGGTATGAACATGTAAGGTATGATTTCAAGGTCACTGTCATTTTTAGCAAACGTTCTTAATCCTTCTTACTCTGGGATACACCTTCAGAGACTGATGGTGCAACAGGAAGTGCGCTGGACTTGGAGCCAGAGGTCTGAACATGACTTGACTCTTGAGCCCAGCTCTACCCATCAGCTCATTCCCCAAGCCTGGGGTTCTTCATCTGTAAAATGAGGGAGTTGGGTCAGACTGCCCCTACAGCCTCTTCTAGCTCTAGGTTAGATCCTCCCATATCAACAAGTCTGACAATTTGCTCAGTGCTTCCCATGCATAGTTTCCCCACCTCTGTAAAGAAGTGGAGAAAGGTACCAAAAAGAACTTTAAATGACAAGGGAATTTGTCCTATTCACTACACAATCACTGAAATCTACTGAGCAAGAAAATGGCAGAATCATATCTGTACTTTATGAGGATGGACTTTACGGCCAGGTGGAAGGTAGTGGAGGTTTGCAATGGACTATTACAGGGGTCCAGAAAAGAGGTGAATCTGAATCGGGATGATGGGAGTGGATAGAGAGTAGAGATGGTAAGACGGTAGGGTTGAAGAGACTTGATAACTCACTGAGTAACTATGAGAAGTCAAATATGACCTCTAGGTTGTAAATTTGAATGACGGAAAGAAAAATGGTATCCTTGATGGATTTTGGGGGGAAAAGATGATGAGCTCAGTTTTAGACATGTTAGATTTGAAAGGTCTACGAGATATCTATGCAGAAATATCCAGAATGTAATGAGAGAAAAGGGACTGGACCTCAGGAGAGAGATATAGGTATGTAGATTTGGGAGACATCTACATAAATATGGAAACTGTATCCAAGGAAGCTGACAAGATTATCAAGAGGGAGAGAGGGTGGCTGGGTGCCACAGTGAATAGAGTACCAGCTCGGGAGTCAGGAGGACCTGAGTTCAAATCCAGCCTCAGATACTTAACACTTACTAGCCATGTGACCTTAGGCAAGTCACTGAAACCCAATTTCCCTGCCCTCCTCTCCCTACCCCCTGCCCAACCCAAAAAAAAAGGGGGGGGAGAAAGAGGAGAGGGAAAGGCCTAGAAAAGAGGCCCAGGGTACACCCAACTCAGAGGCTGGAACTTGGATGGTGATGTGATGATTCTGCTAGATCCTGCTAGAAGTTAAGACCTAGTGGTATCATAAAAACCCAGCAAGGAGAGAATATAAGGAAAGGGTGGACAATAGCATCACACCCTACAGAATGGCCCAGACCTCTGAAGACTGAGAAAGGGCACTGGAATCACCACCAGGGAGCTCCCTGGTGATCCCAAAAGAAGATGCTTTCAGTTTAGTGACAGGGGCAGAAGCAGGCAGAAAACAGAGCGGTAAAAGCAGAGAATGCAAACAGCTTTTTCTGGGAGCTTGGCTATATAAAGAGACACACATGATGATAGCTTTAAAGGTTTTCTCAAAGTACGTAGGAGAGGCAAGCACGTTTTTAAGCAGCAAGGAAGGACCCAGTGGAAAAGGAGAGACTGAAGACTGAGCAGGTGACTACAGAGGTGGGATAGCACACACCAGACACAGCTACTGCGCTGACTGCTTTTGCAGAACTACCTTTTCTCCTTCTTAAACCATAGTTAAAAAGAAAGGCTCACCAAATAGGGAAGGCATGTTTTTGGAAATGAGTACAATGTCCGAACAAAAGCTGTCAATAAAAAGAAAATTAGGGTGAGGATGATCAAAAAGACAAGTGCCCAGAAGAGATGGGAGGGAACTGGAGCACAGAAAGACAAGTTAGAATTGGCAGGAGAAAGGCCACCTCATTCCTAGAGAATGGAGGGAGCAAAGGAAAAAAGAATGGAGGACGATGTTGAATTGATCTGAAGTGTGGGACTGGGAAAGAGAGAAAGCTCATTCAAAATAACCTTTGATTTTTTTCAGTAAAATATGAAACAATGTCCCCTACGAAGAGGGAAGGGTTGGTACAGCTAGCTTCTGAAGGGGTTTGGAATAGTCACTGCAGAAAGTAAGATAGAGAGCCAATCAGGAAGAGCAAAGGCATCATAGTGCAGCAGGAAGGGTCTTGTTATGATCAGAGCACAAAAATTCATAGAGGACCTCTGCTTAGCAGGGTCATGTGACCTCCCTCAGCAATACTCAGCAGCATGCAAGCAACAATGAATAATCCAGGTCTGGCTGGCTTTGGAACAGGAGGAGTGGCAATGTGACAAAGGGATGAGGGGCTCAGGGTCTGAAGACAGAGTAACTCTGAATTCTTCTGTGGGCCCCTTCCATCTCTACTGGGTCCTAAACTGAATTTAAAGCAGGGTTCCAGATGCTTGGATAACTAAATTCTCCATAATCTGGAAGACAGGGCAGCCTAATTGAAGTGCAGGCTCTGGGTTTCCCAGACACTCACCGAGAGATCACTGCAACTGATTCACTTGCTGAGACACCGCTGACTGAAGAACACTCGGAGTCCTCTAATGGGAAAAAAGAGAAAGCAGTGACTCCTAAGATCCCCAGGAGTTACTATGCATGTGATACCAGAAGGGAACAAATGGCAGGAAGGAAAAAAGACGAGTGGGACAGGAATTTAGGGATTAGCTTCATGATTAGTCAGTCACTAGAAAGAATCCTTCCTGGTGCCCTTAGAGCAGCCATTTTTTGCCCCACTTTATTAAGCCTTAATCATTAAATGGGCGCTGCCTCAGTCAAACTGAGACCTGTTGAAGACCTTGCCTTGAAAAGGCCAAGGTCCCCACTGTATACTGGGCCACCTCCAGGGGTCTTGACCCAGATGGCTCTGGAGGAGATAGTGAGGCTGGTGACTTTGCACAGCCCTGCCTCGCTTAAATCTGAGTCACTTGCACGTCACAGCATCACCTGCCACGTCACAGTCCTCTTCAAGAACGAAGGACAAACATCAAGCAAGAGCAGCAGAAGCAACCACTTACCATCTTCTTCCTCATCCTCATCTTGGCTACAGCAGTCTTCCATACCATCCCCTAGCTCCTCTTCTGCACCCTCAGCCTCGCCATGGAACACATCAGCATTTGAGCTATAAAGAAGTGACACCGCACACTCAGCTGCCACGCCCCTCGCTCTCCAGTCACTGGCCCCCCTCCCTTTCAGTCTGTGTTCCCCAGGCTGGGCCTCCCATTCTGCTCCAAGTGCTCCCAAAGACTGCGCACAATCCGCGACCCCTCCTTTGGTAGGGACCCTGCCTTCTTCAGAGAACCTAGCACAGCAGTCTACCCATACAAGACACTCAGGTTGTTGCTGTCTGGCTCCCAGAACTTGACAGACCCTTCTCTAAAAACTACAGGACCTGCACAGTGGAGAAGAGCTGAGGCCTGGGCATGCATGGGCTAACCATCGATTCAGCAGCTTGTCCAAAGATCGAAAGGAATTGTCCTTCTAACCTGAGAAATTTCTCGAATCCACCCCTGCTCATCACTAAAGAAATCAAACTCTAGCTCAGCCCTATGATTAAATCAGCCACCAGAAGTACAGCACTGAGTCAACTCACTTCATTAAGATTCTATGGCATTTATCTCCCTACTCTCTAGACCAGCGGTTCTCAACCTGTGGGTTATATTCAATTTAAATACATCCTGCATATCAGATATTTATATTACGATTCATAACAGTAGCAAAATTACAGTTATGAAGTAGCAACAAAAATAATTTTATGGTTGGGGGTCACCGCAACATGAGGAACTGTATTAAAGGGTCACTGCTCTAGACCAAAGGGGCTCCCAACCTGGGAGCCACAAACTTTTGGAAGCAAGGTAATTGCCCAAGGTCACACAGTTAGTAAGTGTCAAGTGTCTGTAGCCACATTTGAACTCAGGTCCTCCTGACTCCAGTGCCAGTGCTCACTGCGCCACCTAGCTGCCCTGACCCACAAACTTTTGGAAAGTATTTTCATATCTATTTCAGTATTATTGGTTTCCTCTGTGGTGCTACGTATTTTATTTTTATGCAGTTAAAAACATTCTTCTGAGAAGGGGCCCACAGACTTCACCAAGTGAAGAATCCCTGCTCCTGAAACACCCTGAGCACGACATTCTATAACTCACTTGAAGCTCCTGACAGATGAGTTCTGCTGCTGCTGCTGCTTGCCTTCTTTCTGTCCTTTGGTGGGCTGGCTCAGATGGATGGAAGACATTCGGTTGGCCACGTCTGTCACACTGAGAGCTGGTGGTTTTTCTCCAGTAGCACTGGTCCCAATCCCACCAGCAGGCTCATTGTTGGGAGGGTTGGGATGTGAGGCAAGAAGGTGAATGCTGATGCGCTTCGTACAAAAAACAGTACTGTCCAACCCCACGTTGTCAGAGCCATCAGGGAGGGGTCTAGTCTCCAAAACAGAATCCTCTCGGGCAAACCGAGGGCTCACCACAGGAGGCTGCCACCGTCCATTCCCATTAAGCATATTCCAGTGGAAACTGGGGTTCATGAGACAGGACCGTTCAAGCCGGTAGCCTTGACCTATCTTGGCAAAGCCCCTCCCTGTCAACTTTCTCACAGCCTCAGTCAACCGGATCTCCCTGGAAAAGGCCTGGGAATTGTCCTTACCCTCTAAGGTCCAGGAAGGGCGCTCTGCCCTTGGGGATGAAACATTCTGGTTATAGGTAGGAGAGGCACCTCCGGCAGGGGGACTGATGGTGGTTGTGGTTCGGGTATTATGTGTAGAGGCATGGTCAGGGAGAGTGCCATTGCTCTTGGATACTCTGTGGTCAAGGTGCAGGGGGGAACAGTCTCCAGTGCCCCCTGAATGATGCCAAGAGACTTTGGGATTGGGTGGTACTGGCTTCAGGCCCTCTGAGGCCTGCTGTGAAGGCACTTTAGTGCTATTTGGCCTCAGGAAGGAATTGTTGTTGAGCACAGGCTTGTAGGAAGAGGGAGAGAGGGAGGAAGAGATCTTTCCTGAGATGGCAGGGGTCACGCTCTTCCCTGAAGAGTGCTCCCCAGCAGCTCTCAGTGGGAGACATGGGTCTGTGGCTGAGGAAGCCATAGCCTCAGGAAGGGTGGAACCTGCCGCTGGGGTGATGACTTTAGGGGCAGAGAAACCTATGGGGAGGCTCCTTCTGGAGAGAGTAAAGGGTCTTTTGTCTGATGTGTTCGACCGTAAACAGAAAGACTCAAGCTGCTGGTAAGGTTTGTGTCTATAGTTGGAGCGCCGGTACAGCAAAGTGCTGCTGAAAAGGTCTGGGAGGGAGTGCAGATGACAGGGGGAGTTGCCGTGGCCTGCAATGACAGCTGCGGTCCCAGAGTTACATAGGGTGTTGGGATAAAAAAAGTATGCTGGCTGGGGAGCAATCCCCAGGGCTCCGGGGCCCTGCCCTGATGAAAGGGTCCCCACGTGCTTCTTCTCGAGCCTCCAGATCGGCTTCACCTGCTGCTGTGCCTGGTACCAGGTTTTGCCCTCGGAGGGTTTCTCCACTGATGGGGTTGGCGCTGTGCCCGGGGGACCACCCTGCTTGAAGCTGTTTCCCCGGCGGAGGCCAAGACTATAATGCTCTGTCCCTGCAGAGGCCATGAGGGAGCCATTTCACAGCCACATACGGCCTAGATGCACAGTGCCCTACGCCTCAGGCAGCAGCAGCATCCTTGGGATCCGTCAGCCTGAAAAAGGAAGAAAGAGCAAGGTGAGTCAGAGTCTACATAGAAAAACTGAAGTTACATCTGCCATCACAAACCTTCTCCATGTGGTCCCCTACCTCATCTCAACACAAGTTCAGCTAGAACTAGGCTAAGTATGAGGACAGCCAAGAAAGCAGATCATTTCTCCTCCAAATCTACTCTGAGAGAGTCAAAGATCACTTGAGAAGGTGTTCATTCTCTAAGTGTTCCCCCAAATAGTTAACTCCCAAATGCCTATGGCTAGAGCACAAAGCTGTGCCACTGAAAGTAGGAATGGTCAGGTTGTTGATTTCCTTCATCAAGCATAGCAAGTTTATGGAATGATTATTGCTAGTCCCCTGAACCATTTTTAATTCAGGATTTCCAGGTATGAATAAACCAATTTCAAAGACTTGGGGTGGGGGAAAGAGAACATGGGGCAAAGTTGTTGACTGAGTGATCATATTTTCAAACAGCCAATATAGAATAGGCAAGTAGAGCCAACAGGCAATAGGAAAAGATAAAGTAAATTTACTCCTCACTCTTCTTCCTCAAGTCCCAGGCTGAGACCAACAATTAGAGCAGAGCTGAGATGGGGACCCATCCATAGCCCCATTTTTCCCCACATTTAACAGAGCCCCCTGGTGTAAAGCAATTTAGAGCCAGGATGGAGGATGTACTCCAGCTGGTTCTGTATTAAGGGAGCTCAAAGGTGTTGACAAGCGACTCAGCACTGGCAATTATCTTTGATACTATAATTTAGAGGAGTCTCAGCCTTTCACATTTGAGAAGGGAAGGAAAGTGGAGACAATGTAGAAGAGTTGCCTCAGCCTGTCCCTGACTGCTAAACTCTTGTCATCAAAAAGAACACTTTTACCTGGAAGTCAGGCTATCTGGGAAGATTCTGAGAATACCACTCAATCCAGGCAAGTTGACAAGCATATGAATGAGGCGGGCAAACAATCAAAGTGTTCTCATCTTGGTCTGGAGAGAAGGAATCACCAGAGAGCAATTTACCTGGGTTTTAGTGTAACTGGGAAAAGGAAATGTCCTTGCCAAGTGTGTGAGTTCAAAGGAATTACTTTTGGTTAGAATGGTGGGAGGGGAAGGCTTCCTAGTAGAGGTGGCACTTGAACTAGGCCTAGCAAAACAGGTTAACATTTTGAGAGGCAAGGACAGAAAAGGTGGGGAGGGCATTCTAAGCCCAAGGAGATTCAATGTCCTCCCAGGTCTCTTCCAGGTCTAAACCTATTAATACCAGCAAAGGCAGGGAAGTAGCAAAGTGCAGCTTGTTCAGAGAACATCAAATAACTGAGGTGGACATACAATGTAAAAGTGTGACAACAGTCTTGAAAATAGGTGGGGGTCAGGTGATAGAGAGTCTTAAAACCAAAAAGTCTGGATTTCACATGGCAAGGAACAAGTGGACACAGAGCTTTGGAGCAGGCCAGTGAGGATGTTGGCACCCAACTCCAAAGTAATGAACTGGTCTATTGGGCCCAAACAACTCTGACTTTCTAAAGCCCTTTATCCAGGATAACTGGCACAACAGATTTAATTTTGCTTTCTCCACCTGCCCTCTAAACAACCCCTTTAAAATGATTTAACTAACACAGAGAATACTTATTTACATAGTCAGGCTGGAAGAGAATTTAGGTCACTTTAACTGCAAGTTATCCTAGTCCCACTCTATCTTCTATATCTGGCATAACTGCCCTAAAAACTTTTTAGGTTTTCCACAACTGTAAATAATAGTATTCTATGAACCCTGAAATGATATTTCCCATGTTCCCAAGTTTTAAGAGAGAAGGGCAGGTAGGTGGCACAGTAGAGAGAGGACCGGCCCTGTAGTCAGGAAGACCTGAGTCCAAATGTGATCACAGACACTTATTAGATGTGTGACCCTGGACAAGTCACTTAAATACTGATTGCCTCAAAAAAAAAAAGTTCTGAGAGTGATAAAAAAGTATACATTTTTAGCTCACCCAAACTGCTGTCAGGCATGCCATATTCACACACCATAGTCTCTGTGAGATATGTATACAAATGCAGAAACATGGGGTAAGTATGGAAAACAGATATAAAATCAGCACACTTAGTGCCTGACCCTTGATGGCTTCTGTGGCCCAGGACACAGGCCAGGCATGAAATGTATGTGTGTGCGCACACACATTTCTACGTATTTCTAAAACTCATAATGTATTCAATTGTACATAGTAACAGCAACAATATGACCATAATCAACTATAAAAGACTTAGCTGCACTGACCAATATAATGATCCACAATAGTTCCAGAGGATGTATGATGAAAAATACTATCCACTTCCACAGAGAACTGGTGAACTCTGAGGGCAGACTGAAACATTTTTTCACTTTCTTTTTTTGCAACATGACTAATAGGGAAATGTTTTCCATAACTTCACACGTATAATGGGTATTGTATCATTTACTGTCTCAATGGGTGGAGAAGGGGCTAGAGAGAGGGAGAGAACTGGGAAATGAATTTTTTTTAATTCATGAATAAATATGTAAATAAGGCTTATCATGTGTTCCACAATTTTACCCCATGAAGGGAAGAAAACTAAGGATAGACAACTAACTCCTCCCTAGACCAAAAAATCTCATTAGCTGTGATAGATCAGAGATAAACTTAAGTGCCAAGGCTCAGGTTGGGATGAAAGGAAGACAGATGATTGACTGGACTGCTTCTGAACACATATTGCTTGTGTTTTGCCCTTCTAGATTCAACTGTCTTTATGCCATCCAGTCCTAGCAATATTTGACTCAAGAGAAGAAAAATCCAATTCTTTTCAATAACTGGAAGGAGAAATGATGAGGCATATACCCTAAGGAGGTCACAGACAATAAAATCCCCATAAAGTCCCGCAAAAATTTTTGTGGTAATAAGAAACAGGAGAGAAAGAAGATGTCCACTGATTTGAAGGATGGCTAAACAAACTGAGAAATATGAATGTAGATAAACCATGAATATGAAAAATTCACAAGCACAGAAAGACATATACTAACTGAGGAAGAGTATGCAGAACTAGGAGAACAAAACAATGACAATGTAAATTGAACAAAGAGGGGTGTGGTCAAAGGACAGGAACAAACAATCCTCAAAGAATTTGACAATTTTATCCACCATATGAGAGGATGTTTTAAATCACTAATGATAAGAGAAATTCAAATCAAAACAACCTTGAAGTTTCACCTCACCTCCAGAAAACTAGCAAAAAAAAAACAACAGAAGATGGGAATAGTTGATGCTGGAAAGGTTGTGATAAGAAAGGTACAATAATGCTTTGGGCTAGAGCTGGAAACTAGTACAGCTGTTTTGGAAAACCAGAATAGTTTTCTATTAACTAATGATGGAATGATGGCAATCAAGTGGCTAAAATGTCCCGTACATTTTAACCCAGGGATACAACGTAAGCATACACCCTAAAGAAGGTCATTGACAAAAAGAAAGGCTCCACATAACACCAAAATATTTAGAGCAGGGCTTCTGGGAGTAGCAAAGAACTAGAAACAAGGTAGATGTGTGCCAATTAAAGAAAGACTAAAGAAATTATGTTACATTAATGTAATGGAATATACTGTGACACAAGGAGCAGCTAGATGGCACAGTGGATAAAGTGGCAAGAATCAGGAAGACCTGAGTTTAAATGCAGCCTCAGATACTTACTAGCTGTGTGACCCTGGGCAAGTCACTTAACCCTCTTTGTCTCAGTTTCGTCATCTGTAAAATGAGCTGGAGAAGGAAATGGCAAACCACTCCAGTGCCTTTGCCAAGAAAACCCCAAACGAGGTCACAAAAAGTGGGACATGGCTGAATGATAACTATGACATACAAAAATGATGAATTCAGAGAAATATGAAAAGACAAGAACCGATGCAAAGTGAAATAAATGAAATAAGAAAATGAAACTGATACTGTCTCTCTTTTTGTAACTGATTCTATTCTGTATCACCATCAACATACTGTATGCTGCCTAAGTCACATTTCTTTGTCTCTGGGTTAAACTAAGAAGTACAGCTTTCCTCTCCAAATTAATTACATTTAGAAGTTCAGTTATCCTGCTAATCACTGTTTTATCTTTGTGTCAAGGAAATCTGTTATCTTTGCAGGTGGATGCTAGGGAGCCTGGTCTGTTATCTTGATGACACTGGCTGTCCTTCAAGAAAGTCTGGTCTGGAGGGGCGGAGCCAAGATGGCGGCATAGCAGCAGCAACATATCACAGCTCTCATATAGCCACCCCAAAATACCCATAAAATAGGACTCTAAACCAGTCCTAGAACTCTAAAATGCACACAAAGATACTTCCCACTAAAGTCAGCTCGGCTACGAGGAACCATATCAGCACTGTGAACGGAAACCAGCCTGGCCTGAAGCCACAGCTGTGCCCCGGGGGCGGCTGGATGGGAGCCTCTCAGGTGAGTGGATTAGTGGCAGCTGCGAGTGGGGATTGCGAAAGGGGGAGATAAGCAGTCTGGCCAAAAGGCCTCCAGAGAGGAAAAGCGAAAGGCAGAGGTTTTGCACCCGCCTCCGCGTTGTAGCTTCCCGCCCGTGGCCTGCAGACGGCAGGGGGACTGAGCGATTGTTCTCGGGCCAAGAGCTCTCGTGTTGAGTGGCCTGGATCTGAATCGCGGTCTTGGGCCTCGGTTCTGGAGTCTTCACTATCCTGTCAGCCAGAAGTAAATAGGAGTTCCCAGCCTCTTCCTGAGAGCTACGGCGGCCAGGAGGACCCCAGCGATTTGGGACAGAGCTTTTCCTTCTGGAAGCAGAGCCCCACAGAGATTTTTTTAAAAATCACGGACTGAACAACCATGAGTAAGAATAAGCATAAGAAGCAAAGTAAGAACAGCTCCCAAACCCTAGATTCCTTCTTTGGGGAAAAGAAAGATCATGGGAGAGAGAGGGAGGAGGAGAGCGCAGCCAGAGCGCCCCCACCAGAGGCCTCCAATAAACATGAAGAATGCCTTAAAGCTAGAGATGAGCTGAAG
>CM053591.1:149614176-149636615 GCA_028646515.1 Pseudochirops corinnae | reverse complement strand
GGGGTGGTGGGTGGGGGAAATAGGGGGAGAAAATATGTAACTCAAAATCTTGTGGAAATGAATGATGCAAACTACAATAAAATTTAAAAAAAAAAAAGTCTGGTCTGTTATCACTAACTAGCCATGCAGGTGAACACTACCAACGAACTTTCCATAGTGACAAGATGGAAGGAGGGGTTGCCGCTAGCCCTGCATTCCAGACTTCCATCCAATCATACTGTTTTCCCCATCTTGGATTCCACCTTCCAGCTTCTGGATGTTCCTCCTTTTGTCTGTAAAAATGATCTGTCTTCATTCAAAGTCTTTTTGCTGACTGAGGAGCTAAAGACCCCTTCTGTTGGTAACTGCTAGTCTTACCAATGAAGTGAAAGCGCTCAGAACTCTGCCTCAGGCAGATTTTTACAATACTAGAAATAAGCAGAATCCTAGAAAACAATATACACAATGACAACAACGTAAACGAAAAGAACCACTACAAAATAATAAATTAATAAGCAAATTTATAAAGAACAGTCCTGGGTTTCAAGAAAGACATGAGGCAATGCCTCCTACGTCTCTGCAGAAAGTGAGAGTAGAGGTGAACATCTGGAGGATTGTACTCAATGTCATTTTTTTTTTTATGTATTCATTAGGTTTTGTGGAATGATTTTTTCCCTTTCTTTTAAAAGTTCTTTGTTCTAAAAGTTGGCTCTCTTGGAGGGGGAGAAGAGAAGAAGAAATATAAGGAGATACCTAGGTGATATAAATATACTCTAACAATTTTTTTAGATAAGTTTGCTGATAGGGGAGAAAGGAAGGATATATCTGGAAATCAATGTGGTTTGCCACTTCCTTCTCCAGCTCATTTTACAGATGACGAAACTAAGGCAAACAGGGTTAAGTGACTTGCCCAGGGTCACACAGCTAGTAAGTGTCTGAGGCTGCATTTAAACTCAGGTCTTCCTGATTCTTGCCATTTTATCCACTGTGCCATCTAGCTGCTCCTTATGTCATAGTATATTCCATTACATTAATGTAACATAATTTCTTCAGTCTTTCTTTAACTGGCACACAGTTCTTTGCTACTCCCAGAAGTAGAAATGAGTACTAACAAAAGTTAGTTAATAAAAATTAAGAAATAACTAGAGAGAGGACAACCAAATAGCTGCCATGGAGGAAGATGAAGGAAATTCTCATTGCCTAAAACTCCAGAGTAAATAAAGGGAAGGTACAGAAGTAGCTTGGATCTAAGCTTGATACTTGATGAGCTATAGAGGGCAGGAAGAAACTCAAGTAGAAGACCATATAAAAGAAGTTTTTCTAACAAAGGATTCTCCCTTAAGAGGGTACAGAGTATGGAGGGATGGGGATAAAGGTCACATGCCTTCCTAGGAGAACATGTCCAAAGAGTGAGTACCAAGCAGGTGATGTGAGGATATCTCAGGAACACTCTCTCTGAGCAGTGACTTTATGGTGATGGGGAGGCAAAATTATTGTCTTCAATTCAGGGCACCAAACACTTTTTCCAAGGGAGCAAAAGGATAGTAAGAGGCCTTAACTTCATGTCCTATGAAGGTTGGTTGATAGAAATGGAGCTGTTTAGCCTCAAGAAGAGAAGACTCGGAGAGGAGCAGAACCAGAAGAACACTGAACATAATCACAGACACATCATATCTGTTGTTACTAACTTTAATACCCTGGGCTCCTCTCAGCAATGCAAGGCCATAGGACAACTCCAAAAGACTCATGATGGAAAGGGCTGTCCACATCCAGAGAAAGAACTGCAGCATCTGAACACAGACTGAAGCAAACTACGACAACTCCAAAAGACTCATGATGGAAAGGGCTGTCCACATCCAGAGAAAGAACTGCAGCATCTGAACACAGACTGAAGCAAACTACTTGCTCTCTTTTTGTTTTCTGTTCCTTCTTTCTTGTTGTTCATTCCATTGGTTATAATCCTTCTTTACAACTTGACCAATGTTTAATGTGAAGGTATCTGTAGAACCTATATCGGATTGCATGCCACCACTGGGGGGAAGGGAGACGGGCACAGGGTTTGTAACTCAAAAGTGTGTGGAACTGAATGTTGTAAACTAAAAGTAAATAAACTAAATTTTATAAAAAAGAAGACTCAGGGAGCTCCTGGCAGCTGTGCTCTAGTTTCTGAAGAGTGCCCCACTGGAAGAGGGATCAGACTGATTTTTTTTTTGGCTCCAGAGGGGGAACTGAAAGTGATATATGGGAGTTACCAAGAAGCAAACTGAGGTTTGACATCATGAGATGCCTCCTGGCCACTAGACCATCCAAAAGGGTAATGGACTATCTTGAGATATCTCCAAGCAAAGGCTGAATGGGCACTTGGTAAGTTTGTGGGAGGTATTTCTTCTTCAGGTACCAACTGAACTATGTGACTGCCAAGGGCCCTTCTCATTCTAAAATTCTATGATGCTGTGATATTGAAGAGGTGAGTGAGCTGTACTAAAAAAAGGCCTGAAGGCCAAACACAAAAACTCTCTGGATGCCAAAAAGGCTACAGAAAAGCTTCAGGGAAGGGGGCCATGTCAGTCACCTCAATTAGAGGTGACTCCTTCAACCCAGTTTCACTGCTCTCTGTCCTCAAGAGCTCAGTGAGGGCTAACAAAGGTCCAGTTTTGCCCAGGCAAAGATTATTAATAAGAGATCTAACTCTGTCAGGGCCACTGTACAAGGAGAAAGCTCTTCTCTTCATTTCACAGAGGGGCTAACTGAGACCTGTGTCCAGACTCTGAAATGGACCCTCTCTTCCCCAGATGCCTCCTTCCTATGGCTGTCCTCAGCAGCATCTATTTGCACTCTAGCCCAAGGAGAGCAGCTCTACTTCCTCCACCTCCGGAGGCTCTAAGCAGCATTTCCCCTGAAAGCCAATTCTCATCTCCTGAGCAAGTAAAGGGTCTAAAACTTAAGAAGTGGAGGGGAAAGGAGGGCAATTTCAAAACTTAAATGTTTTAAGTAGTAAGTTTTAAGTAATAAAATCACGGGCCTACATATAAGTTCCAGGGATTTCAGAAACAACACACAATTACAAGTTAGTTTTCTAATGATTCCCTGATATCCCATCCCTTCTTTCCCCTCAAGCATCCATCACTTCAAGTCAAGTCCTAGTCACATCTCACCTGGATTATTACAATAGCCCCTAACTGATCTTTCTGTCTCTAGTCCATGCAGATGTCAAATTTATATTCCTTAAAGTACAGTTCCTGTCATATACTCCCCTGCTTAAGAAGCTCCAATCACTCCTTATTGCCACTAGGATAAATTACAAACTCCTCTGGCTTGTAAAGCCCTTCTTTACTCTTCTTCATACACTCTACATTCTAGTCAGACTTGCCTACTCACTCTTTTCACATGTAATATTTCATCTCCTAGCCAGGTAGCGAGGTGGCGCAGCAGATAGAGGGCTGAGTCCCAGCTCGTCCTGACTCTGCTTTGGCACATACTGCCATACCCCTCTCCTGAGGAAAGACCCCTGCCTTCTTCCCAAATACTTTCACTCTTGAGCCCAGCTCAAGTAAAACCTACAAAAGGTCTTTCCTGATCTCCCTAGTTCTGTGTATGTGTATATCTATACACACAAATATATGTACATACATACACACACACATTTACTTTTCTATGTAGATATTTCTCCTCAAGAGAATGTAAGCTCCTGGAAAAGAGGAGACCCTTAGTGCCCAGCACAGTAGCAATGTGGTAAAGTAGAAAGAGCACTGGCTCTTAAGTCAGAGAAGCCAAATTCAAATGCCATCTCTGCCATGTTCTATCTGGGTAACCTGGAGAAAGTCACTAAACCTTCCTCAGTTTTAATTTCCTCAAATGGAAAATTTGTGTTTAGCTATATGAAAATTATTACCTACCTGCAAATTGCCTATTGCATTTAAAATATTCAATTTACAAAAATCCAATTTCCACACAACTTTTCTGGAAGGCTTTGCATTTATTTGCTATTTCTCTTGTATTTACTTGTCCATCTATATGATGCATCACCCCAGTACAACGTAAGCTCCTACAGGGCAGTAAGAGTCTCATTTTTTTACCTTGCATCACTAGAAGTTGGTACACTGCTGATGCATAGTATAGATGAACTGATTTTCATTGCTTAAAGTAAGCCATACTTAGAATCACCTCCTGGGACAATCCAAATGACTGATCATAAAACACTCCCTCAACCCACGCTTCCTCTAAGCAGCCTCTATGGTGTTTGCTTTAGAAGCTAACTGATATTGCTCAGATAGCATGTTTAAAGATCCAATATGACATATTTTAGAGCCATCAATGTGACAAGCATCTTTCTTGAGCCTTCTGTGACTTGGTTCTCCACTCCAAGCAAAAAGAGGGAAAATTCTTATCTACGAGGGGCAAAAGCTAGATAAAGGTAAAACATCTGGGCTGGATCTTTTGATCACTTATTTGGCATCATATAGTGGATAAAGAGCTGGTCTGGGAATTAAGATGATCTAAGTAGCTAGCTGTGTGACTGTGGCCAAGTCACTTAAGCAGTACTTATAGGCTAACATCTAAGCCTGGAAAGTTGAAGAGAAGGGGCTCACCTGCACTGGTAGAAGGAGTTTTCTATACTGATGAGTCCCATGTCCAGTCCCTGGTTCCTAATATTTCTTCCAGTCAGGTTGCAGTAGTGGTCTCCACCCCTTGTACTGCAAGCCCAAGAGCTGTCCCTTGGGGGAGTAAAGTAGCAGGCCAAACTGATTAAAGCCCTTCACTGTCTTAGCTCCCACTAAGCGATCAAAAGACCTGTTCAGGCAGTCAACTTTTCCCCATTCACCCTCAGTAACCTAGCATCCAGTCCATTAACCTCAAATAAAGGAGGGAAGCTGAAACAGAGGCCCAATAATGATTACACAACAAAGTTTTTCCTAGAACTACAGACAATATCCCATATGACACCTATCCCCAACTATTTTGTTCTAATGGAAGTTTGTTTTAAAATATATATCCTATGACCTAGAGAATGGCTTTCTGGACTCTCAATAGATCTATTTGGAAATGAAGGCGATATAATAACAAAAGATAGAAAAAATGTTTTAAATACATTACCAGAAACCAAACTCCCTATTTACTAAGCTGGCTCTGACACTAATGATGTGACCCCAGGAAAACCCTCTCAGAGCCTCTATTTTCTCTTCTATAAAGTGTATAGGATACTGATTACACTTGTACTAGTTGCCTCCCTGGGTTGTACTAAGGTATTGTTTTTGTGGGGTTTGTATCAGTAGTTGGAATACTGGAGGTGGGAATAGGTAAAAGGTGTTGAAAAGTAACTGTTACTTAATATCAGGACCAAAGAAATAAATGTCTTTTCTTGGGTAAGTTCTCTTCCGTTTATAAAACATACAATCCAGAAATCCTCTGTGATACAGAGTGGCCAAACACTTACATAGAATTCATTGTAACCAGATGAGTCAAATATTATCTATGGGCCAACAACTGGAAATAATTGTTACACTAATCCCTTTTCTTTAAAAAAAAAAAGCCATATGACCTTCGGGGGTTCAGTTCCCAGGCCAGAATGTTATGTACAGACAACCCCATAGAACCTAAGCACATTGGGTAACGATGTTTCTGTAGAACAGAGTGTTCAGAGTTCCAACATGGAAGGACAAAGAATGTGTCCTCAGTCAGTCCAAATGCAGCAGAAAAGCTGAGACTATACACAGTAACAAAAATTCTTCACCTACTTCCTACACGACTCTAAAGAGGCAGTTATAGTGGAATGAGCCCTGAATAGTTCTGGCTGTGCCATCATATGGATCACAGGCTACAAGAGCAAGAAGGGGCTTAGGAAATTATCTAATAATCAGTGGTTCTCAACCTTCCTAATGCCGTGACCCTTTAACACAGTTCCTCGTGCTGTGGTGACCCCTAACCATAAAATTATTTTCGTTGTTACTTTGTAACTGTAATTTAGCTACTGTTACGAATCATAATGTAAATATCTGATATGCAGGATGTATTTTCACTGTTACAGATTGAACATAATCTACAGGTTGAGAATCATTGATCTAATTCAACTTCTTCCCTTTACAGCCAAGGAAACTGGGGCCCTGAAAGAGTAAAGATTGTAACTAACATTGTTTAGCTCTTAAGATTCTGTGATTTTTACCTGCAAAAGCCTCAAGCCAATAAAATTGTCCAGATAAGTGAGAATGTCTAAGATACTGTAGTGACAAGGTTTTAGGAAAAGAGAAAGAAAAGTCTAGAATAGACCCAACTAATGAGAATAGTTCTGTAAAAAATGTAGCCATCTGGCCTAAGACAACTGGTATCCATATGCCCCCAAACCATGAAAAGTTCAACTTCTAATGGCCTTTCAGAGTTGTTTGCATGTTATCTTCCCCATTAGACTGAGTTTAGACTATCTTTTGTCCTTCTTTGTATCCCCTAGTGCTTGGGAAGGAAGGAAAAAAGAATTTATTAAGCTCCTACTATGTGCCAGGTACCAAGTGTTTTACAAATATTATCTCATTTGATCCTCACAATAATCCTGAGTAGGGTGTTATTATTTATCCCCAGATTACAATAATTGACTGAGGCCCACTCTGAACACTGGTCTTCCTGACTCAAGGCCTGGTACTCTATCTACTTTATCACCTATCTACCTGTATACTTGGAACAATAACTGGCACACAGCAGGCCACTTAATAAATGGTTACTGACTGACCAGACTTAACTCTGTAGCCCAAGGACCCACCACATAGCCTTCGATCCTGACATTTAATTAGCAGAATCTCTAACTCGAGAAGAATGGTGGTCCTAACAGGAGCCACAGTTCAGCGGACTGAAGAACAGCCAAACGTGCTCTCTGGGAACCTTAGCCCAGCAGCAAGATGCACAGTGTGAGTGAGAAGATCACCTCATCTCAGAGAAGAGGCTGTTGCAACTTTATCTATAAGAGGTCATTGATGCCATGTCAGAGCACAGGTTCTCGTTTTTGCCCTCAGGTGAGAAGATAACAGATATACCCAAGAAGCAGAGAAAGAAAGTAAGCAGGAACTAAGGTTTCCATGAGGGTCTGCTGGCCTCCAGTGCAACACAAAGGAGGCCTTGGCAAACCTTTAGCCTTCCTGGCTACTCTGTAGCCAAAGCAATTGTAGGAGAGAACATAATCTTTTTTAATGCTTTTGCAAGTAAGCAAAAATAGTCTTGCCAGATTTTAGTTTGCTGATCCCAAGAGATTCAGGGAAAAGGATAGAGAATTATACTCACTGGCTAACCTGTCTCTAACACATGAAAATGGCCCCAATTACAAGATATCTGACGATGCCAGGTAAGGATGTCAGATAACACTTTCTCCTCCCTTGACAACCATAATGCTTTAGGAAAGGAACAAGAGGAAATGGTCTAAAACCATATAAGCTTCAAGTAACAGTAATAATTCCCTGACACCAAAAAGAGTAAGTCCATGGAATGGGTGACTAAGGAGGTCTGAGATTCTTTTATCAGCACAGGAACAAGAAGCTGTATCATTTCCGTGTGTTCAACATCTCCATCCTCACAGCTGAACTTCACTGACCTTTTGTCTCAAGCCCATGTTAACCAACAACCAGCATATATCCCCCAAACTACAAACTTTCTATTCCTTCTCTCAGACCACCTCTCTACTCTCCCATATGTCCTGAACCCGCTCATTTGCCTCTTCATGCAGTCCATCAGTTCCTTTCTGGCTTATCTCCTTCTCTGTCTTGTTTCATTGGTCCAGAGGGTGAGAATTAGAATTGAAACCAAATGGAAGGAAGTCCAGAGGTCCTTTAAAGCTACAATGAGTTTTGGAACTTGAAATGAAAGTTACAAAATGGGTCCAAAACAAGATAAATAATGTCACTCAATTAATACTAAGGCTGTGAAGAGAAGTCAAGTACTTCACTGAGTACCTAGTTATGAAGTACCTGGTTTATGAAGACTCAATCTAAGGCTGGGCTATAGGATTACACTGTGGTTAAATGCTAAAACATTTGCCAGTTCCAGAACATGGTCAATAAGCCAAGAAATCCATCTGAACTAAAGGGAAAGATCTTGAGAAGAATCATGGATGAAAAGAGAAGTAAATTTATATGAACTAAGGCAGAGAATAATACATAACCACAAGATTATAAATTACAACTATGAAAGACCTGAATTCTGATCAATACAATAACCAATCACGACTTGAAAGACTGCCCATATTAAACAAATAAACTACTTATACAGATCCATGGTTTCATACACAAACTTCTTTTTCCAACTCTCTTTCTTTATCAAAATGTTCATGTTTGCTAATGATTTTCTAGCTCATAATAAAACTTTTTTTTTTAACTCTGAGGTTTCACCACACTCCACATACTGGCAAAGATGACAAAAAGTCAGAATAGACAATGTTGGAAGGGTGGTGATAAGACAAGCACATTGTTAGTAGAGTTGCGAATTGGTCCACCCATTTTGGAAATCAATTAGCAATTATTTGGAGAAAATATCTGAAATGTCTATAGCCTTTGACCCAGAGATTCCACTGTTTGGCATATATTCCAAGGAAGTAAATAACAAAAAGAAATGCCCTATATACACAAAATATTTATAGTTGTAAAAACTTGGAAAGGATGCCTATCAACTGGGAGACTGTTAAACAAGTTGTATCATAGTGCATGTATGTAGTATTACAATATTACATATTACGGTGCCATAAGAAAAAATGATGACCAATACAGAGGATCAATGAAAGACCCATGAACTTAATGCAAAGTAAACAGAACCAGGAAGATAGTATACACAATGACCACAATATACACAGGAGAACTGCTGACCCAGAGTAAAATAACAGCTCTAACAATCAGACCACAGGGCTTTAAAGATGTTATGACTACAGAAAGATCTGTACAGCCTGGCTGGCCAGTTTTAGGGACCTGAAAGGCTCTCTAGGAGTCCAATGATAGCTGACTCTCCCGTTCATAAGCAACTCTGGTGATTTTAAGATTGATCTTAAATAGGATAGTTTCCCAAAGTAACTATCAAGGCTAATATGGAAATGCTTTGTATGATTTCATATATATAATGGATGTCATATAGCTTGCCTTCTCAATGGGTAGGAGGGGCTGGAGGGAGAGAGTTTGGAACTCAAAATTTAAAAATGAATTTTTTTTTTTTAAAGTAGCCCTCAACTACAAGTGAAGGTGTGTGGCAGGAGGGCACTGCACTCAGGGTTAAGAGAAACTACATGTGTTGGCTTTCAGTACACAAATGCTTTTGTGAAGGTGACTAAATACACCAGGAACAAGTAAAACTTGGCTTAAACTTGCTATTGGTAGCTTCTGTCACAGGAATCCAAGGGAAGCCTTTTGATACTGAGGGGTACTGACAAGAAGTGGGGAGCAGTGGTACGAAACCACAGAAGCATCATGTAAAACTGGGCAATTGCTGTAGGCATTTGGTTGTGGTAGGAGTTGGTCCACTCGCTGAAGTACAGTCTTCCCTTGAATTCTCTGCCAATCCATACTATGCCCTGGGAATTCTCTCTTCCTGCCCAAACTGGCGCTTCTCCAGTTTGTCAAAAAGATTTGGGAATTTTAGTAAACTGTAAATCCAATGAGCTAATAACTGTATGACATGGCAACTAAGAAAGCTAATGCCACTTTCAACTGCATTAAAGAGACATAAACATACAGGGATAGGTAGGTGATAATCCCACACTATGCCCTAGCCAAACCATGCCTGGAATTCTGTTTTCATTTCTGGCTACCACATTTCAACAAGGACATTCATTAGTAAACTGGAGAGCATCCAAAGGAAAACAACCAGCATGATGCATGGCTAACGTCTTCCCATGAGTACTGGGCTGAAGGAATGGGTTATTTAGTCTGATGAAAAGAAAACTTCAGGAGAAATATGGTATCTATCATCAAGTATTTGAAGGGCTCTCCCATGGAGGAAGAACTGAACTTGTTCTGCTCAACCTCAGAACCAAAATTAGGACTAATGTGTGGAAGATGCAAATCAGCAAACATAGATCTGATATAAAGAAAACCTTCTTAGTAAAGCTATGCAAAAGTAGAGTGCCGTGGGAAATGGCGTGTTCCCTTCCCTGAAGGTCTTCAAGTAGGGGCTGAATGGCTATCATTTACGCTGTAAAGGGGATCCTTAGTCAACTCTGAAATTCCATGACAATCACAGATTTTAGAAAAACTGCAGAAATACCACCTATGACTCTTGACATCAAGATTAGTTAGAAAATATCGCCTGGTCCAGCTGATGAAGCAGTTTGTGCATGAGAGGGACAGAGTCACATCCTCAGACACAAAAGATTTGGTTATTGAGAGTTATCTAGTCGAGGCAAAGCCTCCATTCCCCAGGCTACTGCTGCTTTTTAAAATAAAAAGAAGTAGAAAATCATATAATTTGCTCTTGGAGGTCCTCCAGGAAGCTGTGGAATATCACAGTTTATAGGCATGTTGGTACAGGACTGGGGTACCTAGGACCTGGTCCATAAATGAGAAGGTCTGATATCTGCTGCCATTGTGTCAAAAAAAAAAAAAGACTTGGAAAAGAATTGAGCAGGGGGAAAGAGAGAGAAATGTACTCAACATGAGAAGTACAGAGTGAGGAAAAAGGTCCACCCTCACCTTGCTCAGAACATGATACTTCCTGGCCACACACCACCAAAACTGTTCTGACAGTAGGGAAAGCACACACTGATGGATTCTTGGTAACCACATGCCTGAAAACCATGTGCTTCAACCAATTCCCAGAGGCATTCATTTTCCTCCTCTTAAGCCCTTTCTAAGAAAGTAGCATTTTGTCTCAGGCTTCTTTCTGGTGACTATAACACGGAATTCTAAGCCTATACTTCCAGAGCAACTAATGCCAGGACAGCACAACTGCTTCAGAATCCACTGTGACCCTACGCAGCTTGGGGGAACAAAGTAAAAGTATTTTGTCCCATCAGTCCAGGTCAAAGTGCCAGAGGTAGGAACTAAGCCTGGAAGGAAGGGAGGCACCAAAAGCAACGGTCTCTAAACTTCTTGGATCATACACCCCGACTGCCAAAACATTTTTGAGGATGAAAGCCCAAGTGTGTATGTTTACTTATTTATAAATTATATACATATACTACTGTACAGCACAAAATACAAAAAATAGACATTTTAGAAGGATGAGATAATTTTTTTAAACTGAATCTCAATTTTAAAAAGAGCCACTGTTATTGAGTCAAGGAGTGACATGGTCAGAGCCAAGCTTTGGGAAACTCATTTTAGTAAAGCTGTGGGGAGGATGACTGGAGATAGGCTTGAGAAAGGCCACCTCCCCCCTCACGCCTACTCATTTCTGGAGATCCTGCTCCAATTCCTCTTCTCCCAGGAGGTCTTTCCTGAGCTGGAGACCACTGTGATCTCTGAACTTAAGAGGACTTATTGACTATACCATTCATTTACTACTATTCACTTGATGAGTTTTACAGTCAAATTTTCCCATGTATGGGCAGTCCTGACTTATCTTCACCCTTTACATATAGCCACCATAGAATAGCTGTCCCACTGGATGACTCAGTGGCCACAAGAATTCCCTTTCCCTCTCCGTTCCGTACTAAACTCAGGGTTTCCCTCTTCTCAAATTTCTGGCTTTTTACCTCAAGCTATTCAAGAAGGGAGCCTTATATGGGGTCAGCAGCCATGGTAAGGGGAAGAAAAAGTTGAGAGGATGCTCTGAACACCACCACTGCCACATCCCAAGTCTAAAGCACCAATCTCAGAAGCATCTCCAGTCCCAAGCCCATCTCCTACTCATCCCATGCAATAACAGGGAGAAAAGCACTGGCCTCAAAATTGGGAGATTTGGCTCGAGTCCTGGCTTTGACACAAGCTATTTCTGTGATCTTGGACAAATCACTGGACCTTCCTGGGCCTTTCTCACCTATGCCCTGGAAAGGTTAGACTAGATGCCTTCCAAGTTCCATGATGCACCTCCACACTTCATCCTTCTATGAGGAAATGCTCATAACTGTCTAAGTCTGCTCTTCATTTCCACCCCTCACTCTAGATATCCATCCCCCATTTGTTTCTCCTTTTCCAGGTTTCTCTGCACTGTCAGGCAGGGAGAGGAGAAAAGTTCTCTACTCCTACTACAGTCAGTGGGAGGAAATGTGTTTCTGTCAACTCAAAGCTGGTACAATGAATGAATTTTTTTCATAGAAACACTATAGTATGTGGCAGTTAGGATTGACAGCAAGCACTAGTACAAACACTTTCCTCAGGTACTCTCATATACATCAGAATGTTGCACATACCAGACACTCAATAAATGTGCTAATTGAATGAAGTAGGGGATAAGGAAGGAGACTAAAGAAGTACATGAAAGTAAGATTATGAATGAGATTAATCTCTGGAGTATAAAATCAGCTCTAGGAATCTGTACAACCACATTAACCCTGAATCTTCAGATAGAACCTTTATACGGTCCTTATCCTCCAGTCCTTTCTGGACCACGAAGGGTGTAGTGTCCTGAAAATTACTCAAGTTTCCCACTTGAGTTGAAGTGAGTGCTAAGCAGTCTAAGACAGTATCTATCACAGTTTCCTTATGAGAAATGGTCTCCAGGGGCCAAGTCCAGCCTATTTGGGACCAGATATTCTTTCTAGAGAGCAATTATCCACTGATTAAATCACTCTGCTACATTACTGAAGAGTGTGGCTCTTGGGATCTGAAGTTTCCTTTCTTTTCTGTCTAGGTATTTTCCTAGGTCACCAGGGGAACTCTGGACACAAAAAAGTGAAAAAAAAATCTGCAATCCACAAGGTCTCTGGAAAATGTTTAGTATTTATAGTCAAGGTAAAAATGACTTACCTGGAGCTGGTGAGAGTCAAGTGGAGGGAAGAGAGGGAAGAGAATGAGGTCCTATTTTAATTTGAGAGATAATTCCCAGGGTTCTCTTCCAATTACAAAGTACATGTAGTAAAAAAAAAAAAAATGCAATTAGCTTCTAGAAGCCCAAATGGGTAAGGTGGGTCAGGAACATCAGGAGAAAATATGCTCTCTTTGATTTTCAAATGAGTCATCAAATCTGGAGAAAAGGAATAAACTAAGGCACAGAGCTATAGGAGTTAAATCTCTAAATTGCTGAAAAGGAAACAGCCAAAGAAATATCAAAAAGTGAACTGCTTTCCCCATTCTAACCCTGAACTATGTCAGGAGTGAGATGGCCTTTCCCCAGCCTCATCTCTGACTCCTAGCCCTTGTTGGAACTTAGAGTGGGTGAAGGCAGTCAACAGGCAAAGTGCTATTCATGCCAAGAAGAGAAAGTAAAAAGTTGGTAATGGAAAAAAAAAAACCTTTTTACTTAGAGTTATGCTAACTGACCAAAACAGCTGATCATGTGTCAAGGAGGTGATTATGGCAAACTTTCAAGGCCATGAGATAATTCGGAAATGAAACCTAGCTTGAGGTTATGACCCTAAGAAAAATGAAACCCTTTGGTAGATAGGCCTACTCACAGGGTTCCCCTTCAGCAAATAAATGATTCCTACACAAAGGTCACAGACATATCTTTATCTTAGGAGTTCTGAATAGATGGGAAGTCTCCCCTTAGGAAGGAAGGAAGGATGGTTCAAACCATCACTAGCAAAATTCTCAAACAATGAGCACCTGGAACCAGGTGAACAATTCCCCAAAGAACCCCTATTACAGCTGGCTAAAAAAGGACTGACTGAAAAACCCAATTTTCCAGGGTCCTGGGGTGATTAAAAAAAAAAAAAAAGTAGGTCAGTCACACTCTACTCCACTCCTCTGACTCTGAGTTACGTGGACAGTTGAGAAATACCTTGATGCATTCTACTATTACTTTTTAAGTCTATGAGATATGTCAGTAAACTCCCTTTTCTCATAGAAGTATTCTACATTAGAAAACAGGATATCTATAATACTTTACATGAACTAAATAAAATGCATGTGAAATTACCAGTGTCCCAGAATCCCAACCTCACAGCCTGACAAACTCTCTTAAATTCAACATGCCGTATTGCCGAGCACCCGAAAGCTGGCGCCATTAGGTAAGCATCAATTCCAGTGGAAAGCGTGCTGAGTATTCAGGGCTAGGCTCAAATCTTCCTTGCAACATGAACAAGTCATTTAACCCAACCAAATGAAGCAGCTGAACTAGATTTCTCACGTCCCTTTCCAGTTTAAAAAACAAAAAAACAAAAAAACCAATGATAATAAAAGTAGATTCTTAAAAATCCCTTTACACAAGGTGCTCCAGGCCGTTAACTCTTTTCGATGCCCGGAGTTGCAAAAGAGCACTGGGACACAACCTTACTACCAGCACTGTAACTCTTAGTAGGTGGAAATGTAAAAGGGGATACATTTCATCAGCAAACCGGCTCTGATCAGCAGGAATAAAAAATTAACTCTGAGCTGAAATCAAAGGAGCCAGGTGTGCCTTCTTACTCTTCCTTATCGGAATAGGAAAGACAAAACTGTTAATCTCCTCGTCGTTATTTGGTAAACCAAGACTCTCGGTGCATTAAGCGGGGAGTACAGGGAACCCGGTCCAAGAGTGGGGGAGGTGGAAGCCAGGGGTCGTCCTGTTTTTCTGGTTGGGGCTAAAGTTGCCGGACCTGAAACCCAGGGGCTAAAGTTGCCGGACCTGAAACCCAGGGGCCTCTCGAGGCCAGGGATGGGTGCCCCTCTCCGGGCGGGTTAAAAGCGTGGGTTATGAGGGGTAGGGGGCGAGAAGTTGCCAAAGGAGGATGGAAAGTGGGGGTTCGCAGGGGTGCAGCTCTAGAAGCCTTCCAGTCCCTTTCCTGGCTTTGCTTTTTCCCAGGGGGGTGGGGGAGGTGGGGTGCACCGCTGCCCCAACACTTCTCAGGGGAATACAGGCTCCCGGACTGTTGATTGTCCTGGGAGCCCTGGCTCTCACGAGGCAAGTCCCCACACGCGGCAGGCACTTGACCCGAGGAAGAGGGGGAAGAGAAAGAGGACCCTCCGCAGACACAGACACAGGGTCTGGAGGGGCCACAGAGGCTCGCCAGGGTGGGGGAGGGGGAACCCCGGGGCCAGAGAAAGGGGGGCTGCAGGGCCGAGCAGGCCGGGGGGGGCCGGAGGAATGTCCGGAGGAGGTTAGGCAGCCGGGCTGGGGGGGCCCCACAGGGGAGGAAGGGGGAAGAGCAAAAGAGGCTGACGCTGGGGGGCGGGGCGGGGGACGCGGCACACGCCTCGGGGTCGAGACTGGCGGGAAAGGGAACCGGGGATCGAGAGTACGGGAGGGAAAGTAGCGGAAGCAGAGAGGGAGGACGCGAGGAAGGGAGAGCGGGATGGAGAGCATCCGTCCGGGATGGAAAGCAGCCCTCGCCGCTGCTCCCGCCTCACTCACCTTGCTGGCCCCTGCTACGTCCCGGCTTCGGTGCCTGCTTCCGCGCTGCTCCTCCCTGGCCTGCCGGGCGGGCGGCCTCGGCGCCCTTAGCAACCACGCACCGCCACGCGACCCGCGCTCGCCGGCCACGTACCACGTGCGCGCCCCCGACAGACGGACGTGAAAACGAATGAACGCGGGACCGAGGAAAGTTAAATCGGAGGAGGGGGGGGAGGGGGCGGGAAGAGGGAAGAAAAAGTCCGCTCCCGACGACCTGCGCGTGCGCAAAGGCCATCCTCTGCTCCCAAGAGGCAATGCGAGCTGCCTTTGCAGCGGTGTACTCTGGGAATTGTAGTCAAATGTAAATAAGAGAAGCGTGAGTACACAGTAACAATACAGTCTCTCTTCTAGGGCTTCTCAGAAGTCCTCTGTCTTTGCAAGTTAGTTCTAAGGAATTTCCCTTTCCCCTTTGATGAACAAATCAAATGAATCAGTATATTATATATAATTACGTGTTTATCGTATTATTTATAAATTGTATTGTTGTTTATAATATATAATCATATTGTATTGATATGTTTATTATAAGTCATAATATAGAATACGTTTATTCAATATTATTATATGTTTTTATAAGGGCAGCGAGGTGGTGAAGTAGATAGGAATGTCAAGCCTGGATATTAAGAAGAGTCAAATCTGAGTTCAAATATGGCCTCAGACACTTACTAGCTGTGTGACCCTGGCCAAGTCACTTAACCCTGTTTGCCTCAGTTTCTTCATCTGTAAAAATGTGCTGGAGAGAAAATGGCAAACCATTCCAGTGTCTTTGCCAAGCAAACCGTAAATGGAATTATAAAGAATAGGATGTGACTGAAATGCCTGAACAAAATTGTTACATGTTATATAATTTATAATTATTGTCATGTTATATATTTGATCTTTTACATATAGCATTTGTATATTATACATTTATTATTACATATTATATTACATACATATAGTTTATTATGCAGAGTATAATACATATACATACATGTATATCATACAATATACATTACAGTACATATTAAGTGCTTTGCAAGCTTTAAGCACTACATAGATGCTATTGTCGTGATTGTGATTATAATTATGTTAAAGTACTTCTTTGAGCATCAGCTTCCAGGAAAACTTTTGGGGTCCACCTATGAACCAAATTGTGGAAAGGCTTGTCCAGCCCCTTTGTCTATAAGGTACAATTACAGCCTCCCTCTCCCTAGGTCCTGGATTTGAACCTTAGGATATACTGACTCCCCAATTCTTAAGGAGCCCAGACTATTCAGTTGGACTGACGTGTCCCTGACCAGATGGAAGCTGTAGAGCTAAGGCAAGGGCTCTTAATCTGGGACTCCAGAATTGGCTTTTGAAAACATTTTTGTAACGATTTCAATAGAATTGGTCCCCTTTGTTATGTACCTCCTGCATCATCCTGAGAAGAGGTCCATAAGCTTCACTACACTGCCAGAGGTTTCTTGCTAATATATAGCTGGAGAAGTAATAGGACTAAACAAGGGGGAATCTAGGAAATAGATGAAGAATCTCAAGGAGAGGATCTGGGAGTATTAGAATTCACTATAGAAATCAAAGTAGATCAAAACCAGCCACCTGCAGCTGTGGAAACCCTACATCATCATGTTCCCTTCAAATCTACTTTCCTACAAGCTTTTCTTTTTTCCAAACATCTCTCATTAAAAATATGGTACTCCTTAAAACAGGTGCATCAGAAGTCATGACCAATCATTTCACCTGTTCTAGTGACAGCAATCACTCCACTAACACCTTCTATTACTCTTCCCCACACACATACCATGAGCACTACAGAAAGCTGGGTCATAATTATTTATGTGCTAGTTGACTGTATTTTTTGAGAAACCAGAGAGAGAAATATGAACTCAGGAAAACTTAAGGAAATTCAGAGGAGGGATGAGAAGCACTTTTTTATTAAAAGATTTTACAAACAAGGCTACAAAAAATTGATATGACACCCCTCAACCATAGATGGAAACATGAAAACAGGGGCTGGGTGTTGGAGTGAAAAGTGGAAACTGGAGGTTGGTGGGATGGCCCCCAAGGATAGGGAGACACACAGGTATTTATAAACATGCCTCAGAACTGAGCATAGACCCTGCTCCCAGCTCATGATGTGGGGTCTGGCACACCAAAAGCAGAACCCTATTGGGGCTAGAATGAGAGATGAGTTTGGAGCTCCATTTAGAAGGTGCGTCCCCCTTGAGTCCATGAAATTAAATTCCTGGGATTAAAGGTACTTTATTGGGGAGAATATATTCCAAGATATGGAAAAGAAATAAGTGTTCTGTGGAAACAACAGAGCTGCCAAGATTGAAAGACGTGTAGGGCCCAAGGAGTCTGATTTTATCCTGAGAAGGCAGAAATCTCCCTGCGGTTGAAGGAAAATAAGACTTTTTTCATTGGGATCATTGTGGATCTGTGATCATCAAAGGCCCACATCTCCCTCTTCTGGACTCTTGGTAAATTGGTGCTTTTTGTGAAAGGAACAGGCAGATGTGGACAGGGAAAGACCTCGTAGGTGTGTGAAGAGGCTGGTGGCTTGGGCCCCAAGGTTTCAGGCTCATGTGCTGTGAGCTGGTCTCAGGAGGTGGATGAGTTTCTTGCAGTGCCTGGCAGAAGAAGGTCGGGGACTACCACTGCTGTGAGGAGGTACTGAGCCGGACAAAGAGAGTGAAGCCAACTTCTCACTGGCATCCAAGGACACCAACACCTAGAACAGATGGAAAGATCAAGCTGTAACTCCTCACTCTCAAGACAGCGCTGCCTTTGGCTGGCCTTTGTGGCAAGTTTTTTCCTTTTTCTCTGTCCCTGCTTTGTTGTTTTATTGGTAACTGAGATGTCAGGAGATGCATATCATGAGAAGATTCAGGTTCTCCCAAGATAAAGGGGGCAATGCTGCACTCCCTCCAGGTGGGTTAGGCCCTATACTCCTACTTCCCCATTACAGATAAGAATGGAACATCTTCACTGAGGGGTCAATCAAAGAAGCCTGATTATTAATGTAATGTCACTGCAGCTGTAGTTGGTGAAATAACAAAGATGGGATGTGCTTGGCAAAACTTGGCCTGCTCTGGTGCATCATATCCCAGAAATGGAGATATGGAATGGGTCCTTAAGGAATGGGCTATGCTTGGAAGAGGCTGTGGGGAAGAGGAGGAACTCTGGAATTTGGATTCATTCCTAAGAGGCCAGGAGGAACAAGGGACCTATTCTCTTTTGGCACTTACTTTCTCCACAAGGAAAAAAGAACCAGCAGTGGCAGTGACCCAGTGTTGAGCTCTATGCCCCAGATGCATTTCAGCCTAATGTTCTCACTTTCTAGGACTCTTCCCTCCCTCAGGGTGAGAGACTGAGCAGAAGACTGCGGTGCCACATTTCCTTCTCAATTCCTTTCCTTCCTGATCCGTAGCCTTATTTTTGTTGTGTTGTTTTTTTTTTATAGCCAAGCACAAGCTAGGTTTTCAGCCCTAGATTTCCCTCCCCAGTGGCTGTTTGTGAGGTCATATGGCCAATATAGGAGCTCAGAGTTTTGACTGCTGGGTCTCTGAGGACAAACCTGGTGGATGCAGGGCTCTTTTCTGAGGCTCCGAAGAGCAATGAGGGCAGCTTCTCTCACCGTGGGCTGTGGATCTCCACATGCAGTTTCCAGGAGCCGATGGGGCACCTGGCACCTAAGTAATTCCTCCCCTAGCCCTTCAGGGCCCAGGTTACCCAAAGCAGAAGCTGCATTACGCCGGGTCCCAGTCTGAGGATCAACTAACAGCTGGGTTACTGTGGCCACGGCAGGTACTAGAGCTGGTGCCAGGGGCCCAGCCTGGTAGGCTGCATTTCCAACAGCAAAACTGGCACTGCGGCGAACAGCAGGGTCCTTGTCCCTCAGCCCAGCCAAAAGCAAGCTTAGCAGTCCTGCCTGGCTCTGGAGGGCCCCCCGAAGGGCAGTACTATGATGTAGCAAGTGGCCCAAGAGGCCGTAGGCTCGAGCACGGACTGGATTCTCCGGGTGGCCCAGAAGGCAGCGCAGGGGCCAGTAGGACTCATCAGGCCCAGCCAAGAGGTCCTGGAGGAAAAGCAAGTGGGTGGGAGGCCAGACTCTGGCTGCATGGGCTAAGAGAGAAAGGATATCAGAGGTCAGAAGGGGCTGGTCACCCAGCAAGGCGGCTGACAGGAAGGTGATGGTGTTAGGTGAGGCAGCCACAGCAGTTACAAACTGGTTGAGGGTGGTGGAGTCTGTGAGGGCCAGTCGAGTGAGAAGGCTGACAGGCAGTTCAGCCTGTGGTAGCAGCAGGTAGCGGCAACAGACCTGGGAGAATAAAGGTGAGCAGATGAGAAAAGTGAAGGGCGTCCTTAAGGACAAAGAGACAAGTCCTAGGGTAGGGCCGGGGAAGAGGAAGTCCAGAGTACAAGAACCTCCATTCCCCAAATAAGGAACACAGATGGACCACCCTCCCAGTTCTCCCCCTGGAGCGCCTAATCAGAGAAGAGGACCCCCAAAAGGCGTATGAAAAGTTACCTTGCCCCACAGGGGTGGGCACTGCATGCATTTTCATGCTTTTTCAATGTACTGGCCAGTGTTTGCTGACAATTTTTTTTCTTTTGAAAAATTATCTTTAATGTTATTTGCTATACAGGCTGGCTCTCTGGGAAGGGGAAGTGATTTGGGGGACATAAAAACATGGTATCAATATAATTTTTCCAAAAGATACCATGAATATTCCTGGCCAAGGGTCCCCCCCCGGGGAAATGCTCCCTTTGGCCTTTTAGCAGGGTTTGGATATGGAGATGATGGGCAAGAGAAGCCACAGACTAACTCCCACCAGGGGTCTTCATCCAGGCCTGAGCACCAACGCCAAGCCCTCCTTGACCTCCCTTCCCTTTGCCAGGCTGGGCAGACACCATCTTTGGCCTTACAAGGTGAGATTACAATAGAAAGCATAGAAACAATTAGGAATAACGAGCAGTTTTGGATGGCAGGGTGCTGGAGTGAGTACCACTTCCAGAACCAGGTGAAATGACTGAAAATGATTTCTACAAGGCAATTTTGAACTAGGGAAGAGACATATTTGGAGAAGAAGGACTCACAGGAAGGCTGAAGTAATCCAATCCTGTCCCATGGCTGGTGAGGAGACCAGCTCTAGCCTGTTGTGGCCCGCCTCAGCCTTCCCATAGCAGTCTTCCATAGAAAATATGTCCTCAGCCAACCTCCAAGGTTGCAGCACCACCCACGCACCTGCAGCAGATGGGCTGGCACTTCTGAATCCCTGAGGTCTGCCAGGATACTTAGAAGAATGTCAACATCCACATCCATGGCGAAAGGGAAACAGAGAAGTTGGCAGACAGGGAGCACCACAGCCGGAAGCAGCTCTGACCCGTGTTGTCTGGGGAGGGCAGATGGGGGCAAATACTCTTGGTCCCTCTCATCTGCTACCTGTAACCAGTTCCCTGACTGCTGACTGGCTCCTTCCCTCAGACTGCATCCCCTCTCATTAGGGTTCTGGTCAAGCCCCCTACTCCCAGCTCCTCGTCTCCCACATCCCCCAGGTATCTGGTTCCTCTCTTTTGACAGCCCCACTCTTGGCCCTTCCATCAGCTAAATTCCAGACTCACGCCTGTCCAAGCTGCTGCAGGAAGTTGGGGGACAACAGGTACTTCAGAGTGGACATGAGGATGCTACCATGCTGAATCAAGTGGGGCAGGCACAGGTGGGGCTCCTGGGTGAAGACTGCCAGGGCAAGGTTGAGCAGAGCCGTAATGCCTGTTAACACCAAACATGTGAGGGTGGGGAAAGGGCCCCTCCTCAGCCAGAGTGGGGAAGGGACTCGCCCAGGACGGCCCAGAGAGAAGATGTGACCTCATGTCCTTTGACTCCAAATTCAGATTTCCACTGTCCTACACTGCCTCCACTCCCTGAATAACTAGGAAGAGAATTCTACAGCAGCTCTATCTCTGGTTCTACCACCCTCTTTCCCATGAAATACCCCTGGTGGCATTAGCCATAGGAATCGCCTTTGCCTACCAAGATGTTCTATTCTAAGTAGCAAACAGGACCCATCATAGGTTGTTGGATCCAGTGCTGGAAGGGATCTCAGGGGCCATCTAGTCCATCCCCTTCATTTTACAGATAAGGAAACTGAGGCCTGGGAACATTAAGTAATTTGCTCAAGGTCACAGACAGCCAACCCCAAACCTCATAGGAGATCCAAACTGGCCTTAGAATGGGGATGACACAAAGGATGGGAGTGGGCAGGACCCAGGAACCAAGGGAGGCCTAGGGCCATGTGGATATCAAATGTTGGAAGCTGAAAGAGCCCACAACCCATTGACCTTGGAGAAGTCAACAACTGAGACACGAAAACTCTGGGAATTCTACCTTGGGGAGAGATGAGAGTCCATTCAGGCTCTGGGGTGGGTTGGCTAGGCAAGGACATCTTATCCTCTGAGGTGGGGACCTCCTTAGACAGCCTCAGTGTCATGAAGAATCGGTGCCACAAAATGGTCCACAGTTCTGAGTTGGCCACATCCTGCACTATCTCAGCCCCACCCTGAGGGAGAAAGCATCCAGGTGGTGTCTGGGCTTCAGGTGCCAAGGATCCCAGCTATTTTTCCCTGCCCTTGATGTAGAGGAAAAGGGCACCCTAAAAACCATCCCCTCTTCTTCATGGTGTCCATACTGGCTCATTTCTCTAGACAGGCACAGCAAATTAAAAAGAGAAGGAAAGCTCAAATTCCTCTTGTGTCCTAGACAGCAGAGCGGCCTAGTTCCCTTGTCCCTATTTCCTGCCTGTCCTGGGTTGCACAGATACCTGAGTGATGAGCTGCAGAAGAAGAAACAACAGGCCATCATAGAATCCGGAACCACCAGGTGGAGTACGACGCAACTGTAAGAAAGGAGGGAAGCATATGATGACCAACCTTGATAAACTGGACTATCCTCAACAACGCACAGCTAAAGACAACTCTACAAGCCTCAGGATGGAAGGAGATACCTAAACTCAGAGAAATATATAGAAAGACTATAGTTTAAATGGAGA
>CM053591.1:149588428-149613676 GCA_028646515.1 Pseudochirops corinnae | reverse complement strand
TTGCATGCCACCATGGGGGGGGGGGGAAGGGAGGGGAGAAAATCTGAAACTCAAGTGATTGTGAAACTGAATCTTGTAAATTAAAAGTAAATAAGTAAATAAAAAAAATTAAAAAAAAAAAGGAGGGAAGAAAGTCAGGTGTGGACAGAGGCTACAGGCCCCTCCGTGAGGCCTGTCCACCTTCCCGGGCTAGCAAGGCAGACAAGTGGACAGCCAGAAACACTGGAGAGGAACATTTATCTCATCCTTGGTTCCACAGGAAACCTTATACTATATACAATAAATACTTTCCTTTAAAAAAATTATTGATTTTGTTTTTAACACAATAGATGTTTCCCAACAAACACTTAAAAAGTATGTTCCCCAAAATATCTATCAAGTCTTAAGAGAAAGAAGGTCTGGTTGGCTTGGTGCTAACAGTGACTCCCACAGCCAGCCGACTAAGTACCTCCCGACAAGGGCCTTGTTTACAGGATGGGCATTTTGTCACTGTCTAGTCAAAGCAGGGGTCCAAATCAGAACCAAATGAGAGGAAATGAGATGACCCTCCACAAAATCACAATAGTTTCGACCTCACCTATTAAAGGAACTACTGACACACACAAAAAAGGGAAGTGGGAAAAAGCGAAGATAATAACTTCTGTTATCACTGTTTTCCACAGAAATATAAGTGATGGAAAGCAGTCACCATGAGAAGACCGCAACACTTGGTTTCTTTTGGCTGAGAGGAGAAACGAGGCTACTGAGTGCAGTGAAGTATTAACACTGATTGCACAATGTGAGGAGGACATAAGAAACCCTGGAACCGAAAGTGAAAGGAAAGGAAAAAGGCCAAGAGCTTATCCAGCCCTGGGAAGGCAACAGGCTTGAGTGTGGGCTCTGAAGAGTTAAAAGAGACAGTGACCATTCTCCATTTCCACAGGGAACAGAATGGGAGAAGAGGAATGGCAGGAGTGATGGAAATCCAACACCAGCAAGAACTGTTCAGCAGTAACCAGGTTCTAGCACAGGAGACTGGGAGAGAGAGCCAGCCTCTCTGGGCTGGGAGGAGGTATTTTGCTCCTCCAGAGACCATCCTCTGGCTTCCAGACTGCCAGTTGTGTGAGAGCATGGCAGCCCAGGTCTGGTGGCATTAAGTCTATCCTATAGAGCTCAAGCATCCAAACAGCGTGGGATAAAGTTAGGGCCTCCTCGGAGAGTATCTTACCTCTGCAGGAGCTGACAAGGCATGTGCCGCTGCAGCTGTCCACTCCTTGGGCTGGAGATTGAAGGCCACACCCTGCTGGCTGAGTTGGGACAGCAGACCCGCCGCTGCACTCTGAGGAGGAGACAACGAGAGGCACTAGGATAGAGCGGCGGACCTGGACTCAGAAAGACAAACTGAAATCTGGCCTCAGACGCTTACTAGCTGTGTGATGCTGGGCAAGTCAGTGAACCTGTCTGAGTTATCTGTAAAATGGGGATAATGGGGTCTACCTTGCCGAGTTGTTATGAGGATCAAACGTGACATCGGTAACGGGCTTTGCCGACTTTTAAGAACCGTGTCCAGTGTAATTCAGTACAACAGACATTTAAACCGTGGGCTTAATATAAATGCTTACAGAAACGCTTCAGTGCTAGCTATCAGAGTCTGAATGGCTGCGAGGTGAGCGGAGGAAAGGAGGCTACGCCTCGGTGCAGAACAGCAGGCTCCCTCCGGAAACAGCTAAAACTGGGGCAGTGGTTCCACCTCCCCGACAGCTTCAGGAGGGGCAGAGGAAGGAGCCGGATCAGACTCACCACGAGAGAGACAACAGGCGAGTGGACAAAAAGAACAGCAAGCTCATTCCCTATCTTCTTCAGCCTGGAAGAAGGGAATCCATAAAGGGCCACAATAAGATTATTACAGATTACATAAAGGAGGAACCAAGCCTTTTCCCTGGCCCTGATAAAATTCCCCATTTGTCCTTCCCACTAATTTTTTTTTACATTCTTTTTTTTTTATTTTGAGTTCAAATTCTCTCTCTCCTTCTAGCCCCTCCCTCACCTACCGAGAAGACAAGCAGTATGATACCCATTATACATATGAAGTCATATTAAAATATATTTACATATTAGCCATACTAAAAAAAAACCCATAAAAAGCAAGAAACATCAAAAAAGTAAAAAAAGTATTCTTCAATTAATTCTCTCTGGAGGTGAATGGCATTTTTCATCATGGGTCCTTTGGAACTGTCTTGGTTCACTGTATTGGTAAGAATAGCTAAGTCATTCAGAGTCACTCATTGAACAATATATTCCTTCTACCATATACAGTGTTCTGGTTCTGCTCATTTCACTTTGCATCACTTCATGTAAATCTTCCCAGATTTTTCTGAAACCATCCTGTTCATCATTTCTTAATAGTATAATAGTATTCCATCATAATCACATATAATAACTTGTTCAACCATTTCCCAATTGATGGGCATCCTCTCCATTTCCAATTCTTTGCCACCACAAAAAGAATTGCTCCAAATATTTTTTTATATACAGGTCCTTTCCCTTTGTCTTTAATTTCCTTGGGATATAGACCTAGTAGTAGTATTACTGGATCAAAGGGTACGTACAGTTTTATCTCCCTTTGGACATAGTTTCAAATTATTCTCCAAAATGGTTGGACTATTCATAACTCCACTAACGATGTACTAATGTCCCTATTTTTCCACATCCCCTCCAGCATCTGTCAATTTCCTTTTCTGTCATGTTAGACAATCTGATAGTTGGGAGATGGGACCTCAGAGATGTTTTCATTTGTAATTCTCTTAATTATTAGTGATTTAGAGCACTTTTTTCATAGGAGTATTGGTAGCTTTGATTTCTTCTGAAAATTGCTTGTTCGTACCACTTATCAATTCGCAAATGGCTCTTATTTTTATAAATTTGACTCAGTTCCTTATATATTTGAGGCCATTAACTTCTAAGACAGGGTTGATAAGTGGTAGAGTCACTCCACTCATACTATGAAACAGAAGTCCTGGAACCTTCTGTTCCATGCCCTTCTCATTGTTGGGGGATGAAGAGCCCTTCTCATAAACCCCATAAACCCAGCTCTTTGTGATGAGGGTCTTCATGCTTACACTCTATACTATGGCAGAACTGGGTATGATGATGTGGTTATACTCCACACTATGGCCGAGCTGGGCAGGAAGGTCTCTGATTAAACTCCACATTCCATAACTTACCCAGGAGGTAAGACCTGAAGTCGGAGCACTAAGAGGGAAAGAAGGTGAAGTGTAGCTTCAGTAGCCTCTTCTGGATCCATTACGTTTACCTGCAAAAGAAAGCAGCAACTCAAGACAACCTCCAATGTCAAGATGCCTAGGCATCTAAGGAGACAGCAGGACATTGGTGCCTTCCTACCTTGGTGCTACCTACCTTACCCTGCACCAGCAAGAGTAGTGACTCTAAGGCCAAGGGCTCTTGGTCTAAACGCCTACAGAGATTTTCACTGACGTGACAACAGGCATATAGCACCTAGGAGATAATGCATAGCATACAAAAAAAGAGGACACTCAAGCCAAAACCCAGCCAGTCCTACTCTCTTCTGCCCTGTTCCATCTTCCAGGTTCCCAGTTCTGGCCCCACAGTTAACAGTACAGGTCTATGTTGGGAAGTATGCTGGGAGGGTGGGGGCAAGAGAAGAATTCTATCTTAAGATCCCGTGGGGGACCTCTGTTTAGGAAAAAGATTTTAAAATAGGACTCCTTTAAGGCTCTCTTTTTCATATGGATCTTGGGTGGTAATGTAGTGAGACTAGGCAATTTTCAATAGTAGAGAACATGGCCAATACCTTGAGCAGGGGCAGGGAAAGGGTGGGATGTTGCAGGCTGGAGAAAAGATATGGCCGAAGCTGACTGCTGTCTTCTGTCAACTGATCTGCCAAATACCTGGAGACCTGAAGGCAGTACTGCCACTTTTAGTTCAAACTCCATACCTAATATATATAAGCACACTCACCTGAAACCATATCTGCTTTTAGCCCCCCACTAGCATCCTCTTGCTCTCCCCCCACACAGTACTTCCCCAGATATAGGAAGCCAAAGACCACAACTCAGTTCTTCCCCAGCTAAGGCTGGGCCATAGGGGAAGGTGTCACTGACAAGAAGGGAGGGGGAAAGCCCAACATGGAACACATATTCTGAAGCCTCAGGGAAATAAATCAGTTGGGAACTCTATGAGCCTATGTGAGATCAGTTTCATGTCTTATAGGATAAGAGTTGAACTCTGGCTACCTTGAATCTTGCCTCTCATAGTCAAAGATAACAGGGCTAGGGGCGGCTAGGTGGCACAATGAATACAGCACTGGGCCTGGAGTCAGGAGGACCTGAGTTCAAATACGGCCTCAGACACTTGACACACTTACTAGCTGTGTGACTTTGGGCAAGTCACTTAACCCCAATTGCCCTCCAAAAAAAAAAAAGCAAAAAAAAATTCAAAAAAGATAACAGGGCTAAGTGGAATCCTGAGGAATCACTGTCTCATGTCCCACAGATGTCTCCATAGCAAAGGCATTAAATGAGCAGTGTTAAGGAGGCTTGAAGACCCAGTCCAAGTTAGGTGGGGAAGAGTGGTGTCAGAACTCTTGGGGAGTTGGACCAGAGCTCCAATAGGGAGGGAAGGCAACAACCAAAGCTCCCACCTGTTCTTTGGCCTCCCAGCAGCCAGGCAGCCCCACTGGGAGCGTGCAGATGGCAGCAAGCACTGTTGCAAAGGCCCTAGGCAGATCTTCATCCTGTTCCCTCAGTGGCTGGCTAACTTGGGGGGCACCTTCAGAAGTCAGAAAAGGAATAGTATGGAGGGACTGGCGCTCATCCTTCAAAACCAGAGGAACTGGTAGAAGTGAGAAGTTGGATGGAAAAAGTCCCTCACTCCCTCTGGTTACCTGGTGGAGTATGAAGGAGTTGTGGGAGAGCCATCCCATGAAGGAGGCCATCCAGCACAGGTTTGTGTGTAGCTAAGAGGCTGGAGTAGAAGGACTTGGAGATGGTGAGGCTGCAGCCGTCCATGGTCTTGCACAAATCGGTGAAGCACTGGAGGAAAGGAGAGTTGGCATAGTTTTAGAGGAGTCCTGTTTAAAGAGTCTGGTGGATACCAGGCATTGCTGACCCAGATCACAAAGAGCTGTCTATGGAGATCCCAGATGTTCAGTCTCTCCTGCCCAGGTGACAATGGGTGCTAATGATGAGGAGTCCAGAGCATGAGTCATACCAAAGACATCCCATGCCACTCACAAAGAGACAGAACTGAGTTTGAGACCTTTAGCACCTGTCCCTGAGACAAAAAAGCCAGGTTCGGTCAGGGGGAAGAAAAGAAGTTTGCAATGGAAAAACAGAATGGACATTGAAAAGCTCAAATAGCTTATTTTTTTATAACAGACATCAACGTTATTTATATGACTTGTGATTTACCACGTTTTAATAACTCAGGCTCTTACAAAAGAAGACAGGCCACAGTTACCATAGATAAGACTATCAAAGCTCTCACTGGACTTCAGTTCCAAGTTTTCAAGACTCTAGAAAGCTTCAATTTACAGCAAGAGAATCTGAGTTCTAGGTTATACATGAAGAAGAACTTGACTTTCAGGCATGAGAGATGCACGAGGAAGCCCTTCTTGAAGAAGAAGACTAGGTTCCTGGCTAGGATCATTTGGATAAAGAGCTGGCTGAAGGAAACAAAGTCATTTAGATAACCTCTGGAACTATCTTCTGCTAGAACAGTGGTTCTCAACCTTGCTAATGCTACAACCCTTTAATACTCATATGTGGGGCATATCTGCATGTGGGCGGACCCGCCTGGAGACGGATAGAGGAGCGGTGTCTCGGTTCCTAAGACCATAGGAAAAATGTGTTTTCCGATGGCCTTAGGTGACTCCTGTGGCCCCTGTGAAAGGGTCATTCAACCCCCAAAGGGGTCATGACCCACAGGTTGAGAACCACTGTGCTAGAAGGATTTGGGGTTGGATGCTAAATAGCCAGAGAGAAACAGAGTTGAAAAACACCTCAAAGATGAGGAAAGCACAATAGAGCACCTGCGCTGGAATCAGGAGGACCTGAGTTCAAATCCAGCTTCAGACACTTACTAGCCATGTGACCTTGGGCAAGTCACTTAACCCAAAAGCAAAAAAAAATGAAGAGGAAAGCAGAAAATGATAACGGTCCAGGAATGGGGGCAAGATTACCATAAGACTATCTCTCCGCAGGGTCTGCTCAGCATCATCAGGCTGGGCAAGCAGCTTTCCCAGAAGGTTCAGGAAAAGGTTGGTGGCCTCCTGAAATACCTGGAGGCTAGAAGAAATAAGCCTCTGTTACCCGAGGGCAGCACCCTTCCTCATCCTGAGGATACTGGAGGCTCCAGCCCTCCCCTGTACCTTCCACCCATCTCTCTCAAGCTACCGCAAATCTTGTTTCCACAGGATTCCCTAATAAAGAATTAGAAAAGATCTTTCCTCACATACTACAGGTAGTTCTGGAGGGAACCCTAGGATTAGCCCACTCTGGACACATTAATGTGTTCCTCTGTCCCCAACAAAATAACAGCTATAGTTCCTATAGCGTGTTAAGATGTGCAAAGTGCTTTACAATCATGATCTCATTTGATCCTTACCATCACCCTAGGAGGTAAGCGCTATTATGACCTCCATTTTCCAGACGAGGAAACTGAGGCAGGCAGTGGGTAGGTGACTTGCTCAGGGTCACACAGCTAGTAAGTGCCTGAGGATGGATCTGAACTCAGGTCTTCCTGATCCCAAGCCCAGTGCTCTTGCTCTGCTCAATCGAGCACTCTAGTTACTGGGAATCTCTAGGTGCCACGATCTCTTTGGTGCTGGCTACAGTCTGCAAAGGTTTGGATAAAAGTGGGGATTTCCAGCTGGAATCCCAGAGTTGTTGCCCACCAGAGTGTTAAGTGTTCTGACAGCTGAGCCCTCTCCTACAGTTCCACTAGGGAGGGGCAGGGCAGGGAACCAGGGTGAAAGAGCAGTGAGAGTAAGGAGGAAGCTAGATGCTTCTCACTCCTTTATCCCTATCCCTTCAACCTACCTGTCACCTGTCTGGCTCCTCTCCAGGTTGAAGCTGCTGGCAAAGTAGGCCTGGATTGTAGCCACCAGGTCCCTCAAGAAAGTTCCACACCAGGGCTGCTGCCAGGGAAGAGAAGGATTAAAGTAGAGACAGAGAGCAGGAAGAAACAGACAGACAGACCTAGAGGGAGAGGAAGAGAGAACAGTTTCATAGGATTGTAGACTGAAAGCTACACAGGGCCTCAGAAATCATCTTCTCTCACACTCTCTCATTTTACAGAGAAGGAAACTGAGGACCAGAGAAAGCAATGACTCACCCAAGGTCATAAAGAAAGCATCAGAGTAGAGAATCAAACCCAGGTCCTCTGTGCTCTTTTCCATCACATACCTTACTTGGCCAAAGACAGAGTAAGGGGGAGAACAGAGCGTGTGAACAGAGAGAGCAAGAGGTAGCAGGAGGGGAGAGAGCCAGGCCATGAGCATGGTCAGAGAAGAGCCCTGGGAGCAGAGAGCTCTAAGCAGCTGCTGGCCGTTCTGTGTGAGCAGGTATTCACCTGCTGGATGTTAACGTTGCTCTGACTGTGTCTGAGAAGGTTCAGCAGGAGGCCTGGCAGGCCGGCCTCCCGGCAAAAAGCATACAGCAAGGCTGAGTCACTGCAGGTAGTCAGGAGGCTCTTTACAATCTGGAGGGCGGGAAGCAGGTGGGATGCCCCATCAAGGATGCCCTCGAGGACCTAGGAGATGTTGGGGGAAAACAGGTCGTAATGAGTGTTATTCATAATAAAAGAAGGAAGGACCCTGAGTATCCCCAAAGGAGAAATGGAGATAGAAGAAGGCACTCCTTGTTTCCCTTAGACCTCAGAGCTTTGAATCATAGGCGTAGAGCACTGGAGGTTGACTCAGATGGGGATCACATTCAGCCATACTCTCTCCTTCCCTCTAGCTCCCTCTCCTGTCCATCTCTTTTAGTTTCTATTATCCTGCTCTGGCCTCTTTCAGCTTGCCTCTAGCTTACCTGACCTCCAGCCCCATGGAGCTGGTTCTGGACACGCTGGCAGAAGTCAGGGTTGCAGAGCAGGGTGAGGGGCGCTTTTAGCTGGAAGTCTGAAGGTGCTGTGGGCTCCAACAGGTGCTGCCACTCACTGTCACTGTCTGGCTCCTGGCCCAGGGAGAAGGAAAGGGGTGTGAAGGGGGTGGGAACCTGAAGGAGCACCAGATAGTTTCCCAGGCAAGGAGTCAATGACCAGCATCTCACCTCAGCTTCCAAGGTCACGGCATTCATGTTTTCCTCAGCTTCTTGCTTTAGTTCTGGGAACTCTGGATCATATTCCTGGGTGATCTGGGGTTCCCTGTCAGGGAAGATGCTAAAGAAATTGAGTTCCAGTTCTGGGAGGCAGAGGGTACATCAATTGTCCCCTCCCCCAAGCCCCCAAATGGGAAGTGGAAAAGGTCATCTAAGTCTATATGTGGAAGTGTCTTCTTTTAAGATCTGATCAAGATAAGAAATTATACCATGGTGGAAGAGACCCCCTTCAGCATAACCCTGCCTGCTCACCCAACCACCCACCTACTGACTCAAGCCTTCTCTAGCATCTTGTATCTAAGAGTTTCAATGGATACATGGTTATCCCTTCCACACTATAACTCTCCCCATCATGGTTTCTATATATCATGGATCAGCATAAGAAATTAAATCATAGGGGCGGCTAGGTGGTGCAGTGAATAGAGCACCGGCCCTGGAGTCAGGAGGACCTGAGTTCAAATCTAGCCTTAGACAATTAACACTTACTAGCCATGTGATCTTGGGTAAGTCACTTAACCCCAATTGCCCTGTTCTCCCCCCTCCAAAAAGCAAAAAATAACAATATTTTTTTTAAAAAGAAATTAAATTATAACTTTTGGGGAGTTTTGCAGAAGCCACAGTTGACACATAAAGGCCAGCAGACGACACAAAAAAATGCTTAACCCAAGTTTTCCAATAAGGTTCTGCAAACACCCCATAAAAGAAAAAGAAAAAATTAAGATCTCTCCTCTGATAGAAAAGGAGGGCCAAAACATTTTACACAGATTTTCCAGGTTGTGGGAATGACACACTCCTAACCCCTGCAATGTGGAAGGATAACTGTAGTTAATCTTATGATGGAAATAATTTTCTCCCCTTCAGTTGGGAATTCTGAGGCACAACAACTACCTTTACAAGATTAGTCCTAAGAGCCAGTGACCATGCTGTGCTTCATCTGACAGGGCTGAGCCTACTATGGGTGCTTGACCACTTCCCCAATCCATGGCTATGCCTGCCTCCTTACCGTGTAGGAGGGGGAGGCTCAGTTGCTCCCCAATCTGCCCACTCACTCTTGTCTTCTGGGGAAGGAGCCCCAGAAGAGAGGTCAAGATCCTGAGAAGTGGCTCTCAGTCTGGGTAACAAGGCTGTGACAGGAACCACCTTGCTTGCTTTGTCTACTTCCTCAAGGGAAACTCCTGGGTTTAACTGTTTCTATGGGGAGGAATTAGATCCTGTCACCACAGGATAATCTGGATCTCGTCCAGAGACAAGATGATTTCCCATCACTAGTCCAGTCACTTCTCTGGTCCTCTCCAACACAAATTTTCTCCCTACCCAAGAAAATGACCTGGGTTTCACCTCTGTCCCAAATACCTTCTGCTTAGCTTCCTCAACCATGCGTTTGCAGGCTTGGCGCAAAATACGGGACTGACTAGACTTGGGGGCCAGCCAGTGTGCCTGTTCTTCCTTTAGAACCTGAAGTTCTGGTGGTAGTCGGCTGGTGAACGGGGTTCCCAGATCAGAAGCCACTGGTTCAGAGATCACTGCAGAGAGAGAGTTGGAGAGAACGTTGGAATTCAAGGAGAGCAAAATGGTGGCTAAAGCCCTGGCCTAAAAAGGTTTGAGGTGGACAAAGGAATAAAGGTTGGTACAAAATCAAAGAGTACCCTTCCAGCTCTGAGATTCTGTGATCATTGAGTGGTGGAATCCAGGGAATGGAGGTAAAACAAGGTGCCGGAGATTGACTAGAACTCACCAGTGACTTGGCCAGCAATGAACGGATGGTACAGCAGCTCGGGCCAAGCCAGCCGCTGACGAGGATCCTTGGTGAGCAGTCCCTGCAGGAAACTCTGTGGGGAAAGAACTCCATCACTCTTCCCTTCTGCCTTTGGCATCCCCCTCCCAAAGCCAAGGAATACACCATCCTCTCCTCACACTTAGAAGGCTCTTCCCTTCTGATTCCTAGGATTTCCAGTTTGCTTTCAGGTGAAGGGCCATTTTTTTTTTTTGGCCACTCTACCAGCTGCTTGTGCCATCTCCTCCAAGGCTATTTCATATCTGAATTAGATTTGTTTTAGGTGTACACGTTTTCACCCCAACTCTCTGAGCACAGGGACAGTCTCACTTCTGTCTGTGTTCCTAAGTGCACTGCACAGAGTGATGGCTCAATAAATGCTAGACTGATTATTTCCTGAGAAGCTGGTCTCGTCTTGGTCACATCTCTGCCGTCTATTCTCAATGAGCCTTGGTTCTGTTTTCAGAAGATAGAAGAGACTCCCAGGCCTTGAGTTTTAGGAGCCCAGGAAGTAGAAAGAGGAGCCTCAATTCTACCAGTCTCAGGAGAAATGAGTATCTGTGTATGTACACATTGTTTTCTTTGTTGGAACATGAGCTTCCAGCTCCTTGAGAGCAGGGAGAGTTTCTCTTATCTTTATTTCCCCAGTACATAGCACTCATTTCCTGACATAGTCAACACTTGATAAATTCTCAGTGATCAATCGATTAATGATTGATTGAAAAAAATGAGGAAGGGAAATTTCAATAGCACTGGAATCTCTGCCAGTCAGGATCCTTGAAGGACACCCCCTACAGCTCACCTATTCCTATGTTCAATTAATCAGCATGCAATTCTGGAGCAGAGGACATCAATTTATGGTAAAAGAAAAATGTTAAGAGGTTGAAGTGATGAGCCAAAACAGCCAAGGTGTACATGTCAGCACACTGATTCCCAAGCCACACTAACAACTCCAGGACAGAAGCAGAAAGACCATCTCTGAAATAGTAAGCATCTGTGGTTCCCATCCATCTTCAACAATTCGTCGATGACAAAATATAATTTTTTTTCAAATTCTGCCACAAACCCACAAACCCACAAAAAGAAAGGAAATGGATTTCCAGGAAAAGACCAGTTCTGTTCCCTTGCCCTAGCTTCCCCCTTCCCCACCATCTTATCCATATTCCCCACCTTAAAGCACTGGCTTATTGTTGGAGGCCATCGAACTGGGTCCTTTAAGATGAGGCTAACGAGCTGGAAGATGCTGGTAGTGTAGAAAGGTGGCGTACCCACAGCCAGTTCATAAAGGATGCAGCCCACTGACCACAAGTCAGCAGTGTGGTCATATGGGCGCTCCTCTACCAGCTCTGGGGACATGTACAGTGGTGTGCCTTTGATAGATGTCAACACCATTGTATTTGTACTCATTGCACGAGCAAAACTGGAAGAGAGAGGGGGAGAGAGGGAGACAGAGCAAGAGAGGGAGAAAGCGGGGGGAGGAAAGGGGATTAATGATATAAAGTCAGAAGTTATACAAGAAAAGTCAAATCTGGTTTCATACATACCCATCACACACCAGACCAAGAAAATGTCTCTAACTCTAACCCTTTTTCACTCCCATTCAACCAAACTGTTCCCCTACCTAGCTAAAGAGAATCTCTCTCATTTTGGCTCCCTAGGATCCAGAAGAATCCCTCCTTCCACCACCCCCAGTCCTGAAATTAGTTTCTCAAATCTCATCCTTTATCTAGTCTAGCTTGGCCATCTACTGAGGACCCTGTCTCCCTCCCCCAGAGTAGCAAGAGAGTGTCTGGGATTCCCACCCAAAGTCACAGAGTTTGATGCCACCACCCTTGGCTAGAAGAATATTCTGGGGCTTCATATCACGATGCAGGATACGGTGGGAATGCAGATAATACAGAGCCGATACCAACTGAGCTGCGATGACCTGAACCTAAGGATCGACCAGTCAGGAAGAAGGAAAGAACAAAAGGAAGAAGCCAATCTGAAGCTGGCCCACTCTGAGCTATCCTACTGCTACTCCAAATGGCTCTGCTGATGGGCTCCTTTACAAGCTTTCTCAAACCCATATTTTCTATTCCCCTTGAAGCTCCCTCACTCCCCAGGAGCCTAGCTCTGCTAAGATCCCCTACTCCATGGATTCCCAGGACAATATTCACTAAGCCAGACCTCAAAGAAACTCAGGAATTACAACAGCTAAACATGAAAACTCAAGCAAAACATAGTCCTAGCAACCTGGAAGTGATAGGGGTAGGTAGGAATCTCACCTGACTCTTCCCTCCCAGTCTTCTTAGGACACCATCAACTCCCTCCAGATCAATACCTCTCTAAGGATACTTAAGATACTATAGCTCCTTTCAACTCCCAAAATGTTAGATTCCCAGTGCTCCCAACCCTGTCTACTAGTCCTGACCAGCAGGGAGGCTGGGTGGAAGAGAAAAGTACTAACTATTGAGGGATACCTGGTCCTCAGGCAGCTTCCCATCATCTTCTAAGATCTGAAAGAGCTCCCCTTCAGCATAATCTGTTACTACTACCACCTGCAGAGGGAACATAAATACAGGTTCAACTCAAATCATCACAAGATAGGGAAAATTCTCCCCTATATACCAGATCCTGGGACCCCTATGGCAGGTTTGGAGGTAGAGAAAGGACTAACCTTCACCTACCTCTTTGTCAGTTTCAAAGCTGTCAAGCATCTGCACAATGTTGGGATGCCTCAGACCCCGCATGATTTCAATTTCCCGTTGAAGGTTTCTTAGCTCCTTTTCTGAGCGCCCCAACTTTGGAATGAACTTCAGAGCCACCACCTTCCCAAGGCAAGGGGAGAAGAGTTCAGGGCCTTCCCTTAAAGATGCTTCTCGCTTTGTTTTTGTCTTGTGAGGCTTTCTTCAACATCACCCTCAGTTCTCCAAAATCTAACTTTTATGCCAGTTTCCTGCCTTCCTTCTCTCCATAATCCCATGGCTTTTAGCCAGGCTTCCCTTAACCCACTCCTCAAAAGGCAATACCTCCCTGACACATGCCTTCTGGTTGCTCTGTGCCCACCCTGGAGTCATAAATATAAGACTATGCAGTAATTGTTCAAGTCTTAGCAGAAGTTAGTTGGAGAATGGAGAGAGAGAAAGAAGGGAAGGAGAAAGAAAAGAAGTGGAGCTGGCACTCTCAGAAAGATGAATTCTCCCCTTTAGGACCAGGACCCAACAAAGAGATGCTGAGAGATCCTTAGGCAATCCAGGCCAAATTTTGATGCCCTAAACTAGTTCAGATTTTCTCTTTTCTTTCTTTCTGAAAACATCCCCTCTCTCCTAAGTACCTGGGCAGTGTATTTTTTTCGACCCTTGTAAACTCTTCCAAAGGAGCCCTCGCCAATCATTTCTAGCACATGGTACTTCTCCATCATCAAGGCTCCAGGATCTCCCAGTCTGAAGAGGAAGAGCTGATTAAGCTCCTTCGCACCTGAGGCAATTTCACATACTTGGGAGTCCTGGGGGAAGGGGAGGAGGAGGACACACAACACAAAGTTCAAATAAGAAGAAATTGTGGGGAGCGGGTATCAGCCACATTTCCTCTGCCCCACCCCTCTCCCGAACTTGACCCCCGACCCCACACCCTCCCTCCTCAGCCTCATTGCTGATCCGTAAGCATCATCTGACCCTGAACCCAGAGCTCGCCAGCCCAGCCCCTGCCTCCCACCCTCCTCAGCTGGGACCCTGACCTCAGCCCCAGACCCTAGACTCACGAGCCCTGACCCTTGACCCTCCACCGCCTCGGCGGCCCGGACCCCGCTGTCCGTGTCAGACCTCTCCCCGCCCCCAACCTCTCCAGCCCCGAAACAAAATAGATGGGCTCCTTCCCTCAGCAGCTCTGATCCTTGACCCCGGGCCCTCCTAGTCCCCCTGACCCTGGGCCCTTGGGCCTCACCAGACCCTCAATCACCCCCAGTCTTGGAGCTAGCGCTCCCCAGGCCGCGGGACCCGGGCCGGGCTCCGCCCCTGCCCCCAGAGGAGCCCCCCAGGTTGCCTGACCCAGTTAGTCCGCAGAGCCGGCAGGCGGCCTCCCCAAAGGGTCCTTTCCCCTCCCTCTCCCTCCCTCAGAAGTGGGCGGAGGCCCCCGGGCCCGGGCGACGCGGAGGGAGGGCTGGACGGCCCGCTCCATGGAGGCACTTCTGCAGGCAGCACCGAACTGTTGCCCCGCCGCCTCAGGCCCCACCGAGGACCCCGGCGTCTACGTCGCCTAGCAACGGCGACCGGCCGCGGGCCTCTCGGCTTCTCCACCTCCAGGCCTGTGAGGAGGAACTTCCGCTTCCGGCGCAGGCAGCAGGAGGAGATGGCGGCGGCCGCGGCGGCAGCCGGGGAGGAGGACTGGTAACTGCCAGGGACTCGGGACCCGGCTGGCGGCCGCTCCCGGCCTGGGGCGGGGCGGGCCCACGGCCGCCTCCTGGAGGCCCGGGGGGGAGTTTTGGGGGGGGACGGAACTCGAAGGCGGGGCACCCCGGGGTCCAGCCGCCGAGCCGGCCCACATCTCCAGCCTCGTCCGATCGGGTGTCTGCCTCCTGATAGCCCCGAGCCCCGCGGGAGCCGGTCGGGCCTCCCGCGACCCCAGCCGATCGCCCGCTTCTCCGCCCCAACGACCTCCTGCAGCGGCGGGACCCAGGGCCAGGCTGTGGCGAGGGCGGCTCTGGGCCCGGCCGGGATACCCAGGCTCGGGGCGTCCCCAGCCAGGACAGAGGACTAGGGGGAACCTCTGCCATCCCTCCTCCCACCCTTCCACCGTGTTCCATGTCGGTAGGCATTGATGTTCATGGGGGCCCAAAGCCGAGCGCTGGGGCTTAGTCATGGGATCCCAGCATGGTTGGAGTTGTCGGCACATCCGAACTCATCATCAGGGAGACTTGCTGCTGTTATTAAATGCTCTCGCTTTGTGAGGCTTCAGGCCTGATTCACAGCCAGCCAGAAGCGGGGCCCTCCATGCACCTCGGGTGCTTTGCTAACCAGGTCTCCCCCCCCCCATTTTAGAGGGAGGGAAGTCCTATGGGGGGGGATAGACAAAAAGGCCTGTGACTTTCATTTATGAACACCCATAGGAACAGGTCAGGACTTCAGAGTCTGTGTAGTTTCATGGACAACTGCTAATTATATTGGTGACTATAATGCTACTGACCAGCTTTATTGTTTGTGATTTAGAGTGATGGTGAGGTGATAGAATCACAGACTTAGCACTCTGTGCAATCCAGCCCCCTCATATAAAAAAACAAGTTTACTTGCCCAGGATTACCCAGATGGTGAATTGATTTAGATTTAGATTGAGCCTATTACCACTCAATCAGTTTAGATTGAGCCTATTACCACTCAACCCAAATACACACCAAAAGGCCAACTGGTTTGGGGTATCTGAGCGCCTGGATTCTCATGCTGCATTAGCCCCTTATCAACTGTGTGACCTTGGGCAAGTCACAGTTTTTCTGGGCCTCCACTTTCTCATCTCTAAGATGAAAGAGTTGGATTTTGAGACTCCTTCATGCTCTGCAATTCTGTTTTCATTATTATTACTCATTTCTTGTTTCCTCCTATCCTGAAGTAGGTATGGAAAAGGAATGACCTGCGACGTAGGAGATGTGCTTGAACTACTGTGCTTCTCAAAACAGCAAGGTCTCTCCTCTAGGGCACCTGTGTTCCTTGGGCCCTGATTAGGTCCCTCTTTGGGAAAAGGAGGGTCTCCTAGTGTTTCTCTATTTTCAAGAAGCTGAAACATGTGATTTTTCTATATAGTTATTAAAAATCCCCAACCCTGTGATAGCCATGAAAAATGATCCCCAACTTGTGGAAAAGGAAGACAAAAAATGGCATCGAAGCTTAAACCAGTCCTTACTACCAACCCTCCTCTCCAGTACCCTTAGGACAAGCACTCTTCCTCATGGGACTGCAGTAAGGAAGGATGTGGTACATCAGCCATCTCTTTCCCCAGGGTTCTGCCCTCTGAAGTGGAGGTGTTGGAGTCTATCTACCTAGATGAATTACAGGTGGTTCAAGGAAATGGAAGGTGAGTACCCCGCTGGGACCGAGAAGAGCTTCTGAAACAATAAGGGAATGATCTTTACTCAGATCATCATCTAGTCCTACAAGATTGTGAGAAGTGAAAGAAACTGTTCCTCAAAGAAAGAAGGGTGATAGTTTTAACTTACCCTAGGACAGATTCCCTTCTCATTTCTCTAGGGAGGGAATTCTCAACTCACCCCACCCCTCACCCCCCAGTTCTCACTCAGTCCCATCTCGGATCATCACATTGACCATCCACAGGTCTTCACCATGGGAAATCTGCATCACTCTGCACCCTGCCACAGCTGAAGACCAAGATTCACAGTTTGTCTGCTTTACCTTGGTATTGCTGGTCCCTACACAGGTGAGGTACCTATTGGGTGACCACAAATGGGAGAGAAATGCTGGGGTGGGAAAAGATGGCACTATGTACTGATCTGGTCTCTCTTTTCCAGTATCCCAATGAGGTGCCTAAGATCTCCATCCGTAACCCCCGAGGGCTCTCAGATGAACAGATCCACAAGTAAGTGTTTGCATCAACCAACATAGGGTAGAAATAGGGGACATCTCTTGTAGGTTAAGGGTACCTCAGGGTACCAACATAGAGTATCTCTTTTTTAAGAAGTAGAAAGGAACTGTCCTAACATTGGGGTTGGGTTTTCCTTTCCAGGATCTCACAGGCACTGAGTTGTGTGGCTGAGGCTGGATTGGGTACTGCTGTGCTCTATGAACTCATTGAGGTGAGCTGGGTCTTGGGAGGCCTCCCTCCTTTCATGCCAAAGCAGGTTTTAGGCATGGGTCTAGAACCTGTGGCCCTCTAGGTCCTTAAGTTCGGCCCTTTGGCTGAATCCAGACTTCACAGAACAAATCCCCTGAATAAAAGAATTTATTCTGTAACACTTGGACTCAGTCGAAAGGTCACACCCGAAGACCTAGAAAGCCCTCAAGGCCACAAGTTCCCCACCCCTGGTCTAGAACCATTCATTTCTCCTAAAGTAGTTCAACCCATTTCCTCCCTTTGGGTAAAACTGGTCCAAACTGATGAAAGTCCTGTTTTTAAAACCCTCAAAAGGTGGAGGTTCTATAAGCTTCGTCATTTGTTTACTCCAGTATCTTAAAAGGTGACAAGTTTAAAAGAATAATTTTTTGTCTAACATAGTACTTCATTCATTTCCTATTTTTTCTCAGTGTTGAGAGAAAAGTAGATGAATGTATAAGTAATCTTTATGTCTGAGATTTCATTTTAAGATAGTGTGTGTACTGGTGCTACTGGAGATAGAAAGAAAAAAGAACACAGTCCATATACTCAAAACTTATCATCTAGTCAAGCATACAAAACATCCACAAGGCAACACCTCACATTTACATTAGCATTTTGGTGTCTACAAGGCTCTTCTCTCACAATGGGGGGGGGAGGTGGAGGAAGGAGGCAAAGAAAGAGACTGTAAGAGAGATTCTCTTTCTCTACAGGGCATCCCTAAAGTCTGGACACAGGAAATCTCATTAACTATGCATATTTTCAAGAAATGAAATGACATTTTCAACGTTTTATTTAATTAGCATAAAATTTAGCCGTGACAATTTCATATGGAATAAAAGCTTTCATTAGCTATTGGGACTATTTTCCATATTAATGAGTTTAAGTTAATGATATTTCCTATGTGTCCAGACTTTAGGGATACCCTGTAGACCACATTGCCTCATACCCTACCTTAGCAACATGAATAAGGGCAAATTAAAAATTCTTATCACAAATGTTACTTAAAGATCTTATCGCTTTATGATTACCCTTTGGTAATATCTCAATCTTTATCCTTAGTAACTTGATTCTAGCTGTTTTTCATAGGTGGAAAGACCAAAAACCTCTTAAGAATCCCAACCCAGTCACCTTAAATTCCCTTGCATCCATCTGACAGGGATGGCTTGTAGGGAGTGTTTGGGAGGCTGAGGAAATTAAATTAGGCTCCTATTTCTCCCCTGAGTCAAGACCTTATAATGTGGCTTTCCACTTTGAAATGGAATTCAGGACCATTAAGTGCTTCATATAAATGGAAATAATCATACTTCTGTTCTACTTGCCTAATAGGGATTTTGGGAAAATCAAAAAAGTTATCATATGTGAAAGTGCTTTGTAACCCTAAAGCACCAGTATAAATAGGGACTATTGTTTTGTGTGCAAATAGTAAAACATTTCAGAGACAAAATATGACTTTCAAGTTATCTGCCTTTGGGATTAACCATGTTTGTTGCACAGTCCCTGAAGTCCAAAGTCAGCGGTGGCATAGACTCACCCTATAGGGGCAACTTTGGTGCCAAGTAGAGAAATTGTCAGCTGGGATTAGTCACAAAAGCTTTTTGAGGGAAGACAGAGAACATGGATTGGTCTTTAGACAGGCAAGGCACTGGCATGATGTGCTTGTATTTAGAACCTTCAAGAACTGAGGAAGCCAAAGTATCTTCCTCAAAGTAAATGTCAGAAAGTTCACATACTAAAACTTGTGTGCTTATAGACAGGAGTTCCTTAGGCCTTCACTCAAAACTGGTTCTCATTATATAAACAATTTTAACAAGCTGGTTAACCACAGATTAGAAGTACAAATTAAAGGGAGGGGCTGCTATAGACAGATTCCCTCCCCCCCCCACTTGGCAGCAATGAGAAGGGACAATTTGGAAGCCTGACAATAACAGGAAAAAACTGTTAGAAGGCAGGCAAGAAAACCTAAAATCACAGCAGTCTTGGAATTATTCGTTAATAGGGTGTCAGGGCCTCACTAGAATATACCTCAGTACAGCAATTAATGATGACAACTGGCGAGAAAGTTATTTGTCTTATAATTTAAGAAGAGAACAGTATAGAGTGCATTTTAGAAAGGTTTTCCACCCTAGATGTTTGTTTTTTTTTTTAATAAAATGATGCTTAAAATTTTTTGCTATCTGGAAAACATTGAGAATAATTTATTCCCTGGGGATTCCAGGAGGGTGAGACTTTGCCCTAAGCAGTGACTGTACATAGATGGCAAGTATATTAACGACAGAAATAGAGAATCTATCCAGAGTAGAGCTTCTTAAATGGAAGACCACTAGAATATAAGCCCCTGACTCTACCCTTTGATCAGACCGACTGTGGGGCTCAAGAGCAAGCTGAGTCTTCTTTCTCCCATTTCCCCCGCCTGCTTCTTTCTAGAAGGGGAAGGAGATCCTCACAGACAACAACATTCCACATGGCCAGTGTGTCATCTGTCTCTATGGCTTCCAGGTTAGTGCTCCTAGGAAGCAGGGGCTGGGGAGGAGGAAAGGGAGATCTGGGGACCCTGGCCCAGATACCATGGCTGCTGGACTTCCCTTCTTCCCAGGAGAAGGAAGCTTTCACTAAGACCCCCTGTTACCACTACTTCCACTGCCATTGCCTTGCCCGATATATCCAGCACATGGAGCAAGAACTTTTGGCTCAGAAAGAGGAACAGCAGCAACACCCAGGTTCTCCAGTGGAACAGGTAGAGACGGCATTAGATCCGCTTCCTTGTTACCACAATCAGCTATCTCCTTTCTGAGTCCTTCCCTTCCCTGAGCAGATGCTGTGCCTGTTCTTCCTAAGCCCTATCCCCAGGACCCTGACTTCAAAAAGGGCCCCCTCCAGGGGCACACTGGGATACGGGTATGGTTCCTGTTTTTACGTAACCTGCATTGCAAAATATGCCTTTTCCATTTTCTTTCTCTTCCCAGTTATCCCCTGTAGCAAAAAAACAGTTCAGCAAAATTAATACATATTGAAAAAACTGGACATCTCTAGTGTTCTACACTGAAAGAAGGGAGGGCACCATCTTAGAACTATTTTTAGGGGGCAGATTTTCACCAGCCATTTTGTCTGGCAGGCTGTTGGTGTCCAGTGTCCAGTCTGCAGAGAACTCCTGGTATATGACCTTGCCACACTGCAGGCAGCTCCCCCACCTCAACATCCTTTGGTAAGATGGCCCTACTTACTCTTGAATTAGGAGTAAAGCTGTAAACTCATTGAGGGATTTCAAAAAGGTGGCTTCTCCAAAATGGTGCTTCACCTGCCTCTGAAAAATAAGGCTTAGAAATGGGAGGCTGGTTCTGATGACTAGATACTGACAAGAAACCTCCTGGGGAAGCAGGAGCCAGTTCATGCTTTCTTCTTCCAGGAGCCATACCAGCCAGATGCAGAGAGCTTGAGACAGCAGGAAGAACGCCAGCGGCTCTACGAGAGGCAGCAGCAGCGTGGGGGAATCATAGATCCAGAGGCAGAACGGAACCGGTACTTCATCAGCCTCCAACAGGTGAGGAAGCTGGCTCCTGACCCCCACCATACACCTCAGGTGTGCATAGCCACATGCTATTTTTAGTGAGGAGGCTATGTAATGACAAGGAAGGGATGGGTGGTCTCTCACTGGGGCACTGTACTCAAGGATCCTGTCCTCACTCTACTTCACTTTCCTTTTTCTAGCCTTCCCCTGTGGAGCCTGAGGTAGCTCTGGATGCCTCCAAGGGATCTCAGCCACCAGGTGCCCCTGCCACAGCCTTGTCCCCTCTGCAAGATATCCTGCCCATTGCCCCACAGCATACAAGAGAAAGGATCTCAGGGGCTGGGCCAAGCCAACAAGGGCTGAATGAGCTCCAGAGAGCTGACAGAGACACCTCCAGGGCATGCCGGACCCCTGGGCAGCAGTCAGAGCAGAGAGACCTTCGGGGAAGTGGGAACTCTGCCCCCAAAGGCTCCAGTTGCACACAAGAACTGCCTCCTCCTGACGGGCAATTCAAAGAGCCCATGGACCTGAAGCCAGAGCCTCAGAGTCAAAGGGTTGAAGGCTCCGCCAAGGAAAAGGGGGCTGGCAGCTGGCAGGGGCCCCCAAACCGCAGGAACTGGGAATGTGGTCGCTGGGAACGTTCCAAAGGCAGGACGCCTGGCTCTTCTTATCCCCGCCTGCCTCGTGGTCGGGGAGCTTACCGGCCCAGTGCTCGGAGGGAACCTCCTAGCTTGGAACCAGAGGAAGGTTCCTAGCAGGAATGTTGGGGGACAGGGAATAATGGGTGGGAGGGAAACAATAAAGAGTATTTGGCCCAGCTCAGCTAACTTCCTGCTTGCTGGTGCCTCTGGAAGTAAAGGGTCTAGTCTTTGGGAGCTACATCCCTGCCAAATTTGTGATGGAAGGAAGATGCCTTGGAATATTCAGCCAAGTTGGCAGGTTAATTCCATAAATCTTTCTGTATTTGTATATTAGTTGTGAGGGCCACGAATGCTAGAAAAAGTAATGTACCCTAAACTTGTTCTGTCTCCTCAACTGTGGCTGTTTCTGTAGAACCTCAGGGTAAGTGGGAGTCCCTAATTAGTAACAATATTCAGACAACCTAATTTTTTCCTCCCCTCTTCCCCCATTCTTAAATACTACCAGGAAAATTAACCAAGAGAAGCACTGGTGCCATGAGTGACATTTATTGGTTTGATGTTAAGCCTGGTGTGGTCACAGCAAGCGCCTCAACATGCTTCAAAGCCCCTGCTGGGTCATTCTTAAAGAGCATAAAGTGGCCTTGTATCTGAGCAGCACTGAGCTGGCACTGGGCCAACAGGGCTCGCTCTGCAAAGGATTCAGCCATAGACAGAGGCTCTTCTGGATAGAACCTCTGAAACATCTGGGACAGCTGCCAGTGTGAACAGTAGCCAACGTATTCCTTCAGGTCCACACGACCTGGGCGTACCAGGGCAGGGTCCAGCCTAGAGGTAAGAAGCAGAGAGTGAACAGATATGGTGTCATTCTGATTTGAGCAAAGGGCTGGTTTCCTCTGTTTTTCCCCCTTGCTAATCTGAAAAGGGTAGAAAAGGTCAAATTTCTCATTTGCCATATTCTCACTATTTAGTAAGGATTTCTCTCCACCTTTGTCCCATCACCTTCTACTTGAGAAGAGTTTTCTTTCCCCTTCCTTACCTGTCAACATAATTGGTAGTCATGAAGACAATTCGTGCCTCAGTGGAGGCCACACCATCCAGGGCATTAAGCAGCCCACTGAAGGTCAGACGTCCGAGTCCTTGGTACTTTGCTGGGTCTAAAGCAAAACAGAATCATTAAAGGACAGTCATATCATGGTTTGAAATGGGGGGATGGATAAACTAAGTAGTAAGAACCTAACTTGAGAAACTCAGGCATCCTAATGAAAGTTAATCACCCTGTAGGAGGCTGACTAAAGGGAGAAATGAAGGAGTAAGGCATCAATCCCTGGTCCTCCCCACACTTCCAACCTCGGTGTCCAGCACTCACTTTCTTTTGCTAAATCCCGGCTGAGGAAGGCTGCATCTACATCTTCCAGTAGTACCAGGCTCTGCTGTGGAGCCACACTAAGCAAGTGGTTCAGCCGGTCATCGGAGAGACTTGAGTCGGTAAGGCTAAGTAGACAAATGCTATGCTCCAGTTCCCCAGCCAGAGCTGTGCTATGGAAGACAGAAGTATGAAGCCATGGATTCTGATCCACCATTTCTCCCCACTCCCTGGTCTCACTGTTGAGGAGAGATAGATGCCTGTGGTGTCCCCACCTCTGCCTCTTGTCAGCTCTGTCCTTCCCATTACCAGACCCTTGTTGACATTTCTGGGGTCTCTAATCATCTTGGGTCCCTTTTAGTCCTCTTTCTAAATACACTCATCCCAAGCCAGGGATAAAGAGATTGAAGGGGATAGAGAGTTTCATTCTACTCACATAAAACTGCTCTTTCCACAGCCAGGGGGCCCGTATAATAAGTAGCCACGCCGATAGGGAATGCCTGGGAATACAGCCCGGGGCAGCAGAGTCAGGACCAGTTGTACAACTTCCAAGATTTGGACATTCTGAGGAATGATGGCCAAATGGTTTGACAACTACTCCCCACCCCCCCAATGTGTCCCCACCCTGACAGCCCTTGGCCTTGGAGTAACACCATCCTCCCAGAACCTGGCCACAGAGTATTGGAAACAAATGATACAGGAAAATAGCTCAAGCAATTAAATTACCTGGCCAATTTACTAAGCCCTCACCTCTATCACTGTACCACTTGGGATTATTGATGAATTCACGGATATCTTGGATGATGCGCTCAGCCAAACCTTTATCCAGCACCACAGATTTCAGGGGCCTGCGGCGCCGAGGATGACCAAATGGTCTCCACTCTGAGCCCATGGCGGTGTACATCACCGTCTTCCCCTCCTGTTGCTGCAGCGCCAGCTCCCGGGCTAACAATGAAGGAGGGAAAAAGAAGCTTGGAAAACAGTTCCTTTCCTTAGGTACTTGGTTTCTTGGCTCAAATGGGTAGCTTCTTTTAACAACACCCTCTGCTCCCTTTCCCGGTGCCTCTTCCATGCCCAATTCCCCTCCCCCATAAAATCCAAAAATTTGGGTCATTGCTGTTCCATACCTTCCTTCAGGATACTACAGAAAATTCTGCGATCTGTGCCAAGAGCAGTGAAAGTAACTGACTCCCATGGCGTCCCAGTCTGCAGGTCTATCATTTGTTTCTCCCGATTTCGCTCCACCCGGATCCATCTGCCCTGGTACCTAAAAGGGTACAGGAGCTTGAGTAAAGGCCCATCTCTGCTCTACATGGACCAAATCTCCCCACTGCCACTGCTGCACCCCCCTGCCCCCACCTCACCAAATGAAGTGGTTTCCCGGGCTGGGAACAAAGTCGAACTTGGTGGTTACGTGGCCGCTCTCATGCTGCAGGTACGAGGTCTCCACACTCAGGTGCTGGGTGCGAGAGCCGTGCTGGGCCAGCCAGCTTAGCAGCCACGTGTAGCTGCGGTCCCGGCCAGGGACCTCCAGGGTGATCATGTAGTAGCGTCGGAAAGCCACCAGGCCCAACTGGACACCTTTTCGAGCCAGGGCCAGGGCCGTGCCCACGCCCACCAGCCCAAAGCCGGCCCCAAAGTACGGGTTGTCCTTCAGGGCCAGCACAAAGTCAGACAGTGGCATCGTGGGGGCCTCACCTCACTGGCCCTTCAGCATTGCAGAACCTGGGTGCAGAGGCGATGAAGCCATGGGGGGCGGCGGGCAGCAGTCTCCTGCCCCCTCCAACATGCAAAGTCACACCTGTGTAGGACCCCGGTTCCTCCCTCCAAGATGAGAGATCACACCCCTGCAGGACCCCCTCCTGTCCCTCCCCGGGAGCTGCAAGGTCACACTGGTGCGGCTCCTACCTGGCCTCTGACGGGGACCATGGAGGGGGCGCTCCGCGAGCTAGCGAGGGCGCCGAGGCCGACCCTTCTGTTCTACGACTGGGAAAACTGAGGCCCCAACGCAGAATGAGTCGCGCACGGTTGCCCTTCCGGGGGCTGCTGACCTCAGGCGCCGCGGACGAGCTCGGCGCCCGGAGAGATCCAGGGAAGAACTAGCTGCCGGGCCCTTACTTTGCATAAAGGCCTCAACTTTGCACGCTCTTACTCCCAGAGACGCCCTCCGGCCGCTTCCCGTCATGCTCTCCGGTCTCGGCCCCAACTGCCGGCCGCTCTGGCCCGTCATCTCGATGGTACTTCCCTCCCTCCTCTTCGCCTCCTCTCCAGCAGGGACCGAGGGGAGGAACCATAGAGTGCGCACTGCCACCGGCTGACAGAGCGAGAAAGAGAGTCCCTCTTCCGCCCGGAGCCCCAGAGCCCGCCGGGCCGGAGGCGGTCGCCCAAAGGGAGGCCTGACGGGGCCGCTCCTGCCTCCCGCTAATCATAGAGCTGCGGCTCTCGCCGGCTCCGACCCTGAGGTGGGTGACCGAGGCGGGAGGGGAGGAGAGAGGGCCAGGGGAGACCACTCTGTGCTCTCCCGATCATTGTGAGGAGGGCCCGGGAAGGGGGCGCCGAGAACCGGGCCACGGGTCATTCGCCTTCCCCTGCGTGGAAGGAAGGGGCAGGGGAGCCCCAGCCCGGCCTGCCTGTAATCCCCTGCAAGGTTACCCTCCCCCAAGGCCCTTCAGCACCACACACCTGCCTTCCGTAGCCCACCTATGTGAGACCCCTATGCCTCCCTGCCCCCATATGAGATCCCCCATCCCCCCCGGCCCACTTATGTGGGGTCTCCTAGCCCAGCCCCCTATGTGAGACCCCCCTCATCTCCCCCCAGCCTTCTATGT
>CM053591.1:149558549-149587928 GCA_028646515.1 Pseudochirops corinnae | reverse complement strand
ATCTCCCCCCAGACCCCCATGTCAGACCCCCAGCCCAGCCTGCCCATGTGAGACTCCCATGCCCCACCTAGCCCAGATGACAACTCCGCCACACATACACCACAGGAATGCCCCCATCCCCCCTCCAGCCTGTCCCTCCTGAGGTGAGAACCCTCCCCCCCCCAAGTAGAAGTGGGCATAATGAGCAGAATCAGGGCTGAGAGCGTGTCTCCAGCCATAGGCTTGCCCCTCATCTCTTTCCTGCCCTGAGGAAGGACAGAACCAGGCTGCCAAGGTGGGGTATCCTTTACTTGCTTGGTCCTCTCCCTCAAACCCATATTTTTTTAGCCCCACCAAGGCCTCCTCTCTCTGGGTAGCTCGTTTTTCATGGCCACCATCCACATGCTTTGTTTTCCAGCGTTATTTCGTTGAACGCTATTTTAAAGGGGCAGCATGGCATAGTGGGTAGAGAGCTGGCCTCAGGACCTGCACCACCTGGGTTCTAATCCTCCCTTCAAACACAAACTGACCGTGTGACCCTCAGCAAGTGACTCTTCGAAACTCTCTAAGACAGCAAATGGCAGGGTAGCTCTCTAAGGTATGGCTAGTGGAAGCCCCTTCCCCAGGGCTACCTCAGCCTCTAACCTCATGTTATTTAGATGACTTAGGTAAACTTAACTCCTACCATTATTACCGTCATCTGTAGTTTAACCTTTACACTCTTACTTGAATGCCAGTCCTTTCATTTGATAGCATTCTATAATAAGGTTCAGGTTCCATGTGATATTTGTTTTGAGTGTGAAGAACTACCTCAACTGCCAATTGCTTTTGTATTTCTGTCCCCCAATTTTTTTTTGAGGCATTTGGAGTTAAGTGGCCTGCCCAGGGTCACACAGCTAGTAAGTCTGAACTTGGATTTGAACTCAGGTCTTCCTCACTCTAGACCCAGTCCTCTCTCCACTGCACCACCTAGCTGCCACAATGTGTCCACATTTCTTTTACAAATTGTATTTATTTATTTTGCCCACATTTCTTCATGGAACTACATGCTTGCTTGTTTTTGGATTCAGAAATTGTTAGTAGTTTCTGTAAATGAAATGTCAGTATCAAGAAGGATCGCTGCTTTGTTATGTTTGTCAAGCTACAGAACATCTAGTCATGAAAATTTTTTGGTGTTTGTTATCTTGGCTTTATTCTTATAGGGATTTTATATTCTTATAGTGCTGTATAGAATCCTATTGTATGTAATCCTGTGTGTGTGATATAGGATTATAGGCTTTAAGCTGGAAAGAACCTTAGAGATTATCCAGTTCAGGGGTGTCACTCAGCCAGCCTAGAGTATGGGTCCAACCAGACCACAATGTAATTGAGAAACCTGTAACAAAATACATGAAAATATGACAAATGTAGATGATGCTACATTTTAAAAGTAAGTCAGTATGTCGCCCTTGGGGACCCTTATGAACAGATGAGTGGCCCTGTTTCTATCTGAGTTTGACACTACTAATTTAATTCAACCTACTTTATTTTGCAGATGAGAAAACCAAGAACCTAAGAAGTTAAAAGACTTGTTCAAGGTCACACAGGTAGTGAGTGGGAGACCCTAATTTCAAACCCAAGTCCTCTGACTGCATCTAGTACTTTTCCCTCTCCATTGATTCCCTATTAATAAACCCATTGCGTGTGGTTTTTAAAAATTATTTTTGCTACTTAAAACTAATTATAATGTACAAGAGAACACTTTTCTGGATTCTTCGTGTTAGATGGTACCATGAATACATCGTGATACCCAAATGGGCAACCACCGGACTTTTCCAACTTGGCCATCTCCTGACTAGATAGTTCATTTGGCTTATGGGGACTCATGGAGAAAAGTAACTGGACGTCTTTTGCTTTTTCTCCCAATTAGCTCACTAGCATACCAAAGAAGTGCAGCAACTATATGGGAAGTTATGACTGATACTGTATTGAACCCACAACAAGGGAATCTCAGTAAGGAAATGGATGGGCTGTGCCCTCAGTTGTTACTACTGCCCCTCCCCCTTCCTGACCGTGGTGTCCCAGGGCCAGTTCAGAGCCCTTCCTATTCTGAGACTCTCCCACCTCTGCCTACCACCTCAAACTGCCTGCTTGTGGAAGCCACGGCAACAGAGGACAATACAGCAAGCATGGAAATCTTTGTAGAAGCTGTCACTGGAGACTTGTCCCAGAGTGCCCCTGGAGAGACCCCAGGTATAAACATTCTTATAAACACTGGTTTTATAACAGTTGTTAGCCATATTTGTAAAAATGTTTCAAGAAATGGCCATCTTGTGGGGGGGGGGGTGGCTTTTTGTTAGTAAGTGTTGGTTGGGGAGTATCTTGATTCCTAGCTTTGTAGCCAATTCTAAGCACAATCTGTTTTCTTGGAGTTTTCTTCTGCTCCCATATGGATGAGATAATGGTTCCTATCTGGAACAATTCTTTAGGAGGGCGTGTATGAGAGGAAAACGGTTCAGAGACATGTGCCGATGCCTGTACTTTTCAAGTGCACTTTCCTTGATGCTAGCTAAGGTTTCCTAGGTAGGCAGACTTTTCCAAAAGTAATCTAGTTGTATATCCCTACTCCAACCCCCTGACCCAGGTTCCTGGACAGATCTGTACCAAACTCAGCCTAGACAGATTGTTGAAAAGTGGGAGCTGAACGTGTACCCAGAATTAGCTGCCGTCTCCATATTGATCATATTGCTCATTTTTAGGAAGTTCTTTCTGGTATTTAACTGCAATACCTTGTGCTAGAACATTCATTTATTTTTCTTGGTTGTTTCTGTAGAGATGATGAACATCCTCTGCTTCAGATATTACCATGACTTTTAAGTCCTGTGATCCATCTCATCTTCGTCTCAGCTTTCTCACTCCCATCTGTCTTTCCCCTTCCCTCGTGGGATCATTGTTTTTTAGTTATTATCATCTCTGTATATTCTCCTTTCCTCTCCCCATGTTTCATATGTCCCTCTTCAATAATGAAACTCAGAACTGGCCTCAGGATTCCAGGCAAGTTCTGAGGTCTGACTGAGGAGAGTAGAAAAATGGCTTTTTATTTCTGTCTGCCTATGAAGATGGGACCACATAGTCTAGGTCTTCTGTATTCCCCTTTAGCGTGTAACTAACATCATGCTGGGCTTTCAGCTAGCTCCTCAGTAAACAGTTTGTCAACTGAATGATTCTGCATCTCAGACTCAGAAGCCATTTCTCAGCCATCCTCACCATGCTTGAGGATTTTGTTTCCTCATTTTCTCTCTTCCTGAATTTCTGTCTCTATGCCATCCTGTCTACAGGTGTTCTGGTGAAGGTGGTGAAGCTGTACTTTTGTGAAGGCTGTGAGCAGAGCTTTCCTGAGCCCACATTGCTGGCCCTGCACCACTGTCCCAAGACCCTATTACAATCTAAGGGCAGCCTCTCTAGTCCCCAGTATTCTGCAGAACTGAACCTTGGGAATTCTAACCTCCCCAACCCCCCACAGGGGCACAGCCCACCAGTTGGCAATCCCATGCCATGCCCAGTGTGTGGGCAAGAATTTGCCCAGGCACAGGCCCTGAAAAGTCACTTCAAGAGCCATCAGGTCATCCCTGAGGCCTTCTCCTGCTCTGAACCAGCATGTGAGTTCTTGACTAAAGAGCGCAAGGAGCTACAGGACCACCTACAGCAGGCCCATGGTTTGGTCCCAGTGCCCTGCTCCTTTCGTGCCTGCTCCTTGCTCTTTGGGAGCCAACAGGGCATGGAACTTCACTGCCGTTCCCACTACCCCTTCCAGTGCAGCCACTGCAGCTACATGGGCTCTAATGCCAAGCTGTTCTATCAGCACCTGCGGAGCCACCTGCCTGGGGCTCACAGAGAGCCAGCTCCTAGTCAGGACCCCTCTTCTCAGGAGATGCAGCCAGGTACGAGGCAAGAGCTCAGAGTTTCCCCACTCTGATTTGAAGGGAATTAGCTTTATGGGCTTTGGTTCTAATTTCCAACAGGAAAGATTGCTGCTGGCTTCCTTCCCCATTTCAGTTAGAATAATAGATCTTATCAAAAGCAGGATAAAGGGGTTCACACCTGGAATAGGGAAGTAATTCAGGGATGGTAGCAGCACATCTGGGCAGGAGAATACAAGGTCTTCAGGAAAAAGAAAAAACATTTAATTCCTTTTCAGAATTGTTAAAGGAAGAATATGTTTGGCAGGGTTGGATGGGTAACACAGAAATTTCTTGATCTTGGAGGTCACAGGAACCTGGAAAGTGGAGAGAAGGAACAGAATTCAAAATTCTGAATTTCCTCATCTGTCACTGACCATGTCTTCTCAGTGCATAGGCTGCGGAGAGTGACCACCTGTTTCTGGTGGTGACCACTTCCTTGCTGTGATGAGACACACAGGTTTAAAGGTGAAAGCCTTGTCTCAGGCTAAAATTGGATTAGGGTTTCCAAGTGAAAATGCCTGAATAGGAGAGGTTACAGGCCAGCATTGTGATCTTAGCCACCTTGGGATCCCTGGGCCAAGAGAGAAAGGGAGAGGTCTCTGTCCTTGGACATGGAGCTGTAAGTAGCTACAGATGGCGAAAGTGAGGCACAGAAAGCAGAAGGGACTTTCCCAAGATCTCTCAGCCTACGTCCTCTTCTTCCCTATCAGGTGTTCATAAGAAGGGCTAGTGAAGAGACACAGGCAGCACCATTTAACTTCTGCATGACTGTACCAGGTTCAATTTGTTTGCAGTAACTGAGCTATCCTCTGGTGGTGGAAAGCCTTCTGAAGAAGCAGGTAGCGCTCTGCCTGGCAGGAAATCAGTAGAAGAGAAGGAGGAGAAAGAAGAAAATGGAAGGGACCTTCTCTCTCCTGAGGAGAAGGAAGAAGAGAAGAAAAAAGAGGAGGATAGTGAAACCAGGGGTAGGAGCAGCAAGAAAGTCCAAAAGACGCGAAAAGGGACCAGGCAATTCAAAGGTAATTCTATTAGCCCTGGTGCTTTTTTGTGAGGAATGCTTTAAGATTTACAAAATAATGTGTCATCTCTGGGATTTTCTTCACAACAACCCTCCACGGTAGGTGTTAGATTTTACAAATGAGGAAACTGAGGCTGAGAAAGGTTAAGTTTCTCAGGGCCACTCAGCTGGTAAGTATCTAAGGCAGAATTTGAACCCAGGTCTTCTTGATTCCAAGTCCAATCCATTGTGTCACCTAAGCTGCCCTGGGGGGAATCCAGGGTCCCCAGACTTTATTTGAGTAAGCTTAATGATGAGGGACTTTTTGGCATCTGAATTGGGTTTTGTTTCAGGGTGGAGCAGAGCTAAACACCATCAGGGTGTTACATCCTTCTCCAGCTTTGCCTTGTTTCTCTGGAAGGGTATATGGTAGCTATGGAAATGGGATTAAATTAGATCATTTATCTTGGACTGATTTCTTGCAAGTAAAAAGGCTTCCACCTAAATGGAAAAGGTAGCTCTTTGTTAGACAGTTTTAGAGTGCTTTGATCAAACCACCATATATTGTTTGGGCTGTTTTCTCCTGGCCTCAGCTCCATCTTTTCTCTTTTCCAGTTTAGAACAGCAGCATTTAAAGTATGTCTTTCAGGGAACCTATCTTGGACAATGGATGAATACCAGAAATACTACTTTTACCTTTAACCTACTCTCCATTTTACAGAGTAAGGTGATCCTGTTTGGATTGTTCACAACTTTTTACTTCTGGCTTCTTGCTTTATACTTATTTTCTGTTTCACCAGCACCTCTTCCCTCCTTGTCTTTATTGGGACAGGCACAAGGAAAATAAATGAAACTGTGCTGTTTAATGTGAGGCAGCTGATGGTTCAGTGGAAAGAGCACTGAGCCTGGACTCAGGAAGATCTAGATTCATATCTAGATGTAGGCACTTCCTAACTGTGTGACTCTGGGCAAGTCACATAACCTCTGATCCCCTGACAAAATGGATCCACTAGATCCGGTCAAGAAGGAAATGGCAAATCACTCTAGTATCTTTGCCAAGAAAACTCTAAATGGAGTCACAAAGAGTCAGACATGACTGAAATGACTGAACAACAACAGTGCTGTTTAATATTTTTTTTCCAGTGGCTTAGATAAAGACATACATGGCTGGCTTATCATATTGGCAGATAACTCAAAGCTCAGAGGGATTACAAATATGTGACAGAATTAGACTTCAAAAAGACCTTAATAGGTTAGAACCTTGGCCAAATCTCATAAGCTAAAATCTAGTTTGGATTTCCCTAAAAAAACCTACCTCCACATACACTAAATGGAGGTACAGCTAGATAGTAATTAATCTGAAAAAGATCTGGGGGTCTTAGTGGACTACAAGCCAAGGATGGATCTGTAGTGTGATATGATGACCAAGAAAGCTTGTATCATCTTAGGCTGCACTAGAAGAGGCACTGTGTTTTAGGAGTAAGGAAGTGTGATGGTTTCTCTGTGTTCTCTCCTTATTGGACTACACTGGGACTATTGTGTTCAGTTTTGGACAGTTTCAAGACAGATATCAATAAAATGGAGAAGCACTGCAGCAAGGCTACCTGGGTAGTGAAGAACATTATTTTCATGTCCTAAGACGACTGCTTGAAGGTACTTGAAATGTTTAGAATGGACAAGACAAGCTTTGGCTTGGGCAACAGAGACACAATAGTCTTCAAATATTTGAAGGGCTACCATGTGGGAAAAAGAGAAGGCTTGTTCAGCTTACCCCCAAAAGGCAGAATTAGGAGCAGTGGGTGACAGAGGTGCAAATTGAGGCTTCGTGTGAAGAAAACGGCCCCCCAACAATGAGAACTACCAAGAAGTGGCATATCTCTGGGGGAGATGACAAGTTCTCATTCACTGGTAGTTGTTAAGCAGAGCTGAGAGGCCACTTGTCAGGCAGGTAGTGGAAGAGCCCTTTTTCAAGTAAGAGCCATTTTATGTCTGGAATTGTGTTTCTTTTGGGTGGTTCTAGGAAAAGTTTTTAAAGCAATGGGGTGGACAAGGACAAAACTATAATTTGTTTATCATTTGATTGATTTAGAGGGGTAGCAAGTGCTGAAGATTTTCTGTGGCTTATGTTCCTTAACATTATCAAGAACTAATTGTATTTATTTCTTGGAGGGTGCGCTGGCAGTGTAGTTACTGTTGTCTCTTTGCCCTTTCCCCTCTGAATCTCAGAACTTCACACACACACTCACACACTCACACTCTCTCTGTCTCTCTCTCTCCCTCCCCCCACTGCTAACCCCTGATTTGAACTGCTCCTGACCCTATGTTTCCCTCCTGTTCCCAGGAGATGTAACTGCTGGCTCTGAATCCTTGTTTAAGACCCACATGTGCCCAGAATGCAAGCGTTGCTTCAAGAAGCGAACCCACCTGGTGGAGCATCTCCACCTGCACTTCCCCGATCCCAGCCTCCAGTGTCCCAACTGCCAGAAATTCTTCACCAGTAAGAGCAAGCTCAAGATTCACTTGCTTCGGGAGTTGGGTGAAAAGGCCCACCGTTGCCCCCTGTGCCACTACCGGGCTGTGGAGAAGAATGCTCTGAACCGGCACATGGCAAGCATGCATGAGAACATCTCCAATTTCTACTCGGATGTCTACACGTGCCCTGTGTGCCACGAGGAGTTCCGCCTCAGCCAGGCTCTCAAGGAACACCTGAAGAGCCATGCTGCTGAGCCCACACGCCTCCACTGCTTCCAGGAGGGCTGTGGTCACGCTGCCCCTGACCGCAAGGCCTTTGTTCGACACCTCCGCGAGGCCCACGGGGTGCGAGCTGTGGAGTGCCGGCACCACGCCTGCCCCATGCTCTTTGCCACAGCCGAGGCGATGGAAGCCCACCGGAAGAGCCACTATGCATTCCACTGCCCACACTGCGACTTTGCCTGCTCTAACAAGCACCTCTTCCGCAAACATAAGAAGCAGGGGCACCCCGGCAGTGAGGAACTACGCTGCGCATTCTGCCCCTTTGCCACCTTCAACCCTGTGGCCTACCAAGACCACGTGGGCAAGATGCACGCCCACGAGAAGATCCACCAGTGTCCTGAGTGCAGTTTTGCTACTGCCCACAAGAGGGTGCTCATCCGCCACATGCTGCTGCACACTGGTGAGGCTCCTCCTCCCTCTGCATCTCCCCCACTCAATTTTAGGGTAGTCTCCCAAGCATGGGGCTAGGGGGAGACAGTGGAGAAGAGTATCTCCATTTGGGTCACTAAAGGTTCCTTCTGAAAGAGGCTGCAAATAAGGTGCCAATGACCTTGAAATTGTGGTTCCATCTCACTGTCTTGCATACTCTGTCATGCAGGGCTCCACTTCTAGGAATACCTGGTTTCTTAGCCAGCCCAGTGGAAAACACAAACCCCATTTGTGATCTGTTTGTGAATATATCAGTGTGCTAAATTTGGTGTAAGAGTTCAGTGTTTGGGCAACTTGAGTTTATTAACTATCCAAAGAACCCTTCATTTATATAATCTCCTATGCCTAAGACTTTTCATAGTAGGCCCAGGGATCTGGAAGGTGGTATAATTTATCTCCTCTGCTCCTGATCCTTCATTCAGACCTAAGAATTGATGAGTTTAAGATTCTGACCAATTCCAGAAGTTTACAGAGCATCCATGTTAATAGTAAAAGAAATTGAACAGAAGGCCCTAATGCCAATTCACATTATCCCACTTTTATTTCCTTCCCTTTTCTGTAGGGCTCTTTGGTTTGCTTGTCTCTGATAGATTGTGGGGTTCTGTGGGTCCCTAAAGATGGCCCATAGAAATCAGAAAAGAGGGTGGCTAAGACCAAAAGGCAGCCTTGGGAAATGCGACTGTATCTGAGGCCTAGGTCTCTGTCTTGGACACCGGGAGGCCCTCAGACCCCATCCAGCATCCCAGTGGTTACAAGGGGGGAGCTGCCTTTTAGAGGAATCCTGCCCATGGGCAGTGAGGGAGGCAGAGGGGCAGAGGATGGTATGGAGCCCCTTCTCACCTTTGCTTTCTTCCCCTTTTCTATTTTTGCCCTAGGAGAGAAACCCCACAAGTGCGAGCTGTGTGACTTCACCTGCCGAGATGTGAGCTATCTGTCCAAACACATGCTGACCCACTCAAACACCAAGGATTACATGTGCACTGAATGTGGCTACGTCACCAAGTGGAAACACTACCTCAGTGTGCACATGCGCAAGCATGCCGGAGACCTCAGGTGTGCACCAGCCCCACCCTTCTGCAGCCTCGATCCTGCTTCTCCCCACCCTGGGCCCCTCTTGTCCTTCCCTCCATTTGCTCTTGACAACTTGCACGTATGAGAGAGTGAGAGCAAGGTTGTGTCATGTGATCCCCTCACCCTTCCAGGAAGTAGGCCAGGAAATTCTGTGTGAAGCTCAGTACCCACGTCCTCAAGTGCCCAGGCCTGCATACACATACACACACACACACACACACACACACACACACACACACACACATGCTCTCTGTCTCTCTCTGTGTCTCTCTCTCACACACACATGCACACACACACATGCACACACACACTCTCTCTGTCTCTCATACACATACTCTCTTTGTCTCTCACACACACACACATACACACACACTCTCTCTCACACACACACACACATACACACTCTGTCTCTCTGTCTCTCTCACACACACACTGTCCCTCTCTCTCACACACACACGCACACACACACACACACACACACACACTCTGTCTCTCTCTCTTACACTCTCTCTCTCTCTCTCTCTCTCTTTCTCTTTCTCTCTCTCTCATCCAGAGCCATCTTTATTTCCCTCAGACTCAGCAGAGGCCCCACACAGACACCATCCAGTGGCATAGTAGAGTCTGAAAATGGAGACCAGGCTGTGTCTAAGCTGTCCCTCCTCTCTCCTCCTTTCAGGTACCAGTGCAATCAGTGTTCCTATCGCTGCCATCGTGCTGACCAGCTGAGCAGTCACAAATTGCGCCACCAGGGCAAGTCCCTAATGTGTGAAGTGTGTGCATTTGCCTGCAAACGCAAGTATGAGCTGCAGAAGCACATGGCCTCCCAGCACCACCCAGGAACCCCAGCCCCGCTGTACCCTTGTCGGTACTGCAGCTACCAGAGCCGCCACAAGCAGGCCCTACTGAGCCATGAGAACTGTAAGCACACACGCTTGCGAGAATTCCGCTGTGCCCTCTGTGACTACCGCACTTTTAGTAACACCACTCTCTTCTTTCACAAACGGAAGGCTCATGGCTATGTGCCAGGGGACCAGGCCTGGCCCCACCGACATGCCAGCCAAGAGCAGGAGGGTACTGAACAGAGCCCAGCTCCCCTGCCAGCTCCAGAGGCCTCAAGCCAATCTTCTACCCAGGAGGATGGACAGTGCCCACAGCCTGTGGAGTCAATCAAGTCTAGCTTTAACCAAGCATTGTCAGAGATTTGCATGGAGAAGGGAGAGGGAAAAGAAGGAGAGAATAGTGTCCCTCCTGGGGCTAATTTTGTGGGGCCATCTCCCAGTCCTGCAGAGGTGGATGAGGATGGCTGTACCTTGCATTTGGAGGCACTGAGTGTTGAGCTGGAGCCTGCTGCTGGGCCTCCCCCCAGTGAAATGACAGAGACATCCCCTATGGAATATGGGGATCTGGGCACCTCGGAAGCCTTGGGGCCAGAGGAGCCAGATGGCACATTGGAGGCTCTGCCTGACTTTGAGGTAGAGCCAGAGCTCCAGAGTGGTGGGCCGTCTGACTTGGGGACTGTGGGGGAACCTGTGCTGGAGAAGCCAACTCCTGAGTTCCCTAGAAACCCCTTGTCCTCAGATGACCCCCTTGATAACTTAAAGGTCCCCTTTAAACCACCTCCATCACCTGGGACACCAGCCCTGTCCCAGCTCCCTCAGTCAGAATCAGTGCTCAAAGCACTAAGGAGAAGGGACAAAGAACAGGCAGAGACCTTGGTGCTGGAGGGGCGGGTGCAGATGCTGGTGGTGCAGGGGGAGGGACAGGCCTTCCGCTGTCCACACTGCCCTTTTGTCACCCGCCGTGAGAAGGCGCTGGGACTCCACACCAAGACTGGGTGCCAGGGCCGCCGAGAGCCCCTCCTTTGTTCAGAATGTGGGGCCAGCTTTAAGCAACAGCGTGGGCTTAACACCCACCTCCTCAAGAAGTGCCCTGTCCTGCTCAAAAAGAATAAGCCTCCACTCAAACCCAGTTCTCCTGCCCTTCTGGACCCTCAGCCTATTGTTCCTGTTGCCTTGGAGAATATAAGTGAGATGCCTCACCCTGCAGCCTGGGAAATTAAGCTAGCGCCTGCTGAAGACCCCCCTGCTGAGCCTCCCCGGTCACCCAAGGGAGGCAGTGAGACCGGGGCCCCCCCCTCTGACTCACTAGCCCCAGCAGAAGCACATTCCCCCCTCATGAGATCCCCTGTGAAATTCCACTTTGAGCAGGGGAAGTTCCATTGCCATGCCTGCCCATTCCTTTGCTCCCGTCTTTCATCTATCACTTCCCACGTAACTGAGGGCTGCCGGGGCAGCAAACATAGTACCTGTCAGACCGAGCCAGGCCCAAGCAGTGGGGAGAAGAGCACACTGAGGAGTGACCAGGATGAGCCTGGGGAGGATCATCCACTGGAGCCCCAGAAGGGGCAGGGGCCCCGCTTCTCCTGCCCAACCTGCCCTTTCAGCTGCAGGCAGGAGAGAGCTCTACGGACACACCAGGCCCGAGGCTGCCCTGGCGCTGAGCCCCAAGAACTGCGCTGCAGTCTCTGCCCCTTCTCTGCTCGAGCTCCAGCCACCCTGCGGCTCCACCAGAGGCGGCGACATCGGGCAGCCCCCACACCTTCCCCCACCCTGCCCGCCACCCGTGGGCCCCGCCCCCTGCTGCGGTGCCAGGATTGCAGCTTCACCTGCAAGCAGAGCCGGTGCCTGCAGCAGCATCGGCGGCTGAAGCATGAAGGAGTGAAGCCCCACCAGTGCCCTTTCTGTGAGTTCTCCACCACGCGGCGCTACCGCTTGGAAGCGCACCAGTCTCGGCACACGGGAGTGGGCCGCATCCCCTGCGGGTCTTGTCCCCAGACTTTCGGTACCAACTCCAAGCTGCGCTTGCACAGGCTGAGGGTCCATGACAAGACACCCACCCATTTTTGTCCACTCTGCGACTACAGTGGCTACTTGCAGCATGACATCACCCGACACGTTAACAGCTGCCACCAGGGTGCGCCGGCCTTTGCCTGTCCCCAGTGTGAAGCCCACTTCAGCTCAGAGACAGCACTGAAACAGCATGCGCTGAGGCGACACCCAGACCCTGCTCCTCCAGCCCCGGGCTCACCTGCTGAGGCCTCCCAAGGCCCACTTCTCTGTCCTCATTGTGGCCTCTCCTGCCCCAGCCCTGCCGGCCTGCGCTGCCACACTCGCAAACAGCACCCCCGGCTGGAATGTGGAGTGTGCCAGGAGACCTTCTCCAGCCGTGGGGCCTTAGAGGAGCACCGGAGACAGCAGCACTTCAGCCATCGGTGCCACCTATGCAGCTTTGCGGCTCGCGAGCGGGCAGGGCTGGTGAGGCACTATCTGGAGCAGCACGAGAAGTCAGCTGCAGGGGATGGCGGGGCTGGGGGCCCCACCCTGCGCTGCCCTTTCTGTGATTTTGGCTGCCGGTACCAGCTAGTGCTAGATCACCACGTGAAGGGGCATGGGGGAACACGATTGTACAAGTGTACTGACTGTGCGTATAGCACCAAGAACAGGCAGAAGATCACTTGGCACAGCCGTATCCACACTGGGGAGAAGCCATACCGCTGTCATCTCTGTCCATATGCTTGTGCTGACCCCTCCCGCCTCAAGGTGAGGGGCTGGGCAGAGCTCCTTAGAGGTTGAAGTTGGTGTTAGAATGACCAGATCAGAAGACTATGAAAGGGGACATCTTTGATGGGTGCATCATGAATATAGCCAAGCTGAAGGAGCGGGGATGACAGTACTCTCCACTTGGTCCTTGAGGGCCCATTGGGGAGCTCAGTTGAACCTGCAAATCTAAGGCCCAGGGCTGAAAGTGGAAACTCCTTACCCCGGATTCTCATCAGACCCAAGGTGTCCTCCTCATCTGTAAAGTGGTGAGGACCTCCAGAGTCTGAATCTTGAGATCTGGGGGCAGAGACAGGGCATGATAAAGGGCTGAGTGGAGAAGCAGTACTTGACCTTTCCTTCCCAGCTCCCCTGGGGTCATGATTGAAAATACAAGGGCAGGGAGGCTGGGGGGCACTAGTGTGACCTCATCCATTCTGTGTGCTGCCTTTCTCCCCATTTCCAGTACCACATGCGAATCCACAAAGAGGAGCGTAAATACTTGTGTCCCGAGTGTGGCTACAAATGCAAGTGGGTAAACCAGCTCAAATATCACATGACTAAGCACACAGGTGAGTCTGAGTTTTGTGGGGAGGAGGCAGGTTCACTCAACCTCACTGAGGCAGCAAGTGTGGGGGTGCTCACGCTGTAACCCTCAGAGTGTGTCCTGCCAGGCCTGGAGTGACTCAGGGCAGGGCTGCCTGGCTCCTGCATGGCGGGGGTGTGACTTGTTCTGAGTCGGGAGAAAGGAAGAGGCAAATCGCCAAGTCTTTCTTGCCCCACATAGAATACAAGCTCTTCGAGAGCAGAAATTGTTTTATTTTTTAATTTTTGTATCTCCAGTTTCTAGCGCATAGTAAGAACTTAATAAATGCTTATTGATCAGTTGGTTTCCTATAGCAGATGGCCATTTGCCCAGCATAGCACTCTTAGACAAATAAGATGAATTTTCAGGCCTTCTAGGATTTTGTCACTATTGTTTACTTCTTCCCAATCCAATCTTCCTGGCCATCCTCTTTTACTTGTCTTTCTCTTTTTTTTTTTTTTTGCTTTTTGGAGGGGGGAAGGTAGGGCAGTTGGGGTTAAGTGATTTACCCAAGGTCACATGGCTAGTTTTTTGTGTTAAGTGTCTGAGGCCGGATTTGAACTCAGGTCCTCCTGACTCGAGGGCCAGTGCTCTATTCACTGTGCCATCTAGGCGCCCCAACCTCTCTTTCTCTTGACTTAGACTAGTGTTTGTTATTTGTTTCTAAAAAACTGAGACTCTGGAGACTCTCAACAAATGGTGTGTCCCTAGACCACGTCTTTCCTCACCCTTTTTGGACTCTTTCTACAAAGCCGTTGCTTTTTCCTGTCCTGAAAGGTGGCAATTTAGGGATCAGTCGGTGATGCATATTGAATGCCCTTGTGGAGGGCGTGGAGTACAAAAGAGCAGACATGGTCCTAGCCTTTGAAGAATTTACAGTCTAATGGGGAAAGCAGGAGAAAACAAGAAATCCCCAGAATAGGGTACTGAGGGTTAGAGTAATATGAGTTGTCAGAGCTGATATGTTAGGCTTTAAAGCTCCCTGAAAGAGGGCTAAAGAAGGAACCGTAACACGTGTGTAAGCTCTGAACAAGGCTCTTTCCCCTTTGTTTGGAGATCCCCTCTTTGCTTCTGTTACCACCCCCCCAGCTCCTGGCTTTACCTCCCCGATTATTTTAGTGAAAGGCCAGAAGTTCATGTTAAGCTATGAGCCAGAGGTCAGGGACCTTGGTCTCATATCTGTACTGTGGCTAACTCCTGGGCCAGGAGTTGAAACCTTTAGAAAACTCACCTCATGGCTAAAATACTCATCTCATGGCTGTAATATAGCTGGGTCCTTTACAAGCCATTTGCCTGTTTGCTGGTAAGTCACTTGGGACTGGGCACTGAGCCTCCCCTCCCTTTTCTCTCTCCCCGGACAGGACTGAAGCCATACCAGTGTCCAGAGTGTGAGTATTGTACAAACCGAGCAGATGCACTCCGGGTGCACCAGGAGACTCGGCATCAGGAGGCCCGGTCCTTCATGTGTGAGCAATGTGGCAAGGCCTTCAAGACAAGGTTTCTGCTACGCACCCACCTTCGGAAACACAGCGAGGACAAGCCATATGTGTGCAACGTGTGCCACCGGGCTTTCCGCTGGGCTGCTGGCCTACGCCACCATGCCCTCACCCACACTGACCGCCACCCTTTCTTCTGCCGCCTCTGCAGCTACAAGGCTAAGCAGAAGTTTCAGGTGGTCAAACATGTCAGGAGGCACCATCCTGACCAGACTGATCCCAGCCAGAGTGTGGGCAAAGACCCCACCACCCCAACAGTGCACCTTCATGACGTGCAACTTGAGGATCCTACTTCCCTAGCTCCTGCTGCACCTGAAGGCTGAGCCAGACTTCTGAGAAGTCATGCATCAAGGGACAAGGACTTGGACCAGAACCCACCACTGGTACCGAAGAGGGGCAAGAAATTGCTGGCTTTGTCCCCTCTGGGAGGCTAGAGCTCTCCTAGGACTGCGTAGGGTACTGTGAAATGTACAGCTGTGTGAAAATGACTGATCACACTGAGGGTGTTAGTCCTCAGGATCCCTAAGGTTTTCCTCTAGAAATCCTCAATTCAGGGGCTTAGAGTTTATCGATTCTTCAAAGGCCTTTTCTTCTTGCTTGTCATGTCTTTCACTATTTCATCATCAACCAAACATCTTTATTAAGCATCTAATGGCATAGACTTTGTACAAAGCAACTTCAACAGGATGTGATCTCTAGCTTTAGATGTCTGTCTTTTTCTTAACGTATCTTAACCAAGCTGGCACTTTATTCTCCCCTTCCTTCTCAGACTCTTCTCTGAATCTTTTCCGTCCCCATTGAAACATAGGAGTCTAGTGTCAGATATGAGACCAATGCAAGCTTTCACTCTTGTCCTTGCTCCTGATCCCTGCCCCCCTACTTTATTCATGCCCCTCACCCCAACTCTGAGAAAGACTTGGGTAAAGGAGATTTAGCAGGAGGGGAGGCCTGGAGCAGATAAAAGTTTGTATTTTCTCTTTCTCCTTAGGAATCTCCAGCCCTAAAACACACCCAGAGGCTGACCAGCAGCTTTCAGGAGCCGAGGGACAAAGAGGGCTCCAGAGGTAATGGCCCCCCCCAGGGCCTTCCTCCATGGTCCAGGAGCCAAGCTTGGGCCTTGTGCATCTTTCTTTCCTTCCTTCCTGACCATGCCATCCACCCCACCAGGGGGCTTTCCCATTTCATGCTCAGCACTTTTGTTCCCCTCATCTTACCTTTTCTCCCCACCCCCCAACAAAGCTGGACCCTGCCCTTCTTCACTGCTGGGGCTCTTTTCTACCTTTTCCTATTCTCCCTACTCCAAAAGAAGGACAAGCCACACTCTAGACTGAATCAGGAGGAGGAGCTGTATTTTGTACAGGCAGGCCTAGGAAGAAGGCCAGCAGGAAATCCAAGAGAAGCATTGAGTGTTACTCTTCAGAGGTCAGATGCAGTCAGATGCAGAGGTCAGTGCAGTGACCTGGTTGTCCCACGGCCTCTGCCCCAGGAGTCCTGGCTTCTTCATTTCCTTAGCACTTACGGAAAAGGATGCAGGGCCCTGCCTTGAAACTCCAGGCACCATTTCTGGGTTCCTCAGCCCCAGGCTTCCTCTTCATCTCTGGCTACAGCAGCCTTTGCCTCTGCGTGGGAGTGAGAATCCTAGAACTGGACCCGGGGGTGCTACAACAAGAGCAGCTTCCAGGGAGAGCAGGAGGATGGGGATTCTGGTGGCATGGCAAAAAGCAGGAAAGATGGAAAAGGCCCAAGGAAGCGGAGACCTAAGAGGAGAGGGGGCGGGGGTGAGGCCTCCTTTCTCAGAGTTGGGCAAGGCCCAGGGATGCAAGGAGAAGCTCCATCTAATCTGGGAGCCCTCCCTGACACCTGCTAAGAGAGGAAAGAACATCCACCTGAGCTGCTGACGCTTCTCACTTAGTCTCCGTCCTCATCCGGCTCTTCCCGGATCTGGATGTACACGAAAATGGAAGCAGGGTGGAGACTTGTACCGTCCTTTGAGAGAAGATGTATGTGACGGTAACCTGAGCAAGGAATAAAGCCCAGTGTGGGCGTGGTGCAGGAGAGAAGGGTTCATGAAGAACCCTGTCCCTTAGCTAGGCTAGGGTCAGGGTCAGCCTGCTGAGAGACATGGGCTTGGGTAGGATGGGACTGAAAGGTTAGACAGGCTCACCTTGTTGGACACAGGTCCAAGGCAGTGTGTACTGACCAACAAAGTCATTTCTTGATGCCCTATCATAATCTTCCACCACGAATCGTAGGAGGGCAAGCTCTGGCACTCGGACGCGGAACTGCAGTGTCTGCCCCCAGTAGGGGTTAAAACCTGGTGGGCCAGGAGACAGCACTGACTACAGTAAATGGCTATAAAGAGGGAAGGGGGCATGTGGCAATGTCTTTCTCACCATTGTTCTCCACATAGCTGGTCTCCTGCCGGGCTGTGTCTCCAGGAACTCCATAGATTTCTACCCGCACCAGGGGATCCACAATAGAGCCCTCTTTGCTATTGGCCACTTTAGGTAGCTGCTGACCGCTGATCACCTGCAACCAGACGGTCAGTGACCCAGAGCTGCCCAAGTAGTTCCCTCAGCCTCTTTAAATACTGCCTTAGTTCCAGTTAATCTAGCCCTAGAATATCGGATGTCATTTTCTAAGATGGAATTTGTTAGCCTTCAAGTTTCTTTCCACGTAGGTACTTTGCAGTTTATAACACATCCAACAGAACAATAAGATTTAAACAAGTATTGCATGTGGCTTCTACATGTTCAGTCTACCCACATTAATCCTCACCATCCTGCCCCACCTCCTTCACACACACTCACACTCTCCTTCCTCATAGCGCCACACCTGAATGAGAAGAGTCAGCGTGGGACTGGGTGGTCTCTCGGGGTGAAAGGAGCTTTGGGGGTCACACAGAAAAGCTGGCTTCAGCACATAGCCACAACCACCATTCTGACCAAAAAGCCCATCACAAAGGTCCATCTCCAGCCCTGCAGTCTGAATGTTGAGGGCCACTTGACAGGCCAGAGAAAAGGGGGTGGGAATAATTCAGATTGTGACGCATGGCCCAGTAACCCCACCCTTCCCCACTCGGGCCTCTCCATCAGGAGCCCCATCTCCCACCCCCAGAGTGTCTCTGCACAGGCTTTTTCCTTTTTCAGTCTGGGCCCCCTGGCCTCTCACCCATCTGGCAGCCTGCATTCCAGAGCTCCTGAGGGCTATAATTGGAGGAGTCTGTCCTCAGACCACTGGGATACACTCGACTCAGCTGCCATGCATTGTGTTGCACAAATTCATTGCCTGCAAAAGGAGTTGGGAGTGAGGAGCAGTTGAGCTCTCAACAATCTCCGGCAGTGCTAGAGCCCCACCACATCCACTCTGCTCTTCCCCCAGGACTTGTCTCCATAGGACCTCTCTGAGTTACTCAGTCTTCCCAACTTCCCAACTTGACCCTTAGCCTCCTTTTCTTTGGTATCCTCAGCTTTCTTCTGTTTGGACCCCTGCTCCCCATAACCCGGCTTCTCCTTCCTGTCCTCATGCTCCCACCCCCATAACTCACTCCCTCTCTGTCCTTGGCAGCTTCCCTGTACTTTGGGGCCCCAGTACACCACACCCAGCCTATATCCCTCCTCTTAATTTCACTTCTTGTCCTAACCGGCCTCCTTGACAAGGCGCCGGGCCTTTGCCTCAGAGAAGGACGATGTCTCATAGAGGTGGTAGTGAGCCTTCGAGTGTGAGAAACTTCGAAATGGAACACTCTTCATATAAACAACCAGGGCTGAGAGGGCTGGACACAGGGTGGACTTGGATTTCTAGAGAGAAGAAAGCTGGTGGTAGTGGAAATGGGACAAAGAAAAAAGAAGACCCTGACCTGAGACTGAACCATGCCCTCATGCTAAGGCCTTCCCCACCACCACCACTAGGCTTCTCCTCCCAACCCTTCCCTCCCCACCTCACCTGCTTGGGCAGGAGAGGGGACCCAGACATGGGCCCAAGGACCTGGGGCCCAGTCTGACAACACACAGACAGACACAACAGCCGACAGGACACCACCTGGGGGTGGGAATGGGAATAAATGCAGCCTGGATACCCTAATGGTGTCATTGGGACCCACCATATGCTCTGGGTATGGATGGTCTGCCTGGGCAAGCTTATTAGCATCTGCTCTCGAAATTAAGAGTTAGAATTGGGGGGAGTGGGGGGTGGAGGAGGCAGGGACTGAAGCAATGGGGAGTATTCCCTTTTAAAACCTACTAATCTGAACTTTGTATCTTCCCCCAGCCAGTGCCTAGCTATGTTCTACAGCTAGTAGGTGCTTAATAAATGATTGTTGATTTTGAAAAGCCCTTGTCTAAGTGCATGAGTACAGATAGTTGTTAACACTTTGCATCCTAGCCCTGGGGATTCCAGAATGATGCCTTTGGGTATGCTTTCTAGAATTTCCATTTATGTTAAACACGAACAATGAGATATTTCACCAGCTGGATAAGGTTAAAAGCCTCATCATAGGAACAAAGGAGATATATAAATACTATAGACAGACCCAGATCTAACCTTCTAATCGTGAACCTTAGAGGCTTCCACCAACTGCCCACCTTCCAGGTCTTTTCTGACTCCCCTTCCCCACCTCAGCAACCGGTCTCTCTACACACCTAACCACCACCTTCCCAAACTGGGAGGCTAGCCCTCTTCTTTTCTGCCCAACTGTGTTTTTTTTTCCTCTCCCTCTACATTATGCTCAAAACTCACCTCCAGAAAACTCTTCCCCACCTAACTTCCCAGGACAACATAATTCTAATTATCTGCTCACAGCAGAAATATCTCATGCATACATGTACATATAAATGGCATCATTATGCCTGTTGATTTCCTAAGTAAGTATGCTATTTCCCCCAAGACACAAACACATGCATACAATTGGATTGTAAGCCCCTTCAGGGGCACAGATTTTGCCCTTTACTCCTCTGAATCTCCACCATCAACTGCTGCTCGGTTGTGCAGTGATAGTGTTTCACAGGACACTATCCCAGGGACCCTACAGCCAGGTTAAAACTACCTCAAGCCCCACTTTCTTTTTCCTCTTGTCCTCATTTCGAGCTGTCTCATCAAAGTCCAGTACATCGGGCTCCAGTTCTGCCTCGGTCTCTTCCTCTTCTTCAGGTTCTTCCAGCTCCTCAGGGTCCCCTGGAGCCTCTCCAAGCTCCTCCTCAAGTGTCCCCATCTTCTTCCCTTTCAAGAGAATCTTCCCTCGAAGCTCCTGACAGTATGAGAGGGAGATGAGGCAGGACAGGTTCCAGACCTTTCTACCATGGAACCAACCTGAATTGCTCCCATTGAAGCTCCTCCAAGAGACATAAAGAGGGTATGCATCTGCAGATCACCCCACAGAGGGAGACTGGCTACTCAAGCAGAGTGGGGAGCAAGGGCCTGGGCCACCTTAGGGTGAGGATTTGGGGCCGGGGTGAAAGGCACTAATCTTAACCTGTGGATAGATTTCAGGGGGATCTGTGAACTTAGGAAGAAAATTACATCTTTATTTCCCCTAGCTCTGGGTTTCCTGGTTCATTCATTCTATATACTTAATGCACTCAAAAACATTATTCTGAAAAGGCCTGATAGGCTTTGCCAGACTACCAAAAGGGTCTCTCTCTCTCTCTCTCTCTCTCTCTCTCACACACACACACACACACGTTGAAGAACCCCTGGTCTTTGACCCAAAAATCTAAAAATCTGTGAGATCTAGGTCTAAGAAAAGATGGTGCCTAGCAGAGGGTGGAGAAATAAGGATACCCATACCTCTGGAGATGGCAGTTGGGTGGGCAGGAGTCCATCCAAGGTGGTATTGAGCAGTCGCTCTCCCAGGATCTCTGTCAGGTGCTGGGCAATGACTTCTTGTTGTTCCCAGCTACAGTGATTCTCCAGGGACACTATGACCGGGAAGTCTGATGTCTGGATCAGGGGGGCAGTATTAGTTTCAGATGCTGGATCCAGACCTTTGCAATGATGTCTCCCACCCTCCCCTGAAATTGCTAGTTCCTCAGTCCTCACCTAGCAAGGGCTTCCCCAGGTGTCCTTGAACATAGCTGTTCTTGACACCCCTTAGAATACCAAGCTAGGTCTCAGTCTAAATCCCAAAGACCACTATCTAGGGAATTTTATCCTTAGGCCAAGATTGGTAAAGGCTCTTCAGGGCCTTTGGGGCTGGGCTGGAAGTCATAGATTTTAACTGTAGAAAGTATGGCACCATTCACCTTATTTCATTCTTTCCATTTTATATTCCTCTACTTAGAGGTGACCCCAGGTTCTTAAAAGTAAGCCAGAAGCGGGGTGGAGCCAAGATGGCAGAGTAAAAGCAGGAGCTTGCTTGAGCTTGCACCCAACCACCTCCAATACTTGTAAAAAATGACTCTAAACAAATTTTAGAGCTACAGAACCCACAAAATGACAGAGTGAAATACATCTCCAGTTGAAGTCAGCCTGGCAAAACTGTGCCAGAAGAGCAGAAGCAGCCACTCTGAGTACAACCTCAACCACAGATTGTGTCCACTTGCTAAGTACAGAAAAGAGGTCCACCAGTGTAGGTTGGCTGTTAGGTAATTAACTCATAAACTCCAAGGTCTCCATCTCCCTAGTCCTCCAGACTTCTAGCCCTCCCTCTCCCCAGTTATCAATTCTTCCCTCTAATCTGCTCCCTCCCTGCCCCTTAGATTCCACAGTCCTATCTCCTTATCTCCCCACTCCCAACCCCAACTCCAGGTACTCTTTGCTAAGACCTTCATGCCCCACTTGGTCCCCAGTCTCAGGGTCCATACCTGGAAGGCATACTGGGCAATTGCAGCCACAACATCTTGGAAGGGGATCCGAGAAGTCAGAGTGTGTCCATGGTAAACAATTGGTTGCCCACTAGGTCCATCCCATACATCCACTTCCACACAGCGACATCCCCGCCTCAGAGCCCTGTAGGACCCCTCCAACCCCAAAGGGCATGAAGGGTCAGACACAGCCTTGCTCATAATTCTCTCTCACACATTTATATCAGGGCTTTGTAGCATGCAAAAAGCTGTCCTTCCCATTTTCACCTTTGATCTTAATAACTATGCTGTGAGGTTGGTGGAGCAGGGATTTTTTTTTAGTTCTATTTTAAAGGGTATATGACATTAAGTGACTCCCAAAATCTATAAGTAGCAGAGCTGAGATTCGAACTCAGGTCTTCAGTTTCTTAGTCATGTACTAGACTAAAAATGTTTTTAAACATTTGTTTAAACATTGTTAAATGAATGAATGAATCACAGGATAATAGGATTTTTAAAATAGAAGGGACCTTGGAGATTATCTAATCCAATCCCCTAATTTTAAAGACCAGAGTTCGAAGAAGTTAAGTGATTTATCCAAAGTCACACAGCTAGCAGAGCTGAGATTCGAACCCAAATCTTTTTACTCCTTACTGAGACCTCCCAAATTTCATGACTGTATCATGAAGTTCAATTAACTCCATGATAGAGAGGAAAGTAACTCAACCACCCATAGGAACTCCACCTGCTGTTTCCCAGTTCCCAAATCTACTGATGTCCCAGGAACTCTCTGGTCTCCCCACTTTCCTCAATCTCTCCACACCTACAGATACTTCAACCCTTATTCCATCCCCTTCTGTGACCCTAATGATACCTCCCTCCTCCACTGCACAGAATTCCCTGGGATCCTTCATGCTACCACCCCATGCTTCACACCGTATGTAGCCTTCCACACTGCTCTGTCCTCGAAGCTGGTCCCCCAGCAGGTATGTGTTGTGTGAGGAGTGAATGAAGTAGTGATTCAGTGGATAACTCATGTCCTGGTAGACAGGTCGGCAAGCTGGAGAGAAGATATCTCCATCGGTGGAACAGAGGTAAGCAAGGAAACCATCTATGGTCAGTACATGCCGCAATTTGGCTGTAGAAATAAAGGGTGACAGATAGGAAGATCCTGTCAATGTCTGACCTGAGAATACAGCTATGCCCCCTGCCAGTCTTCACTACCCCAACCCAGCTCACCCTACCAGTCCTAGCTAAGGCTATAACTTCAGCCATAAGCAAAGAAGGGGAGGAGGAGGAACTCAATGTCTAGACAGTAACAATAGTAGTGAGAGACTACCTTTGAGCTGGTGATTGCTGCAAAGTCCAGTTGGTTGTCATAAGACAACCACATAAGCAACATAGTTTGAGGCAGAGTCAAAGGAGCCTCTGGTTTAGAGATTAATTTGCCTTTTTGGGGAGTCTGGTGAAGCCTTAGGACCCCTTCTCAAAATCATGTTTTTAAATGCATAAAAACAAAATACATATTTTTACAAAGGAAACCAATTATATTGAAATATAGTTATCAAAATATTTTAGAAACAGGCTCATGGACACCAGCTTAAGAGCCTCTGGATAGGACTAGACTGGGCCCCTTCCAATTCTAAGACCTGAGGGAGGTATGAAAATGGGACAATAGAGTTAGAATCTCTGAGTATATATCCCATCAAACTTATCCTCCCCCCTCACTTGGAAACCCCGACCCCATCTATTTTATAAACCATGTTCCATCTCACCCCCAAATCCTGATCAAGAAATGGCCCCTCTTTACATGGCCTTTCCTGTTTAGTACTACCCATCCTTCAGTCATTTTCACGTCAAAACTCTGGCCTCTAGAACTTTCAAATAGAATGATGACGATAATAACACTATTAACTCATGTTCATATAGCACGGTGAGGTTATGAAAACACAGTGTAGCATAGGGAGGCAGCAATCATGGCAGAAGCACTAGATTCAAAGTCAGTAGGGACCTGGGTTCAAATTCTGGTTCTTTTCTATGTATATGATCTTTGACAAATTATTTCTCCTTTCTGGCCCTTACAGTCCTCGTTTGCAATAAAATAGGGGTGTGGGACTAGATAATTTCTGAAGTCTTTTCCAACTCAGTCCCATGAACCCTGTATAATAGGTACCCTAGAGGTACCTTAACAGTCACGAAGTCTGACTCTTATCATTTTACAGATGAAGACACTAAGGCTGAGTCTCAGGGTCATAGAGCATAGTGGCAGAACTAAGTTAGTGAGACCTAGGTCTCCTGACTGCCAGCCCATGGCTGTATCAGCAAGCACTCTAGCATACCCAGGGTGGCTGCTAGCACAGGTTCTTAGATCTGCTTTTCTAAAGGAAAGCAACTCAAAGTGGGTTAACAATCTTACCTTAATTAATCAAACAAACATATATCATGTACCTAGTTCAGGGGAAAAAGTCAGCACCCTGAATTTCAGAGAATGCAAACAGAAGTTACAAGCAGATAGAGAAACAGATCAGCAGACGGCTTCCAACCATCTAACCATTACATCAGTTACCTAGTCAGTTACCAGAGAGGGAAGCACCAACATCTGGGTTTTTCACAGCCGGGGGCTCAACAGCTGCCCAGAGTCTCTTCTGGCCAAATCACACAACTCTTCCCAAAGTGAGCCCCAAAGCAAAACCTCACATCAGGGCGTATATATAGCCTTCTCCTGGCTTAGAGAATGTCACAGCCCTCTTGACCCACTGCCCAATCACAAAGCTACAAGGAGCGGGCATTCCCGGAAAAACAAGCCTCCCCCCACAGCCTCCACATGACCACATTCGGCCTATTAGGGGACAGAGTGTACTTTCAAATCTGGGAAGGTTCTCAGAGCCCCTTAAGCCTCTTAAGCAAAGGGCCTAGGAGCAGGGAAGATCTTCAGATTCCCATAACAATGGCTCTTTTCACAACATTATCCATATGGAATATTATATCTTCCTGTCACTTATATTATTTTGGGGTTTTTTAAATGAATATCTGTTTTGTCTCTCCCCTTAGCAAACAGGGACCACGTGTCCTTCTATATCTCTCTTCTTCCTCAAATAGCTATTTAGGGTCTACATGAAGCAAGGAGCCAGTGCCCAGTGGATTGAAATGATGGCATCTGCCTTTCTGTCTCTCATTTATATCAATGACATTCATTCAACAGATACATATTCAGTGTCCTACTATGGATATGTGACAGACATAGTAGGACAGTATGAATGACACTGCTAAATTCTACATCCAGAGAGGCACTAGTATTTACTGGCAGCCATTCGGTCAATAACCATTTATTAAGCACCTACTATGGCCAGGCACGGTGCCACACACTGGGGCTACAAAAAAGGGAAAAGAATCCTTTCCCTCAAGGAGCTCACAACCTGGTGGATTTCTGTAACTTACTGTTCCGTCATTCTTCCTTCCATAGCCTAACCTTGAAGCAATAGAGACACATAATTCTCCTCTGTTAGAAGAGAGGGAGAAGGCCGGGAGCCAGGCAACCTGGATCTAGCGTCCAGCTCTAGCCCACCACGTTTCTGACTCCTACTCCGTTGTCTATACTTCCTCAACGTCGGCTCACAGGTTTAGAACTTGAGGAATTTTAGAGATCATAAAACAGAGCCTCCTCACTTACAAGATAAGGAAGCTGAGAGATCCATAGTAGGAAAGTGATTTAACAGTAACAATAATCACCAGCATTTATACACATAACACTTTAAGGTTTGTGAAGCATTTTACAAATCTTAACTCATTTTACCCTCACAACAAACCTGGGAGGTTAGGTACTATTATTATCTCCATTTCACAGATGTGGAAACTGAGGCAAACAGAGGTTAGGTGTCTTGTCCAAAGTCACACACATGCACACATAGTCTGTTAGCCTAGTGGAATTTGAACGTACGTCTCAGAACTTCGAATCTAACACTCTGGACCAAAGAAGGAAGGATCCCGACCCAGGCAGAGAGACAAAGGTTTGTGGTATAGATTACAAATGAAAAAATACCTTAATCACCAATCTACCGTAACCCCCTCATTAGGGAGTTCTCTATGCTGATGAAATAACAGGTTTGGTCCAAAATTTTAATTTAAAAAAATGTTTAGGGCAGCTAGATGGCACGGTAAATAGAGCATGGGCCCTGGAAGGGAGTTCAAATCTGGCCTCAGACACTTAATACAAAACTAGCCATGTGACCTTGGGTAAGTCACTTAACCCCAATTGCCCTACCTTCTCCCCTCCAAAAAGCAAAAAAAAAAAATGTACAGAAAGAGAAGACAAGAAGTCGATAAGCAGTTTAGTCTCCCTCTCTGAGGAGCGTGAAACAAAAGGAGACGGGACTGAACCTGCAGCTGGATTGAAGTTAGATGCCAGAATCTCCTAACAGTGAGGGATGAGAAGAGGTGCTTGGCATCAGTCAAAGGACCTGGGTTGGAATCACTGCTCTCCACTTACTACCTTGTGTAACCTTGGACAAGTCTCTGCATCTCTAGGAGGCCTTAATTTCCTCATCTGCAAAATGAGGGGATTGGTTTAAGTGATTTTTTTTCCACAGTGGATAGAGTACTGGACCTGGAGTCAGGAAGACCCAAGTTCAAATCCTGCCTCAGACACTTATTACCTGTGACCCTAGGCAGGTCACTTAACCCTGTTTGCCTCAGTTTCCTCATCTGTAAAATGAGCTGGAGATGGAAATGACAAACCACTCCAGTATCTCTGCCAAGAAACCCCAAATAGAATCATGGAGAGTCAGATACAACCGAAAATGACAAGGAAAAGCTCTTTCCTAAACCTAAATCTGTGTTTCCATTAATGGTTACTGTGGCAATCATTCCTTCCCTGAAGATTTAGTCAGTGTCATGAACCATGGTCCCCAGACATAAGATGCCATGACTGGGAGCAAGAACAGGGATTTCTAGACAGTCCGGGATTAGACAAGGGGGTCCTTGTGACTCTGTACTTCACCCTCTAGCATCCCACAGCATCATCCTGTTCCCTTTCTTTCTCTCTTCCCCATCCCCACCCCCAAACACATGTACCACTCTCTGACGGCTCATAGCGAGCAATCAGCTCCAAGGCAAGGTCAGAAGCCTGGTCTCCCTCTTTCTGCTCTTCTCGAAGGAAATCCACAAACTCCAGCAGCGTCAGCTTCTGGCCATCCCCTGAGAGGATTTCAAACAGCTCCAGGATCTCTGAGCGCTGAGTCAGGGCCCGATAGAACTCCACAAATTCCTCTCCTTCCAACATCCCCGACTCTGACTTGTCCGCAGCCTGCGTGGGAAGTGGTGGACACGGGGTTTTCAGGGACCCCGTTCTCTGTTCCCTCAGCTCCCCAACCATCAGCCATGCAAAGAGGTTGAGAAGAAATGATGTGATGCCAGCTCTTAGTCATTTAACTTCTCATCTCTCATGAGACAAGATGCATATACGTCTGGTCTCCAATATCAATAAGTCAATTAGTCATTTATTAAGCCAAGCACCAAGGACACACACAAAGAGGCAAAAGACAGCCCCTGCCCTCGACAAGCTCACAACCTAATGATAATCCAATATGATATTACAAACTCCTTAAGGAATTATACCTTAGACTTAAAATAGATCATAGAATTTAGAGTTGGGAGGGGTGGCTAGGTGGCACAGTGAGTAGAGCACCGGTGCTGGACTCAGGAGAACTTGAGTTCAAATCTGGCCTCAGACACTTGACACAAAAACTAGCCATGTGACTTTGGGTAAGTCACTTAACCTCAATTGCCCTCCAAAAAGAAAAAAAAAAAAGTTTGGTTGAGGTTTTTCTGCAAGCCTCAGGATGGAAGGAGATATCTAAACTCAGAGAAAGATCTAGAAAGACTATAATTTAAACGGAGACTGAAGCAAAACACGCTATCGTTCTCTTTCATGTTTTGTTTTGTTTTGTTTTTCTCAGTGATTACTCACTGGTTACAGCCCTTCTATATAACCAAACTATTGTACAATGTGAAAGTATTTGCAGATCCTATACATGATTACACGCCACCATGGTAGAGGAGGGAGGGGAGAAAATTTGAAACTCAAGGGATTGTGGAATTGAATCTTGTAAACTAAAAGTAAATAAAATAAATTTAAAAAAAATAGAATTTAGAGTTGGAAGGAACCTTACAAGTCATCTAGTCAAGGGATTCACCCCTGACAGCCCACCATGGGGGCTGTGGAGTTATTGGAAGGATTCTGGGAATATAAATGTAAATACATAAATAATCAAACATACCTTCTGTAGATTGAATAATAATGATGATGATGGTAAAAGATAATAGCTAGCATTCATAAAACATTTACCATTTGCAAAGCAAATATATATATAAAATTTCAATCCTTATAACAACCTTGGGAAGTATTATTATCCCTAATTTACAGGTGAGTAAACTGAGAGAGTTTAAGTGATTTGCACAGATTTAGTAAGTTTCTGAGGCAGGGCTTGAATTGAGGTCTTCTTGACTCAAGCATAGTGCTCTATCGAGATGCCTCACACACATATGGAACATACATGTATGGCTTTTTTTTTCAAATGTATACAGATGCTTTTTGGGTTAATAATATGCAAAACTAATTTTAAAGCATCATAAGATTAATACTAATTTTTAGTTATTCTGTATTTTCCCAACCAATGTATATTTCACTATAGTACGATCATATAGAAGCGGTAGTTTGTGAAATATTTTATCATCAAAATGAATCCTTATACCCAAAAAGGTTGAGAACCATTGATCTAGACCAATTCTAGGTGGTTCTTTGTATGCCCTTCCCCCACAGTGTCTAGCTAAGCGGATAGACATTTAATAAAGTCTTAATTGACTGTACGACTAATTGATATCAAGGGGTGGCTTGAGCAATTGAGCTCAACTGGACCTTTTCATCCATCCCCACTAGGACACACACCTGGAACAACTGGAGAGCATGCTCAGGATCCATGTCTACATTCATCAACCGTAGTAATCGCTGCACTTCCCGGAAACTCATTCTACCATCCTGGTCTTTGTCCCCCTGCTGAAACCAATCACTCAGCCATCTGCATCAGGGTGAAGGAAAACCCATAGGCTGGGTTTTGGGGTTGGTTTTTTTGGGTTTTTTTGAGAGGGTTGTGCTTTAGCATGAAGGATAGATGATCTAAGGAACCTGAAATAATTCCATACCTTTTGACCCATCAAAGTACAATAATTTCTCATCCCAAATACCTTAGCATATCAGATACTTATTTGGCTTCTTTGTCCCAGTCTTTGTTTTGTTTCCTGCCTTCTTCCCTTCCTGTCCTGAGCATAAGACATTTTCTACCACCATTTCTCTTGTCATTTGCCCTCAGGGTCCCATCGTGCTATGTTCTTGGGCCCATTTCTGTTACTTATGCATCATAGGGCATCCTCATGCTGGGCTAAAGTCATTCTCCCTTGATCTGCCCAGGATCCATTCCCTTGCTCCACTTCTGTGACTTCCTTTAGTTCAGAGATTCTTGACCATTTCTTTGTGACATGGCCTAATTCAGCAAGCTGGTGAAGCCTATGGACCACTTTTTTCAGAATAATGTTTTTAAATGCATAAGATTACAAAAGAAACAAAATATATTAAATATAGTTATAAAAATATTTTTTGAAAATTCACATACCCCAGGTTAAGAGCCCTTGCAGGGGATAGAGGAATAGATGAGTGGATAGATAGATAGATAGATAGATAGATAGATAGATAGATAGAT
>CM053591.1:149447496-149558049 GCA_028646515.1 Pseudochirops corinnae | reverse complement strand
CACACATCCATATATGTATATATATAAATATACATATATACACACATACAGCCTGTCTCCTCATATCTTTGAATATTTTTTCTTATCTTTCTCTATTCCTGTCCCTAATCTCTTTACCTCATCCTCTCTTCCCTCTTCTATCATTCTTTCCCCTCATCATTTTATTCTCAAAACTCAGTTCCTTTCATTTCCCTTGTCCCTTGTCCCTTCTTATCACCTCCATCTTCTTCCTCTTTATTTTCAGACCTATTCCTATACACCCTCTATGTCTGTCTCAATTCTAGGCATTTCCAGGCTGGAAGACAAAATGTTTAGGCTCTCTCCCTAGGGTAGGACTTTCCATCTTGGCTTCAATATCTCCCCATTTCCTACTAGGAGATGGGATTTAAAAACATTCTTCACAAGAGAACTGGAGTTGGAATCCCAATGTCCTACCTACTAGTCATTTTTCTAGTGTCCAACGTGGGAGTAGGGCAGATGGGTCAAAGCAGTGGCTAGTGAAGGATTGAGGGTTTAATAACAGGTTTAGAGAGATTTGTGGGGGGAGAGTAGGGGTTAAAAAAGTCTTGGGACTAAAGTAGAGTAGGAATAAATTTGGGTAATGGTGTGAGGGAGTTTGGATTCCCAGTAAAGTCAGTATGTCAAGATGAAAACGATGGTTAGAGACAAAGAAGCACTCTAGCATCAATAATGCATCCCATCTTCATGCCCTGTTCTGTTCCACCTCCCTCCCCACTAGACCCTGGGGAGCAGAGGAAATGATCTTTCATGCTATAACTGGGAAACATGAGGTGTAGATAGGAAAGACTCTTAGTCCAGAGTTGCAGGGTCAAGATTCAAGACTACATAGCTTTAATCTAATTCTTGGAAAATGACTGCCCTAGAGTGACTGCTAGCAACCTTTAGATAGTAGTGATTCTGGCTGGGATCCCAGGGGTTCTGGGGGTGGGGTGGAAGGGCAGCGTCTCCAAGAGAGTGGAAGGAGAATTTAGGTCATGTTCCCCATGTCCCTGCTTCCAGGAAGGGCTATAGCTGACCTGGTTCAGAAGAAAAGGGAGAATGAAGGCATGGACCATGGTCTTAGAACCATGGAATGTTGTATCTGGAAGGGAGGTCAGAGATGGTTCATTGAGTCCAACTCCCACTTTTACATATGAGGAAATCTAAAGTCTGGGAAGCCCTCTGCGAAACAACACACATTCAAAAAAGCAGAATTAACTAGAACACCAACCTTGACCATTAACCATCACAAAAGAGGAAAAGTGAATGAAAGTTTAGGGACAAAGTTTCCTGATAGAGTGTGGGAGTGTGATTGGCAGGCTGTTATAACATTTTATGCATTGAAATGGATTTAAATGTAAATCATTGCAAAGCATGGTTAATTAGTTGTGTTATGTTTAATATTGTTTATAATCCTTTTCTTAAAGGAAAAATGAAAATGAAGGAAGTTCCATTTTAAAATCTCATTTTGCTTTCTATAGAAATATTTCCCATTCTTTAGAGATGAGGGATGGGGACCAGACCTGTGATTTCATTAGCACATACAGGGTGCTTGTTGGTGAGGCAGCACCCTCCATCAACAGCAGTTCCATACCTTCTCTGCAATTTCTAGCCATATGGAATTGTCTAAGGGTGCTCAGAGGTTGAATGACTAGCCCAGGGTCACATCTCATGGCAGAACTTGAATCTGGGTCTAATGTTCTCTCCATTCTGCCATATTGGCTAATGACTGCCTACTACGTGCAAGATCCAGTGTTGGGTATTTCAAGATATGAACATTCATAAGATCTGAGTTATTTAGGGCAGGACAAAGTCATGGGTTTTGAGTAGTTCAGTGCCCTAATTTTACAGATTAGGAAATTAATAGACGGAGAGACGAAGGTTAAACAAATTAGTAAAATGCAGAGTTAATATGTGAACCTGTGTCTTCTGCCCACTTAGGTGGGTTTTAAAGAAGAGAACAGGAGACAAAGAGGATAGGAGAGTGTGATTCAGGCATAACGGATAGCCTATGCTATTAAATGTTTAACAACTGGCTCTCCAAAAAAAATGTATTTGTGACATACTTTTAAGTTTAATATGCATTATTGACATTTAAACTTACTTTCTTAAATCCACTCTAGACAATTCAACAAAACAAGAAATCAAGTGTTTGCTGTTCTGATTTCCCAGGTGTAAATGCTCATATTGACAATTTAATTATCTGTCTGAGAGCAGGTACAAGTTGGTTCCAGAACAACCATCAAGATTCCTAACCTTTTTTGGGTCCTGGACCCTCTTTGGCAGTCTAGTGAAGCTCATGGACCTCTTCTCAAAATGTTTCTAACTAATTGAAGAGTATGCTCAATTTCAGTGAAAAGTAAGTGAAAATAAAGATACAATTTTCCCCACCTATGTTCATAGACACCACTACTCCCTGCCCCCAAATCTATTCAGAAGGGTCTTGAATCTCAAGTTAAGAATCCACACTCCAGGAGCTTCTAGATGCTAGGGGACAAGCACACAAAGGAATGAAAATACATATAGGGGTTGATCTTTGGAGAGAGGACCTCATGCTACTCTCACATACCAAGTAGCAGGTAAAAAGAGTAAAGAGAAGTACAAATAAAGTACCAAGAGACGTCAGAGATTTCTGATTAATCTGGATAAAGGATAATGAGATGTGGTTTCATTAGGATGCCATGTCTGCCAACAGCATTTTCTCAGCTCACCTCACCATGATCAACTGCTCTCTAAACATCTACCAGTAAAAATGAATCGTTTTGGCCTCACATCAGCCAGCGTCCACAAAAATATTCCATTGCAAAGTTTTGCTTTGCTCAGAATATTTCCACATTTCCTGTTCTGGGATGTTTTCTTTTAGGGAAAGATACCTCTGTAATACACTGGTGGCCAGAAACTGACCACACAGTAGTCTGAGGCTTGAACGTCTTAGTTTTAAATGCATTGCTACTCCTTACTACTTATAGCCTTAGGAGACCTTTGCATGGTCAACTTTTAAGTTTTAAAAGATCTGATCTTATGCTCACTGTAGATGCTTTCAGCTTCAAAATGAGAAAAAAATTTATGAGTCAGGAGAATTAAATATATCCTTGGTCTTCAGAATAGAATTAAGTCATGAACATGAGAATTTGGGATAAGGCGGGCTAGTCTTGGACTCTCTTTGAGGAAGGAGATAGCATACCATTCCACAGTGACCCCCCAAGTATCTGGTACTCAATAAATGTTTGTTGATTTCCCTGTTCTCTATACCACACTCACTGCTCTGAGAACCCTCCATTGACCCTGTTCACAGGCTAACAACCAAGTGAACTCAGAGCCTGCTCTTTTAGGAGAAGTTTAGGAATTTTCTCATCAGCTTAATCTTAGGGTAAATGACCACAGTCCTAGACCAGTAAGGAAGTTAGGTTCTATTGTTGTTAAAGATAGGACACATCCATCTTTGAATGAGAGACAGACAGAGAGAGAGAGAGAGAGAGAGAGAGAGAGAGAGAGAGAGAGAGAGAGAGAGAGAGAGAGAGAAAGTAAAGAGATTCTTGAGTACTACCAGTATATAGTACATATAGTGCAGACGGGGCAAGAGGGTGGAAAGCATAAAGCTAGAGACAGCCTAGGGGCCGGCTGTACAGAGTGGTCCCTGGGGGAGACAGTTCTGGGGATAAGCCAGAGCGATGGGTCACGCATGGGACAGATCAGAGTTAGGGGTGGGGAGGGATAGGAGAGTAGGTAGGAGTCAGAGGTTCGGGAGAATCGAGGGAGGCACAGGCTGGGTAAAACTGAACGAATCCCGCAAGTCCTCTTACCGTGGCCAGGATAATCCCAGGTCCCAGTGATGGAATTCCTTTGAGCAGCAGTTTCTTCTCTTCTTGCTTTATTGTCTCCCCTCCTTCTCTTCCCTCCCCTCCCCTCCTTTTTCAGCTGCAGATCCTCTTAGCCACTGCGACTGGCTGAGTTACAGCAAAGCGAAGTGGGTTGCGGGCGGAGGTGAGCGCTTTGTTCCAGCCCGCCTATCAGACTCTTAAAGGTCCAGGACACTGGGCTGGGCAGGGAATCTGATAAAGGAGGAGGGGTGTGAGTAAAGGGGTACCACCTCTCCTCTGAGAAAGGGCATTGGCTGCCCCTGTCTTGATTCTAGCTAGCGCTGACGCTAAGTCTTCGGTAGCTCTCAAGAGTGAAATCTAAGGAGTTATCTGGAGCTTGTACAATTTGGTGAATCACTGCTTTTTACTCTGGTAGTTCTCCTGTGAGTAATTCTCCGATCTCTGCTATCTTTTGTGCCTAGGTTGTCTCTTCACCAGTTTCTGTTTCAACTGGTCAGGTCCCCGGTCCGTCCGACCTGCTTTGTACAACACCCAGCCCCGAATTATGGCAGGAGGAAGAGGGGGAAGGAGGATGGTGATAATCCCAGATTATCCAGGGACTTTGTAGTGCTTTTAATATAGTAGGTGCCTAACAATTATTTGTCGGATAAATGGCAAGGTCCCTTTAGGAGGAGTTGGAGAGGTCAGGAAGAGAGTTGGGAATGTAGAAAGAGAAGTAGTATAAGGTTCTGCTGATGAGGGAAGAGTACGTATTTAGTAGGAATTCCAGAGAGGAAGCCCAGTTTGTGGGAGTGGGAGCAGGTGGAGGGAACACTAAGGAAAGGAACTCCATCTGCACCCCACCTCAGTCGGCACCAAAGGCGTTGTGAAAAGCACTTTGCTATGACGTTTTCCAGAGGGCGAAGCTGAGTCTTAGGGAGGAGTAAACTATCCTGTTGTCAACAGTTGAGTCAAACTTGGATCTCTGTTCCTTGAAATCTCACCAATGACCTGCATCGGGACCTACCCAGCCACTGTGATTCTGTCTAGGACTAAACCAACTCTGCAAATCCCCCTCAACGTTCCCACCCCAACAGCCCCCATGCCTGATGATCAGATTACCTGACAAAAAGGTGAGGAGGTCATGTTAAAGCCAAAGGACCCAATATTTAAGGGCACAACGAGCACCCACCCACATTCCTTCTTGTCTATAAGAAACCTGCAAAAGGCTTCAAGAAAACTTCCCAGAAAAGCTGGCCTTCATTGTAGACATAACAGGTCATCATCCATATGGCATGATTTTAGAGGTAATAAGAAAATATTTCCCTAATCCTCAATATTTTCTCTATAATTATCTTAAATATTCCTGAACTTTCACTGTTAGAAACTCATTCCTCTAGCTAAAGACACGTAAAGTACCATGAGAGGAGTTTACATTATATATACTTAATAAGATTATAGTCGTTTTAGGACAGTTGTCAATCTAGTGTTTTGTGTGTGTTTGGTTTTTTGTTTTTTTTTGAGGGGGGAAGGCTGGGCAATTGGGGTTAAGTGACTTGCCCAAGATCACATGTCTATTAAGTGTTAAGTGTCTGAGGTCTAATTTGAACTCAGGTCCTCCTAATTCCAGGGCTGGTGTTCTATTCACTGCGCCACCTAGCCACCCCAATCTAGTGTTTCTTTACCGAGAGTTCCCTGAATCAATGAAATCACAGGTGTGGATCACTGCCCCACCCCCACCCCCCAAGTTGTATTTGTCACTTAAATTTATTAGCTTCCTAAGATTCTGCGTGGGTATGGGGAATAAAAAAAGAGCCCTAGGGAACTCAGGGGAAGTGAGGTAGATGCCATCAATGGAAAAGGGGGCCCAGAGGAGGTTGGAGGTCACCTACTTCATAAACGTCTCAGGGTAGACTTACTCCTTTAGCTCTGGTCCTGACCACCATCTCCCTTCCCATGTCTCCCTGCTACATTTACTCTGTCCCTCACCTGCTCACCTGGGAATCAACCCCAACTCTATAAATAATCCTAATCTGGGTAAATCCACATCTCTCTGAGCCTCTATTCTCCCCTTAGTATTATGCTGCACTTGAATCCTTCCCTTCTGGGTAACTAATTAGGGAGAATTTTGGGAGACCCTCAAATAAAATTATTTTAGAACTGGAAAGAACCTCAGATATCACCTCATCCAATGTCCATTTTACATATAAGGAAATGGAAGTTTAGAGGGAATAAGTGATTGATTTAGCCAAAGTCACCTGGCTAATAGCAGCACAGTGATGAGAACTGGTGACCTTTCAGCTCTGTCCCATCGCCTCCTCTGTTAGCACAGTCCTAAAGGGAATGTTAGGGTAAACATGTCAGCAGCAGAAAATGGGAAAATAAACAGGACCCTCAGGGCTCAGCAACTGTTCATCTGATTTAAGGTCCCAAAAGGGAGCAGGGTCTTGTTCTTTTCCCTTCCCCCATTGTTGTCTATTATTAAATGGGCCAGAAACTTGAGCAGGACACCAGTAGCCCAGGGATCTTCTGGGAATCGTGCCCAGGAGAGGTCTTGGGAGAGGCCCTAAGCCTAGCAGAAGTTGGCAAGAGGCACCACTACCACCACCCTGTACCCCTAGCTTCCTCAATATCAACCCAATTTTTGAATCTTTAGTGGGTTCAGATATGAAAATGAATCCTTAAGGTTCTATTTTCCACTTCAGTATGACCTAGCTCAAGAATATCTCTGTAACTGGAAGTCACGTGGCATGAGATCAGAAAGTATTCTGGTTCTCAGGGAACCCTAAGGCTTTCTAGGGTCTTGCCACTTTAATGCAGTCTCACCTTGCCACCTGGAATTAAGTCTTTGAAACTTCCGGACACAGTGCCCACCCATGTCCCCATTTCCCAGAGTCACTGCTTCAGCAACCCAGAAGGCCCTTTTGTCTGTCCCCCCTCCCCCATCCCTTTTTCTGTTCTTAGCATGCCACTCCCCTGATAAAATTTCTTTAAAATGTTTTCAAAGTCTTACTAAAAACCATGGCAAATATCTAGACTTCACTTCAGCTAACTGCTTCCACTCAGCATTAAATAACAATTTTGAATCTTTTCAACCAGCCCCATTTCATTCTGAGAGGGTGGGGCTGCCGTGTTCCAAAAAGGACAAACAGAATGAATTATTCTGGAAATTGTGAGGCTGCGGCAACCCCCTCCTCCCAATACCATTGATTCTTCTGTTGAAAGTCATCTTAGGCCTTTGCAGAGAGCAGCAAACATGCTGGCAGCAAAGCTAACTGCCCCACAAAGAACCAGGCAGCCCTCCAAGGACCAGGAAAGTACATACAAGGCATGGAAATGACACCGAAGGAGGGCACGGAGACTTGATGTCCCAAGAGAGATGAAAGCAAAAGTCCAGCATAGAATTATTCAACGCTCACGTCAGCTGCAAAGTCCAGCATTTCAATGGAACAGAAACTGGATGATCAAAGTCAGGGATGAGGTAGGTTGGGTGGCTCTCCCTGAATGTAGTCAGGCCGAGGGGCTGTTTGTCTCTAGAGTACAGACAGGAGTCAGGCAGGTATAGGCGCCTTCTCTGGCTCCAATTCTTCAGGCAGACATCCCTCCTTTTCCCAGAGTGGTCCATATACAGCACAGAGTGGAATACTAACTCCCTCTGGAGGTCAGGTCATTCGACAGTTCCTAGGCATCCCACAATACACAGATAAAACCTCCAAATTAAAAAAAAACTATTACAAAACAGAAGCATGTTTTATTTCAATCCTGTTGGGATGAAAAAAACACAAAACAGGGTATTCTTTACATACATGAAATCAACCAACTTGCAAGGAATAACACCCATCTTTTCCCTGCCTCCTATATGGGGTTCCAAGGCTGGCTGGGAAGGGAAGATGGGGCAAGAGTTAAGACACTACTGGCACAGTAACATGGCCAACGCACCAAGACAGGAGAAGACAATTTCCCAGGAAGGAAGCCCTGGGCTTCCACTGCTTCCCCAGCAGAGGGGGGGTGGAAAACCTTTGGCTCAGCAAGAGTAAAGTTGGCAGGGATCAGGGTTCCCCTCGTGGGCCTCCTCTCCTCGTAGATGACAGGCCAAACGGAGTCAGACAGCTCACGCAGCACACGATGCCTTTGGCTTTCTCCAACCCTTTACTTCCCTGGGTTTGGATTATACACAGCAGGCTTCGTTCTCTCCCTTCTGGCAGGGAGGCGAGTTAGTGAGTATACAGAATCCAGCTCTGGATCTGGTGTAACGTCTAACCAACCTACGATCTGACAGGGGTGGCTATGTTGGTTCTGAAGAGGCAGAGGCCAACCAATGAGGCCGGCTCCCTTTGTGAAAGTCGGCCTTAAAGAGCCCTTATGTTGGCAAAATTGCCTCGGGAACACTTTATAAGCCTGGCCCTTGTGATTCTTCCACCCCACAAACCTGCACAGATACTTTAAACTATCTCAAATGGGAAAAATAACGAGTCCCTCCCTCTCTAGGTTTGGGGGATATCACCAACCCTATGCTGGATAGGAATAAGGAGGGGCCCCCTTCACCTGTCTGGGCATTAGGCTGAGGCTTCAAACTTACCACCAAAGTGGAAGGACAGCCACCTGGGCACAAGAGGCAGAGAGGGAAAGGGGTTGGTTTGTTTTTTTCACTGTATGACTAGGAAAATAATCTTTTAATGGCAACCCTGTAATTCTCAGACAAAAAGGGAATGTGAAAAGGGGGACAAAGGATCAAGCACATGGGGTCCCGCCCTTGATATTTGTATAAAGCAGACTCAGCCAGCTAATACTGATTCAAGTACAACGATGAGGCTACAGGAGCTAAAGAAGTATGCCCTAGAGCTGAGGGCGGGGTCCTGGGGCTGGGCCCCTCCAACTCAATCCTCACCCTCTTACAAAACATTCCAGGAGAAAAATCCAAGAAAACCTTGTGAATGTGGGCCAGGATTTTCTCCACATCCCCCAGTTCCAGGACAGTCTCTTATAGGAGAGGAACAGAAAGTGAGAGGGATGTGACAAGACGCAGCAGCTGAAGCCAGAAACGAGGCCTATCACTGGAGGTCGGGGGAGTTCCTTGTAACAGGAGGAAGCAGTGGGAGGAGAGGAATGGTGGGCAAGCAGCAGCACTCAAGTTTAGGATCAGGAAAAGCAATGACGGCGGCGGGCTTTTACTGTCCTCTGGCTTTTCCTTTCTCACCCCCTCCCACCTTTTCCCTACCTCTAAACGGCTCAAAACAGCTTATAACTGGCTTGCCAAAGAGGATGTAATTAATGCCTGGACCAACTTTTTAATTTAGCTTGTGTAGCTAAAAGATTTGTAAACAATACCAAGTGACAATGTTTCACTGAACATCTCAGTCTGTACCCAATATTTACACCTCTCTCCTTGAGGGAAAAAAAGAACAAAAAACACCACTGAGAGAGAATGAAGAGACGTGTCTCGAGTCTCACAGAAAGGCAAAAATGGGAAATGCCACATGGCTTGGTCCCAGGCATCCACCATGCCCTATGTTGCAGCTGCTGTTGCTGTACCCCCTCCCTGTCAGTGAACAGGAGAATGCAGGGAATGGGGAGGTCTTGGGCATGCTGTATTTCTGCATTTGCTGGTGTCGCAACCCCCCCTCCCCCCCGCCCCGGACTGTGAGGGGTGCTGGGAGAGGAACCCATTCCTTGGAGCAGCAGAATGAGGCCAGGTTTTCAGGGTTGTCCAGGATGGCACCCATATGCCTCAGTGGGGTCTGTCCCTTTTCTCCAGTGCAGTTTGGCGTTGAGGTCAGCGGTAAAACCTGAGCTGCTTTCCTCGATGGTTCTCCCTCCCTTTTCCCCAGGCTGGGGGACAACAGGAGGGAATGGGGAAGGTCACTGAGGGGGCAGGGGGATGCCTCGGGGGTCGGTGACCTGGCCTTCCTGCAGGTTTTTCACCAGCTGCGCAAGCCAGCGCTTGGTGGTGGTGTCATCTTTGAGCACCTGGGCAAAGGTGGTATCTTTCAGCTGGTCAGGCAAGCACTGCCTGAGTGCTTCACGAGCCCTACATTGGAGAACAACAACCAAGAGAACCACAAATGAGGCCACACTTATAGGGTAGAGCTGTGGCCTTGCTCACAAACACATGGGGTCTAGACCATCTACAGTTGGTTCAAATTGGCAACAAAAGGGGTCACCTATGCTACCTGCCTGCTCCCCCCTACCTTTGCAGTTTAGAATTCAAAACACCCCCCCCCCCCCCCCACAGAGTTCAATAGAGAAAAAAAAAGATTGTGAGTTTGTCCCAATTCTGCTTACTTCTGAATTTAGGTATTTTAACAGAATGCTATTAAATTATGGAAGGCATCATGTATCATTCTACAGTTTTGATTTAGACTGAATCACTTATGGCCTTTCTGTACTTAGTTCAGCTATATAAATGTGGAACTAAAAGTTACTAGATTTTCAAACTCTGGCTTAAATAGGTAAGCCTCAGCTGATGATCTTCCAAAGAAACAAACCTTTGGAGAAATGACCAGGCTCTGTATGTTCCTATCCCATTGATCAGAGGTTGAATTAAGAATTAAATTGGAATTCCAACTTCCAGAGACATGCAAATGACCCTGTCAACTGTCCTGAGAATCTCTGACCATTTAGGCAAGGTCTTCATCAAGACCGACTAACTTAACAAAAATATCAGAACTTGCTGGCCAACATTTCTAATATAAATCTGCAAAGTGGTTTATCTGAATCCAAGAAAGAAAGATTCTGGAGCACAGTGAGCTGAAGTACTGCTTCTAGAATCCCTGAGGGAGATGTGGGACACAACTAAGAAGCCATTGGCTCATGAAGATACCAGCCAAGTTGGTCCTTCTAAATCAGTATCTTTCTCATGCTTCTGGGGCAATAAAAACTCCAAATCACAAGGACTAAAGTACATTAAGTCAAGGAAAGGCTAGATGCTGATCATCTGCTATTTCAGATGTGGACTGAAGAAAGCATTTAGGCATAGATATCATGGATTTTAAAATCAGTATTTCATATTTTTAAAAGTTACTCTGAAAGCTCTGAACTTAGAAGAGTAAAGTATGACTATATCCCTGCTGATTTCACTCTGAGACATAGGGAAGTAAATCACTGTTTACTAGTGTGGGCAATAATTTTGCTTGTTCTTTCCTTAATTCCTTACATATCCTATAAATGTTTACCTGGGGTTATCTGAAAGGCGAAGATAACATCTGACCACGTGCTTCAGCAGACGGGCAGAAGGTTCCTTGGACAGCTGCAGGACCATCTTACCCTATTTCCCCAAAATTAAAAACAAAATATAGTAAATGCATTCTACTACTCAAAGTTTCCAAAGTGCTGCTTCTAAATGGAGGCCTTACATTGGTTAGCCCCAATAAGAAAAGGACTAAGATGTAATCAACAGAATTTAAGTAAAAGGGATAATAGGTAAAGGACCTCACCAAGATCATGGCGACATGGGAGAACCGCTCATACGTCTGACATATATAGGCCAATCCAGTGTCATCCAGGAGAATCTTCTGCAGAATGAATGTGGCAACCTGGTGTAAAAGAAATTGAATGAGTCTAGCTTTTTGGGATGCCAAATGTTTTCTAACACCTCCACTCCCTCTAACAGTCCTGTTAGTTATAGTCAAGTGATCAGATGGAGAACTTAGGGCTCCATATTTCAAGTGGAAGCAAAGAAAATACATAGCCAATACAGAAAGCTGATGTTAAATACACAGTTCAAGTTAACAGAGGCTATTCAAGGTTACTGGACAGAGAGCTGACCTGAAGAGGTAGTTTTACACAATCATCATGGACCCTACCAGGCTTATTTGCTAGAAAGAATTATTCTGATTTGAAGGAATTTGGTCTCAGGTTTTCAGGAATCGGTTACATCCCAATGATCATGTCTAGATGGGGATATGAGAGAATGTGAATATTTGTACATTCTTAAAGGAATGTACAAGGAAATCAAATTCCTGTCAAGTTAAATCAGGTCCAAATTCTTCCTGTCTCAGATTAATAAGCTCATCAAGACTTATGCAACTCAATTCAACAAGTACTTATTAAGTGCCTATTACATGGTAGGGATACAAAGAAAAAACAAGAAATAATCTCTGACTCTAAAAACACTTTTATTCTTTGGAGGGGGAGGGATAGGACAACATTCAAATAGATAATACAATATGACTTGAGGAAAGAGAGAGCAATAACAATTAGGAGTATTAGGAGAGACTTCCTGTAAGAAGTGACACCTGAACTGGATACTGAAGGAAATCAAGCAAACTCAACAAAAGAGATGGGAACAGACTGCCTGCCAGTTATTCAGGATAACTTGTGCAAAAGCAAAGAGAAGAGATACGGAATATTATGCAAAGGATGCAGCAAGCAGTCCAAAGTACATGAAAGGGAGTTCTAGAAAGGAAGGCTTTAAATGCCAAGTGGAGAAGTTTATATTTTATCCTACAGGCAACAGGGAGTCATTGAAGAGAATTTAATAAAAGGACTGAATTGGAGGTTGGATTGGGGAGGGAAAAGACTGTCAGGGTAAAGTTCAATTAAGTCTGATATATGCTAGAAGCCATAGGAGAAAGGGAAGTAGATGTGAGTGACATTATGCAATTAATAAGAATTGGCGGCTGATTTGGGCAGGGACCAGGACAGAGTCAAGGATCACTAACTCCAAGGTTTCAGATATGGGTAAGCAGGAAGAAGGTAGTTCTGTTGTATCCAAACCCAAATCCCAGGTTGCTACATATCACCTGATTTATGGCCCACCATTAAGCCCCCTTTATATTTCTGTCTCTGTCCCTATCCTATATCCTCTCATAGCTTGGAACAGCTTAAAGGCATGCCTGGGCATTGCTCAGGGCAAAGTTCCCTGCCCTCTCCTTCCCAAAATTAGCATTCTATATATTTTCCTTCAATCAGTATGAGTGTACAAAGTGCAACTCAGGGTTATGTTATAATATAGAGACCACCCTGTCCTGTTCCACTGACCAAGCAGGGTCCCCACACCTTTTGCCTGGAATATGACCCTGGCCTGTTCTGGGATTTTCCAGTTCCCCTTTACCCCATGACCCTCCACCCTGTTCTGGAAAGAGCTGACTACCCCTGTTCTTCCAAGGGACACCTGAATCATAGGAAGATTGCACCCTGGTACCCTTGTACTATATTCCAAAATTAGCCCTGAACTACAGATCTAACCAATGGCTATTCTTTGCTTCTGTATGTCACGGCTTCTGCTAGCTCCCCTCCCTGATTGTGGTTTTTGTGGTTTTAGCCTTTATAATCAAAGTCTGAACCCTCAAAAAATCACTACCCAAATTGAGTTTACCTCTGGGTAGTTGCATGCTTGATCAATAAATCCACACCTAAATTTACCTTGAACCCAGGACTTGGCTCGCTCTCATTCTCTGCATAACAGTTCCTTCAATGGAAATAAGGAGGTTTAGGAAAGGGGCATTTAGGACTGAAAATGATGTGTGAACTTGGACATTGTGAATGTGACATGCCTGAGACCATCCAGGTAGATATATACTGTAGGCAACTGATGATATGGAACTGGAGTTTGAGAGATGAGGGATGGTCCAGAACTGTGATTTCATTGGTGAGGGGAACTACAGGCATGGAAACTCCTTTCTACTAATGTGGAACAACAACTTATCTTCAACTCTAGCCAGAGAAAGCTGGTTAGGGCACTGAGAGGTTAAGCTTGACAATAGTTACTTAGGCAGTATATGTCAAAGACAGGATGGAACTCAAGAACTTCCTGCTTCTAATGTGGCATTTCTCAGGAGAGATGGAAGTACATATAAAGAGCTAGAATGACAACTGAACTCATGGGAGCCAACAACTCCATCAAGAAAGAGGGTCTATAGAGAGAAGGCCTTTGGCAGAGCCTTAAGGGGGAAGACATGAATAATGATGGGGCAAGAGAAGTTGAAGAGGAATATGTACAGGCAGCAGAAAAACCACCAAGAAAGCAGTGATACAAAAGTTGGAGGAAGAAAGATCCAGGAGAAAAAGGTGGTCCCCAATGTAAAAAACTGCACAAGTCAGGAATGTGTTCTGACAAAGACCAGACTTAACAATTAACAGACTGCCGGTAATCTTGGAAAGAACAATTTCAGTCAAGTGGGTTAATAAAGCCAGACTGTAGTGAGCTGAAATCAGGAAGTGGAGCCAATAAGTATCCCCTTTAGGATCTTAGCTGTAAAATAAGGGAGAGATATGGAGCAAAAACTTGAGGGAGTAGAAAGGTCAAAACTGAGTTTTAGGACAGAAGAAAATGAAATATGTTTATAGGCAGCAAGAAAGGAGATAATAGATGAGGCAAGACTGAAGACAAACGATGAAGGGATAAATTCCCACAAGAGACAGATGGAGATGACCAGATCAAGGTCCCAGTTTGTTAATGATACAATGAAGGTTCCAGAAAGCTCAATGCAAGGGGAGGACAGAAAGAAGAGGCTAGAACTCAACTGCCACATAAGCAGTCAGACTAAACTACTTGGTGAATTAAAGTGAATACTTCTAAGGTCTTCAGTAGTAATAGAGAAGGCAGTGTGATAAAATTGAAAGGGTACTACCAATTCCTGGGAACAAAAAAAAATTGAGTTCTGGCATTTACTTGGCAAGTTACAACCTCTTTGAGCTTTAACTACTTCATCTGCAAAATGGGAATAATACTAGCGCTATATCTCACAGAGCTGTGAAGAAAATGCTTCATGATCTTTGAAGTATCATGTAACTGAACTGATATTATAATAGAAAACTGATCATCATACACAACTTTACAGAAAATATGTCATTAATCCATTCTCCTTTTAGTCTTTTTATTCAATTTAAATATTCTAATGCCTTTAAGCACCCTTAAAAGCCTATTTTCTAGCATGAATTATTCTCACCATTCCCCTTTTAACCTGTTCCAATTTACAGGGATTTAGAATTGGAAGAAACCTTAGAAAGAATCTAGTTCACAGCGTTACCATGTAAAAAATGAGGAAATGGTGGCCCAGAGAGGAAGTCATTTGCCCAAAGTCATAAAGGTGGTAAAGTACAAGAGATTTAAAGGGTCATACTATGATAAATAGCAATGTAAATAAAAAAATTCTTGAAAAACAACTACCCACTATAAGACGGTTAGAATTATGTATCTTTTCTCAAACCCAAGTGGGTCATATACCTGGAAAAGTTCCACAACGAAGTGTCCCTGCCTTTTAACTCTAACTTATTTCAACTGACTACTTAGACAACGATCTAAACTTCAGCATGGCCTTTTCCAAATGGGTTCTGGGAAGGTATGAGGTACCCATTCCAGCTATTCAGACTCAGGGAAAAGATGCCTACAATAATTTCTCACTCAAGTTCAATATGGAAGGGAATTTAATAACAGTAATAATTAGGTAAGGATAAAAGAGTGTTATTCTTTGAAGTCATCTATCATGAATCAAATCATGTCTTTTACTTAAATTAATATATACCAACAAAGAAAAAAAAAGATTTTCTTTCAAAGCTGCAAAAGGTTAAATTTAATAAACATGTTCCATAAGAGGTCCCAAAACTCTGAACTACTTAGAATAAGAAGACATAGACATAATGAATAAGAGTCCTAATGCCCAAGAACCAAAATAATGAGAATCTAATTAAACTAAAAGCACGTACTGTTTTGGAAAGTTCACTTCCAGATTCCATAATGCGCAAACATAAAGGGATAATTTCTGTCGTCAATAAGAAGTTGATTACTTCTTGTTCATCTGTTTTGACCAGGGCCCCTAAAGAAAAGAATTATAGACAAATGCACTTTATTTTCAGAGAGTGTTTCCACTTAAAAACCACCCTGAATTGCTTGCCCAATTGGTTGGGGGAGTACAAAAGCCATAAAACAGAATCAGGGTCAAAATTTCAGTGGCTGTGGTTTGTATCTAAGTGGAGATTAGATTCCTACTCTCCTAATGATTATTAAATAAGGGAAAAAAAAAAGAGTAGGCTGTTAGTCGCCTGTCAAATCAAAGGTGAGGCCCCTGGGAACACTTTATTATTGCCAGTGTTTCCATGGCACTGGTTCATCACTTGGCCCTCAACTATATCAGACCTTACAAAAGAGAGCAGTGACCCAACTTTCCCTGGAATTTCTTATGAGTTGCAGTTAAGAGAGGAAAATGCTGCTCTATAGCCCTAGGATGTATCTGGTTGAAAAAAATAAAAAAGGTCATTCTGAAACTAGTCCTTTAGAGGGCATGAGTTTCTTTAGATACAAGAACTATTTATTTAGCTGGTTTCTACCAAGGAACTCACCTTTTTAAGGCAATGTGATCTGGCAGAAAAAAGTTCTACCTGAAAGTTTGTTATTAATAAATATGAACATGAGCATTAGATAATCCCTAAGGTTCTTTGGACTTCTGGCCTGAGAAACCCAAGAGGTCAGTGATAGTATCCTAATACAAGGAATTTGAACCCTGGAGGGCAAGCACTTGCCTCAGGCAATACACCAAAAAATATGCTGGACCATATGTCTAAGGCCGTACACTTTCCCTTCCTAAAACAATAGTTCATAGGGAGGTAGAATTCGCTGGAACCAAAAACAGAAACTGACTGGCAAATGCCATCACCACCAATGACTACATTTCCATATTATATTCCACAACAGATTATAATCATAATTGAAGTCAACACTCAACCTCTATGACTCCTAAGCCATGAGAGATGGACCCTCAAACATCACTTATTTGAGTGATCTGACGAGCTCAGTTTCTTTGAAAACATTTATGACAGGGGAAGGAATCAGTCTAACAGTGCTGCTTTGAATGCTCTTCCTCTTCTAACCTTTCATAAAAGCATCATTACACACAACAGGTTGAGAAAGAAGCAAAGTACAGATAATTAGTGAATTTTTATCCAGGGGACATGTTGACATTTAAAAGTCTAAATTAAGTAGTTTTTAATAGCTTTGAAGCAGCAGTGTTTGATTTGGAAAGTATTTTCAACTCTCATAACATCAGGGAATAGAAATCTCAAACAAACCAACATTTACTAACAGTATATGAATCAATGAACAGTCATGTCTTCAAAAGGTAAAAAGGGCAGCTATGTTTTTGAAATGAGTCCTAGAAAGTTAGCTATTCATGACTCTAAAATTATAAGGTATTTCATCACTCCTTTTAATATTGGTTTATACCTGTGTAATGGTAATAGAAATTTGAAGATCTTCCTGCCCCTTAATAAGCCTAAATTGAACTTGAGGACCTTTCCAGATCTGAAAATATACTCTGCTCCCTAAAAGGCTGCATGTGCTCACCTGGAGCCTGTGGTGGGAGGCTTGTTTTTCAGGAAGGCACAACTTTTGTTACTCTGGAGTCAAGTGCGTAATGAGGGCTGTGATGTTCCGTAACCCCGGAGAAGGCTATATATCAGTGGTTCTCAACCTTCCTAGTGCCGCAATCCTTTAATACTCGTATGTGGGCGTATCTAGGCATATCTACATGTGGGCGGACCTGCCTGGAGATGGATAGAGAAGCAGTGTCCCTGTTCCTAAGACCATCGGAAATATGTGTTTTCCAATGATCTTAGGCGACCCCTGTAAAAGGGTCATTCCTCCCCCAAAGGGGTCGCAACCCATAGGTTGAGAACCACTGCTATATATACTTCTGAGGCAAGGTTTTGCTTTGGGGCTCACTTTGAGAAGAGTTGTGTGATTTGGCCAGATGAGGCTCTGGGCAGCCGTTAAGCCCCTGGCTTTGAAAACCCAGATGCTGGTGCTTCTCTCTCTCTCTCTCTCTCTGGTGACTAACTAGGTATGGATATAATGGTCACACAGCTAGAAGCCCTGTCTGCTGAACTGTGTTATTTTCTCTTGTAACTTCTGTTTGTCTTCTCTGAAGTTCAGGATGCTGACTTTTCCCCCTGAACGAGGTAAATGATGTATGTTTGATTAATTAAAGTAAAACTGTTAACCCTTTTTGAGTTGCTTTCCTTATACCACCAACAAAGTAAGGTTTCTAGTCAATTTTCTTGTCTAATATTAGCTAAGAACATTACAGGTGTCACAAATGAAACACCAAAAAATGAAAAAGAAATCATGTTGGAGAGATCCACAAAAGTTGCAGAAATCCTACCTAGAGACCAGGACAGAAATGGCCTATCTTATTTTCTGGTGGAGACAAAAGCATTCAATGAATACTCTAGCAATTTCCCCCATATAAAACCGTAAGTAGAAGTCTAGATATATTAACTTGAGTATTGTGAGCATTTGGCTAGATAAACAGGAGAAATCAGCCCCAGAATGAGAGAGCGAGAGAGAGAGCCTCTGTATGTGTCTAGAAGGGAGAACAAAAGAAACTATATTCCCCAAAGATTACCTCTGATCACTAAAATGAATCCTATTGCTACAATCCTTCTTCCTAGTCCCCAAAGTTGAGAGTTTTCTCTTTCATACATGTGTTCACTGTACTTCTACAGGACATTCTTTCTTGCTAACATCTGGAAAAGTATAGCCCCATGGCTACACTGTAAAATATTAATCACTTCTGGTCTTTCCCAAGAATATAGAATAGCTAGTTCCAGTTTCTCCGAATGGTGTGTGGTAAATGGCCCATATGATTTTCCCTTTCGTTTATTGCCAGAAACAGACCTAATCTGTAAGACTGAAATGAATATTGAGTGAATAAGCAGTAAGAGGCAGAAAAGAACTCATGCCACCTACTGAGAATGAAGGTCTTAGGCTTGTAAAAAAAGTTCAACAACTTACCAATAACTCCAAGGCTGGTGAGTCGAAGATATTCAAATGGACGAGTTTTGCTGACCGTGTGCAAAAAGGGATATAAGAAGAGGGGGATGTGGGCTGCAAGAAATGCTGACCTTGGAAAGAAAACAATTATATTCAGAGTTCATGTTGTCTATTTCTAATATTTAAATATGACCAGGTAATTGTTTCTACTAAGCACTGGCCTGTGACTACTGTAAGAAGAGTTTTTTTGGTGACAAATTTCAGTTTCATCTTTTATTAGGTTGACCCAATGGACAAGTGAATGTATACTTCATGCTGTTAACAGCGCATGTAACCCATACTTTAGAAAAGGATCAATTTTAAATAAAATTTCAAGGCTATTTGTTTTAAGTTTTTTTTAATGTCATAAAAGATTGTTAAATAGAAGATTCTCACTGATGTCCTCCCTCACCTAAGATTATGACAAACACTTTTAACTAGTCGGGTAAAGTTCAAACCAGAGCAAAGGAATAAGCCTATTCTTTCCAGGTTTATTTGCTACACACTTCTGTGCAAATTCCTTTTTGATTCCTTGTAAGAACTGTCCAGATATTCTTAATATTCTTTAATATCCTTGCCTTTTGTGCTCTCTTTTGGTTCTCCATCTTGGGGAGAGAAAATCAGTCCTTGGTACCCTTTGTCAATTGTGAGTATTCCTCAAGGCTATATCTTCATCTCCCTTTACCCTACATTTTCTTAGAGAGATCATCCACTCTCATTGCTTTAGATACATATGTCTTCACAGAGGCAGTAGCTATGTATATACTGCCTCTCCCCCCTCCAATCTCTCCCATGAGCTCTAGTCCAATACTTCTAATAGCCTGTAGGAGGACTTCTACCTAGACATCCCACTGCCACATCAAGTTCAACATGTCTAAAACCGAAGCCATCTTCTTTCCACACCTGGCATGCATGGTTCTCCTCCTAGCTTCCCTATTTATGCTGACATTATCCTCCCAATCATGAAACTTGAATAACTTTTTATTTTTTCCTTCTTTCTTTACCTTCCTTTATACATACATATATGTATATATGTATATGTATACATATTTATTTTTAAATTTAAAATGTTAATTTTTTTACATTAACTTTTTCCCTGAGTCTCCACTGTAATGTTATATGAACATATATACATATATATTAAAAATGCACCTGATTTCTTAACTCCTTCTGTGGCCATCACTGTAGGTCAGGTTCTTATTACCTCTCGCTTATGCTATTTTAATAGTCTCTAAACTAATCTCTCTCCTTTCCAACACTTCTTTCAGATAGCTGCCAAAACAATATTCCAAATGCATAGTTCTGATCAACTCATTCATCTTCTCAAAGACAAACCAATCAACAAACCATAAGTGACTTCCTAATGACTACAGGATAAAATATACAGTCCTTCGTCTGCCATGTAAGACCCCCCAACAATCTGGCTTCAATGTACAGTTTTCTACATTTCACACTCCTCTTTCCACTCTCTAATCAGCAAAATAGTACTCCAAATAGTTCCTTGTCCCCTCCTAAAATCTGTGTAGGCTTACTGCCTATGTCTGAAATGTATTGCTCATCACTGCCTATTCCTTTAGGGCCTAATCTAAGGTGTCACTTTCTCCATGAAGCCTTCTCTGTTCTCCCCAAGTGAAAATATTATCTATTTTGTCTTTATGTTATACATTTTATCACAGTGATTTGTGCGCATCCTGTTCCTCTAATTTAAGGTCTTTGACTGTACCATTTTAAAAAATACTTTGTATGTCTAATATTAGCATAGGTAGAAGGCACTTAATAAAGGTTTGCTGAATTTATTTTAATTTGTAATTGAGTAATGCAACCAATGCTTAGTTATAAACAGGGTGATTAAAATGGAATTTTCCACAAACAGAAATACTAGAGCCAGTTCCTAAGATTATCAACAAACACACAAGAGCTTTAAAATAATTTAGTTTTTTAAATACAACACACAAAGGTTATCGTCAATACAATTTTCTAATTTTGTATATCACATAGGTACATTCTGATCAAGAAAGGTAGTTAAGAGTCGTTCTCCTCCCCCCTCAAATGGACATAGTCCACATTTGAAAACAATCTGTAAGTAACGTCAACTTTTGAAAAAAATAAAATTAAAAGGTTTTATGAATTTTTAAGATATCACTTCCATTTCTGAATATGTCCCTTTTCCCCTTCTTTTACTCATCTCTTGTAACATCCTCCCCAGACCCTTCCATAAAAAGAAATAACAGCAATCTGGCAAGTTAAACCATACATTAAGAGAGTCTGACAGTATATGCAAGGGACCTTAATCTTTGCAAAGGGAGGGCCAGTTATTTTCTCATCATCAGGCAGCTAAGTGGTACAGTAGATAGGGTGCTGGGCCTAGAGTCAGGAGGACCTGAGTTCAAATCCAGCCTCAAACATTTAACACTAGCCTTGTGACCTTGGGCAAGTCATTTAACCCCAATTGCCCTGCCTTCCCCTCTACAAAAAGAAAAAAAAATAGTACCAACCAACCTAATAGTTAGCTATTAATATTATTACTATTATTTCTTCTGGACATTAATCAAAAAAAAACAACCCACCCATGCAAATCAACCCTCACCCCCAAATTAAGCATAATTTAAATCTCATTCCATCGAAAGCACTTACCTGGTTTCTGGGTGTGATGCCACACACTGCAACAGTGCCAAAGCATTGCAAACTCTGTTAGACTGATGTGCAGTCAAGGTAGGTGGATTGATAGACGGGTAAATATTTACAATTTCCTAAAAATGAAATAGCACTAGGTCAACAAGAAATGCTTGGTTACACCTTAAGTGCATGATTCTGAAGGTCTGAAGAAGTCCTGGTTACCTTTACCCTATGATAGTCAGCCCCAACAGATCCTGGCACCTTGAGCTGTTCAGATTTGCAGAGCAGAACAGCAAATTCTGTCAAGGCCTTGCCCTGCTTTCCCTATTCCTCTCTACTTTAGTTTTACCCCACAGCTTTCTGCTAGGCCACAGACCTTAAAACCTGGAGTCTGTGCATCTCCCGTATAGAAGGCAGCATGGCAAAGTGGAAAGAGTGGAAGAAGTCAGAAGACAGGGGTTCCAAACCCTCTTACAAATGGTATCTAATACAAAATACTTGTATGGCTTCAGGCAAGTCACTGAACTAGCCTAATCTGTCAAAGAAGTGGACTGGACCTGCTGCCTCTAGAATCTCTACAAACCCCAGATCTTTAAATCTCAACTTAAGTAACCAGGACCTAAGTCTCTTTATTTAGAGGAATACATAATTACCTGTCTTTGGGAACCCCTCCACCACCACAAAGATTTAGATCAAAATGCAAATAAATTAGTGATGAGTTTGAGATTAATGAATAGACTACTTTTTAAATGCAAAGTTCCTAAATGATTTCATCAATAATCTATATGGGAGGGGCACACAGGTGGCACAGTGAGTACAGCACTGGCCCTGGAGTCAGGAGGACCTGAGTTGAAACAAATTCTGCCTCAGACACTTAACACTTAACTAGCTGTGTGACCTCAGGCAAGTCACTTAACCTCAATTGCCCTGCCTTGCCCCTCTCCCCTTACAAAAGGCCAAAAAAAAAAATCTATATGGGAATTGGTAGTAAAGTCAACCACAGTACCTCTTGCTATAATTCTAAATTGAGGCATAAAGAAATATACTCTAGGCTACAAACAAAATGGGATAAGATGAAATACAGATGTGCACAAGTAAATCTGGACATACTCAGTACTATGCTAATGACTTAATAACTGAAATTCCAGAATGGGAGAAAAAAAAACAAAGAATGCTTTGAGGATTATTTGGTGTAGGAAAATAATCTACCTGATGGATTTGAAAATCTGAAGATAAATGTTCTGTAACTTCATGCAACATTTTAAGGGAAGGAGAGCTAATTTGGAAAAACTAAAGCACAGAGATAACTACATGTTCTCTCTCACTACTCGTGTCCTGTTTTTAAGAAGTTTTCCCCATATCGTATTTCTCAAAAAGGACCTTTGTGGCATAAGATAACCATTTTTAAATGCACAAGTTTGCTTTCCTTTCATTCTGCATTATTAACTTTTTCAGGTCTCTTGCTTCTGTTATAAATGCATTCTTATTCTTAGCTGTAAGAATGCATCTTATGAACCCTCTCTTACTACCAATCCTCTTCGAATTGCCATGAAAAAACCACCTGGTGAATCATGGCAGATACCCTCCCTATTCATTAGGAAATGCTGAAATAGGTGTGAACAAGACTAAATTGCCACTGTCCAATATATACCTACCTGTAAGAGAGCTGCAATGGTACCAAAAGAGTGCCACAACATGGGGGCAAGGTCAGGAACAGATTCACGCTTTTTACTCAGCTCCAGCAAAGCATTTTCCCTTGTCTCTGGACTGGACAGTTCATTGATCCACTGATAGATCTTCTCTCTATCTACTTGGGCCAATGCTGTGGGCACAGGCTTAAAGGACAAAAGCAAACACAGAAATGAAGTTTCATTAATGTCCAACTGTACACAAGAAACAAACTTAGATGAATGTGATTCATAAGTTGAAGGGAAGTTTCAACTGGCTGGTCTGAATCATAACTGTTAGAGTAGCAGTGTGACCTTGGCAAATTCACTTCTCAGAGTCCTCATCTGTGAAATAGGGGAATGAGAGGTTGGAAAAAATGACGTATAAGGTGCCACCTAGCTATAACATTCTAAGCTACTACTGATACCTATTGAAAACATAAAACTGAAGAATGAAACTCATTTATCCTGAAGCAAAATTAAGTCAGTGACAGACTTTGAAAAGATATACTTTTAGATTCCCATCTACTCCTTTTCCCAACATGAACAGCTTTTATAAATAGACACCTTGGATACAAATGGGAAGATCAATATCATTTCATAGGCCTTTGCCAAAGGAACCACAAAGTGCTCTGCTAAATGGACTAAAACATTAGAGAGCTCAGATTTTTGATTCTTTAAGTGCTTTGGTATGGACTAGAGCATATAACTGACCAGTGATGATCCTTATGGAATCACCCACTCTTAAAGCAAACAACCCTGGGGAAGTAGGCCTGTTTTTTTTCCAACAGCTAATAAAAGCACTTGCCCTTTCTACACCACCATAGAAAGGCCTGAACTCAAGAGCAAAAGACGATTTAAAAAGTTATTTTTAGAGAATTGCTCCCCATTATGGCGATAGGGTAGAAACTGATTTAGATCCATCAGCTTAAAAGCTCAGAAGAGAAATGAGTCAGGATTTCAAGTAAAAAATTTCACTTCAATCTTTAGCTTTACGTTAAAAATAGAAGAAAAATGAAATCATTAATCTGGGTCTTTACCATGCTAATACAGAATCTCAAAGTACAACTCAACAAAACATCTCATGCTTTGAACTAAGAGAAATTTAAAACCTGCTTTACTGTGCTTTTGCACCCCTATTTTTCTAAGTTGTAAAATACATGAATGTGATTTTAAATTATTATATCTTTCACAAACACATTTGGATGATTCATTTTTCTGTACATGAAGAAATACAGGTTCATTAATTGGTACATTTTTTTCAAACTTAACAAAGCTCGGGCACCCCAAATCACTTTCAGTAATATAAAGGGGAGGAGGGAAGAAAAGTTGTATGGTGTTGAGTAGAAGGGATTTTTTTCTTTTAAAAAAAAGATTACCTTAAGGATTTACAATTCAAATATTACACCATTTTCTTTTTCCATAATAGTCTAGCCTCTGCAAGACTGGTGAACATGGTTGGTTACTTGATCTAATTAGAACATTTTGCCCTATAAGAGAAACATAAATTAATCTAGGATTTCCAACTACTATCATTCAACCTAGATCCAACTGATGAATGTTAAAGAACATGACAGAAACAACGTACCTTGTATGCTACAGTATAGTTTTTAGTTAGGGACAAGGAAATAGGAGAGAGAACTACTGTCTTCTAGACCAAAGCATGACAAATTTGCTTTGGACTTAGGTGTGAAATAAAGTTTGCAGCTTTCAAGGAAAGAAAAATAAAAAGTAAGGGGAAAAGTCAGTAATTTTAGCAGATTACTGGTTCCAAATCTCAGAATAAGCGCAGAGTCAGTATATCTATAAAAGGAACTCAAAGAATCCTCAGCAGAAGATTCAAAGAAAGCAGTAAGTAGCACACTGGACCCATCACACTAGCACTTTTTGGGGCAAGTAAGCGTAAGTCTAAGAAATCTCCCACACACTGAGCAAAATTCAAGAAGCTCCAGCTAGGTCTCATTGCTACCTGTACTAAAAGGCACTGGTACTCCTGGCTACTTCTAATCAAATTATCTTTGCTCTTCTTTGCTATTACAAAAACACTGCAAAGGAGCAACAGATTCACTTTGTAAATGAAAGAAATCTCTCTCATCTACCCAGAAATGGGTAATGAAAAACAAAACAAAAAACAATTTTTTTTTCTCATTTACCGAGAAATGTATCATGAACAAAAAAAAGCATCTCATCAACAATCTCAAATAAAACTTAAGAATAAATGTTTCTTGATTCTATAATCACAAAGGAATCAACTATCACCATAAAACTGTATGTATACAGCTGAATACATAAAGTTGGTGGCTTTGTTTTCCAACAAATACAAATCTGTGGTTAAAGAAAGCATGGAACCAGGTGAGAATATTCTGGTACTCTTTCCCAGGCTAATAAAATATGGACTTAGGTAGCAACCAAACAATGATACTTGGATTTGTAGAACACAGTTCTGTTAAGGAAATACCAAGTGTGGGAAAAGTGAGTTAGATTACTTATCACTGTACTACCTCTGTAAGGTAGTAACAAACATGCATTATTACTCCTATTCTAAAACGTTATTTAGAGGAACAATCAAAGAGGTTAAGCAACTTGCCTAAGATCTTAAGAGAAATCAACAAAAGAACTAAATTGAAGGCAGTATATTTCTATAGAAGTATTGTTTTCCAAAAGGGGGGAGGGGCTTCCCTTGGGAAAATAACACCAATTACAGGCTATACTTGAGTGTCATACAAGCTATATGTATCTCAGGGGAAAAGTACAGCATATTTTTAAACAAACTAATGTTTTCCATTATGGTAATTTTCCTGGGAGACAAAATGTACAGTTCATACTATATGGGCCAGGAATTTATCACCACTCTCTACCTAATGATGAATTTTTTTTTTTCTCCCTACAGCAATTCATTAAGACTGCTCACTAAGGTTTGGAGGGGCCATTCTTTGCACAGTACCATATCCTTGCTACTGAAATCCCACGTCTAGAAGAATGGGAGTTCTGCCATTAACTAGCTCTAAGATCTCAGACACACCACTCACTTTTTCTGAGCCTAATCTGTAAAATGGTAGAAATTCACCACCTATTTATTAAGCAACAACTACGTGCAAGGAGGGGCAGCTAGGGCAGCATGGCCTGGAGTCAGGAAAACTCATCTTCCTGAGTTCAAATCTGGATTCAGACACTTACTAGCCTCGTGATTGGGCAAGTCACTTAACCTCATTTTCCTGTTTCTTTATCTGTAAAATGAACTGGAGAAAGAAATGGTAAACTATTACAGTATCTCTGCCAAGAAAACCCCAAATGGAGTCAAGGAAAAGTCGACAGGACTGAAACAACAACAAAATGTGCAAGGACCGGTGCTAGGCATTTCAAAGGGGAAAAAAAACAAACGGTTCCTGTTGTCAGGGGGTTTAGGCTCCCCCCTAAGAGAGAAGTCCACATGAATACAAAGTACTATGAGGGAAAGGATCAGGAAAGGACCTGAGCTGAGCCTTGATGGAAACTAGGGGTTTCCAGAGGAGCAGTTCTAGGAAAGGGAGGAGAGCAGTGGCAAAGGTGAAGAAGCGGTATTCGGAAAGTCATACATAGCGAGCAAGCCCGTTTAGTTCCGAGTGGAATGAAGATGAGGGCAGTGCTTTACAATAAATCCGGAAAGACAGGCTGGAGCTCAGGCCTTAGAAGCCGGGTGTGCTCACTAGTCTCCCCTACAGAAGTGGGCAGGATGCAGTGAAAGAGGGGCAGAGGCGGAGGGCAGGGTCCCAGGCCTCTTATTAACGACGCCTATCCGGCCTCTGTAATATGGCCCAAAGGAGGCTACCGCGGTCCCCCCGTGAGAGGCAGCCTCGAACTCGGGGGGGCGGCACTCACGTGAGGATAGAGGGAGTGCACGGAGGCGCCCAGGCAGGTGCGGGAGGGCAAGAGAGGCTGCACCCCTGGGTGGGCGGAGGACTTGCGGGACGCAGGGTGGAAACGCGGCGGTGACTCAGGAGGGACAGAGAATGGCGTCATGAAAACGCAGGGAGGAGATGGGGCCACGGCAGGCTCTCTCGCACCCGGAGCCCGGGAGGGCAGGCGGGGCTATGGGCAAGGCAGCGCTCACGGGGGCAGACGGGCTCTCTGGCCCTGAGCAGCATCCAGGAAGCGCTTAGCCCGCGCCGGGGCCGGCCTAGGCACTCAGAAGCCCCTGCCCTCTAACGGGAGACACAACAGGTCCGCCGATCCCCGGAAGAGGGGAGGGAGTCTGGGGCCCGGCTGCACCCAATGGGAGGCCAAGAGGCGGAGACAAATTGGGTGGGGGGGGCCAAGGGAGCGGAGGACAGAAACAAGTTTTCCGGAGGGCCTTAGGCGCAGGAGCCCCGGCTCCCCGGCACGGACAGCACGAGGAGGGGAGAGGCGCCGGCGTCCGGGCGGAGGCCGAGCCCGAGCCTTGGGCCCGGGGACCCGGGGGAGCGACTGAGGCCTCCGTCGCCACTTACCGCGGCCGTCGCCAGGCTGTGCATCTTGGGAGCGGCTCCTATTCGCTTGCCGCCGCCGAGCGCCCCGGTCCCGCGTTGCCGCTTCAGCAGTCCGGACGAGAAGCGGCGGCCACCGCCATCTGCCCGCCGCTGGCTCCGCCCCCTCCACCGCCCTCTGACCCTTGACCCCGCCCCCGCACTCCGGGGGCCTCGGCCCCTGCTCCCGCCCGGCTCTAGTGCCCGCGAAAGGGAGCAGTCCGGAGCTAGGACCTATTTCCCGCCCCGCCCCTTAACTCGGCTGTGGGAAGACGTCCCACTGCCCTTCACAGTCTCCGAGCTGGTATCCCAGAGCCGGAGGTGGCCCCTGTTCCGGTTACAGAGGCAGGAGAAGGGCGGGAAAAAAATGAGCGAGATATCTAGCCCTCACCCCCGCGCCCAATGCCCTCAATGGGCGAGGAGGGCGCATGCGTCAGGAGCACCGGGGGAGCTGCTGGGTAGAAAATAAGTCACGGGAGGAAGGTGGGGGGGGGGCTGAGGTTGAGCTGCGCAGGCGTGGCGGGAGGCGGGCTGCAGCTGCTCAGCGTCGCTCGGCAGGAGCCGAGAAAGGGGCGGGGGCGGCAGGGGGCGGGGCGGCAGGTTGTGCGCACGCACGCGCTGCGTCTGTCCGGCCTGGCTCGGCATTGCGCGCTGAGTGAGGGAGTGCGTGCGTGCGTGCGTATGCGTGCGGTCCCGGTTCCCGCCATCAGCCGCCGGCCCTGACGGGGGGCAGAGCGCGCCCGCTCCTCTGCACCCGGCGTCCCCTTCTCCCCCTCCCCCATTCCGCGTCCCAGCCCGGCTCCCCGGGGGACTCCTGGAGCTGCCGCTGCAGGTAAGGAAGACTCGGCCCGGCCGTCCCGGCTGCCCCTCGCTTCTCGCCCCCGGCCCGCCCCCTTCCAGCCGCCCGGTCCGGGACGCCTGCGGCGCTTCGGGCCCCAGCTCCCCGCCCACCCGGGCTCTCTCCCTCGAGAGACCCTCGAGCCCCGGCTCAGGCCTCCTGCCCCTGCAGGCCATTCCTCCGCCCAGGCGCCTCTGCTGGTCCCCTCCTCCCTGAGGTGGGCTTCGACCCCTCTCCCCGCACCGCGGGAGAGAAAACACCTCCCCTGCTCCTGGGCGCTCGGTGAGAGCCGCGTCCCCGCCCCCTTCGGGGACTCCGGGCCCAGCAGACTTTCTGCTGGACCCAACTTGAACTTCCCCGGGTCTGGAACCCTGTGCCTCTGGTGTTTTCTTTTCTCTCCTCGCCGCTCCCCCGCCTCCGAGCCCAGCCCACTGACCCTCCCACTCCCCCTGAGTTAGTAGGAAGGCTCCCGTTCCCCGTGCCCCACTCCCCTCCCGCCCCCGCTCCCCATTCATTCATTCCTGCCTTGGACGCTGAGTCCGAGTCCTTTGCCTTCCCGGACCTTCCGGGATGGCCGAGGGATGGGCCGTGGACAGCTCTGCGCACACCTGTTACGGGCTACGAGGGGCAGCAAAACCCCGACTTGGGATGTTCCCAGCAACTAAGGCGGCAGGAGGGAATGCTGTTTCATTCCGGAGGGGAGGGGGGGAGAGAGAGACAGAAATGAACCTACCGAGAAGGGGCTAGCGTGTTGTGGTTCTGCAGCCAGCCAATCGGGTGGGGTCCTGCTGCCAGCACCTGGCTGCACAGCCAGCTGAACGGAACTGGGAGAGGGTCAAAAGCGATAAAGTCTCTCCCGAACGGCTTTGTGCTTGCTTCCCTAGTTTCTGGGATGTGAGAATTGCTAGGAGAATGATTCAGTGTAAAGAGGCTATCCTCTATTTTTGTTGCGTAACTTCATACAGTGACTGACAAGTATCTGAGTGTGAGAAAAACAGACCCCTTTGTTAATGTTGAGGCAGATTTCTTATTTTCTTAACAGCAGGAAATAAAAGCCCCAGGAAGATTCATTGTATACTATATTAAATAGTGGGGATACTGAAACTCTCTCTTTACTTTGTAGCGTTTAGTTTGAGGATAGCGTTGAAGTATAGGGTAGTTAGGAAAAGAATCCCAATGCAGAGTGCTGTTTTTTAAAAAAATTATTCACTGTATGTTTCTGCATCTAAGTTTGGCTCCTGCTCTTTGGAAGTTTTTTAGAGTGGGTTTTTTTAGAGAGAAGGGGGTGTGTGTGAAAGGAGAGTAAAGTTTACAAGCTGTTCCTATATTTAATTGGCTTTCATTTTTGGTAATAAGTTGGTTTAGGTTTATAGAATTCTTTTAATATAAGATGTTTTATTTGTTTTTTAATTGAATCCCCTACATGTTCAATTCTTTGTAGAGAGAGAATAAGAAGAAACTACTTTAAGAGGTTACAAGAGAATTGCTACATGGGGCCAGACTCATGGTTCATGCAGTGCAGAATTCTATCTCAGACCTAGGCATGATCTCTTTAAAAAAGACAAGATAGATGTAAACACATCTATTAATCAACTAGCATTTATTAAGTACCAGGAAATGATAGGCACTGAGGATCCAGAGACAGAAATGCTGTGCCTGCCTTCAGGAGGCTTACAATGTAGTCAGGGTAGATACACATACATGTAAGTATGTGTAAAATGATAATTTGTGGGAGGAGATCAGGAAAGACCTCATGTAGGAGGTGTCCTTTTAAGCTTTGAAGGAAAACTAAGGATTCCAGGAGACTTCAAAAATCATTGGCTGTTTTTCTTGGCTTTTAATTTTTATGGTTTTTCCTTCTTTGGTATTTGAATTGCTTGCTGTTCTGAGGTAAAATTTATGTCCTCTGAACTCCTTATTTTCATTAACTCAGGAAAAACTTTATAGATGATTCTGATTGTGTACTTCCTTCTAGCTAGGATTCCCAGGCCTGTACATTTCAGTTGGTAATGATTTTTACATTTCTAGGTTAACCTTGCTTATGGGGAAGTGGTATCCTGTCTCTGATGCAAGAGTAGGTGCTAGTGTTGAAGGGATCTGATTAGGAAAAGAGCTACTTTTCCTTGGGACAAATGAACATTATGATCTTTTGCCCCTGTTATCAGTGGACCTCAAACAGTAGAAACTGCATGATAATTTAGACTGGACAGTGTTCTAGGTACAATTAAGTATTTTAGAAGCACTGGGTCACTAGTAATTTGCTATATATGGCAAGTACTTTTCCCTTTTTATAGCAACCCTATGGGCTGTGGAAGAAAAGGAGCAAAAAAGTTTCCAGTTTTTGGATTCCAAAGCTATCATTTGGCCTACTCTTCCTATAAGATTACTTGCTACACTTGGGAAAATTTTAGAGTGTTGTGCAAATTTAAGGTGTTAACATTAGAATTGGAAGGTATCTAAGAGGTTGTACCTAGTCTGTATTCCCCCCCACCCCCATAGTGCCTCAGTTTCCCCATTATTCAATATTTTCAACTGGTGGCTCAGTGGATAGAGCACTGAGCCTGGAGTCAGGAAAACTTGAGTTCCTATACAGCCTTAGACACTTATTAGATGTATAACCTTGAGCAAGTCATTTAATCTGTGTTTGCCTCAGTTTCCTCAGCTATAAAGTTGGGATAATAATAGCATTTACTTTGCAGTGTTGTTTTGAGGATCAAATGAAATGAATTGTAAAGTGCTTGGCACATAGTAGGTATTGTATAACTGTTTATTGCATTTGATTTTCTACCTACCTATCTCACAGGGTTCTGAGAAAAGCAGTTTGTAAAACTTCAAGTGCTATATAGATGTGAATTGTTATTTTTCTTATCCCTTCCCTTCTTCACAATGAATGGAAAACTTGGGGAAGATTATTTATAGGGCTAGAGACTGGATCATTGATTTCATTGGTACTGGAGAAAGGGCATGGGGAAATGATAATCATTTATATGGTGTTTACTCTGTGTTAAGCACTTTACAAATATCTCATTTTGTCCTCACAACAACTCTCTAAAGCAGGTACTATTTTTATCCCCATTTTACATTTGAGGGAACTGAGGCAAACAGAGTAAGTGATTTGTTCAGTGTTACACAGCTAGTGTATGAGGCCACATTTGAACTCTGGTCTTCTTGAACTAAGGCCTGGCATTCCATCTACCATGACTCTGGTACAGGAAACTTTCTGGTGAGGGCATTCCTTTTACTAATGCAAGTCGAGGCTTTCCGTGCCACTTATATTGTCTTAGTTGCTTAGAATACTTCAGTCTTAAGTCCCTTGCTCAGGATCCCCTAGCCAGTGTACATCAGAAGTACTGATTTGATTATTTCTCTGTGTAGGATGGCAGGGGGGTGCAATGGGAAGAACATTGACCTTGGAATCAGGAGGCTGCCATTCCAGTTATGACTGCAGCACTTTTTTGTGACTGGGGACACATTATTCTCTGAGTTCTTGGTGTCAACATCTGTAAAATGACCAAAATAAGACTTGCACTATCTACTTCATGGGGTTATTGAGAGAAAAGAACTTTGTAAGCCACAAAGTGCTATTATATAAATGGGAGTTGCTGTTACTGCCCTCTTGATGTTTTTTGGAACCCAGAAAGACATGGGTTCAAATTCTGCCTCAGACATATATTGTGTGTTAGTTGACCTCTTGATACTCTAGACCAGAGATGTCAAACACCACAACACTCAGAGTGGCCAGAACCAGATTAAAATGTAATGGGGAACTATTTAATAACAAAAATAAAAATACAATAAAATAGATAATGCTATATTTTAAACACTAAGTATGTGGTCTACCGGGATCCTTATGTACAGCTAAGGGGCCCCCTCCTCCCCATTTCTATTCGAGTTTGACACCACTGTTTTAGAAAACTGTAAGACTAGTCATATGTTGTAGATAAAAGTGCTAACCTGCACTGGTAGAGGGAGTTCATTCACCTGAGAGTTCCATATACTATACTAAATGAAGTCACAGCACTGGTCCTAATCTCTTCTTAGGAAATGGTTTCCTTGTAAGGACAGTGTGTTTTTGAATGAATATCTGACGTAAAGTTGTGAGACTAGTGAAGAAAGGGTTGCATGAGTTTTTTTTTTAAAGTAGTATCCAGTTTTAGATGCACTTTTTATTTGTGGACATAGAGGTGGAAAATGTTTTGGGGTTTTGTTTTTGCGGACTTGGTATGTATTCAAATGATGGATAAGAATGTAAGTAGAGTGGACCTTGATTGTGGGGAGCCCTTGTGTCAGGTAGAGTATGGATTTGACTCTCTGAAATGGGAAGTTTTTGAAGACTTTTGAGCAGGACAGTGGCTTCTCTCAGTTTACAAATATTAGTTATCTTCTTTGAGTCTAGCACTTTGAAAGATACAAAAGAAGTATGAGAAATCCTCTTATCATAATATCATAGCATTAGAGGTCATCTGCTCCATCCTCTTATTTATATGGATGAGGCAACCAAAGACAAACTTAAGTGACTTGTTGAAGGTCATAGATGACAAAGCCAGGATTGAACCATGGGTTTTCTGATGTCAAATCCAGCGTCCTTTCTTCAGGAGTTTACATTTCATGGTGGCTTCTGTAAATACTAAGCAGCATATTCATGGGCCTCTAAAACCATCATAAAAATAGGGGTTTTTGGAAGTTGATGCAATGGCAGTATGCAAAATGTATCAGAGGCAAAGCAAAATATAAGAAGCAAGGAGACCAGTTACTAAGTTTTTGCAGTGAGGAGATTAAAGGTATGATAAAAGTGACAACTAAGGGTAGGATTTAAATGACTTTTCAAAGGAAGACTCAACTGCTTATAGAAATTGAAGGATACTGACTTAAAAAAGCACTATGTTTGGTAAAAGTAGTGTAATCAAGAGGAGAAAGAAAGACATCAAGTTTGAAATGGTGATATAATAGCCAAGTGGAAAGGTTTTATGCAGTTGGAAATATAATATTAAGGTTTTGGTGAGAGTTCAGGACTGAAACATAAATTTTCCAGAGCTTGGAATTTGCCTGTTTTTGGTCAGTTTGTATCAATACTGCATTAACACGTTTTGGGGGTGGTGGGAGTACGTACATGGACGTTTTTGGGTTTTGTTGTCGTTTTTTAAACTAAAGGCAACATTATGTAGCAGTGTTTTTAAAGACATCAACAAAGAATGTAGTCTCTTTACTGTGGTCTTAATTTCAAAATGTTGCAGGGACAAATGAACTCATAGTCTTATTATCAAAGTACATCTTGACTTAGAGCCCTGATGTACCTCATTTTTGCACAATGTTCCTGAAAATTTCTGCCGATCAGTTTTTTGTGAAATCATAGTTAATATTTAAGAACTTGGGGGAGGGGGAGAGTCATGCTACTAAAAATACTAAAAAGATAATCTTTTGTTATGCCAATGATCAGACTTTTTTTTTTTTTGAATTTTCATATATTGGATTTTCTTAAAGCAAGCACAACTGTATTTTCTTTAGCTTGAGTTGATGTCTTCAGGAGGACTGGAATAGCTGCAGAATATGGGTAGTTCCCCAAGAAGAGTTCTTTACCTATGGCACAAGCATCAAAATAAAGGTGAATTGTTATTAATTAGCTTTCATTAAAAAATAAAAATCACTGAAATGTAAGTAATATTTTCATTACCGTATTTTATGTTTGCACATATTTGGAAATTGGCAAGAACTGACAGCATTTTCCGTGCTGTATTAGAAACCAGCATATTTTGAACTTTTAGATTTACACATGCTATTTTATACAATGCCCGTCCTAAAATATGAACCCTCAAATACAGGAAATAAGGGAACAGGAACATTATTGCCAACATATTTGGCTATATTATATAATGTCCAAAATAAAATCACAGTTTTTAAAATGAGATGACATTTAAGGTAAAAAGGACTTGTTGAACATCTGTAAAAAGCAATAAGTAGTTAAGGATATTAACGGGACCTGGGATTTAATTGGTATAGGGAACTCCTTGATGAGAAAACTCACTACCCCTGTAAGTTAATACCTTCTCAAAAACTTCCAGTCTCAGTGAGTTGCCTAATTTATAATTTCTAATATTAATCAACGCTACTGTTGCCATGATAAGAAAATTAGTATTATGAAATCAAAATAATCTTGACCTGTAAGCTCACATTAGGTGTAACTTCTCCCAGTCCATGGTTCTATGCTGAAAACTGAAGAGAATGAGTATGGGAGGGCAAAAATGTTTAATTCCTTGAAAGCCCAAATAGGTACTGTCCATAGAAATGGTCATCTTCATGTGAATATTATTTAATCACATCTGCCAATTTCTTGAACTGCATCTTTTTTTTTTCTCCTTGAGAGAAAAGAGGTTTTAATCAATAGAAATAATTTATCAAGTATTCAAAAGAAGAAGCAACATGTTGACTAGTAAAAAGGTACTACCCAGTAGAATGAGCCCTGTCTTTGTAAACCAAAGACTAGCATTCAAATCCTGGTTCTGCCCTTAATTCTTGCACCCTTCACCACTCTGAGTCTCAGGTGGAAATCGAGGGGTTCAGATTAGGCAGTTTCTTCTGCCTCTGCCTAACTCCCTGAATCCTGTGGTGCTCTTCAAGGGAGGGTCACAAAGAGTCATGTAGTGCTTCAGAAAGAATGCAGGGGGCAGAAAGGTCACCTATCATTGTTCATGTACTTTAGTAAACCTGGATCCATAGAGCTCTATGCTTCATTAAGTAACCTTTTTTTAAAAATGTGATTTCTTCTGTTGAGAAGGTTCTAGTGTCTACTGATGTCACTTGGTACCTTAGGAAAAACAGTGAAAAAAGAAAAACATGGTTCTTTGTTCTCCTTTTGAATTTGGGAGCCTGAGCCTTAAAAATGCTTAAGGGAAGGTGTAGGAGAAATATATATAACAAGTGGTCTAACTTCTAATTTTGTGGAGCTAAAAATTATATGGACCATTGTTTTGGGGATGTTTCACTAAGCATCTTTATTTTAAGAGCCCACCTCATTACTACACAGTAGATCTCTTGTGTTCTTCCTGGCATAGTCACTTCATAAATGATCTGTGTTCTAGTGAGTTTTCGTCAGTAAAGAGTGAAGTCAAATCCTTGCTGTGTGGGAAATTTCAGAATGTACCTTGAGAGAGTCCAGGTTTGCACTTTGAAAGATGAGGAATACACATTGTAGTGGATAGTGGGACCTTTTTTTTAGGAACTTGGTGAATGGAACAGGAATTGGCCTTGTAATGAGGATTTATCATTTCAGTATGTACCTTTGTATACTTTTATACTTGATCAGTATACTAAAGGAAGTCAGTTATATGTGTTTAGGGGGGAAATGCTTCAAGGACATGCTACATGCAATGTAACAATGTCAGTATTTAGAAAATAACAGTAGCAAACATATTGCTGACATGAAATATGGACAGTTACTAGTTTGAGCAAAAATGTCGTCTTAACTAAGAAGATGATGATTGTGATGGACTCTAGTGTTCAGTGGTAGCTTCCTGTGCCCAGAAAAATTACATTGCTACTTAGATCTTACAATAAACAGAAAAATTATAATTTTGTATAATGCTTTTCAATGTCTTTGAGTGATTTCATCGTTTTATTTTCTTCTCATAATCCTATATGGTAGGTAGGTCAGGGAACAGTGATTCCTCATTTCTCTGGTCATTGGAAGGAAGTGTTCCAATGAAAATTCCAGATAACTGAAGCTTATTCCTTTTAAAGATGCAAACTTATCTTAAGGACAGTTTTTCTATAATGTATTACATGCTTCCCTGCTTTCTTAAACACAATATCCACAACATAATTTAATCTTTTCTCGATGACTTGGGGTCATCATAGACTTCAGTTATTCAACTATGTTCTAACATATTAATTCATTCAGGGATTAATGAGACGTAGAGAACTGTCTGGCCTTACACAAAATAGCCCTAGACTGCTGTACTTGAAAACAAGAAAAAAGTCAAAGGGGCTGGCCTGCTGTTGATAGTTTTTTTGTTTCTTTCCTTGACTGTCAGCTCTGACTTGCTCTCCTATGGCCTCTTGTCTGGTTGTCATCAGAACACTAATGACTCAACGTCAATAACTTTTTAAAGTTTATTCCCTACTGCATGTTCAATCTTACTAATACACAAGGGACCAGGTGCTTCTGCCTATTCCACGGGGTGAGAATAAATGGGTTTGTTGGCAACTGTTTCTTGCTCAAGAGATCTTTTTATATCATGATTGTGCTCTAGAGCATTGGGGTCAAACTCCAGTAGGAATGGGGCCACTAACCATACATAAGGGCAACAGATTGACTTAATTTTTAAATGTAATATTATCTGTTTTGTTATATTTTTATTAATTTCATTAAATATTTCCCAGTTACTTTAATCTGGTTATGGCACACAAACTTGGGAGTGTTGCCCCTGCTCTAGATAGTTGATGTCCACTTGTAGTAAGTAGGCTGTTGTAGTATTAGCACCATTTTACAAATGAAGAAATTGAGGAAAAGAGACTTTACTTTGTGGCTTGCTTAAAGGTACATAAGTAATCGGTAGTAGGGGCAGGCAGAACTAGCACAGTTTTCCTGAATTATCAGCCCTGTGCCTTTTTTTCTGCACTGCATTGCTCCCTGGTGATTCACATAAATCAGAAAAAAAGATGAAATATTTAGTGGCTTAGCATCACATGAAACTTTATTTGGACTACTTTGGTATTTGAATTGAAAACTGAAGCCATTTTTTAAGTTAGTATTCTACGGATATGTGAAAATAAAAAACTGAATCACTTACTTTTTTTGTTTAGACATTTTTGGATAACATTTTGTATTTTGATTTCTGGGTTAACTTGACTGTTTACTTGTTGACATTTGAAAATTTACTTTGAAAAGTTTTATATATCCAATAATTACAGTAAATAGAAGTACATTAATAGAAATCTGAATATTTGTTAAGGATTTAAAAAGTGAAAAGGCCATCTCTTTGAATAACAGAAATAGTTGACTAGAAAATGTGCTACTTTGTTAGAAATTTAGTCCCCTGTTCCAAAACTATTTTTACTAGCTAGAATAGGTCAAGTAATTTGTTTTCTATGACTATAGCAGAGTATGATACATGGATAAATGTTTAATAAATTTTGTTTGTTTTTGAGGGAGGCGTGGGTTCAGTGATACTAATGAGTTCATTTCCCCATGTGCTATAATCCTAGATGTTAGACTAACTTTATTAGAAATTTTTTCTTATTATTCTCCCTATATATGTATTTGCTTATACTGCAGACTATTGGAAGTAATGACACTTGGCGGACATGCATTGTTATTTTGAGAGGAGTTATAAACAGCTGAATAGACAAATAATGGAATCAGATTGGTGGAAACACTATTTCTTTTTGGTAGGTGTTTGCAAGTCAAGACCTATTGGCTGTTCATAAAGAATGGAATCAGCTCTTAAATGGTTAGTAGAGACTGATCCAAATTGTAATAGAATATCACTTTCAGAATGGCATCTTTGTAAGCTTGTTTTTAATTGGCATTTACTAAATGAAAGAAAAATGGTGTGTATTGGACAAAATACAGACTTGGACATTTTCTTTCTTTAGATTTGCCCTTCTAATAAGGTTACCATCAACGTATAGGTATAGGTGAGTGGCTTTAAGAAGCAGCTAGTGAATATGCAACCAGTTTGCTTTTTTTAAAAAAAATCTGGCTGGAATAATGGTACTTTTAGGGAGATGTGTAAATGACTAAAATTTATAGTGTAAGAATAGTAAAATATATCAATTGAGTTGATTATTGGCGAATAGGTAATCAGTCTATTAACTAACACCTTTATCCATGATGAATTATAATTTTTGCTTTGTTCTATTTTTTCCTTCCTCAGAACCTTTCAATTGAAGTTGTGATTTTCTTTTTAATTTGAGTAGAAGCAATTTATTTTTAAAAAGTATGACTCCTTTGAAGATACATGGTCCTATCCGAGTACGGAGCATTCAGACGGGGATTACAAAGTGGAAAGAAGGATCCTTTGAAATTGTGGAAAAAGAAAATAAAGTCAGCCTAGTGGTTCACTATAATGCTGGAGGAATTCCAAGGACATTTCAGGTATTCTCATTTTGGGTTTGGAGTAGATTAATTAGTGCCCTTTAGTGAATAGTAGTTTTATGCCAGAGTTAAGTTTCATGTCAACTCCCTTGCTAGACTATTTGTTCTTGTTTCTTATTTCCAGTACACTAATCCTTTTGTATAAATGCATTGTAAATTATTCAAGAGCATTGTTGGGTGGCCTGCAAAAGCAGACAGTAAGTACCATTATTTAAGGGGAAAATGGGGCTTGGAGTCAATATCCAAGCTATTTTCTGTTGATTTTTTTAAAATTTAGGACAATGTTTTAGTACTTTTTCTTTGTTTTTAAAATTTGTGATGGATACCAAAACATTTTAGTCTTAGTCATTAAAAAACTCACAGAGACATAAAAATTTTTTTTTTAACAATTCTGCCGAAGACAGAATATTTCACCTGTAAGGGATGTCATTTCTACTTGAAATTTTAAAAAATATGTGCATACTTTTAACATGTTTTAGGAATTTCATTGCATTCGTGTTTGTAGTTTTGTGGTGTTAGAAGCTTTGTGTATCAAAAAGGCACTAATCTGGGTGAGCTAATTTTATAATCATGTTACATGTAGAATTTTTCATACCTAAGTGATTTAATCTCAGTATATACCACCATGTTCATATCATGCAAAAGTATAGGCTTTATTCCACATGTAAGTGTGTGAGTATCATGATCTGGCTAGTGGGCTGCCCTTGTATGTGTGTAGGGGAGTGTGGGGGAGGGTAATGCAGCTTTATGTTTAAGTGGTTGATGCAAAATTCCTTTGATCATATTTAGACAAAAGTGCTATCTCTCTAAAAATAACCTGTCGTTGTTTAAGGGTATAAAAAGTACTTTTGAACTAACATAAGTCCATCTCCAATAATGCTCATAAAGTGAAGGGTGAAGGAGTTGGTGGTAACATAAGGAAAGGAATTAACTAAAGCCGATGCTTCCACACACATTGCATTGACCATCTAATAATAAAACAAATTAAGTATAGATTTGTGCCTGCCTTCAGTGCAGGCTAGGACTCTGTGAGAAGATTCCATTCTTTGACTTTTGTCTGTTGGAACTTGATCTCAACTGAGGCTGTAGCCTCAGTTACTTTCCAGTCTTAATGAAAAGAACAAGTCCAGAAGTGACTTGCTGAGAAGTTATTGAGGCTTCCTACAGTTTTGTTCTGTACATCAGGAGGGCTCTATTATATACATATATGGTCTTTTTAATATTGTGGTTTCTGAGAGAACCAGAATTTTAATTTCTTGGCTTGTTTGCATGCTAAAAGAACACTTAATATTTTTTCCCCTTGAATTCAGTGCTCTGGTTTTAAAGGAGGTGGTAGGCTATTCACTACTAGACTAATGTGTTATAAGAACTTTTTTTCTTTTCAGTCCCAGGCCTATTCTCCTAATACTTCCAATTCTTAATTAGTTTTCCAAATCACTTTGCTTTATATATATATAGCAAATACATTGTTCTGATTAGGGTCATAAATTTGGACTTTCTCTGAAGTTTTAAACAATAATAGAATTTTGTGTAAGTAAGAGACTCTTAAGAAACGAATTAACTGATATGTGTGTATATTCATGCTTTTCCAAAAATTGACAAAAGCCAGTTGGACCACACTTTTTTTTAAATGAGATTATCTTTTATTTCTTCTGTGATAACTCTAGGCATAAAGTTAAGTGGCACAGGGAGTTATCCTCATATTGTAAGCAGAAGGAAATATTGAATGAACATTTGTGGGGCTTAAGGTGGGGAGAAGTTCAGGCTAGGATACTTTAAGCGGTGGGAAGAATTAACCTTATCCTGTAGAAGTAGCTAAGAGGGAACAAGTTACTATTCTTTTTTAAGATCATCTAAAATCAGTTTCAGAGCCACACAGCTTGGTTTTATTGAGGAAAAATAAGATGAGTTCTAAAAACAATGTATTCTAGAATGCCTTCGAGTCTTACTTGTGACCAAGAGTTAAGGGGAGAACCCAACAGAAACTGGGTTGGTTATTCATTGTTAGAGACAACTTAGGGACTGGGCCTGTAACTTCAAAAGGTAGAGGGGGACTCTTACATGAGAAAACTCCTTCTGCCAATGCAGGTCTCTAGATGGTCTTAGAGAATTACCTAGAACACTGAAAATCTAGTTATCTTGCCCAGAGTCATACAGACAGTACATATTAGAGGTAGGGCTTGAAACCGGGTCTTCCTGATTTTGAGGCTAGTTTTCTGGGCACTACACCATGCTGTCTTTCTGTGGTCAACTTAGGCAATAAAAGTGACACATTTTGTATATTTGTGAAAATTGGGGGATTTTAGGGGTGGTGATTAGAAATTTATGGGTATCATAGTTTGGTAGAAAACTTTATTTTTATGCCATTTCTGATTAAGATTTGGTATTTTAAATCTTTTGCTTGAAAAAATTAGCATGATCAGATATATTCATTGGGAGATGCCTGTATTGTTGTTCTTTCTCTCTGTAGTATTTATGGATTAATGATGGGCAGTTAGTGACACCATTATTTCATCAGACCTTGAATAGTCGGTACACTAATTTTTATTCAATTTTGTTAAATTTGTCCATGTTTCTGAAAATACAGAGCTACTAGCTTTAACAGTAACTTAGATTCGGCAACAATGTAAAATATTTTTAAAGAAACTTTTGTTAGCATTTTCATAATTGTATTACTACTTTCAGAAAAAGTATTGATTTTATTGCAATAAGAAATGGAGAATAGGGGAGGCTAGATGGCATAGTGAATAGACCACCAGCCTTGGAGTCAGGAGGACCTGAGTTCAAATCTGGCCTCAGACACTTAATGCTTACTAGCCATGTGACTTTGGACAAGTCACTTAACCCCAATTGCCCCTCCAAAAAAAGGGAATGGAGAATAAAGTCTTCTTTATAATAGGGAAAGCTAGGTTTGCTATGGTGAAGGAAGGAAATGTTTATGAAGATAATATCCTTTAACTAGTTCTTCATTGACAGTTTCACATTGATAATAATAAGATCGTTTGCCTTTCTCACTCAGCTAAGTCACAATATAAAGAATGTGGTTCTTCGGCCTAATGGAGCGAAACAAAGTCGCCTGATTCTTACGCTGCAAGATAACAGCTATTTGTCCATTGACAAAGTACCATGTAAGGATGCAGATGAAATGAGGCTGTTTCTGGATGCAGTCCATCAGAACAGACTCCATACAGGTGAGCACTAATTATCCCAAAATGTGGGGCTGCTTGGTGCAAGACTTAGTTGAATGGGAGGAAAATGGATATTTCAGGTTAAATGTGGGGAAAGTATACTGATGTTGGTTCATCTAACAGGCAAAAATCAGTGTAGGTCAAGAGACATTGTTTCTCCTAAAATACGAAGTAATTGTTGTGGTAATCAAGGAGTTCCACCAAAAGGTGTCTTGTTTGGTACGGGGTTTGACACTGTTGATGAAACTTGCTTAAAGAAAACCTTCTTAAAAGAAAATAATAGTTGATAAATTGTAAGCTGGCCTTACTAAAAAAAATGTAAAAAGGGAACTCTTCATTTCTAAACAAACATACATAAGAATTCCCCCTACTTACGTGCCCATTGTGTTTTACAAGTTCATTTTTTAAGTTGCTGTAATCTTTTCCCACAGAAACAGTGTCATAAATTGCGGAAAGATTCTAATACTGACTTGCAAGCCAATTTAAGTTATAACATACTTTGATTTGAGTACTAACACAAGCATACACTGTTACTTTTCAGCTGACTGCTGATTCATTATAGATTATCATGGAGCAAACTGCCCTTTTTATAACTTCATTTTGCCCAAGAGCATGTTTTCAGTTAGGTGACGTATGTCCATAGTATTGTCTTGATTTCTGCATCCTGGGCAGGAGGCTTGTGTCTTGTTAAGTGGGAGAGGAAGAAAGATAAGTTCAATGCTCTGTCCGCCACACTGTGCTGCCTCTTCTTAACTGAAATTACTATCTAGATTCTGGTTCCTCAATGGATAGCTAAGATTAGGTTGTAGGGCAGTAGGATCTTCCTTATGTGGCTTTTACCTGAGTTTTCTTGATTAAGATATAATTATATTGTTATTTATATAGCACCTATTTCAAAAAACTTCGTATCAAAAATATTTATCAATAAACATTTTGGATATCTTTTTTCCGTTTGCTTTTCCTTCCCTTCTTTACCCAATTATATGAAAATACTAGTAATCATCTCTTTGTAAAAGTTAGTGATTTGGGGGTGTGCCTTTGTCATTAGCCATGAAACCTTCCCAGGGGTCTGGTAGCTTTGGCGGAGTTCTCGGGAGCAGGACTACACAGAAGGAAGTCAACAGGCAGTTCTCTTACATAGAAAATCAGGTATGTTAAACTGTATTTTAAAGTATTGAAATCTAATTATTAACAACTGAGGGTTTGTCATTTCTCAGTGTTTTTGAAGGTAGTTGAAGGAGATGTAATTTCTGTAGTAATGCCCTGTTTATCAGAAATCTCCTTTTAGGCACCCATTTCTTTTTATTTTAACCATTTTGTACATAACATTTAAAAAATTTACCGCACATTTCACTACTTTAAGAAGCAGAATATAAAATGAGCATTTTCTTAATGAATCAGCATCACTGTGATTATTCCTATTCCTTATTGTACTGTTTTAATATAATAATGCTTTCAACGTTATTTAGTCATGTAGAACTGCTTTACACCAAATATTGTTAGATTATTTTGTATTTAATATTTGTCTCTCTTCTGGCTGACAGACTTATCATCTCTCCCTTCTTGCTGATGTATCAGTATACTTTTCTTTAGCAGCCTCCATCCTCCCTTCTAATTTGTCATCACCAATCTGCTGTGGCCTGAGAAATCGGACCACTGAGCTTATTAAAAGTTAAAGTAAATAGGTTCTGACTGAGGCCTATGAGGCTTTCCCTACAAATATAAAGTACATTAGTTTATTTTGGGTTTGCAGATATTTTTTGCTTATTGTCTGGTGTTTTCCCTTGCCCACCACCTGTGTTCCAGGTAGTGGGGGTGATTTGATGAGTGACCTGCATAAAAGTAAGATCCCCTATAATGATCAAAAAGTGTTGGTAGTATATGTTGTCCTGTATGTAGTTTAGCTCCTTAATCTGTTGTTGGAAATTTGTTGGTCTTTGTTAATATTAAATATAGATATGGATAATAATCAGATAAATTCATTATCTTAATGGAGTCACAAGTTAATTTGAGAATACAGTTTTTCATAGAAGATAGGAAATTATTCTTCATGGAGAGGTCTCACACTTAGTGCTTGAAAAGAGTATCTCTTCTAGGTGTTTCCCCAACTACTATGTTACAACACTCAGTTTTTCTTTGGTTATTTCAATTCTGGCTTCTCCTATATAGACCACTGGTGCCACTTCTGCCGGTGTGCCCTGTGCTCTTCACCCATTTTCCCTGGTGAACGTCTCATTTCTTTTTCTCTTCCAAATCGGAATTCTGTTTGAAGCTCACCTCAGGCATTATTGGGTTGTCAGCCAAAATGGCCAGCACCATTCTTTTCTCTAATCTTTGTGGGTCTCTTTTTTCATTCTCTTGGTCAAATGCATGTTTCCAAAGGCCCACTTCTTTATCCTCTTCATCCACAACATTCCTCATGTCTGCTTTGCTCAGTGAGTGTTAGGGTTCTGTCTTTTATCTTTCATATGTGCCTGGAAATTTAGAAATTTACAAGCATATTGAAGAAAAAGAATTGCAAACATGGACTTTAATCATCTTTGTATAATTTTATTGCTTACAGTTGGAGGCATACTTGTTTAACATAGATTGCTTCTCCTTTTTTCTTTTAGACTTCTTCAAAAAAAGCAAATTTGGAATCCAAAGATGATACTACATTTCGAAAAGTTCTTGGTAATCCAGGCAGAGGATCCACAAAAACCCCAACAGGAAGTGTAATGACTGGGACCCGAATAAATACCTCTCTGACTTCTACTCCATCAACACCTTTAAGAACAGGATTATTAGAAAATCGGTATGAAGGCTATATCCATTAACAATTAGTTATCAATTGCATATATTTACAAACATGTTTTATTCTGTTTCAAAAAAATGTCTTAATTGTTCCAAAGTTGACATAATATTCTAGTGAAACTAATATTTTGAGGAGGATATTGAAAGCTAGGAAAAAGTCCAATGTGTACAAGGAGCTGTTATAATATATTAGAGATAATAATGTGAAATAATGTAGAAAGTGTATTTTTGGTAAACAGTTTGAAATTTTTTGCCCTGGTTTGCATGACAAAATTTTAGTCAGCATGTATTATAAATTTCTATTATAATTTTAGTCAGCATCAGTATGTGTGTGCAAAGCAGAGAATTAGGTATTGTCGACAACAAAGGGGGCTTTTTAAAAGCTAGGACTGCTGCTTGGGGTGCAAGGGATGATAGTGAGAAGGCAAAAATACTTAATTCTTTATTTTCTCTGCTAAGGAGGATGATCTTTGAGCTATAAAGGACAGAAGACAAATATTTTAATAAAGAACTGAAACTCAAGTTGTAATAAGAGTATATAGCTATCCTAGATGAATTCAAGTCACCAGACCTTAATGAACCCCATCTTAGGGCTATGAAATAACCTGTTAGAGTGTTTGCTAAGCCATTGTCATTGATTCCTGAAAGATCAGGAAGAATGGGAAAAGTACTATAGGATTTAAAAAGAGCAAGTATTTTGTTTTATTTTTTTAAGAGAAGATAGTAGAGTCTGCAAACTATAGCCCAGTAAGTTTGATTTCAATGTCTAGCAAACTTCCAGAGGTGGGAGCATCTAGAAAGGGAAACAGCAGGTTGGTGATTCTGAAGTAATTTGTTTCCTTCCCCCTCTCCCCCACTAGATTAGTAGATCTAGGGAATATAAAACATAGTTTGCCTAGATTTTAACACTGCATCTGACAAAATCCCATTCTGTCCTTTGGACAAGATAGAATAATATGGGCTTAATATAGTGTAATCTGATACGTTCAAAGCTAGTTGAATAACTGGATCCAGAGAGTAGTGACTAATGAATCAGTGTCATCTTTGATGGTTGTTTTCTTTTGGAGCGCTCTAGAGCCCTATCCTTGGCCCCGTGACGTGTTTAACATTTTTATCATGACTTGAATGAAGGCAGAGAGGGCATTTGCTGATCAGATTTGCCATTGGTAGGAAGCTGGGATAGCCACACGTTGGATCATAGTGTTAGGATCCAAATAGATCTCTCTGGGCAGGAGTGGTGGTCTGGATCTAAGAGGGAACTTAATAGAGAGAGGTAAGTGTAAAATCTTATACTTGGTTTATAAAAGAAAGGCAAACTACCCACTAACTTCACAAGTGCCAGGTCACCAGTTTGTGGCTAGCTAGCTAGTGGTCAAATGAAAAAAATACAGACATTTTAATGACCTGCAAGTTTTTTTGGCAGCCAAAAAAGATAACATGATCAGAGGCTTCTTTAAGACACTTAGAGTATCCAGAGTATGAGAAGTAATGATTATGCTGTAGTCTGGCCTAAATAGCACATCTTGAGTATTTTGTTTAGATCTTGTTACCACATTTTAGAGGGACCTTAAATTGGGGAGAGCCTTCAGAGGAGGCAACCAAGAAGCTGAGACTAGGCACCATTCCACATGGACATCATATGAAAGAATTAAATACTTTTGGCTTGGAGAAGACCAGGGAGACATGTTAGCTATCGTCAAGTATTCCAGTGGTTGTCCTACTGATGCTCACAGAGGACAAACCTGAGAGCCAAAGGTAGAAGTCATTGGCATTTGTTAACATGAGGGCTGTTCAGATGTATGAGGGGCTGCATTATAAAAGAGCTCACTAGGAGCAAGAGAGGCCTAGAGGTAATTCTGGTGTAGGCTGAGCTTGATGACCTCTGAGAGACTGAATGAATGGCGGATATCATGGTCACAGATACTATCCTCAAGGACATTAGGAATTCTAATTTTGATGGTGTAATTAATGCATTAATGTCTTGATATTTAGAATATCTATTCTCTGTATTCTGTAGGAATGAAAAGAGAAAAAGATTGCTCTCGACAGGGTCAGAGATGAATGAAGATTACCCTAAGGAAAATGATTCATCATCGTAAGTTGCCATAAGAGCCTTTGTGGCGTTACATTAGTGTTTCTTACCCTGATAGTTGGATCCACCCGGGAGTACAGTACAGATGGTTAGAGAACTGAATAGGTATTAAGTGATGGTATTCAACTGTGTGCCATCTGAAAAGAATGATGTGGCAGCTGTCGCCCTCAGTGTTTATTATTTGCAGTGCCAGGAGGGAGAGAAGGAGTACAGGTCTGATGGAGAGGAGAGAATACTGAATTTGGAACTGGGATACCAGGCTTCACCTCTAGGATCTACTGAAAATTCCCTGTGTTCACTTTGGTCAAGTCACTTGACCTCTAGCTGGGCCTCAGTTTCCTTAACTGTCAAATAGGAAGTTGGACTCCGAGGATCTTTCCTATGGTACTATTAACTTTGAACAGATTTTTTAATAGTATTTGTTCTTTTGGAATGAACTGTTTTAATTGTGATCATTAACAAGAAGAAAGGAAAAGGGAAGTAGTTCGAGGGAGTAGTGTAATTTAGCCTCTTTGAAAATTGTTGCCATTTACTAAATCAGGCTTATGCAGCATAGGGAGATTTTAGGCAGAATTCAGTAACCTTTCACAATGGTATCAGTCAACAAGCTTTAAGCACCTATTATATAGCAGTCACTGGGGATATAAGTACAAAGAAAAAACAATCCCTATTCAAAAAAAACTTACATTCTAACAGGGAAGACAATACATAGAGAATATATAAAGAGAATAGTCACAAAGTAGTTAAGTACAAGGCAACTTGAGAGGGAGATTGGTGTCATTTGGGGGAAGAGGATCAGGAAAGGCTGCGTGGCACTTGAGTAGCATCTTGAAGGAAGAGGAAACATTTTTTGAGACAGAAGTAAAGAGGTGGTAAATTCTGGGCATAAGAGATGGAGTGCTGTGGGTAAGGAAGAAACAGAAGGCCAGTTTGACTGGATGAGAGTGGACAGGAGGAGGAGTAATGTCTGATGAAACTGGAAAGATGGCATGGAGGTGTTAAGGGTTTTAGAAACTAAACAGAGGTTTATCTTTTATTGTAGAGGCAATAAAGAGTTGCTGGAGTTGGTTAAATAGGTAAGTAACATTGTCAGATCTTAGGAAAGTCAACTTTGGCAGCAATATGTAGGATGGGCTATAGGGAGGAGTGGTTTTTGAGGCAAGCAAACCATTTAGGCTACTAAAATAATCTAGGTGAGGTGGTGCTGATGAGAATAGATAAAAGGAGTCTTATATGAAAACGCTGTCTGGTTGTTTCAGTTGTGTCTACTTGTGACCCTATTTGGGGTTTCTCTGGGGAAGATACTGGAGTGGTTTGCCATTTCCCTCTCCAGGTCATTTTACAAATGAGGAAACTGAGGCAGACAGGGTTAAGTGACTTGCTCAGGGTCACATAGCTAGTAAGTGTCTGGGGCCAGATTGTGGCTCGGGAAAATGAGTCTTCCTGACCCTAGACCCAGTGCTCTACCCACTGTGCCACCTAACTGCCATTCAACAATTTAGCAGTGATAACAAAAGATAGGAATGGTAAGTGTTAGAGGGCTTATGGAAGGACAGGCACACTCAGTAATACATTATTACTATATTTGTGAGTTGGTCCAGTAATTTTGGAAAAGTTTGAAATTATGCTTATAGAGTGACTAAAATGTCCATACCCTTTGATTTCTAGATCCCACCAAGGCAATTTCCCCAAGGAGATCAAAGATAGAAAGAAGGGTCTCACATAATAAAGGTCCCTAATCCTTTCTTTTCACCCCCACCTAGAATCTTCTCTTGTAGTGAAGAAAAACAAGCAGAATGAATTACTACAGCAATTCTGACGTTCTATACCTGTAGTCCCCCACCTCTCTACCCAGAAGAGGGAGTATGTCAAGCGTGATGACCTGGCAAATTTGTGCAAAAAATGTCATCAATCCTATGGGAAAATGTTTGGAGTAATGAAAGTTATATAACAACTTCAGTTCTACTTGATTCTTTTCAGATGAACTAAGATTTTAAAATGCTGAATTGAATCTGTGGGTTAAAAAAAAGGCAGGTGCAAAAGTAGTTCCAAATTGGTTAGTCCAAATTTTTTGTAAAGCTGTATGAAAATATAAATAAGAATTATAAAAATGTATTTATTTGGTTTGACCCAGTGGTCCTGTTATGGGGCTACTGATATGAAAAAAAGCTTATCTACACAAAAATACTGCAGCAACACTTTTTTTTTTATTTCATTTATTCATGAATAAATGATTAATTTATTTTTTGAAATTACATTTTTAAAAGTTGTAATTATTAAGCATTTTTTTCTCCCTATTGAAAAAAATACAGAAACCTTTATATCAGATAAGCATAGTAGAGCAAAACAAACTCTCACATTAGTTATTTTCAGAAATATATTTCTCATCTTGCTTTTAGTCCATCCCCCTTGTCATGGCTTCATTGGTCCTCTGAAATTATGGTTGATTGTTGTGTTTATCAGAATTGTCAAGTCTTTCAGAATTGTTTATTTATTATTATATTGGTATTATAGTTTAAATTGTTCTGGTTCTGCTTGTTTCATTCCTAGCATCACTATAATAAAAACTAGAAATAAACTAGTTATTCAGTGATTGGAAAACGTTTGAGCATGTTATGGTATATGAGTGTAATGGAATGTTGTTGCACCATAAGAACCAATGACCATGAGGAATTCAGAAAAATAGGTAAAGACATGAAGTGATGCAGAATGAGGAAAGCAGAACCAAAAGAACAATATATACTTTGACTACAACTGTGTAGTTAAAGACACTAACGGGAAAAAATCCAGATTAACCACCCAGAAAAGATGAAGGAAACAAAGACAGTTTAGATACAGAAAATATTAAAGGACCAAGCATAAAGAACTGTCTCCCTCCAACTTTGCATTTCCCATCTTAATGTAATCATTTACTTGGATTCATTCTTTGCAAAGTATAATCTCATATAAAGGGTATGGTATTTCTTTCCTTCTTATTTTTTTTTTTGGAGGGCAGTTGGGGTTAAGTGACTTGCCCAAGGTCACATGGCTAGTTTTTGTGTTAAGTGTCTGAGGTCAGATTTGAACTCAGGTCCTCCTGACTCCAGTACCAGTGCTCTATTCACTGCGCCACCTAGCCACCCCTATTTCTTTCCTTCTTAATGGGTGGAGGGAGGGAGAGAATTTGGAACTGAAAATAAAAATAAAATCAAAACAAAGTATAATCTTTTAGCTTCTTGCTATGTTCTTCCTAGTTTTTATTTGTATTTTTATTTATTATTATATTGACTTTTGACTTGTTAAGCAAAGTGGTTGTTTTAATGATTTTTATTGGTCACCTGTATAGAGCAACAAGGTTATTGTCTAACTTCAGTCTCTCCAAGGAGTTGGTCTAGTTGATCTCAAAGGCTTCTTCCTGCACTAAATTCCATGCTCAAGGCACTTCATTGAACGTACTATTTGAAATAAACTGTCAAATACTTTAAAAGGTAGCAAATTTTTGCATGCCAGTAATACTTGGTATGAACTTATTATGCCTAGGAACAATAAAGCTATGACAGATCCTTCAAGGAAGTATTTAAACAGCAGTAGAGAGAAACAGCTAAGCTTGAAACAGGCAGAGGAGAATAGAACATCAGGTAAGTAGCCTTTAGATAAGATAGTAATTTATTTATATGCAGTATTTTTGAAAACGTGAACCCATTAATGTCAGTTAAATATTAACTTCATTTGTTCAATAAACATATTAAGTGCCTAATATATGCAGAATACTGTAAAAGACATCAGAAGAAATATAAAATTATATAAGACAGTGCCTACAGCTTTCAGTTTATTAATCAAGTATTCATTGACTGTTTTCCATGTTCTCAGCACTCTGATGAATAGAAGAGATATTTCCTGCCCTTGTGGAACTTTGATTATTCAATTTGTATGTAATTCAGGTCCCAACTTCTCTGTTTCCCTAGAATTAAAATTGGGTTTTTTTGGTTTTTTTTTTGTTTTTTTACTATAACGAGCACCTCTGTTTTAGGATTGGCCAGAGAAATAAAGAAGAATGAAACTTAAGCCCATTAGTTTTGCCCCTCACAAATAGTACTGTTAAATTTAAAAGTTGGCTAGGAAGGAGATTAATGCCACAAACTCAAATTAAATTTATGGATTCTTTATGACTTTCAGTTATTCACATTTTTCCAACACCCATTATTGCAGTACTTTGAAAAGTATCTTGAGATCGGCTTTGCTAATGTAGGCTTTTTTGTTTGTTTTTTGTTTCTTTTTCAGCTTTTCCAGACTTAGGCCAAAAAATTGTTTTTATCAACTTTTGTCATGCTTTACCATTTTCCTCTAGTGGAATATCAGTATACACAATTGCTGTTTAAGGCAGGCACATTGCTTGAGCAATTATGTTAGCTTACGTCTTTCCAGTATGAATTGGAAATTTCAGAACTTATTTTCCCTATTTGGTCCCTTTTTACAGGACTTTTGCCCCTACAATCATCATCTTTTTATGGTAGTAGAGCAGTATCAAAAGATTACTCCACTGGAAATTCAAACCTAGACAGGTATGTATTAATCTTATGTTTAACCTACAAAGAACTTGAAAACTATTTGTTTATTCAAGAAGTTAAGCCCTGGATTTTACTGTGTATTGAACATGTGTTCTGTGAAAATAAGGAGTTCTAATAATTTCTTAAAATAATGAAATTGATAATAGGGTCATAAGCTCAGAATTTTTATTGTTGGAAATTACCTTAGAGACCAGCTAGTACCCTTTCATTTTAGAAAAGAGGAATCAGAAACTCAGGGAGGAGTTTCCAAAGCCACGTAACAGTGTAGTTGGGGACAGAACTGGGCTGTCACTCACTTCTGCTGACTCCTGTGATAGTGCTTTTCACACTGCACCATGCTGCCTCACAACTGTTAATACAAAAAGAATAGCCCTTCAAAGTCAAGTTGAGTTGACTGGAGTTACAATTTTGAACGAATCTGATTAAACACTGAAATCCTCGATGAAATTATAAAGAAATAAGTTATTTATCTGGAATGACAGGCAAGGAGAGTGATTACGTGAGAGGCGGCAGAATTGACGTGCAAATACTCTATATTCCTAATCCAAGTCCCTGAGCATTATCATTGATAATATTAATAGCTTGGACAGTTTTCTGTTGCTTTGGAAATTTTTTAGTTTAAATGTTTAGTATCTGATCCACACTTTATTTCTGAAGTGGTAAAGTATAATTACTCCTTTCACGGGTCTGGCATAGACACCATTTGAGATTTGTCTTGTATTTATATTTGGTAAACCATTTAGGCTTTCCTGAAGCATTTTTTGCTACACCAAAAGATGTTTTATTTGGCGAATATGGTATATTAGAATGCATTCAAAATGGTGTTTTTCCATGCACCTGCTAGTCTATTAAATTTCCTAATCATGTAAAATGGTCAAGTTGAGGCAATGCCATATTGAGACCTATTTCATGTACTTCACCTCTCTTGTCCATCTGCTCTGTGCTAATTGATTGAACTTTGTCAGGTGACTCAGATTTCTGTGAATATGTTTCATTTTAGTTTTGCTGTTGTTGTTTTTTTTTAATACTAATCCTTGACTTTTGCCAAAATTGCTTGGGGAAAATAGAACATTGTTTTAAAGAGTTAGGCTTGTTCATTATTTATGCTTTTCTTTAGAACTAGTGTTTCAAGCCAGATTCCCTCTGCAAAAAGGAGTTTGGGGTTTCTTTCTCAACCAGCCCCTCTCTCTGTAAAAAAACTGAGGTCTAACCAGGATTATACTGGATGGAATAAACCAAGAGTGCCCCTTTCTACTCATTCACAGCAACAGTTACAAGGGTAGGTGACTAATTTTCTCTTTTCCTGTTCTTTATTGAGTCAGCTGAAGAGAGTATATGCTTATTAGCATGAAGAAAAAATACAATTTGGGGGGAAATCAGATGTAGTTTAGTGAAAGCTTTAAACATTTGGACCAGTGGTTCTCAACCTTCCTAATTCCTCGACCCTTTAATACTCATATGTGGGCATATCTGGGCGTGTCTGCATGTGGGCGGACTCGCCTGGAGACAGTACGGGAGCCATGTCGTGGTTCCTAAGACCATCAGAAATAATGTGTTTTCTGATGGTCTTAGGTGACCCTTGTGAAAGGGTCGTTCGACCCCCAAAGGGGTCATGACCCACAGGTTGAGAACTGCTGATTTAGACACTACACACAAAACCTGTGATAGTAGTGTTGACTTTCCTTTGTACTAGCTGCTGCTTTAATTCCTTGGCCACAGTAGGTGCTTAATAAATGCTTATTAACTTTTAGCTGCTGTTGCCACTCAGTTCATTCTTTGAATATGTGTAAGTTCTTTCCTTACAGTAGCAACTTCTAAAGAGTTATCTTCAACTCTGTATTACTAAGAAGAAACAAACTCTCAGAAGTTGTGATTTGTCCAAACTCCATATGACTAAGAAAGTTTTGGGCCTCTGGGTCTTCTGACTTGAGTCCAGTGTTCTAGTCTCAGCATAGGGAGAGAGGTATCTCTGGATCTACAAACTTAGGAAGGAAAACTCAGCTACTATTTCAGTGGATCTATATAGCAGGAGCCCTTGCACAGTTTTCAAGTAATGTTTCTGTTTCTTGTTTTTCAGCTTTTCAAATTTGGGAAATACTTGCTATATGAATGCCATTTTACAGTCCCTATTTTCACTTCAGTCATTTGCTAATGACTTGCTTAAGCAAGGTATCCCATGGAAAAAAGTACCCCTTAATGCACTTATCAGGTAACTAGTATTCTTAGTTAAAACATTCTTACTCTTTTTAAAAAGTACTGCTGTATTTTCTGTGCTTTAGTTATTCCCCCTGCATGTTAATAGGTTTTTTTTTCTGGCATGGGGTGGGGAAACCTGGTGTTTAAGAGAAGCATAATGTATTTGATATTTCTCAGAGGCTTTGTGTATGACGTTTAGAATGTTTTGTATGCAAAATTATTCAATTCTTTTGTAAATAAATAGCAAAAATTTAGAAAAGGAATGGTTGTTTTTACCCAACTTAGAAGAATATTTTCTTTTTACCATGACCGATTTTACTTTAATTTGAAAAAAAAAATTTAAAGTAGTTTCCTAGTAGAGAATTTTGTAACTCGACTTAGTAATAGAAGATTTAAGAGGTAATTAGCCACTGCCTTTGGTATTCATTTTCAAATATAAGCTAACTGAATTTAGCCAGTGAAAAGGAGGTAGAATACAGAGAGGGTTGAGTCAGAAAGTGGAGCCAGGATGGCAGAGAGATAGGAAGCAATGCATTGGCCTCTTCTATAGGAACTTCTAATAAATCTAGAAAATGTGCCAAACTGAAACCTGATGGAGAAGTCCAGAAAAAGTCACAGTGAGTCCTTTGTCCAGCCCAGCTTGGAGACAGACAGGGAAGTCTGTGGATGCTGAAGATGGGGTTGAGCAAGAAGCTCACTGCACAGAGCACTCCAGCATCTAGCAGACGCACTGTGCCAGGGTAAGAGGAGGTCTCAGACTCACACTGTAGTACTGAAATGAGGACAGGTGCCAACAGGTAACTTTGTTGCCCACTACCCAATCTGATGTCATAGATCCAGGAAGGAATCGAAAGGAGACCTGTACAACTTAGTGGCTTTTCTGAATAAGGAGACCTTGGGCAGTGTTGAGAGAAAAGAGAGAAAGTTGCCAAGCCAAGAGCAACAGTGGTGTGACTCAGAATTTAGGTGCAAAGCTGGGTCTCTCTTCCAACATCTAGCCCATTTTGCAGAGGAATAGAGCAGGAATCCAGGACCATAAGGGAGCATATAATTTTGCCACTTCAAACCAACAGAGCTTTCCAGCTGACTGCTGGAATAGAGTATAGTAGAACTGTGTAACTTAGATCAGGAGAGCAGCAATCAGACTGTGCCCCAGATCAGACCATTTAGGAGCACTGAAAGTTTACAGGTGCCTAGCCTGCCTCTGAGGTCCTGGAGTAACATCACACTTAATGCTTTAAGCAAGCAGCAACGGGACCAGTCCAGACCTTCCCTCTAGAATTGTTGCAGAATCCAGGCCTAACATCAAGTCCCTGGAAGAATGGACATACAAAAAAAGAACCCCACCATGATGAGCTATTATGGCTGTGTGGAAGTTCAAGATACAAATGCATGAGAATGACTCCAAAACATCTACAAGCATTGCTTGACAGGAAAACATAGGTTGAGCATAAATTCAGTTAGAATTCTTGGAAGAAATGAAGTAAGAGTTTTAAAAAAATAGTTTAAAATGTTTTTGTAAGTAGAATGTGAGCATTTGAAGAAAATTTTGGAAAATAATTGAGAACTGTTGAAGAAAGAATTGGATAGGAAATTAATAGCTTGACAAAGAGGTCCAAAAACCTTGCCTAAGCAACAAATTCCCCCCAAATTCAGAAGGGCCAGTTAGAAAGCAATGCCTCTTAAGAGTCAACAAGAAATATTATAACAAAGTCAAAAGATTGAAGAACAGAAAAGGCATCTCATAGCAAAGAGCCACTGACCTGGAGAACATATTGAGGAGAGAAAATTAGAGATCTTTAGACTGTCTGAATGCCGAGACCAAAACACCCAGGCACCGCATTGAGAAAACGTCTTAAAAGGAATCTGTCATCATCTCCTGAAATAAATTCCCAAACGAAAACTCCCAGGAACATCACTGCCAAAATTCTCAGCTTCCAAGTCAAAGAAAAAATATTGCAGGCAGCCAGAAAAAAAGAATTCAGGTACCAAGGAGTGACAGTCAGGATCACACATGATTTAGCAACCCCCACTTTAAATGAGTGGAGAACCTGGAATACAGTATTCTGGAAGGCAAAAAATATGGGTTTGTAGCCTAGAATAAAGCTAAGTATAATGGCACAGAAAAAAAAATGAACTTTTAATAAACAGGATTTAAGGCATTCCTGATAAAAAAAATAGCTGCAGAGAAACTTTGAATTGCAAACATAAGAGTGAAGAGAAACATTAAAAAGGTAAACATGAATAAACAATGATAAGGGAATAAATAAAGATAAATTGCTTATAGTTAAATATGGGGAGATGATTCATGGGTGCTCTCTGTCCCCTGTCATCAAGGTTCATAGAAGGAGTCCAGTTAGGCAAGTCATTGGAGTGGTTCTGTTAAGTCTTAATAATCTTAAAACAGAATGAAAAGGGGGGGGGGAATACATGAGGATGGAAAAGGAAGGGTAGGGAAAACGATTGCACTAATGAGGGTTTACAAGTAGACAGCTATACAAGCAATGAAGAGGTCGTTAGTGGGGAGCAGCTGACCTCACAGCTAAACTGGATAAAAGAAGGAAGAATACATATGCTTGCATGCCTGTAAACAGACACAGAAGCACATTTCACTCAGTAAGGAAATAAAAAGAAGGGGTGAGAAGGTGGAATAAGGGAAGGGATTGGTCCTAAACAAAACAAGTTCTAAAGATGAATAAAATAGCTCTTTTTGAGGTGGTGAAGAATGAGAATCTGGGGGAGGGGGGAGGTGGCCTATAAATTGGAGAATATATGGACAAATCATTGTAAATAAATATGATAGAATTTGCTGGTGTGTTGAACTCTTAGCAGCATAATGACCTATCATGATTCCAGAGGATTAATAATAAAACATGCTGCCTCTCTCCTGATACGTGAAGCACACATGGCCAATGAGAAATTGTGTTTTATTTGATTATATGTGCTTCTAACAGGTTTTTTTTTTCTCTTGTGTTCTCAGTGAGGGTGGAGGGAGGGAAGTAGAAGGGATAGAAGACTGACCTTTCTTTGAAAATAAAATAAAATTTAATTATTTTATACTGTTCATTAAGTTGTTATTTTTAATAGTTATCTTTATAATTTCTATTATTAACTCTTTAACTTTCCCTGTCTCTCTTGTCTTTTTAGATAAATTGTAAGCTCCTTGAGGGAATTTTTTTTCTCCCTTGGGAGCAGTTTGCAGAAAGATCTTGTTAGATACTAAATTTCATAAGGCAAATTTTTTAGGGAGGGAAGTAAAGAAACAAGTATTTAAGAACATTCTGTGATCCAGGCACTATACTAAGTCCTGGGGATAAGAAATACCAGCAAAAAGAATGTTGCGTCCTGCCCTCAAAGAGCTTACATTCTAATGGGAAAACAGTATACGCAAAAGGGAGCTGAACAGGTGGAAGGTGAGGGAGGAGAATGAAGAAATCCAGGTCCAGATTATAGTTTTCAAGTCCAAAAAGTCAGGAGCAGACCTTGGAGGGGAATGAAGGCTGTCTGTCCAAATGGAGACCCTAGGAGTAGCTCACTAATGGAGGAAGGGAACTGACTTGGTGGAGGGATTTTCCTAGGTGAGAAGGCATCAGGGGTAGTTGGATGTTCCAGGGTGAGGAGGCTCCAGGTACTGAGGGAAGTTACAGGATAAAATGACAGCTGAGGCATGGTCTTGAGGTCCAGAAATTCAAGAGCATAGTTGAAAAGGGGATTTGAAATGGAGAGGATTGGAATGAAATGTTCTATGGAATGAAAGTTCTTTTACCAACTGTTAAGAATTGTAGTCTGAACTTCAATGCAGATGCAAAGCAATTTTTAATTTAATCCCCTCACATTGAGCCTTAATGGCTGTAGAAGTAATCCAGGTTTGAGGAATTTAGATTTTCATATTTATACCTGAAGATACTTTGTAATCTCATAATTTGTAAACCTTGTGTTTTCAATTTACTAGACGCTTTGCCCACCTTCTTGCTAAGAAAGATGTATGCAATTCAGAAACAAAGAAAGATTTGCTCAAGAAGGTAAAAAATGCCATTTCAGCTACTGCAGAGAGATTCTCAGGCTATATGCAAAATGTAAGTAATAATTATTTTTGTTTTTTTAAATAATGATTATTTTAAAATATCTTTAGCATTTTCTGTGAGAAATCGTTTTTAAATCTTAGCATGATTGCTATTTTAGGGAAAACATTTTTTAAAATTTAACAGATTGTTTTAAGTTGGAGAAAGTATTTCATTATAATTTTATTTACAGTTTTGGGAGGTTGATTTGCAAGGGTCTGAACTTTTACTGGTTTTTGTGTTGTAAAGTCAGTAGTAGCATATAATTTGTGCAAAGCCAATTTTTTAGAAATTCATTTTAGATTTTAAGCCACAAATTGCAAATATACTAAGATACCTTGGAGTCAGTGTCTCTGCCTTTTGTATTCAGTTGTACTTTGTTTTGATAAACTAAATCATGGAAGTTATTGTGAAGGTTTCACATGAGGTAGCTATTTCTGATCTAATTGAGTGGCTCTTCTTAGGATGCTCACGAATTTTTAAGTCAGTGTTTGGATCAGCTAAAGGAGGACATGGAAAAATTAAATAAAACTTGGAAGACAGAGCCTGTATCTGGGGAAGAGAATTCTCCAGGACGGACTTCAGATGATGTTGCAGCTACCAGGATGTACACATGTCCTGTTATTACTAATTTGGAATTTGAAGTCCAGCATTCTATCATATGTAAAGTGTAAGTATCCTCCATCATAGAGAGATGTGTTTTTTTTTCTCTATATGCCTTTAAAATTAAAAGACATGTGTATCATGACATCGTTCTGTTACTCATCCTTTCTCCTTTTTGTCTTCAAACTCTTGATATAGTACTTCCCTGGTATATAAGCCAGGATTCCTATGTAAAAGAAGAATTCTAAATTTAGATTCCTATCCCAATAACTAAATAAATAACAAAGCCCTTTTTAAATCAACTATTCTGTGCACACAAGGCATGTTGCCCTGTCCTCCATTTCATTGTTAAACTTGAAAAAGCATAATCTTTGTCTAATACCTCTCCTTGAATTAGTGGGAAAGTTTTTAGGACACCTTTCTGATACTTGTTATTTAACCACAAGATCTTGAGGGCAGAGAGGGTCCTAATGCATCCAAGCATTCTTAGTCCTAGCCCAATGCCTTGCACAGAATAGGCACTTAGCAATTATTGAATCGATCACCAAATGTTCTGAAATCTTGGTGTCTCCTTTTTACTTTCTATCTCCCACGTCCACTCAGTTTCCAGGTCCTCTGGATTCCTCCACAACACTGGAATCCAGCCACTTCTTTCCATTCCTGCTGCTACTCTGTATTCAAGTCCTTATTGCCACTGACCTAAACTATTACAACAGCCTTCCTACCATGTCACACCATCCATCCCTTTTAAACCTGTTCTTCACAATGGTGTAAGATTAACCTTGTGACTAGATCTGCTCATGTCATTCTGCAGCTCTGAATTCTCACATGGTTCCAGAGTACCCACTAAATCAACTCTAGACTCCTTAGCCTCGCTTTTACTATCTTTTTCATTCTCGTACCAAGAGCATTGAGGACTAGGCAGCCAGCCTAGCCTGGTAAAGGACATTGATTCTGTATACGTGATTTGAAATAACTTTAGGTGGTTGGGCAGGAGCAGAGGTTTCAAGGCTCTCAAGGGCGGTCATATGAAAGAGGGGTGAGATGGGGCAGTGAGTAGAGCACCGGCCCCGGAGTCAGGAGGACCTGAATTCAAATCTGGCCTCAGACATTTGACACACTTATTAGCTGTGTGACTTTGGGCAAGTCACTCAACCTCAATTGCCCTCCAAAAAGCATAAAAAAAAGAGGGATGAGAGGTATTTATTTTGGCCCCAGAGCACAAAACTGTAAACCACTAAGTGGAAGTTGTAAAGAGGGACATTTATGCCCAAGATAAGGAAAAACTTGTTGATCACTAGAACATCAGGATGCAGAATGGGCTGTGTTAGGGTGCTGGGCATCTTGGATGATACTTCCCAGGCTCAGGTCTTTTGGAGCAGGGAGCCATCTTATCTTCCATTACTTACCATTCACTTGCTCTGAGTTTCAGCCCAAAGATTATTCCATGAACAATACCTGACCTGTCCTGACTTTGTGCTTTTACTCATACCCTGCTAGAAAATGGAATACCTTCTCCCCTCCTATCATTGCTCCAGTTGAAGCCCTACCCATCCTTCCAGGCTCAAGTGAAACAAAGAGCAATCGATTTTGGAGTTAGAAGGTCCGAGTTCAAATTCCACTGTGCCACAGCGCTGCCTGGGTAATACACTTGGGTATATTGCTTAACTCCAGTGGTTCTCAAGTTTCCTCTTGTGTAAAATTGGTGGGCTGGGCTAAATGGCTTCTGAAGTTCCTTTTTACCTTTAAATCTATGATCCTGTGATCTCTGTGCAGCTTTCCATGACCTCTAAGATGTACTGGATTAATTTTTAGACTTCACCTAATACTTTGCACTGCTTCCTTATTTATCATACTCTGTTTTGTATTAAAGTCATTTTTGGAAAAGTCTTCTCTTCCTTTCTAGAATGGAGGTTATTAAGGATAGAAACCTCTCTCTCTTAACTTTGTAATTTCTTCACCACCTGCCACAGTGCTTTCCACAAAATAATTCAAGAAATGTGTGTTGAATTGAATAGTTGACCGTCTTATGATGTGAGTTCTGCTTGCCTCATTCTTCTTTCTGAGGTGTAGATGTTGAAACTCATTGATTGTCCCCACTATCTTTTTGTAAGTATTTTGAACTCTTTTTCAGCGTCTTTATTCTTCTTTGAAAATGATTGGTAAAATGAAATTAACTTTGAGCTGAAATGATAGAATAATCTGTCACATTTCTTAATGTTACCCTTTTCACATGCTACGTAATTCATTTTTGCACTTGATTTTTCTTTAAAAGAGCCTTTAATCCAGAATTGGATAGATCTTTAAATAAAGTCTATTTTCTCACTGAAAGAGCCATTCACGTATCTTAAATATCAAACTGAGAGGCAGCAGCATAGTGGATGGAGGGCTGGTCTCATGGTTAGGACACTGCCATTCATATTCCCTCTCAGACACACTTTGTGTAATTCTGGGCAAATTGCTTCATTTCTTCGAACCTTGAGACCACCTTGCCCAAGAGTAAAAGATGTGGTAGAGATGCCGAGTTATCTCAGCATCTGGAGTTTTCTCCCTGGGAGTTCCATGCAGCAAAGAAACCACAGGTCCAGGACCTTTCTCTTCATCATCCCCTTTCTCCAGCCCCTCCAGAAAATAAACAAAACAAAAAACACCTCAATCCTATTTTTTATTGCAGGCTATGTAACTGTGACATAGAAGGGTTTATTCTAATCAATAGATCAGGCAGCAATCCCTGTCACTAATCCTGTTTTTTAGCCTCTATTGTAAGTGAACTAGAGAGGAGATGATTTGAACTTGAAGCTCTCAGAAGCTTAGATTTTATGAGCTATTGTGTATTTCAGATTTTGTAAGGCTCTATTTCTGTTATTACCAAGGTTTGTTCATCTATGCCCTAATTAGGTTGTTGAGCCAGTCATCCCATAGTGTTGACTTATCATGGCAGCTCTTAAAGCATCATGATGAGACCTGTATGCAGGATCATAAATGTAGGCCATAAATTTCAGGGCCCTTGGAGACCGTCAAATCCAACTCCTTTATTTTACCAGTGGAGAAACTGTGACTCAGAGAGGTTAAGCAACTTGTCCATGATCACACACCTAAGTGGCAGAGGTGGGGATTTCAATCCTGGACCTCTTGACTCCTTGCTCCATTGCTCCGTACCAGGCTGCCTCTTGTATGTTTGAGTTACCTGCTTCCTTGTTTGTATATTTTAGGAAATATTATAATCTTTGATACTGAGAGTTGTAATTATACCAATAAAATAGTACCTGAATTTATATATCACTTCGCACACATTATCTCATTTGAGCCTTACAACTACTCTGTACTGTAGGTGCTACAGATATTATCCCCTTCTCAGATGAAGCAGCTCAGCCTCAGAGAAGCTACATGATTTGCTTGTGGTCACACAACTAGAAAGTGTTACAGGCATGATTTGAACCCAGCCTTCCCGATACCAAATGCAATTCTCTGTCCACTCTTCAGTACAACTTGGATTTATTGGATAACATAGACACCCTCTAAAGCAGTGGTTCTCAACCTTCCTAATGCCACAACCCTTTAATACTCATATGTGGGCATATCTGGTGTGGGCGGACCACTTGGAGACGCATGGAGGAGTGATGTCTCGGTTCCTAAGACCATCATGTGACCCTTGTCGAAGGGTCATTCAACCCCCAAGGAGGTCGCAACCCACAGGTTGAGAACCACTGCTCTAAAGTAAAGCGTTGAACAAAGTCATAAATTTAACTTTAATCCACATGCCCCTTACTTGGCTCAGGATAGTGAAGGAGTGCCTATTTATTGTCTCATCATGTTTCCCATCAAATTTCTTAGAGAGAAATTGGTTTTTACAAAGATGACATTTTATTCTGCCCTGTACAGTTGTGTTCAGAAGAATGTTTTTTGTGTTCTGTAGATGTGGTGAAACTGTTCCCAAACGTGAACAGTTTAATGACCTTTCCATTGACCTGCCCCGAAGAAAGAAACCACTACCTCCTCGGTCAATTCAAGATTCTCTTGATCTTTTCTTTAGGGTAAATAATACTATTTGTTAATGGAAATGTATATTTCATAGATTTATTCTGATTAGTTCTGATGCATTGCTTTGCAGTGTGTTGTTAGATGGTTTGGAAAAAATAATTATCAAAGTAGGAATTGTTTAATATTACCTTTTGCTTTAGTGGTGAAGGCAGAGGAAAGGGACTGCATGAACCCTTGATGTGAAAACAGATTGCTTAAGCAGAATGTTCATTTAATCTACCAGCAAATGTATTTAGAAAATAACCCTACTCGTGTTTAATATTAATGAAAAGGAATGACAATTCAAGGTTAATAAAATTTTATGTTAAAATATTTCTGCTTGTAAGATAGGTTATGTTTTTTAAAATAGGAGATAGATTTTGCAAATCTGCCTTATTCATCTTTTTTGTTAATCAGTATGTAAATCCCTGCTGAGAAGACTTGGGAGGATCAGTATATATCCTTTGTTTTTTCTGAGGTAGTGTAAGACCTACAAAGGGAAGGGGGAAAATTCTCATGTTTTAGGACTGTTAGATAAATTTATTCGTATGGTTCATAGTAACAGATCCTTGAAAGATCCTGTGATGTAGTTAGAGCTTCCATACGGCAGTACTTCTTCATGAGAATTTTCCAGGATCCCTTTTGATTTTACAGTAATTTCTATTTTGTTGAGGTAAATTTATGGGTTTTCCCTACCAGAGGCTATATACTGATACTATTTCTTGTATTAATTGACAAGTAACCTCTCATCTTTATTAATTAGTGCGATGATTTGTGGGTGTTCTGCCCTCACTCTCTAACCTGGAGTAGGAAAGCCTCAACCAAAGAGTAATTTCTTAGCATTATTTTTTAAAAATTATTTTTCAGTTAACAAGAGTCTAGCTTCTCCACCTTCTGTCTTACCCTCACCTCCCCACCTAGAAAGGAATAAAAATAAAACCCTTGTAACAAACATATAATCAAAGAAAACCAGTTCCCTCATTGGCCACGTCTAAAAAACGTGTCTCAACCTGCACTGGAATCCATCACCTCTCTGTCATGATGAGGTGTGTAGAGTATTTCATTATGGACTTTCTGGAATAGAGTTCTTAAAGTATTTCAAAGTTGTTTGTCTTTTCAGTGTTGTTCAGTGTTACATAAAATTCCTTTTCAACACAACTTAATACCTATACTCTGAAGGCTTATTTTTCCTCTGGTTTTTATGTGTTACGTGTTTCAGATATCTTTAGGTGACTTTTTTTTTAAGAGTATGATGTTTTGTGAATTAAAATGTTTGTTTTAAAAAAGAAAATTAAGATTCCCTTAAAGAAATTAGAAAATTTATTGGAACACAAAAGATTCTTGATCTTTTGAGAACCAGATCTCAGTTTCTTTAGTAAGGGAAAATCTGCCAAGTTGTGGCCTTAAACAGAAACCAAATTTCACCTGGTTCAAAGTTCCTAATCCTCTCAGTGGGTATGAAAATGCTAGTTCAATCTTGTGTTTATATGTTTTGTTTTTAATAGGCAGAAGAGCTTGAATATTCCTGTGAAAAATGTGGTGGGAAGTCTGCTATTGTCACGCATAAGTTCAACAGACTTCCCAGGTAAATTTTGGTTCAATTTTGCTTCTTTGGCATTCTTTATTTCTCCTTGAAAAGTAGAATACCTGAGAAAAGTAGAAAATCTTAAAGACTGAATTCCAATAAAGTTTGACAGTGTGGGTTAGTCAGGAAGATAAGCAAAACTGAACCATAAATAGGAGTGGTAATGGTAATTTCAAGAGCAGAGATGGGTTTATTTGGTTAGGAAACTGCTATGCAAAGCAGTTTGGGGTATTCTAGCAGTATCCTTTTTTAAAAATTAGTAATAAAATATAGAGCCTTATTTTTTAATCTAAATTTTATTTTTTGTTTTTACATAACCTTCCTTAATGTATTCATCTCACCTACCTCCCATTACCCAGTGAGCGATAGTATCCCTTGTAAGAAAGTTCTGTTGTGAAAAGAAGGGCAGAGAAAAGCCATTGAATAAACCCCCAGTACATGTGAAACAGTGCACATGTGTTCCCTATCTCTGTCTAGAGTTTAGGGCAACAGGAATTTATTCAGGTTTTATTACATGCCAGTTACTGTCCTCAGCACTGGGAAGATGAACACAAAGAATGAACCAGCCCCTTGACCTACAGGGAGTAATGCTCATAAGGTTTAGCAGATACTTCTTTTTTCATTAAAAAAAGCAAAAGCAGCACAGTTAAGAAACCTTTGCCCTCATTTTGTAATTTCAGAGCAATCTTTAAAGGACTTAGTGAATTTTTGTTTTGTGGCTTCGGTAATAAAGGCATATATCGTAAGAAAGGAAGCAATTTGCTATGAGTCTCATTTGTCTGGAATTGTGGTTGAGTTCCCATATGAATTTTGAAATCCAGTTATAAAATGTTTATGTGGATTGTAGTCATTTGGTCCATCAGGCAAAGATTCATTCAGTACTAAAGGCGAAAAGATCACTTGAACACCAGCCATTAATTCTAGTGGTGCCAAAGAGATCAAAAGCCTTTTCAGACCTACAAACTAGATTAGGTCTATAAATTTCCAAACACAGATCTGTTAACTAATAAAGGAATACAGTAAGAGAAAAATTTTTAAATTGGTTTGCAGGTTTCTTTTTCTTATCTCAGATTCCTTAGGGAAGGAATATTGAAATATGGGTTAAGAAAGAAAGAAGTATTCTTACAAGTACTCACTAAAGAGCTGTTTTGAAACACTGAAAATTTTTCATCAAAGGCTATATAACAGATTGAAATGAACAAGTAAATATTTAATCTAGTATCTTTTACCAGAACTTAAAAAAAACCCAGCCTTTTTTTAATAACTTCATATTTTCTTTAGTATTTTTTCTAGAATTCTTAAGACACTTTATTCTTCACTCATATGAGTCAAAAATAGGCAAATAAAACAGAATTTTATGCTAGCCAAATAAGCTCTGAAATTTTCTAATATATAGACTAGATAAGACTATTTTGAGCTCCAGATACGTGTTTCAGTGTGTATGAACTAATGGATTGCATCATCTTCTCTTTTAGGGTCCTTATTCTTCATCTGAAACGATACAGCTTCAATGTGGCCCTCTCGCTCAATAACAAGGTTGGGCAGCAAGTGGTTATTCCAAGATATTTAACTTTATCATCCCATTGCACTGAAAGTACAAAACCTCCCCTTACTCTGGGTTGGAGTACACATACAGCAATGTAAGTCCTTGGAAAAGAAATTCCTTCCATGCCTTATTAGCAAGTCTGACTGTGATTTGTCTGCCACAGATGGAGCAGTGAAATAGATCAGCCCCAGAACGGAGGAAGGGTTTTTTTTGTTTGTTCTAGTTTTTATGTGATGAGCCATGTATTCATGGAGAAGAGTGGTGAGATAAAAAGAATCTTCCCAAGGTATGACTTCCTAGAAGTTACTTTTTAGGGAGTACATACATTCTGTGTCGTTGTAGGACAATTTAATGCATTGCAGGACTATTAAAATAAATCAGTTTCCCAGTTGCTGTTCATTCTGCTGACAAATTTTTATCAGCATAAAAAGTGATTACTCCCAAAGTTATTAAAGGTTACTGTTATGAAGATAGGTGATCACTTGTGTGGACTGTTGTGATAGGGATTCCTTTTCAAGTATACATTCTGGTAGATGGCTTTTGAAGGCCCTTCAGATTCCTGAAACTTTGTGAGGGCTTGCAAAGTCTTTAACCTTAAAACCTCTAAACTTGAAAAGCCCCATACCCTGAATTATCAACCTCTTTATCTCTTTGTCTTGCTACTTGCACAGTCTACCACTTCCTGAACTTAGCTTGACCAAATTACATATATTGAGTGGTACAAGGCAGAGAATTTAGGTGTTTTATCAATCTGTGATATAGTTTGGGTTGAGAAAACACCACACTAAATAAAATCCTAGTGCTGTGAAAAAGTGAATATGCCTCCATAAATGTCTAATCATTGTTTTGTTGTTTTGACTTAAGAAGGTGAAAAGAAAATTTAGACTTAAGAGTGTGATGGAGAAAATATTAATCCAACTTAAATTTAAAAGTGTGTCATGCACACATTTTTTCCCCAGAGAGCCACTTGTTAAACATTTGTCAGGACACTTCTCCTTACTCAGAGAGAGATCCATATCTCAATGAGTAAAAGACATCTAGCCTCCTTCACCCCTAGAATCCAACCTAAATGTAACCAAAATACTTATAAATGAAATATTAGAAAATGTATATCTTAATTATAAAAGTTATTTAATCTGTTTATGGTGCTTTATGCTCACAAAATCACAGTAAAAATATATGTACAACATTAAACTGGTTCCTGGAAAGGTTTTGTGATGAAGAAAAAAACATTTTTTAAAGTAGATTTTTATTGATATCTTTTTATTCTAAATTACCTACATTTTCCCCCTTGTATACTTTCCCTCTAACTTCCCAGAGAGCTTGTACAAAGATTTTTTAGGAAAAAAAGAGAAGAAAAAAGAAAGAAAAAATTAACAAAACTTACTAACCTAAATGCAATGTTCCAATCCCATGGATATCCCCTACCCCCCAGGAAATTACATGGCAAATGGGCAAATAAAATGACCGTGGAAACAACAGGGAATAGAAATGAATTGTTTGATTTGAAACATAGGAAATTTCTGCTCTGGAGCAGTGCTTGCATCCTTATTACCTGCTTTATGAATAGATACCTCTAAGAGTGAGGCACAGTAGGAAAAAAAAAAGATGGACAAAAGATCTGCAGTACCAGGTGTAAGTAACTTAGTAACTTCCTAGAAAAACTTGAACATGGGACTTTAGAAGCTTTAGTTTCTGAAGAACACAAAGAGGTTCAAGAAGGAATTAATAAGTATATAGACAGTGAATAAAAGAATACATTTATAATAGAAAGGGAAGTTGTTCAGTTGTGTTCGACTCTTTATGAACCCGTTTGGGGTTTTCTTTGCAAAGATACTAGAATGGTTTGCCATTTTCTTCTCCAGTTCATTTTACAGATGAGGAAACTGAGGCAGGCAGGGTTAAGTGACTTGCTGAGAGTCACACAGCTAGTAAGGGACCAAGGCTGGATCTGAACTCTGGTCTTCCTGACTCCAGGCTTGGCACTCTTCTCCACTGCGCTACCTCGCTGTTTTAGAAAGGGAAGACAAGATAAAATAATTCTTAGAGAAGAGTTGCCTTAAAATAGATTAAGAATAATTAATGGTAGATACAGTGTACTGACTTAAAACAGGAAGAGGAACCAAAAAAAAGTCCTAGTTCAGAAAAAAAGAAATACTAGTAAGATAAACGCAAACCTATCATAACTTTAAATGTGGGTAGATTAAAGAATCCAATAAAATAACAGTGAAAGATTAAAACAAAACCCCACAATTTGTTGCTTACAAGAAAAACATCTAAAAAGCAAGGACATACATAAATTTAATAATGAGAAGCTGCAACAAATTTACTATGCATCTGGGAAATCGGAAGAAGCTGGAATTGCACTCATGCTCTCAGACAAAGCAAAACCAAAAATTTACAGTATTGACAGATACAGAGATAAGGAAGGAAATATTAATGTTGCTATTAATCCTCCAAATGTCATAGAATCCAAATTCACAAAGGAGAAATTAGCTGAATTGCAGTAACCTTGCACACAATAGAAGTTGGAGGCTTTAATGTGCCACTTTCATGGTTACATCTGATAGATCAACCGAAGGGAAAATGCAGACTTTAAACAAATTGTTGGAGATAATAGAGCTAAAAGACTTAAGGCATTTACTGAATGGGACACTAACGAATATACTTACTTCTTAACACTACATGGAACTTTTACAAAAATTGGACATATATTATGGTACAAAGAAATTCTAAGTACTTCCAAAAAAGAAAGAAATAATAAATGTATCCTTTCTAGATCATAATGCATTAAAAATAGTAATGCATTCAGGAAGCACAAACAAAAGACGCAAACCTAAATGGAGACTTAGTAATGAAATCCTAAATAATATTGGGTCAAAGAAAAAATTATAGAAACAGTGAATAATTATGTGAAAGACAGTTATGATAATGAGACAGTATACCAGAATTTCTGAGATGTAGCTAAAGCAGTTCTCTGGAAAAAGTATATTCCTAAACACATAAATTGGCAAAATAGAAGAGGAGAGGATTAATGAAATGTGTATACATTTTTAAAAAATTAGAAACCAACAATTAAACCCAAATAAGTACAAAAGCGGACATCTCAAAAGTTAGCAGAGAAATAGATAAATTGGAAGTCAAAATTATTATAGAAACGATCAAGCTAAAGTTGGTTCTTTGAAAAGTTCCACAGAATTGATAAACGTTTAGCTAACCTGATTAAAAAGAGAACAGAAAATCAAGTCAGCAAAATAAAAAATTAGCACCATGAAATCACAACAAAATAAGCAATAAAAAAAATTGTCAGAAGCTACTTTGTCAACAAAGCAGAGTACTGAACAAATGATTACCTTCAATAATTTAAAATACCCAAAGAGAAATCTTAATCCATTCTCAGAAAAGGAAATAGAAAAGTGTGTTTTTGTGTCATCATGCATATGGATGAGCCCTGTATGCCTTCTTTCCCTTGAGGCTTTCTTTTTGCATGGCCACTTGTTGGCAATACATCTTTGGTTTAGAGCCCCAGAATGGGGCAGAGCTGGAAGTGACCATAAGAACTCCTACAGTCCAGCTTCCTCACTCTGCAGAACAGGAAACTAAATCAGGAAGAGGTGCACTAGTCTTAGATCAAAGAGCAAATTAGTGGCCATCTCTTGATTAGATGGTTCAGTGAAATAGTATTTGGCAGCCTGATATGAGAGGCTTTCAAGAAAGAGAGATATGAAATATGAAAATTATTTTGTTTGTGGGACTCTGGGACTCCTGTATAGACTGCTCTCTGCTGTTGGAGGCATGATGCTTCCTCTCCGCAGTACTAGAACAATGATTTAAAAGATATGATTCTCCTTTCACTTCTCTGTTTCTCTGGTATGAACTTTCCTGTGCATGCCCTTTTCAAGTCATCTTTATCCATATTGTTGCTTGACCTTTGCTGCCAATTGTGTCCAAGTGTTAGATTATTGGATTAGAGAGCGTGTAATGATGCTGTTTGTATTCTTCTCTGATTTATTTAGTAACCAATATATTTAATAGAATGCATCAGCACATTCTGCTTGTCAAAGATATTGACCTGTCAGGGATTAGGACTTCTTGTAAAGTATCTAGCTTCAGGATATAAGTAAAAATGTTTTGTTTTCCTGGAGATTGTAACTACATTTGTATATATGACATTTGTGTGTGTATGTGTGTTTAATTTTCTGATAGTTCTCGGCCGTTGAAAGCATCCCAAATGGTGAATTCCTGCACCATCAGCACTTCTACACCTTCCAGGTTAGTTGTACCTCCTGTGTCCCTGGTGATTTTTGAGGATTTGACGTGTTCTCTTCTCCAGGTCCTTTTTTCATTTTTTTCCCCACTTGACATACTTCTACAGTTGTCATCTTCATTGGCTGTAGTTTGTTATTTGACCTAGCGTAGAGCAAATTTAACAGTAAAACAGGATTTACTCCATTAAGATTCTGTTACAAACCTGTGAGTGTTTTAGACTTGATTACTTTCTAGTTTGTGAGTTGATAGCGTAAAATTTAAGAGTATTTAGGAATTAATCTAGTTTGTTTATGGATTTTTTTTTCAGGAAAAGTCAATATTAATGTTTAATGTTTTATTTCCAAAATGAGTGTGTAGATGCAAAATATTTACATGCTCATGTGCCGAGAGGCAATCTAAACTCAGAGATAAAGACTTGGATTCCGGGTCCTCAGACACAGACTTGCTGTGTAACTCTGGGCAAGGTGCTGAATTTCTCTTGGCTTGGTTTGCTCCTCTGTACCATGGGAATAACAGGAGCCCTTCCTCCCAGGGTACCGTGAAGATCAAATGTAGTGATGCCCTCAAAAGCCCGCACAAACCTCCCAGCTCTTGGCAAGTTTGAGCCGGAGTCGCTCGTTACTGTTAGTTTTCATGATTTAGGCACCGAACTTGGGGGATTTTGACAATGACTAGGAAGGTACGCTCTTGAGGAATACTGTACCACAGGAATTTCGCTGTTTTCCCACAGAATTTAAAGAGCTAGGCCTGGCCAAGGAAAGAAGCAGATATTTCCACTTCACCTTAAGGCGCTCATCCTCCAAGGATTAGTTGGAACCACCAGTGTTGAATATTATGCCTCTCACTTCAAGTGACTTAAAAAGTCAGCAGTATCAAAATTTAGCCTGTTTCCTAAAATTTATCCTAAAATAAATTTTTTTTTTCTTATTGTTTTTCAATGCAATCAATTCCAGGTGATTTAAATAACTCAAAATCTGAAAGTGTTACGGATACAAATATTCTTCCCCAGTTCTTTCGAAAATGAGCAAGTAATGAATTATATGATGAGTATTTTTCTTTAGACAAACTGTCATCTGTGAATTTATTACTTATTAATGGGATGTACTCTGTAGCAAATCACCGTAGTTGCCACAAAGAGATGACTTCATTGGCTATTGTTATGTCTTGATCTGGTCATCTGTGCTCCAAGGTCTTTTGTCCTGCAAGTTTGATTTTCTATCAGACTCGGAGTGATTAGGCCCTGGCAAGCTAATCATGGTGATAAAACTTAGACAAGATTAATTTATGAACCAAGAAAGCCATTTGGTTTTTTTTTATAGTGTCATTTATTGCATCTAGCGGACTGCACAAGCTACTAGGAAACAATCCCCTTCCTCAACAGAGTATTTGTCTGAACACGTTATGCCTGGAGGTTTCCTTGCTGACCATGAAATCAGAGATACAGAATTGTCATCATTGATAGGACAGTTCCATTCCAGTTTTGTTAAACCTGGAATGATCCAAATCCACGCCTCCCTTCCCCCCCCAAAAAGACAACAAAGCACGAAAAACAGAGAAACCTGAAAGATCACTCAATTGTTGGATGTTATTGTAGCTAGTAACACCTTCTGGGGCAGCCATCTCCCATAAAGTATTTGGTATGATTGTTGACTTTTCTATCATTTTTTAAAACTGTGTTTTTATGCAGAGCATTGCTGCATCTTATTTCCTAGTTTCATGATTTTTTTTTCATTTGTGGCTTGCAAATTTGGGTTTGCATTTACATTTCATTCCTGTTCTGTTTTGCAGGAGTAATATCTTGATTTATGTTAATTCATATAAAGAGAGATTTTTCTTTTGGGTATTTCCTTATTTCTTTTCAACTTAGTTTATAATGTCCAGGAACTTAGAAGTAAAAATCAATCTTATGATGATGTCAAATAAATGAGGTATTTGAGCTAAGTATATTTTCCATACAAGCTCTAAGTATTCAAATTTATTTTAGCCATTTATGAAAATCTTCCTAAAATGTATTACACATTTCCAAACTCTTAAACTAAGTACATTGGATATATATATTTTTTTATTGATGACACAAGTTTATAGCAATGTCAGTTTTTGTTCTTTACTGTAATGTAGTGATACTGTTGAGGGATTTTGGCCTGATTGGCTCCATATTAAATTATTCTAAGCTAATCTGTTTTTATACTTCTTTGGGCTTTTTATTGTTCTTTGTATTAGCTATCACGTGTATATCCTCACTGCTGACAGTGTGTCATCTTTCTAATTTATTACATTATTTAATACAGAGTTTGGGGGGTTTTGGGGGCCTTTTTTTGGAGGGTGGAAGGTAAGGCAATTGGGGTCAAGTGACTTGCCCAAGGTCACAGAGCTAGTAAGTGTGTCAAGTGTCTGAGGCTAATTTGAACTCAGGTCCTCCTGACTCCAGGGCTGTTGCTCTGTTCACTGTGCCATGCCTAGCTGCCCCAATACACAATTTTTTGAGTGGAATTTAAAGGTGACTTCAAGCCTCTCTTGGGGAGTAAGGTGCCTGACCTTAAAGCTTGCTATCTTCTCTCAAAGCCTGTTTTGTTGACTTCCCCAACTACATTTTGAATGCTTGAAATCTGACTTGTTAATAATTGTGGTATTACTCTCATTAAAAGAGTGAGTGGATTATCCCATGCATAGTGTTGTTAGATTTATTCATTGCCATGTCCACATGAAATACATTTGAGAGTACCTTGTTTATAAATATAATGAATGTTTCATTGGAATTAATCATTAGAAGATAAAAAGTGGCTGATTAAACTTCCAAAGAGCAGTATTTTGGGAATGAAGCAAATATATGTAGATATATCTTCAGCATTTTAGCTATGTAGTTTTCAGTTAGCACAAAAATGGTATGTATTCTACTAAATTTTTCTGTGTTGAAAAATGTTTCTTTTTTATTAGTGGTTCCCATGTTCCTAAAAAGAATAACAAATATAAATTATCCAGAACTGGAAAATATATATTATTTTAATTTGCAGAAAATATACATTCAAATCTAAGAGCTCCATAGGATTTTCCATTGATTCAGACAGTGAGGATGAGCTGTTAAAACGTTCTGTGGCCCTTAGCCAGAGACTTTTTGAAATGCCAAGCAGGGAGCAGCAGGAAGACCTGGAAAAGGTAGGTGACTTCCATGAAAATGTCTAATAAAAATTTATGCATCAGTTGCTACCACATGAAACCAATCATATGTTCTTCAGAATAAGGGTTCAAAAAATTGGTGAGGGTAGATAGTAAGTTTTTTGAGAATAGAGAAAGTTCTTTCCCTGACTGGCTCAATAATCTGTACAGTTTGGTGATGTGTGCTCATAGACTTAGTAACTAAAATATAATGAGAGGATCTTCCAGAACATCTAAGACCAACTTCTTTATTTTAAAGAACTGAGACCCAGGGAGTTTATTATTTTCTAAAGGTTACACAGATTTCTCAAGAAATGAGTTCTACAATACCATTGTACTTTTTGGTCTTTGGAGAATTATGAACTTATTTCAAAATGCTTATTTGTGAGGAAATCATAGTAAAAGACTTAAAAATTCATTCAATCTGGGCTTCATATTGTGGCTATTGGGATCATAGATCAATCTCCAGTCAAGTCATTTATTAATACCTATGGCAGGTATATGCTAGATCCTGGGGGTACAAATGCAAAGAATGAAACAATCTCTGCTCACATTGGACTTACGTTCTTTTTTTCTTTTTATTATTATGAAAAATCACAATATTTTATTCCATGGAAGGCTGAAGCAGGAATAATCAAATGTCATGATTAGTACAGGGCAAAAGCAAGAATATTCAAAACATCAGAATCTACCCATGAACCTGGGGCCACGTATCCCTACAGATGCTTGCTGTGTCCATGGTGAGAGGGATCACACACTTGAAGAAACCTAGCAGGAAGACAAATAAGTGGGGACAAATTCCTGCCCACATTCCTAGAGCAACTCACAACCTTGACTGTAGACTTGGAAATCTTGGTCTAGTCAGAAACAGTCTGTACCACCTGAAGTCACTTAGCTAATCACCTGATCCTCACCACTCTTGCCATGCATAACCACTCTTCCATTCTCAAGCTGATGAAACAGGAACAAACTGTTTTATATCATAATCTGAACAAGGAGCTGAAAATGTGTCATAGTCTTTTAACAAGGACTATCTCAGTATTGCCCTTGCTCAATGACAAGCAGTTCCTTTGAAACATAGAGTTCTGGAACTCTTTGGGTTGACCTTCTGGGCGTTGCAGACAAGCCTAGTCAACATATCTTTCAGCAGAATTCTGTTTTCTTCAGTCCACAACCATAGCTTGAAACAAGACCAAATTTTTCTTTCTGTTTCTCTCATTAAACCATAGAGGGCAGTGGGAAGCAACCATGCACTCTTGGGAAGTCCTATCTCTCCCTCTCAGGCTCCATGTAGTTATCTATCTGAGCATCAAACTCAAAATGCTCTTTACATAGCTATGTGGGGGAGTGGGGGCAGTCCTGGAAAGGGTCTTTGTAGAAGATGGGACTAGAGTTGTGTCCTGAAGGAAGAGGGAAATTATGTGACACAAAGGTGAAAGGGTTGTACATTCCAGGCATAGGAGATAGCCAGTATAAAGACCTGAATATGAAGAATAGACTGCTGTAGATGAGGAAGAAAGAGGTCAGAATGGGTAGGAATGACGTGAGACTAGAAAGAGAGGCTGGGGTCAGTTGTGAAGAGGTAAAAGTGAAATAGGATTTTATATTTTATATATGTGAGATTCATCTGCATAGAGATGATAATGAAACCCATGGGAACTGATGAGTTTACATAGCATAGAGAAAAGAGGAGGGCCTCGTTCAGAATCTTGGCTGATTATTGATGAATCTGCAGAACATATTGAGGAGTGTTCAGACAGATAAGAGGAGAACTAGGAGAGAGTAGTGTCCAAAACCCTAGAAGTGAGAGAATATCCAGAAGGAGAGAGGAGTTAACTATGAGATGCCACGGATAAGTTGAGAAAGATGAGGACTAAGATAAGACCATCAGATTTGTCAATTAAAAGATGATTAGTAACCTTGGAAAGAAGAATTTTAGTTGAGTGATTGAGGTCAGAAGCCAGATCACAAAAGTTGCTGAATATGTTAATACCACAGTGATCCATGATTATTTGGGACGTTTAGATGATCTCTTTTTACAATGGAAGAGCACTTCATGGGCATTTTTTTTTTGAGCTTTCCTTTTAGAAGAACAAAATTATTTCAGAAAGCCATTTTGTTGTAGTGGGATAAATGTCTTTCCATGTAGTATTAAAGCTAGGGCTCAGTTTGGATGATAACCACCTTGAATGAAAACTAGAAGGACATTCAGAGCCACAATTCATTACTTTTTAGTAACTTTTAAATATATGTTTTTTTCTTCTTATTTAATTTCATTAAATATGTTTTCAAATTATGTGTGAAAACAATTTTAAATATATTTTTAAAATTTTTGAATTCAAAATTTTCTCCTTCCCTCCTTGCTCCTCTCATTGAGAAGGCAAGCAATTTGATATAGGTTATACATGTACAGCCATGTAAACCATTTAATATATATTATATATATGCGTATGTATATATACATATATAATATATATATATTTTTAAATTAATCTTGGGGAATATTGTTTGATTTCTGTTTTTCATTTGGATTTGTTTTGCAGCTAATGAATCAAGGAAATCAAATTTCTACTAATGTTTAAAATGGTAAAGAAAATATAAATGGCCATTCTTTGAATATATATTGACCATTACTTATAATCATTTTGAACCCATTTCCAAAAACTTCCAATTCACAAATACAGGATGTGGGAAGCATGGCTAGACCACAGTTAATGCAAAAAAGATCTCCTGGTTTTAGTAAACTAAAGATTAAGATCAGTCAGTAGGGTGCCATGGCTACCCAGAAGCCAAAACACATTGTTAGTCTGAATTAAGGAAGAGTATTCGACTCTAGAATGTGGGGTGTGATAGTTCCACTGCTTTCTGCCCTAATCAGACCATATCTAGAATACTGTGGTCGTCTGAGAAGATCGAGAAGTGAATTCTCCAGCAGAGATGGCAAGGATGATGAGAGATTTGTTTTAAGATATTGGGAAGCTTAAATATGAAGACTTTGAGGGTAGGGAGACATGATAACTGCAAGTTTTGGGAGTGCTGCCTGCTATATGTAAAATAAAGCTTATATTCTGCTTGGACCTGGAAAACAAAACTAGGAATAGTTGGTGTAAGTTTCAGAGGCATAGGTTTAAACCTAATGTAAGGAAAAGCTTCCTAACAATTGGAACTATCTGAAAGTTGCCTGTGGGTTGCTTTGGTGGAGGTGTTCAAGTGGATACCAGATGACCACTTCAAGGATATTAGTGAAAGGATTCCTACTTAGGTATGTGTTAGACTAACTGACTGAACTGGGTCCCTTGGAACTGTTTAGATTATATAATTTTGTGCCTTTCTCTCTATAGAGTTCAAAGAGATGCAAAATGGAATCTGATAAATCAGAACTGGGAAACTCAGGATTTGATGGAATGAGTGAAGATGAACTTCTGGCAGCTGTCTTAGAGATAAGTAAGAGAGAAGCCTCAGTGTCTTTGACTAACGAAGATGATGATAAGCCTACCAGCAGTCCAGATACGGGGTTTGCAGAGGATGATATGCAAGATATGCCTGAAAATCTGGAATCTCTGGAGACAGAAAAATCAAAAGTTCCCATAGAAGCCGGTAGGTTGAATAAAAATAAACTTATCTGGTAACAAACATAATTGGAACCCTTATAGAGTTAGTAATATTTTTAGTGGCAAACAGAAATGACTTGTCTAGGAGTGGTGTGGGTAATCACTTCTAAAGTATTTCCTTCCTTTTAAATGAACTAATTTTATTGAATTTGAAACACTGTATGTAACTAAGCACCTAGGAATATACTGACAAGTATGTCTCTTTCTGGGATGTATGGCAAATCAATTGATATTATTTTGGCCCATGAATATACATGTTTATGTGTTAGTGTATGGCTTTCTTCTGTTTGGTCTTACCATTTACATCAAAAATTCATGTACAGTAGAACTCCTAGATGTCCTTCACATCCAGGGACCATTTCCAACTTTCATATCCCTGCTCTTAAACTAGCTCCCTATTGGGAACATAAAGGATGCCAAACAAGAAAGTCCTAAATACTGTTTCAGCTCCCAACCAGGTGTGTTACATTAAACTTTAAGCCTCAGTTTTATCACCTACAAAATCAGGATGACACTTACCTCATTAGATTGCTTTTAGAATCAGAATTGTCTTAAAAACTATAAAGCTTGAGTCAAATCCAACATTGAGTCAAAAACAACATTATTTTAGTGCCCTGCCTGCCGGTGGGAGAAATGAACTGAGACTGTTTGCTTTTGCCTATTCCATGAAGCATTTGAAATATCAGTAGTTTCACCAAAATGTTTCATCTACTACCCATGAGCTTGCCAACATTTTTCCCTCATGACAGCAAGTTCTTAAAAATCTGTAATGTGCAACATATATAAATAGGTGATGAATTATAGAATTAATTTTATTCTACATGTGTTGAATAATTAGATAATCCGTAGGTTAATTGATATGGAGGAAAATCTTGTAATTTTGGCATCCAGAAAGAATTCTCTCTGTCTTTATTAAAAATAGCTTTATTATGAATTAGAAAAATATTTTTAAAATTAATATTTCCACATATAAAAGTCATAAAATGAGTATATGAAACAAAAGTCCCTTACAAGCAACTTGTTTCTTTAAAATTTGTATTACATGTAAATGGTGGTAATGAGCACTGCCCTACTTTTCTGTCTCATTCTGAACTTGCTTTTCTCTTGTGAATTTTCTAAAATTTCATTTTTTTCAATCAGCAAAAATCTTATCTTCTCCCCCCCATTTGAGAATGAAAGAAAAACAAATTCCCTGTTACAAAAATATAAAGTAAAATAAAACAAATTTCCACATTGTCCATGTCCAGAAATGTGTCTCCTTCTGCACTGAGTCCTTCATCTCTATCAAGAGGTATGTAGCATTTTTCATCATCATCTTTGTTATTGTTCAGTTGAAGTCTGTCCAAGTTTTTGTTTCTCTGACATCTATCCATTTCATCCTCTGCCATTCCCTTTTCCTTTTGCATTTAATCTTTCCCAACGTTAGGGTCTTTTCCATTGAATTCTGTCTTCTTATTGTGTGGCCAAAGTATTTAAGCTTCAGCTTCAGTATTTGACCTTCCAGTGAATAGCCTGAATTAATTTCTTTAGACATTGACTGATTTAATCTCTTTGCTGTCCAAGGGACTCTCAAAAGTCTTCTCCAGCACCACAGTTTGAAAGCGTCAATTCTGTGATGGTTGCCTTTCCTTATAGTCTGACTCTCACAACCATACATTGCTACTGGGAAAATCATAGCTTTGACTATATGGACCTTTGTTGGCAAGATGATACATCTGCTTCATAATATGGTGTCCAGATTTGCCATAGTTTTCCTTCCAAGGAGCAAGCATTGTTTAGTTTCCTGGCTGCAGTTGCCATCTGTGGTGATCTTTGAGCCCAAGAATATAAAGTCTTATGCTGTTTCCATTTCTTCTCCATCTGTTTACCAGGAAGTGTTGGGGCCAGTTACCAGGATCTTAGTTTTTTTGATGTTAAGCTTCAAACCAGCTTTTACACTCTATTCTTTCACCCTCATCAAGAGGCTTCTTAATTCCCCTTCATTTTCTAAGTGGTATCATCTGCATATTTGAGATTGTTGATAGTTCTCCTGGCAACCTTAAATCTGGCCTTTGATTCATCCAGCCTGATGTTTCACACGATGTACTCTGCATGTAAGTTAAATAAGGCGACAATATATGTATTGTATTCCTTTTCCAATTTTAAATCAATCCGTTTTTTCGTGTTCAGTTCTAACTGTTGCTTCTTGGCCTACATGCAGGCTTCCAGGAGACAAGATGACCTGGTACTCCCATCTCTTTGAGGACTTTCACATTTTGTTGTGATCCACACAGTCAAACGCTCTAGTGTAGTCAATGAAGCATAATTAGATGTTTTTTCTTAAATTCCCTTGTTTTCTCCATAATCCAGTGAATGTTTGCAATTTGATCTCTAGATCCTCTGCCTCTTCGAAAACTAACTTGCTCTTGTCGCAATTCTCAGTTCACATATCACTGAAGTGTAGCTTGCAGAATCTTGAGTGAAACCTTGCTGACATGTGAAATGTGCACAATTATTTGGTTATTTGAACATTCCTTGGCATTGCATTTCTTTAGGATTGGAATGAGAACGGATCTTTTCCAAGCAAGTGGCCACTGTTAAGTTTTTCAAATTTGCTGACATAGTGAGTTCAGGAATTTAACAACATCATCTTTTAGGATTTTTAAATAGCTCAGCTGGAATTCTATAACCTCCACTAACCTTGTTATTAGCAGTGCTTCCTGAGACCCACTTGACTTCATTCTCTAGGATGTCTGGCTCTAAATCAGTAACCACACCACCATGGTTATTGATAATGTTAAGTTCTTTCCCATATAATTCTTTTGTGTATTCACGTCATCTCTTAATCTCTTCTGCTTCCATTAGGTCTCTAGCATTTTTGTCTTTTATCATGCCCGTTTTTGCATGAAAAGTTCCGTTGATATCTCCAATTTTCTTGAAGAGATCTCTTGTCTTTTCCATTCTGTTGTTTTCTTTTATTTCAATGCATTACCCATTTAAGAAAATCTCATTTCGCCTTGCTGTTCTCTGGAGTTCTGCCTTCAGTTAGGTATGTCTTTCCCATTTTCCCTAACCTTTTGTTTTCCTTCTTTTCCTGAGCTATTTGTAAAGTTTCATCAGATAGTCCTTTTGCTTTCTTGCTTTTCTTTTTCTTTGGTATGTTTTTGTTGCTGCCTCCTGAATGATTTTGTGAACCTCCGGCCATAGTTCTTAACCAGATCTAATCCCTTAAATCCATTCGTCACCTCCATATTCATAAAATCATTCCTATATGGTCTGATGTTTTCCCTGCTTTCTTCAATTTAAGCCTGAATTTTGCAATAAGAAATAAGTTTCATCATTAATCCTTGGGAATTATGATTGGTTTTTATACTGATCAGAATTCCTTATTCTTTCAGAGTTGTCTGTCTTTATCATAGTGATGTCATTGTGTAAATTGTTCTGCTTATGTTCATTTCTCTCTGTCAGTTCAGACAAGTGTTCCCAGGTTTCTCCAAAACCGTCCCCTTGATCATTCCCCATAAATCTATCACATTTATAGGCCATAACTTCCTAAGGCATCCCCATTTGTGGACATTCAGATTCCCATCCTTTACCATCTCAAAAGGTTATAAATATTTTTGTACATACTTAGGACTGATTCCTCCCTTAATTTACCCTCCTTTTAATTCCTTTTTAAATTCTCTCTTTTCCTTTCCTTCCTAATACCCTGTTGAGTGAGGTGTATTTCTGTATTCAGTTCTGTATGTGTATTCTTAACCTCCTTTGGCCAGGTCAGATGAGAAGAAGCATCAGGTGTCCGCCCTCCTGCTCCTCCCTTCCTTGTGCATATAGATGTCTACTTGCAAACTCTGCTTTTATAAGACCATTTTCCCCAACCTTCCTTTCCCTTCTCCTCACCCATCATCCTTACCCCTGAGGGTTTCTTTTCCCCTTTTTTTCCATTCTTTATAAGATCATCAAGACATAACAGAATCACTCCCATGCATTGTCTAATTAGACTCCCTCTCTGAGCATTGATGATGATGAAGATCAGAGGGGGGCAAGTATCATCTTCCTCTGTTGTAATGTAAACAGTTTATCTTTGTTTGGTCTTTTATCATTGTTCATATTTACTTTTTTTATGTTTCTTTTAATTTTGAACTTCAGAGTTTCTACATACCTCTTGTCTTTTTATCAGGAGTGCTTAAAAATCATCTTTTTCCATTAAAGCTCTTTTTTTTCCTCCTATAGGTTTATATTCATTTTTGTGGAGTAAGTTATTTTTGGCTGAAGGCCTATATCATTTGCCTTCTGGAATATTGTATTCCAGATTCTCTACTCCTTCAAAATGGTGGCTGCTGAATCATGTGATACTGTCTATTAGTACTTGAATTGTTTCTTTATGACTGTTTGCAGTATTTTTTATTTGACCTAGAAGCTCTAGACTTATGATATTTCTGAGAGTTTTCATTTGGGAATTTCTTTTTTTTGTCGGGGGATTTCTTTTAAGAGGTGACTAGTAGATTCTGTTTCTACTTTACTCTGGTTCTTAGAGATCTGAGCAGTTTTCCTTTTTTTAAAAAAAATTAGTTAGTTATTTTTTAGTTTTTAACATTCATTGCCACAAGATTTTGAGTTCCAAATTTTCTCCTCATCTCTTCTTCCTTCCCCCTCCCTCCCCGGAATGACATGTGTTCTGATTTCCCCTTTCCCCAGTCTGTCTTCCCTTCTACTTCCCTCCCCCTCTTATCTCCTTCCCTTCTGTTTTCTTGTAGGGCAAGATAGATTTCTATACCCCATTGCCTGTATATCTTATTTTCCCAGTTTACATCTAAAAACAGTTTTTAACATTTGTTTTTAAAACTTTGAGTTCCAAATTCCCTCCCTTCCTCCCTACCCACCCTCATTGAGAAGGCAAGCAATTCAGTGTAGGTTATGCATGTGTAGTTATGGAAAATACTTTCATAATAGTCATGTTGTGAAAAATTAACTATATTTCCCTCCATCCTATCCTATCCTCCACTTATTCTATTTTCTCTTTTGACCCTGTCCCTTTGCAGAAGTGTTTGCTTCTGACTGCCTCCCCTTTCAGTTGGCCTCCCTCCTATCATACCCCACCTCCTCTTATTCCCCTCCCCTCTTACTTTCCTGTAGGGTAAGATGCCCAATTGAGTGTGGATGTTATTCCATCCTTAAGCCAGATCCAGTGAGAATAAGGTTCACTCATTCCCTTTCACCTCCCCCTTCTTCCCCTCCATTATGAAATCTTTTTCTTGCCTCTTTTATGTGAGATAATTTACCCCATTCTATTTCTCCCTTTCTCCTTCTCTAAATATGTTCCTCTCTCACCTTTTAATTTTATTTTTTAGATATCATCCCTTCATATTCAACTCTGTGCTGTCTTTCTATCTATCTATCTCTTCCAATTACCCTAATACTAAGAAAGGTCTCATGAGTTACAAATATAATCTTTCCATGTAGGAATATAAACAATTCAACTTTAATAAGTCCATTATGGTTTCTCTTTCCTGTTTACAAAACTTTTCATGCTGCTCTTGATTCTTATATTTGAAAGTCAGATTTTCTATTCAGCTCTGGTCTTTTCATCAAGAATGCTTGAAAGTTCTCTATTTCATTGAATGTCCATTTTTCCCCCTGAAGTGTTATGCTCTGTTTTGCTGGGTAGGTGATTCTTGATTTTAATCCTAACTCCTCTGACCTCCAGAATATCATATTCCAAGCCCTCTGATCCTTTAATGTTGAAGCTGTTAGATCTTGTGTTTTCTTGGTTGTATTTCCACAATACTAGAATTGTTTCTTTCTAACTGCTTGCAATATTTTCTGCTTGACTTCCAAACTCTGGAATTTGACTTTCATAGGAGTCAATTCCTATTCATAGGAGTTTCCCTTTTGGGATCTTTTTCAAGGGGTGATTGGTGGATTCTTTCAATTTCTATTTTACCCTCTGATTCTAGAATATCAGGGTAGTTTTCCTTGATAATTTCTTGATAAATGATTTCTTTCTTTGATCATGGCTTTCAAGTAGTCCAATAATTTTTAAATTATCCGTCCTGGATCTGTTTTCTAGGTTAGTTGTTTTTCCTATATGATAGTTCACATTGTATTCTATTTTTTTCATTCTTTTGGTTCTGTTTTATAATACCTTGATTTCTCATAAAGTCATTAGCTTCTGTTTGCTCCATTCTAATTTTTAAGGCATTATTGTCTCCAGTGAGCTTTTGGACCTCTTTCCATTTGGGTTATTCTGTTTTTTAAGATGATATTTTAAAAATCTTCAGTATTTTTTGGGATCTCCTTTAGCAGACTGTTGACTCGTTTTTTGTGATTTTTCTTGTATCACTCTCATTTCTCTTCCAAATTTTTCCTCTACATCTCTTACTGATTTTCAAAATCCTTTTTAAGCTCTTCCATGACCTGTGACCAATTCATATTTTTCTTGGAGGCTTTTGATGTAGGAGCTTTGACTTTGTTGTCTTCTTCTGGTTGTATGTTTTGTTCTTTGTTACCAAAGTAAGATTCTGTAGTCTGAGTTTATTTTACACTGTTTGCTCATCTTCCCAGCCAAATGCTTGACTTTCTAACTCTTTGTCAAGGTAGGTCTCTGTTTCCAGCCAGGGGCGGCTTCAGGGATTTTGTATCAGCCACTTGATTCCCCACCATCTGTTGGCCCAAAGCTCCAGAAGCAGCCGCTGCCGCTGCTGCTGCTGCTCCCACTGCTGCCTCGAGGCTAGGGCCAGACCTAACTCCTCTTCCACTCAAGTCCCACAGGGTTTTCCCGCTGACCTTCTATGCTGTCTTTGGCATTTGTGGGTTGAGAAGCCTGGAAACTTCCAGAGCTGCCAGTGATTTAGTCCCCTGAGGCCTGCTCTGGCACTATCTGTGCTGGCGAGGCTTGTGGGGGACTGCGCTCTGCTCCCAGTCTGGTATGATATACCCTTCTTGTCATCCTTCTAGGCTGTCTTGGGCTAGAGATTTGTTTCACTGTCATTTGGTGAGTTCTATAGCCCTAGAATTTGTTTAGAGTCATTTTTCACAGGTATTTGGAGGGTTTGGGGATGAGCTCAAGTAAGACCCTGCTTTTACTCTGCCATTTTGGCTCTACTTCCCCCATAGTTTTTTTTTTTAGGTTTTTTGTGGTATGATATTTAAGTTCTTTTTTTTTTTTTTTTTTTGGGTCATGATCTTCAGATAGTCCAGTGATTATTAAATTTTCTTTTCCTTGATCTGTTTCCCATGTCAATTGTTTCTATTTTTAAAGCCCTTTGACTTTGTTTTTATATTTCTTGTTGTCTTATGGAGTCATTGACTTCTACTTAGTGCATTCTAATTTTCAGGGAGTTTGTTGCTGAGGTAAGGTTTGGTAACTCTTGTGCCAAGCCATTAATTCCTTTTCCAATTCTTTCTTTCATACCTCTCATTTCTTTTCCAATTTTTTCCTCTGATACTCATTGATAAAACTTTTTTTTAGCTCTTGTTTCAGCTCTTTCAGGAATTCTAGTTGAATTTGTGACCAGCCTATATCTTTCTTTGGAGGCTTTGCTTATAGATGTTTTGGAATCATTCTCTTCTAGGTTTGTGTTTTAGGTGCCTGTCACCATAATAACTCATTGTGGTGGGATTTTTCTGTTGTTTACTCATTCTTTCTGCCTTCTTTCTGACTTTGAACTTAAATTTTAGCTCCAGGTTCTCTGTACTTCTGGAGGAACAGTTTGAACTGGTCCTGATGCTTTCTTGCGGCATTGAATGTTGTGTTATTCCAGGATTTTAGGGACAGCTCAGACTGGGGACCTGAAAGCTTTCAATGCTTTTAAAGTAGTCTGATCTAGGGTGAAGTCTGACCACTGACCCCCCCCCCCCCCCCCAGTCCAAACTCTGGGCTTGCGTCTGAGTAACAGATGACTTCAGTTAGACTCAGTCACTTTCAGCCAACTTGTCCATTTTATTTCCATTTTTATATCCTTTATTTGGTTAAGAGCTCTTCTTTTATTCATAACTGTAGAAATATCTCTTTTCCTTCTCCAATTTATTGATCATAATGACCTTTTCATACCAAGAGTGTCTGTTCACTCAAACATAGTGTGGTATCTGGTAGACTCCTCCTTGGCCTCAACCTCTAACCTTTTTCTCAGTTTGCTTCGAGTCCACTCAAAGTCTAGGCCTCACTTGGTCTCTTTTTCCTGCTCTTTGTATAGTATTCTTTTTTGTTTGTTTTTTTGCTTTTTTATCGAGAGGGGAGGGCAGGGCAGTTGGGATTAAGTGACTTGCCCAAGGTCACATGGCTAGTAAGTGTTAAGTGTCTGAGGCCAGATTTGAACTCAGGTCCTCCTGACTCCAGGGCCAGTGCTGTATTCACTGTGCCACCTAGCTGCCCCTATACAATACTCAATAAAATGTTGGTTATCTTCCCTGCTGTAGCCCTGATGGATACTAGAAATCTCTGGCCTCTTGGTATATATAGTCTTTTTGGCGGTGGTGCATAGGCCCTGAGTTAACCATATCAGTAAGTCAGTAAGCATTTATTAAGTGCCTACTGTATGCCAGGTACTGTGCTAAGCACTAGGAATTCAAAGAAAGGCTAAAGATAGTCCCTGCACTTGAGGTCACAGTCTAATGGAAAGAAACAGCATGGAAACAGATACATACAAATGAGATTTATACAGTATAATTTGGAGATGAGCAACAGAGGGAGACACCAGCATTAAGAGAAATCAGGAAAAGCTTGTAGAAGGTGGGATTTTGGCTGAACTTGAAAAAAACCAGGGAAGTAAGGAGGCGGAGATAAGGAAGGAGAGAATTTCAGGCAGACAGGATTTGTTCTGTGACTCCTAATACTCAGGGGACTGCATGACTGGACTCTGTCTCTTTGGACAGTGCTGTGTTCTTCCGTTCTTATGGCCAAGCTAGAAGTCTAGCTTCAGTCACCTACTTACCAGAGCTGAGAGTGACTTTTGAGGTTCTCATTCAGTGCAACAGCTGGCATTAAGTCTGATGGCTGATGTTTACCCCACTGCTCCAGTTCCTGTCCAGGTTATCAAAGTACATGCTGATTCTTCTGGCATGAGTGGAATGGAATCATTCAGGACTAAATGAGCTAGGGGGAATGGAATCTTATTTGGATAATATCTTATGTCCTTCACCACCTACTGACCACCTTGCCCATCTCGGTCAATACTGCTTTCACCTTGTTTCTGGTCATTTAGTAGCTCAGAAATGTCCAAGATATTTCTTGCAATAAAGTTCCTTTCCCCTAACCACTTCACCCCAAATCTTGTCAGTGTCATAACATTTAGGATCATTTTGACGAAGAGCAGATCATGATACTATTCATATATGTGTGTATGTGTGTATGTATGTAAGTATCAGATGAAACTTGAATGTACCAGAAGTTTCCACCTACAGAGTAAGGTTTGATTTCTCTTAAGTCCTTGATTTAAAATACACATGGATCTTAGTTGAACCATTCTCCAAATCTTTTAAAATTGAATTAGTTCACAAAGTAATCCATTCCTACTAGATTTGAACACTTTCCTTATCTGTGGTTTTAAACATTTGACCTCTGAACAAATACAGAAGTGGTATGTGCCTGTATTGATTTCAGCATCACAAATGGGCCATTGTAAATCATCTTCTCCTTTATAGCATTAATTGTTGGAAAGTTCTGGGTTTGATGGCTGCATCAGCTAATTGTCTAGAAAACATGTATTGAGCTGGTACATTGTATGCTGAAAATTTGTGCTGTACGAACATGATGTTGTCTGTAAGCTCTTCACTAGCCCCCAAACTGTAAGATCAACATGTAGGTTTTATATGTATATAAAACTGAAACTGGGTAAGAAACTTCTGCCATAGGAGCCAAATTAGAGGGTTTTCATGACTGCATGTTGTTCTCATGAAATTGCTATTTTTAACCATTAAGATTTTGATTGTTTTACCACTAATATGAAATTGTTTCTTTTGCATTAAGTTCACTTTCAGTGTTTTGTCAGAAATGCAATCAAAGGATGACTGATGATAACCATTACCACTTAGATCTAATTCAGTGTTAAATGTTGTTAAACGCTGAAAACTCTGGAGAGAAGAATCTCAGGGACCATGTGGTTCCATGTGGTAGGGGATGGTGACTATCGTATAGAAAATTATCTGTTTAGAATGCAGCTATAACCATAATAAAAATGAACATACATTAATTTTAAAATAATTCAGATGAATGAATTCAGTTAGATAGATTTTTCAGTGACTAAATTTGGGAATTTATTTAGCTTAGATAGAAACATCTGACTTGCTTGATGTTTTTCAAAAAGTGTCTTCTTTGCCACTCACAACACAATCACAGTTAAATCCTGGTTTTGGAAGAATCGAGATCAACATACTTATGTTTATTGTAAGGAATATGTATTCTATTTAAATTATGCTCCCCCTATCCCAGCCAAATAGAATATAAACTTGGGGACAGGAACTTTTTCATTTTTGTCTTTGTCTTCCAGGTAACCTAGCATATTCCTTTAAATGCTTAATAAATGTTTATTAAATTGAACAGTGGTGGCAAAGCTTACTGCTATTCGTTTTCCCTCACTTTATTAATGAATTGATTTTCTCCAAATTCACTTTAAAAATACATAAAAGTCTTGGTTACACTTTCCCTTTTAGCAAGTTGCTATATAAATCAGAATTTTTATCAAAATAAAATTACATAGGGGTGGCTAGGTGGCTCAGTGAATAGAGCACTAGCCCTTGAGTCAGGAGGACCTGAGTTCAAATGTGGCTTTAGACACTTAACAGATGCACAAAAAACTAGCCATGTAACCTTGGGCAAGTCACTTACCCCCAATTGTCCTACTTTCCCCCCTCCAAAAAAAATAAAATAAGATTACACAAAAGTTTTTGTAGTAGCTTAGCAGTTTCTAGATTTACATGAACGAAAAGCAAAAAACCATAGTGGAAGCTGTGTATGTATTTGTCCTTATAGTTGCAGAAAATTATAGTTGTATGGTTTTTTGGTATTCTCAGAGCTGTAAAGCATTAGAAATTTAGTAACTAGTAGCTGTATTCTTGTGAAATCAAAACATGTTCATTATTGAACATTGTTATGTATTTCTATGATATAGACAGGTAGATGGGAAAGCCTGAGGATTTCAAAGATGGAAATATTCCATTTTATCTAATAAAATGTTTCTGAAAATCAAGTTTTTGTACGTTGATTTATATTTTTCAAGTTTTTTAGTATCTTGCTATTTAAGGATGCAGATCATTGTTAAGTGAATAACTATTCTGCTAATTTTTTTATCCAAATTAAAATTTTTTTTTTGTATACTAGTTTTCTTAAGTCAGCAAGTTGGGAAATAGCACATGCTTGCTGAGGACAGCAGCCACTTTATTTAAAAATTTTATACAGTCAATAGAAAGAAAATTAAACACATAAGACAAGAAATAAAATCTTGCATAAATCCTAACTACACTATACATTTTTACAGATTTGTAAACAAAAAAAGTGATTATTTGTGGTCTGAAGTTTTGTTTACCCTTGGCTTAATTTTCTTTGGTATGTAATTTTAGTTAATGGGTATCCTATTCTAGTTATTTCATATGTAATTTTTACTCTCAACATTACCACTAAGCAAATACACAATCTTTTCATCATTCGTCTTGGTTGGCCTCTTTCAACATAAAGTACACGTATTTGATGGTATTACTTTAAATGCTGCCTTCCTTCTGAGATATTCCTGTTAAAGAACAGAAGTATGGAGATATCTGTAAAAGAATGTCCTTTGTCCCCTTGTTCTGTTGCAGATCTTGTTGGCCTTAAATTTCTCTCACCATCTGCTTCTTTCACTCCAAATCACAAGCTGTTGAAGCTTAGAGAAGATCACAAAACCTTGCTGGTGGTGTCCACAAAAAAATACTGTTACATCATTTCATCTGGGCCCTCAGTCCTGTTAGGCAATCCTTCTATACTTGTCTTATCAATACTATCCCACTCTCCACAGCGGCTCTTCCAAACCTTTTTATCTGTCCTCAAATCCGTCCTCAAATCCCTCATGGTTCCCCACCTCCACCCTCTCAGCTTAGAACCTTGCCTCATGTTTTACTGAAAAAAAATGTAGGCCATTTACTGAGTGCTCCCTCTTCTCCCTTCTTCCTCATCTCACATCACCCAGATATCTTCTTCCACTCTCTTCTCTATCTGTATCTCATACGACAGAGCTCTGCCCTAGTCCCTCTTGGTATTCTTATCAGTTCTCATGGATTCAGTTTTCTTCTCTGTAGAGATGATCCTCCAGCCCTTGATCTCTCTCCTAATCTCCAGACTCATCTCCAAATGCCTATTGCATGTCCCAAACTGGATATCTTGTAGACATCTTAAACTCAGTAAGTCCAAAATTGAACTCATTATCTTCCCCCCCAAAATCCTTCTCTCTTCTTAATTTTCCCATTACCATTAAGGGAAGTATCATTTTCCCAGTTACCAAGGTTCTCAGCCATGTTGTCTTCCTTGACTTTTCTCACTCTTACTTCTCATGTCCAATCTTTTTTTAAAGACCTGTTAGTTTTCCTTCATAATATCTTCTGTATGTGTTCCCTTCTCTTGGCCACTACACCAGGTGTGGGCCTCCCCACTCCATATCTGGGCAGTTAGAAAAGCCTTTTCGTTAGTCACCTTGCCTCACATCTCACTCCACTCTAGTCAGATCAAGTGCAGATCTGACCATGCCATCCCTCTACAAACATGCACATTAAATAAACTCCATGGGCTCCCTGTCTTCTCCAGCTTCAGACATCAAATTATCTGTTTGGTCTTCCAAGCCTATCACAAACTGGCCCCATCTTCCTTTTCCAGGCTTTTTACACCTTATTTCTCTCTTCCCCAACATACTCTGTGATTGCATGACACAGGTCTCCTCATTCTTGGTCTCTCCTTCTGAAGACTGTACATTTTCATTAACTGTGTCCTGTCTCTGGAATTCTCTCTGTCTGCTGACTTCCCTTGGCTTCCTTCAGGTCCCAGATAAAATCCCACCTTTTAAAACAAGCCTTTGCTGCTCCCTTTTAATGCTAGTGCCTTCCCTCTATTGATTATCTCCAGATTTTCCTATATAAATCTCATTTGTACATAGTAGTTTACATTTTGTCTCTCCACATTAGACTGTGAGCTTCTTGAGAGCAGCAACTGTCTTTAGCCTTTCTTTGTACCTTCAGCTTTAACACAGTGCCTGGGATAGAGTGAGTGTTTAATAAATGCTTATTGGCTAGCTGAGAAAGGGAATACATTCACATTCTTTTGATATTAAAGCAGTATAACCTGATGGATAAAACACTGGTCTAAAGAGGGGGCTTCTTATAGGTTCTTTTCTCCCCTAGGCAAGATCCATGCCCTTACAGTTCAACTTATTCTCTAATCTAGAATAAAATAGGACCTGGAGTAAGCCTGGCTAACTTAAGGCTTCTCTTGTGTGCCATATACAACTTAAGACTGTCTTCCCTGCAAATCATTTTTGTCTTACAGATAGTCAGATGAACTTTGAATCTGACATGAATAAAAGATAAATTGCTTTTAAAAAAATAAATCAGTAGCATTAATTTAGTTCTTATCCATAGCCTAGTACATTAGAAAGTTAAAGTCTGTTGTGATCATCCCTCTTTTTCACGAGGAAATGGGCTCTAAGACATCATGGGACTTGCCTGTGGTTTCCTAGAGAGTGAGGGTTAGAGCAGAGACATATTCATTCATTCAATTCAGTAAGCATTTATTAAGTTCCTGCTGTGCTGGGCACTGTACTAAATGCTAGGAACACAAAAAAGAGGCAAAAGACAGTTCCTGGGGGTGGCCAGGTGGTACAGTGAATAGAGCACCAGCCTCGGAGTCAGGAGGACCTGAGTTCAAATCCAGCCTCGACACAACACAAAAACTAGTCATGTGACCTTGGGCAAAGTCACTTAACCCCAACTGACCTCCAAAAAGCAAAAAATAAAATGAAAATTAAAAATAAGACTGTTTCTGTCCTCAGGGAGCTTGCCATCTAGAAAGACTAAGGTAAACAAATATATACAAAGCAACCTATGTGTTTCCTCTGAAGTTGCTCATCACTTTCCACTGGAGGGGCCACAGTGCCCTTCTGGAAATGAAATCTAACTAAAATTGACCCTTTTATATGAATAAAACAGAATGATGAAATTGTTTTGTCCCAGGTTGGTTTGGTTTTGTTTTAATAGCATTTGTGACATTCCTTAAGAAAAACTTCCAAGTACAGCTACTCTAGTTGCTTTGTGGTTGGGCATGATGGACAGTAGGTGTCCTTGTGGTCAAGGGACTTTAGTTGTGCTGGAAAGTATTCAGCTGGTTAACGGTGGGGAAAAAGCCAGAAATCTTGAATTGTGCTCTTTTGCTTCTTCAGGTTCTGCCAGTTTCACTGAGATCCCTAAAGATTTTGATGAGAATAAAGAAAACAAAACTCCTGAAGGGTCTCAGGGGGAAGTCGACTGGCTCCAGCAGTATGATATGGAGCGAGAGCGGGAGGAAGAGGAACTCCAGCAGGCCCTTGCTCAGAGCCTCCAGGAGCAAGTAAGACCTCCCAATCAACTCCCATTCTTTATGCTGTTCTGTCAAATACTGTTTGACAATACTTTACTAAAACATTTTTAAAATGATGATCATTTTCCTACACGTGTCCATCACACGTGTGCTGTGCTCTTGGCTTTATTTTTTTGTCTAGGCATGAGATAGCTTAGGAAACTTGTCTACAACTTGAAATGGCAGAGAGCTGCCTTGCCGAGGGTCACAGAGCCATTTTGTCTGTAGTGGGATTTAGATCAAGTCTTCCTAAAGCTGTGATTAGCAGGATTTAGGAAAATGTTCTACCACTTTACTGAGGTATGTGTATTTCTCATTTTTAGGTATAGCAGTCTTTTCAAATACCAATACCAATCTTTTCAAATGATTTTTCTATTCTAGTGGCCTCTCTTTCAAATAACTGCCTCTTTTTTAGTGATTGGGTCTGTCATGTTTTGTATTTGTCAAAGCTAATACAGTTTTGGTTAGCATCTCACTTTTCTTGTACCAGGTACCTGGCCAATAGATAATGTTCTCATTCTTGTATCATTCAGCTGAGTTCCAAGTAAGATGGTAATGAAACTGAAATTGCCTTGAATAGTTTGTTATAAGCATTAAGAATACATTTACAATGTTGTAATTAATCCTAATTACTCCTACTTACTACTAATTACTCCTGTTAATTAATCCTAAGTAATCAAATTCAGGAAATCTAATTTCTTTACAAAGTTTCCAAAAGCAACTGTTCATACTAATATATCATTGAATACATGCATATGAATACAAGTGTTTTCACAGTAATGTATATGGCAGTCTTTCGGTAAAGATGGTTATATTACATATAATAATTGCTTGTATTGTCTGCCGCTTTGTAGTTTCTTCAACAAAGTATGATTTTATTTTTAGAGATTTTTCTTAACTTCTACAAAAAGAAGATATCTTTCAGTGGCCATTTCATCACTAGTAGAATTTTTTTTTTAATTTTGTTTAAGAAGAATTTGTTTTAGCTGCCTCAGTTAAGATTACCAGACCTTTCCCAGATATGATGATGGGCATACATTTTCTTAGATACAGCATCTTTAGTTTGGCAGTCCTCTGAGATGGTCTCAGATGACTTTATTGCTGAGAATAGCTAAGTCATTCGCAGTTGTTCATCGTACAGTATCACTGTGTGCGGTGTTTTCCTGCTTCTACACACTTCACTGTACTTCACTCACTTGTTCTTCTCACTTCACTCTCTCAGTTCATGTAAGTTTTCCAGGTTTTTCTGAAGCCATCGTGCTCATCATTTCTTACAGCACATTAATATTCCATGACAGTCATATGGCACAACTTTAGTCATTCCTCAAATGATAGCCTTCTCCTCGATGTCTAATTCTTTGCCATCATAAAACCCTTTTCTTTTAAGTGTCTTATTCTTTTTGGTCACTGGCCTGAGCATGATATTTAAAATTAAAACACTTTAACAAAGAAAAGCATATTTTCTTTCTGCTGCTTTAAGTAAATGATTGTATTACCTCTGCTGGTTTTAAGAGCTCTAAACAAATTTCCAGGATTTGGGAAGTTAGAAGAAATCTTGTCATCTTTTTTAGGTAGGTTTAAGAGGGTAAAAGACAATTTTAATTTTTGTCTTGCTCATCTCCCTTGCCACAGGTATTGTCTCATTTGTGTAATACTTCACATCATTCTTTTTATGATTAACTATTCATTGAGGCACACATTTTTAGAAGGTACAAGTTTAATACAACAAAGTAAAATGTGGATATTTATCTACTGTGTGGGGAACACTGCTGGAGAGGTGCACATTTAGATTAGACACTACTATTTATAGTCTAATTGGGAGAGGTATGTGAAACACTTAACATATGCATTATTATCACACAATAAACACGTTAGAGAGTTCTTGTGAAATCTGTGTGGAAAATTGTAACTAACCAGCACAGTGATCGTGGAAGTCTTCCTGGATCAGTTAAATATCTTAGCAGAATCAGAAAATTAATCTCATAGTTTCTTTCTTGAAGAAACTACTACCAACATTGTAAGGACATAAGCCTGACTGCTCTTGGGGAAAAGAAAATTAAGAGTGATTGTTGTTTTGCAGGGAAAATGCCAGTGACGTTCTTCTTCCACCCCAGTTATCAAGCATTATTGTCCTCCCTTCACTTCAGTCCCTGGACCGGGGTACAGGTTGGGGAACAAAACCACTGCCACAAATGAGCAAGTAAAACATGTTTCCATACTGGCCTTGTCTGGAAATATCCGTCTCCTTTTGCATAGTGATCTCTTTTTCAGAAGATGTGAGCATGCTTCATCACTGGTTCTCAAGCATCACCAGTGATCACTGTGTTGGTTAGAACTCTTAGTCTTTCAGAATTGATTGTTTTTACACTGTTGATGTTATTTATAGTATAAAGTCTCCTGGTTCTTGTTTCTGCCATCAGTTCTTACAGGTCTTTACCAGTTTCTCTGAAACTCTCTCTTCATTTCTTATAGCATAATCATGTTCCATTTCATTCATATACCAAAATTGGTGGTTATTTCCCCCATTGAGGTTGCCTTCTTTGTTTCCAGTACTTTGCCACCACAAAAAGAGCTCAAGTCCTAAATTATTAACTGCAGAAAGTAGTCTTTAAGTCTTCTTATTTAATAGCACTGTAAAAAGAAAAATAAGATAACAGAAAGATTGCATCTTGGAGATCAATAAGGTTACAGAACTTTGCACAATCTTTTAGTAGCAACTGATTTAAATCCCATTGAAAAGATAGATAAACTTTTAACATGATTGTGCAGATATCGCCTGTATCAGATTGTATGCCGTCTTGGGGAGGGGGAGGGGAGGGGGAGAAAGAAAGCGAAAGCGAATGTCAAAAACTAAATGTAATAAAGACAAATACGGCATCAGTATGTGACACCAGCGCCTATTTTTCCTTGGGCTGCCTGTAGTTTGCACGTAAAAATAAAATTTCTTCAATGTTGCATTATTTTGTTTACTTTTTCCTTTAAATCATTTTTATGTGGGTATTTTTTTTTAATTTACTGAAAATCCACCTTCTCTCTCTTTCCTCTCTCTCCTCCTTCCATTGGAAAAAAAGAAAAAACAAAACCTTGTAGCATATATGCATAGTCAAAAAATTGCTATTCTCACATTGGCCATACCCAAAGAGTATGTCTCGACCTGTATCCTAAGACCGTAGCTCATTGTCAGGAAGTAGGTAGCACATTTCATCCTGAGTCTTCTGAAATTGTGGTTAGCCTTTGTGTTGATCAGAGTCCTTAAGTCTTTCAAAGTTATTTGTCTTCACAGTGTTATTATTATATAAATTATTCTTCTGGTTGAGCTCACTTTACTTTTCATTGGTTCAAACTAGTCTTCCTAGGTTTCTCTGAAACTATCCTTTCCTCATAGAAAACAGTAGTTTTCTGTTACGTTCATATGCCATGTTCCTCATTCCCCAGTTGATAGATACCCCTTTTATTCCAATTCTTTTGTTGCCCCAAAAAAGAATTGCTATAAATATTTTTGTACACGTGAGGTCCTTTTCCTCTGATATCTTTGGGATATAGGGTGCCCGGCTTAATAACTTTTGGGCATACTTCTAAATCGCTTTCCAGAATGGCTAGACCAGTTTATCCACCAGCAGTGCTTTAGCATGTTTGTTTTCCCACAGTATCTCTACCATTTGTCATTTTCTTGTTTTGTCAACTTTGTCAATCTGATGGGTATGAGACAGAACCTCAGAGTCACTTTAATTTGCATTTCTCTAATTATTAGTGATCTAGAGCATTTTTTCATATGGCTATTAAATGCTCAAATTTCTCCTAAAAATTGCCTATTCGTATCCTTTAAGCATTTATAATTGGGGTATTGTGTAGTTATATTCATATAGTTCCTGTTTGTGTGTCATTTTGGCACAGACTTTTAAGTGTTTTATAATTCTGTAGTTAGTTATTTTAAATGGAATTTCTTTTTCTTCCTCTTCCTGCTGGGCTTTGTTGGTAATATGCAGAAATAATGATGATTTGTGTGGGTTTATTTTTATATCCTGCAACTTAATGAACTTATTGTTGCAGTTAATTTTTTAGTTGACTCTAGTCTCAACAATCTACAAAAAAGGAATAATTTTCTCTTTGCATACGTTTATTCTCCTAGTTCCTTTTTTCTTATCACTCTAGCTAACACATGTTTTAACATTTGTGCTTTTCTGCATTGATTTGTGAAGTTTTTATACACTAATACATGGTGAGTTTTGTAATGGTGCCATGAACATCTGAGTTAATATATGTATTCCTTTCTGTTCCTATTCAGTAGTAATCAGAGTTATATCTACTTTTTCTAAGACTCTGTTCAGGTCGTTAATCTCTTGGGATTGTTGTTGTTAGATTTATCTAGATATAAAAGGTTCCCTCTTATAGTTTTATTGTCTTTTTCTCCCTGTAACTCATTTAACTTTTCCTTTAAGTATTTAGATTTAAGATTTCCTTTAAGTACCACCATTTGGTACATGTGTGTTTAGTATTGTATTTATTGATATGATAGTTTATGGTATCACTGAGCACAGTGTAGTTTCTCTGCTTAATTCTTAATTAAACTTATTTTTTGCAGTTACCTCATCTGAGATCATGATTGCCATCTCTACCTTTTTATAATAGATTGTGCTCCTGCCCCTTATTTTAACTATATCTGAACAATTATTTTTTGACTGTGTTTCTTATAAAACAACATTGTTTGCTACCGCTTACCCATTTTGTGGGTAAGTTCAGCTGCTTCACATTCACATTTATGATTGTTAAATGTGTGTTTCTCCAGCCTTTTCTTTTGTACTTTTCCTTCTCTTTATTTCCTGTTCATTCTTTATAAAGCAAAGGGTAATTGTGAAGTAGTATGCTTGGCACTTGGGGCTCTAAGTTGGATACTCCCCTGTCTATCTTCTCTTTCCCTGGCTCAGATCCCAATCATATATTCTTATCTTTTCCTTTTAAGCCTTCTTTACTATTCATCCTCCCTGTTAGAGTTGGTTTTTTTTTTTTAATTTAGAATTTACCCCTGTCTTAATATATCCTCCCTAAACTTCCCTTTCCCTTTTATTTCCCTGTTGAATGAACTGTATTTCTGCACCCAACTCTGCATATGTATATATTTTTCCATTTTTCGTACCATTTAGATGAAAGTGAGGTTTGAGTCACCTGCCCTCTCTATCCTTTCTTCCTTTTATTTGTGTACTGCAATGAGATAATTTCTCCTTCCTTTCTTCTCCTCTTTTCTCCCATAGTGTATTTCTAGTCCACACTCTTTCCTTTCTTCAGGAATATCAAATCATAACAAAACCACTCTCAAGCCCTTCTTCATCTTATTAGACCTCCTGTGTTATCCCTGATGATATTAAGGTCCTGGAGGGACATATATTATCATTTTCCACAGAGTGTAATTATTTCATTTTTGTTTGGTCCTTTATGATTTCTTGCTTATTTATCCGTTTTATGTTTCTCTACAATCCCTTGTTTGTATTTCAGAGTTTTTATGCAGCTCTTATCTTTTCATCAGGAATGCTTGGAAGCCCTCTGTTTCTTTAAAAGTTTCTTTTTCCCCTGTAGAATTGTACTCAGTTTTGCTGGAAGGGTTATTCTTAATTGTTAGCCTATATTTTTTTTTGCTTTCTAGATTATTATATTACATGCTCTCTGCTTCTTTATCATAGAGGCTGGTAAATATCTTATGTGGTGCTGTGGCACCTCTGCTTGAATATTTTCATTCTTTCTGGCTGCTTGCAGTATTTTTTTTTCTTTGACCTGGAAGTTCTGCATTTTGATTGTAATGTTGCTGGAAATTTTTGTTTTGGGGTTTCTCTTTCAGGAGATGAGCATTAGACTCTTTATTTCCATTTTAGCTCCTACTTAAAAGATATTTGAGCAGTTTTCTTTTGTGATTTTTTAAAATAGTATGTGTAGTCCGCTTTTTGGTTTTGGTCGTCATAAAGGTTATCCAATGATTCTTTTGTTTTTATTTATTTATTTATTTTTCCCGGTTTTTTTTTTTTTTTTCAATTTTTTTATTTTAGTTTACATCATTCATTTCCACAAAATTTTGAGTTACAAATTTTCTCCCCATCTTTCCCCTACCCACTGCCCCAAAACAGCCATACCAGTGTATCCCCCCTCCCCCAATCTATTCTTTCCTATGTCTTCCACCCTCACCCCTCTAACTTTTCGGTAGGGCAGGATGTTATCCAATGATTCTTAAATTCTCCCTCCTTGATCTATTTTCTGAGTCAGTTTTTTAAAATAATAATGAAATCTTACATTTTCTTCTGTTTTTTTTCAGTCTTTTGAATTTGTTTTAATATTTTGTATTTTCTTATGAAGTCCTTTATTTCTCTTTCATCCATTCTAATTTTTAAGTAGTGTATTTCTTAGGGAAGTTTGTACCTTTTGTGCCAGTTCCCTCTCCCATTCTTCTATAACTCTCATTTCTTTTCCCTTGTCTCATCTAATTTAATTTATAAAATAATTTTAAACTCTCCTTTAAATTCTTGTTTCATATATTCCAGGAATTCTAGTTAAACTTATGGCCACACTATATTTTCCTTTCAGGTTTTGCTTATAGATATTTTAAAGTAATTCTCTTCTGGGTTCCTGAGCTTCCCTAGCTCAATAATAGCTCTTTATGATGGGATTCTTCTTGGAAGGGAGAGGAGGGGGCAGTGAGCTAGCATTTGTTAAGCTGCTGGTGTATGTCAGGAACTGTGCTAAACATTAGATTTTAGGTTGATCATTTTTCCAATCTTATTTCCCTACTTTTGGACTGTGTTCAGGCCAGGTTATGCATACTTCTGTAATGCCCGTGCCCTACTTGATCTTATTTTGGATCCTGCTGCTGATCTCCCCTAGTTTTGAGTACCATATTATTCCAGGATCTGTAGGACAGCTCAGGCTGGGGACCTGCAAACTTTGATTGGCTCCAGGGTGAAATCTGAACACTGTCTTCCTGGTCTGAACTCTTCAAACTTTCTGACCTGGATTTGGGTGTGAGCATCACCACTGGTTGGATCTCCAACTGACTGCTAATGGATTCAGCCCCTGTCTACCACCTGGGAAGCTCAGCGGGTTCAGTGTGACTGCACTGTAAGCTTCCTATTGGGATAGGAGCTAGCTTAGAGCCCCACACCTGCTGCTCATTTTACAGCCTAGGACTTGTGACTGTCCAACCCCAGGTGCAGGTCTGGTGCATAGCAACTAGATCCCCATCCTCATTGTCTTCCCTATGCCAACCTGCACTGGGAAAAATGATTTACCTTGATTTTTTTCCCTTGGATTTCCCAATTAGGACTTGGACTGGTGTGTTTTCTAAATCTTTGTAGAAACCTGTGGGGAGAGAGCTGAATTGTACTGCTTCTTCCTACCATGTCACTGCTTTAAATCATTATTAGTTGAGTTTGCATTCTATCAGGAAGTTATTGGGGCAGCTAGGTGGCACAGAGTACAGAGCCTTGAGTGAGGAAGACTCATTTCTCAGAGTTCAAATCTGGCCTCAGACACTTAATAGCTGTGTGACCTTGGGCAAGTCACTTAACCCAGTTGGCCTCAGTTTCCTCATCTGTAAAATGAGCTGGAGAAGGAAATGGTAAACTTCTCCAGTATCTTTGCCAAGAAAACCCCAAATGGGGTCACAAAAAATCAGACACTTCTGAAACAGCTGAACAATACCAATAGGAAATGATTGGAGTTGAATATTGGAATCTAGGGCCAAATCTGGCATTCTGAGAGACAAACTACATTCTCTGTCAGTTCATTCAGAAGTTTGCTGTGATATCCTTTTGATGAATAATGAAGAAGAAAAAGAAACATAATTAGGCGTTATTCTAAATATTAGAATACTGAATTTATAATTGAGTTTTATTTTAGTCCCTTTGTTACTGAAAATTGAACTCTTATAAGGTAATGAGCATTCCACAATATAAAACTTATAATATACAATATCATGTTTGTTGTAGGAACCAGATGATGACAGAAACTTCAGTGGCAAAAAGCAAAAATTATGAACACTGAACTTTTTTAATGTACTAGATTTTATACTTTCCTTTAGGAGGCCCGAGAACAGAAAGAAGATGATGACCTCAAAAGGGCCACAGAGTTGAGTCTTCAAGGTGTGTGATTTGCTTATTTTTACCTCTTTTAAGTAAAATAGCTTTCCATATACGAATACTACTGTACTTGAAAAGTCGCTCACAGATTTTTATCATTTCATTGTCAAATGTTATTTAAAACTATGGTTTTGTGTGGTATGCTGTGAATCAATTCAGGAACTTGTATGACTTGCTGTTCTTTAGTGAAATGCTGCCTTTTTAAAGAGATTCCATTTTATTTAAGATTAAGTGATTCTCTCAGTGCACTCTTGGTGTCTTGTTTATTAGTAACACCTATGAATCTTTGTAAGTTATGTTTACATTTACTGCATACCACTAATACAGTCATGAGTATCCACTGTGGATCATTTTTAAATGTTTTTGTCTTATTACGGAAGAATAACCACACAAATTGAAATAAATCTTAATTCTGGGCTCAGACTAGAATTTATTCAGATAATACCTATCTGAGTGGAACTCAGACTAATAACACTGTAAACATTTTAATTTTGTCCTGTGTCTGTTTTCGACTCATCCCAGAGTGGAGACCAGCTGGAAGTTTTTGTTACTCTTTATCTACTCTGTGTCTATTTAATCTGTTCTGGGAATTATTTAAGCTGTGAATCCCAGCATGAATAAGGGAATGAATCTAGTCTTTTAATGTGGAATTACTTGGAATCCAGAAAATTTGAGAAGCTATGTGCCATTGAGGAGTAACTGTACTTGTTGTTAATGTTAACCCCACCACTTCCAGGAATGGCATGTTACCACAGGATTAAGACTTCTGAGAAACTCTTTTTTGTTTGTTTTTAATTGGCCACCTAGTCATTTTTAATGTTTACTAGTTTTAATTTTTCAAAGCATTTTTCATTATGAACACCTAAATGGTCCAGTAATTGCTTTGATCTCAAAATCCCAGAAAATTTAGTGGGTATTGTGTTACAATTCTCATGCTCTATTAGCTTCAAGGGAAAAAAATATGGCTTGCAGATTGATATACGTATTGGAAGAAGCTGCATCGGGCATAAAGTTCTGTTCTCTTTTTTCTGTTTTCTTGTGAGTATTAGACCCTGGAGCCCTCATCAAATATGTATTGTGTACCATTCTAACTTAAAGAGCTTGAGAAATGCTTCTGTTACCACTTGTGAGATGCCTAATAGGATGTGGCTTGCATTGAGATCTTCATTGTTTTTATAGCATACTTGTGTTGGGATGGTACAATATAGAATCCAGACTTTCTTCCACTCTTTCTGGTTGAGTCTCTTGGCACCTTTGCCAAAGACCTTTACCAGTCTTTGTCTTTGCCCTTCAGAATTTAACAGTTCCTTTCTGGATGGAATGGGCTCTGATGAAGACTCTGGGAATGAAGATGTTTTTGACATGGAGTACACAGAAGCTGAAGCAGAGGAGTTGAAGAGAAATGCCGAGGTGAGGATTCGGGCTTCTCTTCATCTTCCTGCTTTTCCTTTTTTTACCAAAAAAATACTGGAGTGAAAAATAAAATTTAATTTTTTTTGTATATACTCAGTGAGAACTGAGCAGTATGGTACTTTGAGATGTATGACTACAAATTGTTACCTTCAGTCACCAAAGCAGATATTCTTGTAAAAATTCCTTTTTCTTTTATTTCCCAGCAAAATACTGATTCAGGGCAATAGATGCTAAATAAATATTTGATAACTAACATGAAAGCATTTTATTGTTCTTAGGTTCAGTATTTTACACAGGTCGTGCACTTAGTCGCTGTTAATTTGATTAAATTGGGATTATATATTTGCTTGATACATGGATTATATAGTGTGTATAAAGTATTCATGGCTCACCGTAGTTTGATGGAGATTTCAGGTATACCAAGTATTATGGTTCATTTATGTCTGCTGTGATGTTCAAGCTTAGAGCTCATATTTTATTTTAGATACAGAGGTAAAACTCACATTCACTTGTGTTTTTTTTAGACAGGAAATCTTCCCCATTCTTATCGACTCATCAGTGTCGTCAGCCACATTGGAAGCACATCTTCCTCAGGTACAAGATCACTTGAGCTTTCGAATAGTAGAAGTTTGTATCTTAGTATGTAGCTTGCCTGGGCTCTGGCCAGTTGGTTCTGTGACTAGGAGGGGAATTTCCTGAACTAAAAGTTGGAGTCTCTGATGTTTTCCTTGAGGACAAAATGGAGATGGTTTTTGTGAAGATGAAATGATGTAATTTATGTAAAGTGCTCTGAAAATCTTAAAGCATGTGAGCTATTACTGTTAAATAGACTGGTCACAATGCAGTTAAATGAATTGAGAATGGTTGGAAAACTGAACCCAGAGACCACTCATTAATGGCATCTGTCAACTTAAATGGATGTCTTTTAGTGCCTCAGAGAGTCATCCTTGTACTCTGTTCCCTAGAGAGTGTCCTTGGCCCTATCTTGTTCCACATTTTTATGACTTAGATGAAGAAGCTATACTTTTCAAATTTATAAGTAAGCAAACCTGTGAAAGTGGGTAATTTGTTAAGTGAGAATTAGGAGCCAATAAGAATCAAACAAATTAGAATGGTAGGCTGAATTGAACAGAATGAGACTTAATAAGGATAAATTCCACTTAATTTTTAAAAACCAGTTTCATCAGTATAGGATTGGGAAGGCATGGCTAGACAGTAATTCCTATGGGGGAAAAATCAGCAAATGGGGGTGGGGGTGTTCAGTGCACATGCAAGCTGAATAGGAGTTAGCAGTATGATATGACAGCGTAAAAAGCTGTTTCAGGTTGTGTTGAGAGGCATTGGGACCATAATGAGCCTGATAATAATTCTACTTTCTTTTGCCATAGTCAGACCCCACAGCTGGAGTGCCATAGTCATGGGAACATTTATAGAATATAGTATTTATAAATCGGTAATTTGGCCTGGAAAAAAGAAGACTTAGGGGACTGTGTAGTTGTCTTCCAAGTATTTGAAGAGGCCTCTGTGGAAGAAGAATTAGGCTTATTCAATGGTAGGATCAATGGGTGTTAGTAATGGAGAGGCAGATTTAGAGCTGATGGAAGGAAAAAACCTAGAGAGATCCAAAAGCAGAGTGGGACCTGCCTTGGGGAATGGTGGATTTCTGCCTCACTGAAAGTCTACAGATAAAGATTGGATGACCATTTGTTAGGGATACTTGAAGAAAAGATTCTTGGTCCTTTCTAGGTAGGACTAAGTCGGCTATTTAACTCTGCTAGTCTGTACTTTTCTATAGTGTATATATAGAAAGAGAGTGTGTGTGTGTGTGTGTGTGTGTGTGTGTGTGTAGAGATATCAGGTCACTTTGACTGTGATATAGAAATTGTGAGATTGCTCTAACATTTATCCATCAAACATCTCTAAAATAGTGGTCTTAGGTGTATTGATATACAAAGAATATTAAAATATGCAAATGAAACCCTCTAGCATATCAGGTAGACCCTCTCTGGAACATTTATGGAACTCATGGACTAGAATCACTTAGGATGGGGAATGCTGATTAGATTGCAATTTGCATCAATAGAGCACCAATAAATTGAAATTGCAGAAATTTTTAGTGTTTATACTTTTCTGGAATCTTTTAAAAATAAGATACTATAAAGATTTTTTGTTTACACTGTCCATATAAAACAATGTGTATAGAAGGATGGCTTTGAAGACTTATGTTCAAATCCCACGTATAACACAGCCTGATTTGGAATTCTGGTTAAGTCACCGAATTCTTGATGCTCTGGGCAGCTCCCTAAGATTCTAGGTTGCAAAGAATGTCAGTCTGTTTTGCTAGTGAGAGCTCCTTACCAAGAGCTAATTGCACCAGTGAAATCACAGATCCATCTCCTGTCCTTTTTGAAGTCTCAGTGCTATTGGGGAAATAATTACTTTACTTTATTTGTTTTAGGTCATTACATTAGTGATGTGTATGACATTAAGAAGCAGACCTGGTTCACTTACAATGACCTGGAGGTGTCTAAAATCCAAGAGGCCTCTGTTCAGAGTGATCGAGACCGGAGTGGTTACATCTTCTTTTACATGCACAAGTAAGAGTCTGGCTGAACAAGGACTCCCCAGGCCAAAAATTGTCTAGCTTTTTTCCTTCCTTTATCTGCGGATAACATATTTAAGTGTTTTTGCTGTTTTCAATTTTCATTACTTTTTTTTTTACTTTGAAATTTCTGATAAAATTAATATTATGCTTCTTGAATACTAGTACCTTTAATTCTCACATTGTATTCCATTTGTTGGTTTTCAAGAAGTAATAGAGTGGGTGGTTACTGCGATCTAGCCTCCCATACTTGGTGATCTCCCACTGGGGATAAGAGAGATTTGATTATAAGCCTTTTTAAAATCTAAATGTGCCAAAGAAGTTCTCTGAATTCAAGTATTTAATGATTTCTGAGACCCATTGATCCATAATTTGTGTACATGGTTTGTGTACACAGATTGATTACCTATTATTTTTGTTAAAACAGTAGCTCTAGCCATGATCCTCTGATAATTTTCAGGTACTAATAGCAAATTGTTATAGAGATCTGGGTTGAAAGTTGAAAGAAGAGGCTGCTTTTTTCTAAGAGGATAATCACTAAATATTAATCATTCTTGTGGTTAGGTCTGTATTTAACTTTTGATACCTCCATTTCTCTACCCACTTGTGATTCTTTTTGTTGATTTCTCCCTTCCTCTTCTAGAGATATCTTTGATGAGCTGCTGGAAACAGAAAAGGCCTCCCAGCTTCTTAGCATGGAGGCTGGGCGGACCACCCGGCCAGCACTGTGAGGAGCCCACTCCCGGGCAGGCATCTGTGTGTGCACACAGTGTCTCTCTCATTTTCATGTTCTTTCCACCTGAGAATTCTGAACTTAGAACTGACACAGGAGTGACAAACAGCTCAGGGCCAAACCAAAACATAGAACGCTTCAAGCCAGAGAAGTTCTCCATGCGTGGAAATCCTTGAACCTCACACCTGTAGTTGATCAGCCTCCTCTCCAAGAACAGAGTGGAGCTTTCTGTAGTTCCAGGAACCTAGACACACACACACACACACACACACACACACACACACACACACACACACACACTCTCTCTCTCTCTCTCTCTCTCTCTCTCTCTCTCTCTCTCTCTCTCTCTCTCTCTCCCTCCCTCCTTCCCTCCCTCCCTCTCTCCCCCCCCCTTTTTCTCTCACACACATGTACATCTGTGTGTACATGCATGTTTGTATATATTGGACAGAATGGAGCCTTAAAGAGTTGGAATGAGCCACAAGACTTTGCTCGGAATTCGTAGCACAGTTGGTGTGAAGAAGAAATGGAAGAAAGTGACAAGGGGATTTTCAAGTTCATTCAACTGGGAAACGGGTGAAGAAGCCACCTGTGTCACTTGCCATTTGCGTATTTTTATGTCCTTCACGAGCAGTTTGAGCAATAGTTTATGACTTTGAGTGTATGTTTCATTTAGTACAGTTCACTGGAACCCCAGCTCTCCACAAACACTAATGAGAGTTCTTCCGGCTAAGGGGGATGTTTCTGTCATTTGAGATGAAGCATGTTTTGGTTATTTAATTATCATTATTTCATGGGTTTGTAACTCCTCTCCAGTTTACATGCAGTCCTAGGAAATGAAATGTTGGTGCTGAGGAATGTGTTGTAACATTTTCATCATCCTTCACAGTTTTTGCTCCTTGTATGCTTTGTGCATTTAAAAAAAAAAGTTTTAATTCATACAGTGTATTCCTTTATTCAGTCAGCATCTGTTCTTGTTACTGACTTCTTTTCATTTACTCCGATGTTGTGCCCACTTGAGAATAGACACCAACTGTTACAGGCTGCTTCTGGAGTTAGCCAAAGAAGCGTCTAAAAGTTGGGCTGAAATGTTGCCCCAAATGGGACTCATTGACAGGTGTTCTCTGGAAAGTTCCTTATTTTCCTCATTCCCAGATATCAAAAGGTGATTCTTTACCCTGGACCACTCACCCTACCCCAGTTGTGAAACTGAGTCTGTATTGGGATCTGTATGCCAGGGCTTAACCATTTAAAACCATGCCCTTTCTTGATACATTCCTAAGAAGAATGAATTCATCTGAAGTGAGGATGATTTGGGTTAATCCCAAGTATAAAGAAATTTAATGAATTGACTTTATATGCTTAAAAGTGAGGATAAGTATGGTTGAAAAACTAATACATTTTGGTAATTGCTCAAATGACATAAAACAGATTGGTTAAGCAGCTTGGGAAACCATATAAAGAATGAATTTATTGTAGGTAAAATTCTGTAAAAATTAATTTTGAGAGCTTGGCTTCATCATTAGATTCTCATGCAGCTTGGTGTCATGAAAGCATCTCATTCCTTTGTTACAAAGAAATGTGTTAAGAACTGTAGGCTCTGAATTTGGGCCGGAACTACAGTTTTATTATCTTATAAAACATGGAGGGCTTTTTTTTTTTTTAAACTACTTTCTCATATTGGTGTCAGGGCTGGTTATCATTAGTCTCTTGAGAGGAAAACAGGGGGGAGCCATGGATTTTTTTAAACCACTGTTCATAGACATAAACCAAATTATTGGTGTTGGGAAGCTGGGTATCTTTTCCTTTGAAGATCCTCCAGCATTACAGACACAACTCTGTTCTGCAATCTGTTCTGTAAGTGTAGCCTCTTCTTACTTGGGTCTTTTATATTGTGACAACCACAAACAGGAAATACTTTTGTCCCCTTTCTTTTACCTCATGTACTACTGTATCATAAACTATTGATTTTGTATTGTTGGCAAAGAGAAATCTAAGGGAAAAACTTATTTTAATACAGGTTTTGTTTTGCAACATTTCCGAAAAGAAAACCCTTTTAAAAAAATAAAAGTTTAAAAAGTCATAGAATAAAGGAGTTAACTGATTGTAGCTTTCCTCCACTTTCCTTCCCCCCTCCCCAATCTCCTTAATTGAGTGCAGCCTTCAAAGTAAATGTGAATGACTTTGAAGACAGTTCAGAGGGAGCAGTTACATTTGGGGTCAGTCAGGAAGGTGAGAACATCAGGAAAATCTAAATGGGCCCCTGAAAAGTTAGCCCCAATTGAGTTAATGTATTTGGAAGCATGATTTAGTGGGGTGTTCTTCACTCTTAGTATGCTGGGCTCTGTCTTTCACACTAAGAGGGGGCCGCCAGGTCACCACTGCTATTGGACCTTGGCTGTCTGGAGCGTCAGTTTTGACAGACGTATCAGTTCTTTCCCTGCTTCACCCTCCCACCACAGAGATCCTCCTCAGTTTAGTTTAATGTGGAGTTCCTGGCTACAAATTGAAATTTCACCTTTTGATTGTGTTGATAGGGATAGCAGCAAGGGAGGGATTATTCCTGGTTGAAGTGGCTTTATATATTTTGAAAATTATATATATATATGTGTGTGTGTGTATGTATATATATAAAATATATTTTATTATTTGCACAGCACGGCCAGTTCAGAATCATAGTGTGAGTGTGTAATGAGTAGAGAGAGAAGGGGTCCTGTTATTCTGTAGAAAAACAAATTTCTGCTGCAAATCCTAAGCATTTTGTGGCCATCAGTTATGTATAGTGTTAGAACTTGGCAGCACTTATTTCTCACACAAACCAGTATGATATGTTTGGGATGTTTTTTGAAAAGGAAAACCAAACCAAATAAATTCTAGATTGGTTTGTATCACCTAGTATTTTGAGGTGTTGGAGAATTTCATAAATCCAGACATCATCATTTCAGCAGCTGTGAATAGAATAGAATAAGGTAGATGTGTGTGTGTGTGTGTGTGTGTGTGTCCGTCCATGTCTCTGTCATCCAGTGTGACAGTATAACAAATCCACACATTTTTCCTTTTTTTATTTAACTTAGATTTTGAAAACTCTTTGTTTACTGAAAATGTTCTGCCTTAATTACAGGCCCAGTCAATGACCACTAATAAAAACTATTCTAGCATCATAAAATCTCATAAAATGTACATATCTTGTATATTAGTCCAGAAAGCAAACCCTAGCTGTGTTCATTTACCAATACCTTTGATCAAAGGTTTCTGAAAACAAGCTTTAAGAATTAAAGCATAGCAGAGGGATAATTAGCAAATTTACTAATTGTCCTCTGCCCCCTTCCTCCCAACGATGCTGGGTAGCATTATATAGCTCTCAATATAGAGCTATATACACATCTAGCTGTATATAGATAGATGTATAATGTAGGCTGTCTAGAAGTACATATTTGTGAAAAAAACTGGCAATTTTTCAAATACACTCAGTTGCTGGGTGTAGCGTATGTGGGTAGGGAGGGTTTTTTTTTTTAAGGTAGAAAGAATATATTGGGTAAATTTTACTCATCTCACCCATAAGAGATTTAGTCCAAATAGACTGTGTTTAAATAAATAAAACTATTACCCTTTGTTTTTTCCTCACCTGTGTCTCCTTGAAATACCTGTCCTGAAAAGCATTGATTTACAGCACTTTTAATCTTTTCCTATTTCATATAAATAATAACCTTCACGTGGACATGTTTATTAGTGCAACTGAAATGATTTATGTGTGTGTGTGTGTGTGTGTGTGTGTGTGTGTGTCATACAGGTTTTTAAAATGCCACCATCAAATACATTAAGCAAAAAACTACTTCAGGCCTTGGGAAATCCTGTAACTAAGAGAAAGAATTTATTTTGTCTTACATGGCCACTGGTTTCCTTTTTGTGGTGTATGCTCCTTTCTTGATCAGGCATTGTTTTTCAGTACATAAATTATCTTTGAGTAACCCACATGTTCATATATGTATTTTTTTCCTCCACAACTGGACAAGTGTTTTTCACGTATACTGTGTCTGAAAGTTTTTAAAGCTTAAGATCTGCACCACAACTAATACGTGAAGATGTTAACCTTTTGCCATTAAATTCTTATTGGGGCTGGAGGGACACAGGTACATCTCCTTTGCTTGATACAGTGAGAAGGGTTAGTAATCGGTAGGGAGAAGTCAGAACTAAGTTTGTAGGAAAGTGAAATGTTCAAAAGAGTAAGATAGATGAGATTGTTGTGGGTTGTTAAGTTGACAGTTTCTTTCCAAAGAGTGAGAATACAAATGAACAATTACTGAAGTCTGCCTTGATCTTCTTATTCCTCTTTCCACAATTTTTCCTTTTCTCCTTTTTACTACTGCCTTCCCTGTTTCCCTGCCTGACCAGTTTCACTGCCTCCTGACAATGTTAATTTATTGTATGAAAAAAAAAATAGAGTTTCTCTACCATGCCTGGTTGATCTGCCTCCAGGTTTGCCAGCAGCTTTGGCCACACTACTAGTGGGATAGGTTTTCGCATTCTGAGTGATTTTTTGATTCTGATTCTTTACTCTGTTTATATGGAACGGCACTTTATCTGTGTTTTAGCAGAACTGTTCCTTTGTTATCTCTTACAGTTTTTCCTTGTTTTCCCCCCCTTTTTAAATGATATATAGATTTTTTTTTGGTGAAATTAAAACCTCTTTATTAACCCCTCTATTCGTTTGACTTTTATTTCTGAAAAGAGCATCATTCTGTCAGACACTTAAAAACTGGCACATCTATGGAGATCAAGTTTTTTTTGGTCTTCTGAAGAGGTCACTTGTAATGTGTGTCTTAGAAGAAAAGAAGAGACAAATGACTTTGTTGCTTCAGGCACCACTGAGCTTCAATTCAGAATAACAAGTATTATGGGCCTGCCCTTACATTCTTAGTTTTACAGGTGCCTGACTTTTGAAAAGTTTACATTATATGCCTGAACTCTTGTTTGAGCCCTTCGAATAAAGGGTCAAATTTTTCCTTTGTTTTACTCAATTGAAAAATACTATCGGAGATAAAGTGATTAATGTTTGTATTTTTATGACCTTTATAGGACTCAGCATTCCAGACAGTGACCTGAATATGGAAGAAAGATGTTGTGGTCTCTGCCACAAAGCCCAGAACAAATTCAGGCATCCTCACACCCACTTTACTGCCTTCTGGGAGGCTAGGTTGTAGACCAATGAGACTAGATTCATTTTAGTTCTGAAGTACTCATTGAGATTTGGTTAAAATGGGATTTGCCCCAGAACAGAATGGAGACAGTACACCAAGAATGTATTAGGCCCAGGCTCTGAGGAAAACAAAGTTAAAGTGAAAATTATACATCTGGAAAATGTTCTACCTGTTATTGAGATCAGGTAAACCATAATTTTGAGATCCTAAGGGGACCCCCCACTTAGAATTCAATAATGTTGTCTGGAGTGGCCACTTTTATTTCCTGTGGCAAGATAATTAAAAGCAATGGTAGGCCAACTTGACCACTGTCCAGTCTTCCCTCTGGGGAGGCTAGGAAATGGGACCACCAGTTCCCTGGAGCAGATCCTTTTTGGAGGAAGTGGTAGGCATGTAACAGAAGAGAAGGGGCGTCACTCCATCCTTCAGTATTCTAAAAGTAATTTCACTTTATTTGTTATAGCAGTAAACTTAAAGTTGGCAAAGCTGCTGAGAAAGAAGTGGGCATGCTGCCTTATGGACTTTGTAGGTACACTTCTCTTCAAAACAACCCTTTCTCCTTCTTCAGATTCTGTTGTTTCCACTGCGGCAGGGCAGAAAAGGCATTTGGAGACATCCTGAAGACCCGGGTGAAGTCTTCTCCAGACAAGTGTGCCTGAGGATAAAGAAGAGCTGGGAGTGAGGCAGGGGACTAAGTCACGGGGGCAGCCAGGAAGGAGGAAGGGCAAAGTCCCTGCTCAGTGACCAATATTTGGCCCAGGAGCATGTTTTAATGTGATGAATCATAGAACAGAAATCAAATGGAAAGCAAAATTTGGTGGTGCAATAAGCCATAAGAATGGGGCATGTGTCTACCCCAGATATCTAAATAGCTCTGGAAATGGAGTTCAGAAGGCTTGGGTTTATAGCCTGTCTATTTAGTACATCTCTGCAAATCACTTCTCTGAATCTGTTTCTTAATCTGTAAAAGGAGGGTGTTGGAGTGTTTCTTAAATTTTTTTGTGGCATGTAACCCTTTGTCAGTCAATGAACCCCTCAGAATGCTAGTTGCCTGTGTTAATAATAGACATGCTACAGCTAGAAGTTAGTGAAAATAACTCCTCGGGGGGGGGGGGGGGGCGGAGCCAAGATAGTGGCAGAAGAGCAGCAACATGTCGCAGCTCTCACATAGCCACCCCAAAATACCCATAAAATAAGACTAAACAAATTCTAGAACTCCAAAGCGCACACAAATATACTTTCCACTAAAGTCAGCTCAGCTATGAGGAACCATCTCAGCCCTGCGAACCGGGGCTCTGCCTCAGAGGTGGCTGAATGAGAGGGGAGCTTCGGGAGAGCGGATCTGTGGCAGCTATGGCAGTATCCATAATTAGGTTAGTGGAGCTTAGCAAAATCAGGGGAGAAAAGCAGGTCCGGCCAAAACGCCTCCAGGGCAATGATGCTGCAGAAGCAGAGGTTTTGCACCCGCCTCCACACTGCTGCTTCAGAGATCCCAGCCTGCAGACTGCAGGGGGACCAAGCGATCGTTCAGAGGCCAAGTGCTCTCGCATTGAGCGGCCTGGATCCAGATCGCAGTCTTGGGCGGGGGTCCTGGGTTTTTGTTTTTTTTCAGTGAGCCGGAATTGGGGAGGGACCCAGAAGCCTCTAAAAGCTCCAGCAGCTGGGAAAACCTCAGTGATTTGGGACAGAGCTTTCCCCTCTGGAAGCAGAGTTCCACAGAGATTTTAAAAAAAAAAATCACGGACTGACCAACCATGAATAAGAATAAGCATAAGAAGCAAAGTAAGAACAGCAACCAAACCCTAGATTCCTTCTTTGGGGAAAAGAAGAATCAAGGCAGGGAGCGGGAAGAGGACAGCACAGTCGGAGCTCCCACACACCAAAAGCTTCCAATAAACATGAAAATTGCCTTAAAGCTAGAGATCAGCTGAAGAAAGATTTTGAAAACCAAATGAGAGAAGTTGAAGAAAAATTGGGAAGAGAAATAAGAATGTTGCAAGAAAATCATGAAAAGAGAGTCAGCAACCTGCCTGAAGA